>CM068368.1:848314916-849514916 GCA_034769895.1 Magicicada septendecula
TTGTGCCAAGTTTGGTTGAAATCAGTACAGTGGTTTAGGAGGAGATGTGGAAGAAACCTTCGCGGACGTGCGCACAACAACTCACCGAAGTTTCATCGCAATCGGATGAATGGTATAGGAACGCATATGGGACAAACAAAGAAACATTCATTTTTATATATAAGATGTAAACTATCACTTACTTGACATAAACCATGATAGCTAAGCTAATGTACAACATATATGTATTAATTATACACATAAATGTTCCCCGATAGACACTCTATATATTGGCGAAAACTTGAATAAAATCAGTTCAGTACTTCCTGAGATTAGCGATTTCAAACACAGAGAGAAAACGGACCGACTTTACTTTATACTATGTACAGATTTACATTAAAATGAAAAAATTATAATTTTATTGCCTGGCAACAAAATTAATTTATTTTTAACAATTACCATTGTTTGAAAAAGTTTAAATGAATTTTCAAGTACTTTACTCTTGTTAAAACGTAAAAGGTTGCAGGTAAACTACCCCTTCCCCTTAACCGATCTTCACCAAAATCAAAAGGCCTTGAGTCCTCTACAATTCAGTGACGTATGCAAAAAATTATTTGATTCTGTTTGAATTTGCGGCAGTTATCGTTTGCCATAGAAAATACGCTTGATAAAAAAACGTTGCAGGTAAACTACCCCTTCCCATTAACCGATCTTCACCAAAAACAATAGGTCTTGAGTACTCTACAAATCAGGGCTGTATGCAAAACATTATTTGATTCTGTTTGAATTTGCGGCTATTATCGTTTGCCATAGAAAATACCCTTGTTAAAAAAACGCTGCAGGTAAACTACCCCTTTCCCTTAACCGATCTTCACCAAAAACAATAGGTCTTGAGAACTCTGCAATTTAGGGCTGTATGCAAATAATCTTTTGATTCTGTTTGAATTTGCGGCTGTTATCGTTTGCCATAGGAAATACCCTTGTTAAAACATAAAACGTTACAGGTAAGCTACCCCTTTCCCTTAACCGATCTTCACCAAAAACAATAGGTCTTGAGAACTCTGCAATTTAGGGCTGTATGCAAATAATCTTTTGATTCTGTTTGAATTTGCGGCTGTTATCGTTTGCCATAGGAAATACCCTTGTTAAAACATAAAACGTTACAGGTAAGCTACCCCTTTCCCTTAACCGATCTTCACCAAAAACAATAGGTCTTGAGAACTCTACAATTCAGGGCTGTATGCGAAACATTATTTGATTCTGTTTGAATTTGCGGCTGTTATCGTTTGCCAAAAAAAATTTCCCTTGATAAAAAAAACCGTTGCAGGTAAACTACCCCTTTCCCTCAACCGATCTTCACCAAAAACAATAGGTCGTGAGTACTCTACAAATCAGGGCTGTATGCAAAAAATTATTTGATTCTGTTTGAATTTGCGGCAGTTATCGTTTGCCATAGAAAAAAAATCTACACACAGACAGACAGACACACAGACAGACATACACTTTTCGGAAAACGACTTTTTTTCATGTTTTGAGTGTAGTACAATCAGAATTTGCAATAATCTCGAACACGATTTTTTTTGCCATCACCATACTTCCATTTCCTTAAGGAATATGGAAGTAAATATCGGTATGGAGAACCATACATGCCTTCCATATTCTAAGATTTATATTTAAAATCATTTTCGAAATGAAATATTACCATAGAAACTACTTCTTTCTACTTACTGCTTCAGCCTTAACCACAGTACTGTGGTCACTAACGTATACCACCTCACGTTATCGCACTCGATTTTCACTGATGATGGAAGTCAATGGCATTGCCGAAACGTCTGGTTTTGTAGAAAACATTGGACTATGGCCAAATATCCCGGGAAGGAATTTTAACAAAAACTACTTCTTTGTTGCCGATAACGTTGTACACATATATATAAAAAATATGCATAAAATTAATGGCTTGTATAAGTTAATGATTGATCTCCATTAAGTAGTGCTCAAGTTTCCAAAGTTTTAATATTATGATGTCCGTAATTAAAACATCAGAGCAGGTTTAGTGTGTATGAGGGTTCACCGTGGACAAAAATTTTCAACATTTCCTATTGAGCGTTGCTTAGAATAAATCTGCGAATCTACAGTGTACGTTTCACAGAACAAACACGCGGAAAAGAAGGAGCGCTCCGAAGTCACTCATGGACCCTCAGCATCTTGCAGAGGGTTCATTCCCTAAAGACGAAAAGTCTGTCTATGAATCATTCCTCTGTAAACACATGCAGTTACACTGCCCAGCGATCCACAGTAAGCAAATTGATGTCCATTTTTTCGGCTTGCATGCGTTATGTTGGTATGGGTTCGGCACTTTCCATTTAAAAACCGTGCAAATGTAAGAAAATAAACATGAATGAGGCCAGAAATAACGCGAATTGTGTGCGTGTGTCTTCCCTGCCTTTTTATTGCTGTAGGCATAATAATAAAATGGAAACGTAAACATTACATAACTGAGATATGCTTACCTGCCACGAACGATATATTATTTTATACATGGAGGAGTTCAGTGACATACACATGTACAGAAGTCATCTTCAAAAATACTAGAAGTCGTCCACGCTTTTATGTTGGCAGTGTAACTTACAGGAAGTTTTTTGATGTTTTTAAAACATCTAGGATGCAAACTTTTCCCGATAACTAAAAGTTTCCTTTTTTCGGTTCCCGTCATGTTCGCACAAACAAAAACTGTAACTCTTTGTTTAGAGAGCTTCCCACCAACGCACTTTTCATTTTTAAATTTGAAAGTCTTATCTGGAGTTAATTTATAAAAAATTCCAGCTTCATGTCCATTAAAGATGTCTTCATCTTTATATGATCGTCTAATTTCTGGCCAAGTGTTACGCACCCAATCGCCTGTAACGTTCAGATCTACGCATTTTACCTCACCACAAATTTTTGCAAAGGAAATCGAGTGTCGGGCCTTAAATCGATCTAGCCATCCGTTGGAGCACGTAAAATGGCTGGCGCTGGCAGTCCTGTTACAGTGCTTATTGCTTGCATACAATGTATGTCTGTACCCATGGGCTAGCGCGCGCGCGCACATATATACGTTTATATGAAATTTAGAGTAAAATATCTGAGAAATATTTGACGCTATAACAGAGTAGTACAATATTTAGTGACGTTAAAACTGGGAATTTTTATAATGTTAAAGATATCAGTTTGACCGGACTTATGACAAAATAACGCTACACCCGAGTTGACGTAACAGCCGAGGCCGTAATAACCAAGTTCCACTGTATATATAAAGATATTAACTCAAACATAATTTACATTAAAATGAAAAAATTATAATTTTATTGCCTGGCAACAAAATTATTTTATTTTCAACAATTACCATTGTTTGAAAAAGTTTAAATGTATTTTCAAGTACTTTACTCTTGTTAAAACGTAAAAGGTTGCAGGTAAACTACCCCTTCCCCTTAACCGATCTTCACCAAAATCTAAAGGCCTTGAGTCCTCTACAATTCACTGACGTATGCAAAAAATTATTTGATTCTGTTTGAATTTGCGGCAGTTATCGTTTGCCATAGAAAATACGCTTGATAAAAAACGTTGCAGGTAAACTACCCCTTCCCCTCAACCGATCTTCACCAAAAACAATAGGTCTTGAGTACTCTACAAATCAGGGCTGTATGCAGAAAATTATTTGATTCTGTTTGAATTTGCGGCTGTTATCGTTTGCCATAGAAAATACCCTTGTTAAAAAAACGTTGTAGGTAAACTACCCCTTTCCCTTAACCGATCTTCACCAAAAACAATAGGTCTTGAGAACTCTACAATTTAGGGCTGTATGCAAATAATCTTTTGATTCTGTTTGAATTTGCGGCTGTTATCGTTTGCCATAGGAAATACCCTTGTTAAAACATAAAACGTTACAGGTAAACTACCCCTTTCCCTTAACCGATCTTCACCAAAAACAATAGGTCTTGAGAACTCTACAATTCAGGGCTGTATGCGAAACATTATTTGATTCTGTTTGAATTTGCGGCTGTTATCGTTTGCCAAAAAAAAAATTTCCCTTGATAAAAAAAAAACTGTTGCAGGTAAACTACCCCTTTCCCTCAACCGATCTTCACCAAAAACAATAGGTCATGAGTACTCTACAAATCAGGGCTGTATGCAAAAAATTATTTGATTCTGTTTGAATTTGCGGCAGTTATCGTTTGCCATAGAAAAAAAATCTACAGACAGACAGACAGACAGACAGACACACACACACACAGACACTTTTCGGAAAACGACTTTTTTTCATGTTTTGAGTGTAGTAGAATCAGAATCTGCAATAATCTCGAACACGATTTTTTTTGCCATCACCATACTTCCATTCCTTAAGGAATATGGAAGTAAAATAAAATAATTTTGTTGCCACGCAATAAAATAATTTTTTCATTTTAATGTAAATTATGTATGAGTTACGTAACTAAACGTGATAATTGTGTGTTTTACAAATATATTATATTTCGTGTTTAATTTTAAAAATAAGGTTCGTTTAAAAAAAAAACTTTTGTTTATGAAAAAAAATTTTTTTTAAATATATAATTAATTAAAAACAATTAATTAATTATGTTTTGTGGTGTTCTTTATTGTTTTAATCGTTTTATTGACTTTTTGGTATTTTTTTAATTCTCTCGCCACTTGATAGATTCGTCCCCAAGAACAATCGATTTGTTTACTTTTCTTATTTTGGAGGTTATCTACCTTCTTCGTGGTGGGATCCTGGTTGTTACTTCTACTAAATTTAATTATTATATTATTTATTCTAGGAATGATAAAACTGTATATTTATGAAATAAATAAGAAATTTTATTAGCAATTCAATATCTTTTAACTCTTTATCGATCTGTCAATCGATTCTCAGGGTGTTGTATCGTACAATTATTTATAAAAGGTTCTTTTAGCAGTTATTTTATGGTAAGTCAGAGAAATAAGGGTTAAGTTTATCAAGTATAACAGTACAAATATATCATCTTAAAAATTAAAATACAGATTTAATATTTGATATATAATAGTAAGTTGTTGTCAAACCAATCCGTAGCAGAGGCTGTGTTGAGTTGGATGATGGGTAATCAAAGATGGCTGCCTCTAGTGTGTAGTTGGGAGTCAGTCTCACCTCGCTGATTCAAAGTTTAATAAATATGCTTTTCCTCTGAATTTATGTCCTGGTGGCTGCAATTCTTCCTTCTTGTGTTGGTGGAGTGTCACTGGTTCAGTTTTGGTGTTGTATTCGGAAAAATAGTGTAGATTTAAGTCAAATCACTTTTGTCGGTTAGTCATATGTTAGCACTTTTATGGTTAAGTGTTATTACTGTTTTAATGGGTTTAAATGTTGTATTCACTGGTGTTCTGTTCTGTATAGTGTTAGTCGAATGTTTGTAGGTGTTTATCTCACTTGGTCTCCGTTTAAAATATGTTTTTTGTCGAAACTCCCGTTCGTCACTTTTAGGCTTCGAAATCGTTCGCCATTACGGTAGTTGTAACTAGGTTAAGGTTTTTAAGCACACGTATCAAGTGTATCATTCAACGTTCAATAATCAACTAATTTACTTCCTCCTTCCTTGGCCAAAGTCTTAGCCAAGACAATCTTATTCAAAGCATTGTTCGAAATTTCTATTGCATCCTGTGGATGTGATAATTTACATTATATAACTGATTATATTTTTGTTATTCTTCAAATTTATTAGCTAGTAACTACTTAATCTTCTTCTTCAGTTCATTCTGCATAATTTGATACTAAATAATGTAGTTTTATTAAGTTTTTTAATCTAAAATGGTATTTTGTTTCTTCATTTTGTTATGTAATTTTTAAAACTAACTTCCTGTCCTTGTCTTTCAAATGAAGCCATATTATAAGTTATATTATTGATTATATTAAATTTCAGATTGTAATAAAAGGTTTATCTTCCCTTAATTTCTTGCAATTAGATTAATCGGTTATGTTTTAAAATATTATTCAGTAATACCGTATTATCGCGTGTACCACGCGCACCTTTTTTACCAAAAAATATTTCGTAGAAATGGGGTGCGAGTGTTACACGAGGAAACTAACTTGCCAGTCTTCATCAGAGTGGTCATTGACCTTATGCTACCGCAATTCCTGTTCAAACCTCAGTCACTACTATGTACCGTACATCGGGCGGATATTGACCTTGACTAAAGCATTGCACAGACAACACTTTCAACCCCCACTGCAAAATAGCAGGTAGCATTTCATAGTGTTTCTAACAGTCTACTGTTAAAATTCGGTTCGTTCTGTACCGGTTTGTGAAAACGTAAGCTGTGTTTTGAAGTGTTTTACGGTATTCACCAAATGTTTATTGTGTTACGGTATTTACGTTATTCAATATCGAATTTACGGCAATCGTAATTACTACGGTATATCGTACTGTATCATATCATTTTAAACAATTTGTCTTCGTTTGTGTTTTGTGTTCTTTTAATTTATCAAGGTGTTGTTTCGTTTTACAATGGAATGTGGGAAAAGATTGCGTTCGTTTACTGCCGGAGAGAAGTTAAAAATTATAAACGAAGCAGAGGTAATAGGAAATAGAGCAGCGGGTCGAATATACGACGTGCCGGAATCGTGTATCAGAGACTGGCGTAAGAAAAAAGAAAAATTAACGGAAGCTCCTTTAAAGAAAAGAGCTTTTCGAGGTAAAGCTGCAAAATATCCTCAACTAGAAGTTAAACTTACAGCGTTTATAGATGATAAGCGTCAATATGGTTATGCTGTTTCCACAGAAATGTGCCAAATAGAGGCAATTAAGATTGCAAAGGAGCTGAATATTAACATAAATGAGTTTAAAGCAAGCAGGGGATGGCTTCAAAGGTTTTTTAAAAGAAGTAACCTTTCTGTTCGACGGAAAACAACGATATCTCAACGTTTACCAGAGGTGTACACTGATAAACTCTTGTGTTTTCAGCGTTACGTAATTCAGTTAAGAAAACTGAACAATTATCCACTATGCCAGATCGGCAACGGGGATCAAACTCCAGTTTATTTCGAGATGCCTGTGGATACGACAGTAAATAAAGTTGGTGACAAAACTGTAAAAATTCGTACAGCTGGTTGCGAGAAACAACGGTGCACTGTAATGCTTACTGTTTTAGCCGATGGAAAGAAACTGCCTCCTTATGTAATCTTGAAGCGGAAAAACCTTCCAAAAAATGAAAGTTTCCCACCAGGTTTGATAATGAAAGCTCAAGAAAAAGGGTGGATGGACAATGAGTTAGTGCTTGACTGGATAAAGCGCGTTTGGAATCGGCGACCTGGAGCATTATTAAAACGCCCAGGGATGCTTGTTATGGATAGTTTTCGTGGCCATCTGACTGACGACGTTAAGAAAGTTTTATCAGAAACAAAGACTGAACAAGTGATTATTCCAGGTGGAATGACTTCGATGCTCCAGCCACTTGATGTGTGCATAAATAAGCCCTTCAAGTGCCAGTTAAAAAAAATGTACACCCAGTGGATGAGTACTGCACCACACGAGCTGACGCCGACAGGAAGACTCCGAAGGCCATCACTGACG
The DNA here is from genome assembly GCA_034769895.1 of Magicicada septendecula. Taxonomy (NCBI): domain Eukaryota; kingdom Metazoa; phylum Arthropoda; class Insecta; order Hemiptera; family Cicadidae; genus Magicicada; species Magicicada septendecula. The sequence goes on from CM068368.1 coordinate 848,322,473, forward strand.
CTGATCTGCAGTTGGATCATCAAAGCATGGGACAGTATACCAGAAGACTTAATAAAGAAAAGTTTCAAAAAAACTGGCATTTCCAACGCCTTGGATGGCAGTGAAGACGATAAACTGTTCGTTAGTGAAGATGAGGCAGCGTCTGCTTCTGATGAAGACTCCCCATTCGAGAGTAGCAACGACGAATGAAAATCAGGTAAGACACTAGTACAAAATTTTCATAAACTACATCAAACATACCGGTATCCCTTGGGTTTATAATTGTGTTCGTTTTCATTGATGTACTGTTCTAATGCACTCTTAATTTTCTTTAGGTTGGCAAACCCGAATTTACAATTACTGCTGGTTCTGTAACGATTGCTGTAACCTTCGCTTCTAATTACTGTATCTAGTTGTAATAAATATTAATTGTCATTGTAATAAACATACATTTTTTACTTGTAATAAAAAATAAATCCGTAAGTTAGTGTAACAAAAAAAGTAACTTGACGTTTATTTCATTAGTTATTACAGTTTTTCCCTTACAATAGATATATGGTAATACTATTCCAAATACCGGTATATGATTTTTTTTTCACATTTTTGAATACGCGATTTTTTTTTTTTTTGTAGGACCTAAAAATAAGGGGTGCGCGTGTTACACGAGGGCGCGTGATACACGCGAAAATACGGTATATGACTCCCCTCTCCAAATTTTGAGTTTTTACATTTCCATTTTTAACAATAATTCTGGCTATAATTTTACAAAATCTTCCTTACTTATATTTATAATTACCGTACATGACTTTATTACTGATTTACCTTATGTAAATTCCTTCAGTTTAATTGTATTTCTATACTTATTCAATCAAATTTGATGCTGTTTTTAGTTTTTTACATTTGGCCTAGATTTCCAATAGTTTTTACATACAAAGTTTTTTAAATAGTACATATTGATTTATACCCTCTCTGACTTTCATTGTTATTGTGACATAGATTGACATTTTCTTATTTTAACAAGTTAACAATTAGTATATGGTTCATACTATTAACAAATAACATATAACTCAAATTAACATTTTCTTATTGTAAACAAAAATAACAATTAGTATATGGTTCATACCATTAATACCTAATATATAAATCAAATTAATATTTGTCTTTTCAACTCGGACACTGTATACTTATTGATAGATAAAATACACAAGAAATATTATAAATAAGGAATGTTAGATTCTGACATTTAAACTTAATTGTTTCTAACACCTTATTCTATACAAACAAATATAATTATTACAATCTTATCCTATATTTTTTAAGCTAGGTTTGAATATCAGTTTTTATCTGTTTTTTGGGGTAATGGTAGCTTGTCACTTCACTGTTATTATGGCCTGCTCTGTTTTATTTTCTTCATTCTAATGAATGTTATTCTAAAAAGAGTGGCAGTTATTTACAAAAACACATGTATTATAGGTCATGATAATACTCTATTTATTATTCATGAACACAAATTAAATCACTTTAAAGTTGTAGTATTTCATCATCTACTCAGTTTGTGAACACCAATATTGAAATATAAGGTTTATTTTCTATAACACTAAAACTTGCACTTTCTCTATTTATTCCTTGATTTTAATTCTAAATAGTTATACAGTTTTACTAGAATCAAGAAATCTATTTATAGACTATAATGAAGATTTGTTTTTTGGTGTTACATTATTATCTCACATTGGTTCACTTTCAATTCTTACTCTATACACTTTTTGGTTTACATCTATGGTACATGTGGTTTTTACCTTTGATATTTTGTTATACTCTGATTTATTATTATTATATTTATTTAGGGGTTTGGTTTTTTTTATAAGAGCATTCCTTTTTCTTGTGGATGCTGTCTTGTTCTTGTTTCTTCATTGATTCCTCCTCTTCTTCTGGTTTCTTATAAAATTATTTTCTTCATATTCTTGTGGATGTTTCTTCATTGGTCCATTCTGTTCTTCTCTTTCTTATAACTTATTTACTCTTCTTCTTGTGGGTTTAGTCATTTTCTGGGTTTCTTCCTTACCTACTCCTATATCCTACCTGGGTATTACCTGTTTTCTCATATTTAGTTTTTAAATTGGTTTTGATGATTCATCACTCCTTGTAACATTTATTTTACATGAACTTTTATTTTAATCAATGATTGTATTCCACGGTGGTTCTTAATTAATTCTTTATTTTAATTTGCTTTCTTCGGATTTAATTATGTTATTATTTTATTTCTATGATCATTTTACCATTCATTTTTATGGGCTTATCTGTCATGTTACAGATTGCTCTCCTCCAGAAGTGATTATTTCAGACTTGATTATGGATGAAATAATTGCTTATGACAATTTATTATTTTTTATTCTTTATTTTCCTCTCCATTTATATATCGACTTTTTCATATTTGAGCTTAATAAATTTTATATAGTCACTTATCTGACTTTTGATCTTTCTTGGATAGTTAGTGTCTTCTGAGATATATTATTATTATTATTATATATTTACTTTTCTTATAAAATTCGTGTTTTATCCCTGGGATATTAATTCCCTAACGTTCCCTAACGTGTGAGCTGGGGCAGTCCAGAGGGACACTGTAGGCTTCACTACTCTGCTGGCCATACATCACTTCAAATTGAGTCCAGAGGCAAATTCATCTCTGCTCAAAAACATAATGCTGCTGGAATTATCTACAGTCAGTCATCGAATAAAAATTATCTAAGAATAGTCCACTTTATGACTATTTTTTAAAAAATATCTTTGGATTTTTCACTTCGTTGTTTCTCAGATTATCTCACATTTTCTATCTCAATTATTCTTCTTAATATTTATTATTCTCATTATATATAATCTTCTAACTTTTAGCTCGTCTGATATATTCATTTTAACTATGGTTGGAAACTTTTGTTAATACTTCTTGTTACTAGTTATAGTGTAACTTTTTTCCTTCTACATCTGAATTCTCATTATATTTTCTTCTGGTTATTTACATTATAGCATACTTTTTTATGTGTATTTTTTCTTTGGTTCTTATCAATTATTTGAATGGTCTTATTTTTTGGTAGTTAATTTTTTCAATTTGTATGTTTATAATTGATATTCAGGTTGTTATTGTGATCATATTGTAACGGTACAAACCAAGAGGTTTAGTTTAATTTCCAAATAATTGTAAAAAATTTGTAACCAACCCAAGCTGAACGTTTTGATCACGAAATTTCGACTTTTGGAACACCTTGTAGTTCATGCGTAACCAGCCGTACGAGGCACAAAAGCTATTAAAGCGTTTGGGAATGTGTAAGGGCGCACACCTCGGCCAACGTTCACACAAAAAAACGGCACGGACTTACATTCCTCATTCCTAAAAGCAATACAGAATACGTTGACGGCAATGCCTAACACCTGGGCGGTTAGGCAACCAACACACACAGTCAGTCGTCATGTAGCAGTTCTATACAACTCAGCAACCGGTGCAGACGTAATTTCACAGTAGCCTCGGAAAAAACTTTGGTAGACCGAAAAAGTTAAAAATAGGTCTACCAAAGAGTGTATCGTAATAAAACAACAGTAAACAGTGTTTCAACCGGATGAACAGTGTATAAAAGAGTGGAGTGAATGAAAACTGGGAGTTAAGTGAAGAAGATGGAGTAGACATAGTGCGCAATACCGGGGACTTCATACAGTTAAGTAAAAGTGAAATTTATAATAATTGGCCAAAAGTTTATAGTAAACAGTAAATTCATAATGCGCTCAATAACGGGGGTTTATTCGAATACGTAAAGGGAATGATTGTGTGTGTGAGCAAAACGCTGGGTTGTCTTTAATTAATTCATTAATATTATAATCTAGATATAAGAAATAAAATATGTTAAAATTTGTTGTTGGTAAAAAGGGGCTTCACCTCAATATTGAATACAGTTAATTTAAATGTTGGAGAATCGAGTGAGAAGTCATAATTGTAGTTGATTAGAAAGAAAGGAGAACAGAGAATGTCACAACCTAAAACAATAAATTAATACTTTATTTCACTTGATATATGTGTGTTAGAATAATCATTTCAAGTACCTAATTTCATTTTCTGTGCTGGTAAATTCGCTATACGAAATAGGGTTACACCACTAGACGATCTGGCCAGAGAGTGACAAATAGAAGGTAAGTGGGAGTTTAAGATCATTTGTAATTAATTAAAATATATAAAACATTACAATTGGTGCCATGCCGCAGGATGTAATATAATAAAAAGTTGTATTACACCGGCCTATTTTGACAGTGCAGAAAGTGAAATACGGTTATGAAAGCAAAATTTACGTAATTATGGTATAAGATTTATTTTATGTATGTTGTAGTATAATGTTTTGAAGGGAATATTAACCAATTGTAGTTATAACATAAGTAAAAATAAGTTATAAATCAGTTAAAATTGTCTGAACACACAGAACCAAGCAATGTAACAGATGTAGATACGAGCGAAAGTGGCCTTGAACCACAGGCATGGAATGGAAGTGAAATGCGGACAGCTGTGCCAAGCGATGACAACAGCGCTGTTATAGAAACAGCTGTTGGCAGTAACGTAATAATTCATTCTACCCCAATTGCGACTCAATTACAATTAAATGTTGATTCTGGAATTCAATTAACCCCAGTTTTAACAAATAAAAATAAACAATCCGATGAAATGGATATAATGAGTTTTTTACGAAAGATGGATAGTGGTAAGTTTGAAAGTCGTTTTGATGCCAATGACGATAAATTCGATAAAATAAATAAACATTTTGATGCAAATGACGAAAAAATTTGAGTCGTTTTAATTCTAATGACGATTTATTACGCAAAATGCGTAATGACATTAAAGAACAGAAAGTAAGTTATGAACAACAGAATATTAAAAATATTAATTTTAAAGAACTTAAAGAACAAAATATTAAGTTTGAGCAGAATATAAGTTTAAAGTTTGATTTTATGAGTAATGAATTATGTAAACGTATTGATGAACGTTTCCAGATAGATATAAAACGAATAAAAGATGATGACAATGTTACAAGAAATACCGGTAAGTGTAGTGGGAATCTAATTAATAAAGTAACTGAGACCAAGGTGAGTACCGATAATTATAATGATGTGTTAACAAGTGATAACAATGATATTGAAAATGATGTAATTGAAAATAGGGTAACAAAAAATGATACAGTAGACAATAGTAGTAATATTGAGAGTAGAAAGTCAGTTGATGTTAGTAATGAAGGAGAAATGATTAGTATTGATGAGTTGGAGAAAGAAGGGAGAGATAATTTAAAGGGTGAACAGGGGGCAAATTTTTATGGGGTTAAATGTGAAACAGAGTTTTCACAAGTTGTTATGGGGATAAAAGATCCTCACTAGGACATTTGGGTGACAATGGGTCGGCAAATGGTCAAATAAGTTTTTTGTGTTTATCTGGTAGGGCCAGATGGTGTTTAAAGAATTTTGTGGTATTGCCCTCTGTGTGGAATGAGAATGTGAAATGTAGTGAGAAGTATTGTGATGAAAGTAATTATGAGAGAGAGAAAGAGTTAGAGTGTTTCAAGTTAAACAGAAGTTATAAAGAGTTGATAGAGAATATGAATATTAAGAGAATTATGATAAACAATGTAGATTTACCTTGTGTAATAGTAAACAATGAGTATATGGATGATAAGCATTTACCTGTGGGGAGAGTTAATGTACCAATAGTAGCAGAATACTGTAATAATGATGTAATGGTAATAACAAACACTGACGGAGACTTTATAAAAAATACTAATGTCGACTTGATTTATGATGAGGTAATAATAGGGGGTAACCCTAGGTATTATTTTGGTACAATAGAAAAAATAAAATTTTATGGCCATAACACACAAGATAGCCATATGTTGCGTATCAATAAAATTGAGAAATGTTATGTGCAGAAAAGACTAATTTTTGATGATGGAGAGTGAATTTAAACTCCATGAATGGACATTTTAAATACTTTAGTATATGGTAATGACCTTGCTGAATTTGGAAATGAAGTGTGGTAAAATTGAACAATTAATGATGAAGATTTGTAAATACATTATAGTGAAATTAATTGTGTGTGTACTGTAAAATGTTTTATATAAACCATGTGTGTATGTAGTAGAAATTGATTTTAATAATAATATTATTTTATTAACAGGAGGTATTAATGAATTTAATTTTGTATTATGTGTTTATATTAAAAGTGTTTTAAATATGGTAACTAAAACCAAATTGTTTTTAGTAGAAGTTATTAAAGTAATTTAAACCATATTAAACCATTAAAGTTATCGTTTGCCATAGAAAAAACCCTTGTTAAAAAAAAATTGTAGGTAAACTACCCCTTTCCCTTAACCGATCTTCACCAAAAACAATAGGTCTTGAGAACTCTACAATTTAGGGCTGTATGCAAATAATCTTTTGATTCTGTTTGAATTTGCGGCTGTTATCGTTTGCCATAGGAAATACCCTTGTTAAAACATAAAACGTTACAGGTAAACTACCCCTTTCCCTTAACCGATCTTCACCAAAAACAATAGGTCTTGAGAACTCTACAATTCAGGGCTGTATGCGAAACATTATTTGATTCTGTTTGAATTTGCGGCTGTTTCGTTTGCCAAAAAAAAAATATTTTCCCTTGATAAAAAAAAACCATTGCAGGTAAACTACCCCTTTCCCTCAACCGATCTTCACCAAAAACAATAGGTCGTGAGTACTCTACAAATCAGGGCTGTATGCAAAAATTATTTGATTCTGTTTGAATTTGCGGCAGTTATCGTTTGCCATAGAAAAAAAATCTACAGACAGACACACAGACAGACAGACAGACAGACACACAGACAGACACACACACAGACAATTTTCGGAAAACGACTTTTTTTCATGTTTTGAGTGTAGTAGAATCAGAATCTGCAATAATCTCGAACACGATTTTTTTTGCCATCACCATAATTTTGTTGCCAGGCAAAAAATTAAAATTTTTTCATTTTAATGTAAATCATGTATAAGAGAAAATATATCGCGCTTGGCAGGCGATATTAACATTTAAATATAAATCTTAGAATATGGAAGTCATGTATGGTTCTCCATACCGATATTTTACTTCCATGTTCCTTAAGGAAATGGAAGTATGGTGATGGCAAAAAAAATCGTGTCCGAGATTATTGCAGATTCTGATTGTACTACACTCAAAACATGAAAAAAAGTCGTTTTCCAAAAAGTGTCTGTGTGTGTGTCTGTAATTTTTTTTCTATGGCAAACGATAACAGCCGCAAATTCAAACAATCAAATAATTTTTGCATACAGCCCTGACTTGTAGAGTACTCGCTACCTATTGTTTTTGGTGATGATCGGATGAGGGAAAGGGGTAGTTTACCTGCAACGGTTTTTTTTTATCAAGGGTAATTTTGTTTGTTTGGCAAACGATAACAGCCGCAAATTCAAACAGAAACAAATAATATTTCGCATACAGCCCTGAATTGTAGAGCTCTCAAGATCTATTGATTTTGGTAAAGATCGGTTAAGGGAAAGGGGTAGTTTACCTGCAACATTTTATGTTTTAACAAGGGTATTTTCTATGGCAAACGATAACAGCCGCAAATTCAAACATAATCAAATAAGTTTTTGCATACAGCTCTAATTTCTTGAGTACTAAAGACCTATTGTTTTGGTGAAGATCGTTTAAGGGAAAGGGGTAGTTTACCTGCCACGTTTTTTGTTTTATCAAGGGTATTTTGTATGGCAAACGATAACAGCAGCAAATTCAAACAAAATCATATAATATTTTACATACAGCCCTGAATTGTAGAGTTCTCAAGACCTATCGTTTTTGGTGAAGATCGGTTAAGGGAAAGGGGTAGTTTACCAGCAACGGTTTTTTATCAAGGGTAATTTTTTTCTATGGTAAAAGATAACAGCCGCAAATTCAAACAGAATCAAATGATGTTTTGCATACAGCCCTGTATTGTAGAGTTCTCGATACCTATTGGCGATGGTGAAGATCGGTTAAGGGAAAGGGGTAGTTTACCTGCAACGTTTTATGTTTTAAAAGGGTATTTTCTATGGCAAACGATAAGAGCCGCAAATGCAAACAGAATCAAATATGTTTTTGCATACAGCCCTGTTTTGTTGAGTACTAAAGACCTATTGTTTTTGGTGAAGATCGGTTAAGGGAAAGGGGTAGTTTACCTGACACGTTTTTTGTTTTGTCAAGGGTATTTTATATGGCAAATGATAACAGCCGCAAATTCAAACAGAATCATATAATATTTTGCATACAGCCCTGAAATGTAGAGTTCTCAAGACCTGTTGGTTTTGGTGAAGATCGGTTAAGGGAATAGGGTTGTTTACCAGCAACATTTTATGTTTTATAAAGGGTTTTTTTTTTTTGACGAACGATAACTGCCGTACATTAAAACAGAATCAACTACTCTTCTGCATACCTTTTTGAATTATACAGAACTCAAGTTGATTTTGATGAAGATCGGTTAAGGGAAAGGGGTAGTTTACCTGCAACGTTTTATGTTTTATCAAGGTTATTTTTTCTATGACGAACGATAACTGCTGTAAATTCAAAGAGAATCAACTAATGTTTTGCATACAGCCCTGAATTGTAGAGTTCTCAAGACCTATTGTTTTTGGTGAAGATCGGTTAATGGAATAGGGTAGTTTACCAGCAACGTTTTATGTTTTATCAAGGGTGTTTTCTATGGCAAACGGTAACAGCCGCAAATTCAAACAGAATCAAATAATTGTTTGCATACAGGCCTGAATTGTAGAGTACCTAAGATCTTTCATTTTTGGTGAAGATCGGTTAAGGGAAAGGGGTAGTTTACCTGCAACGTTTTATGTTTTAACAAGGGTATTTTCTATAGCAAACGATATCAGCCGCAAATTCAAACAGAATCAAATAATTTTTTGCATACAGCCCTTATTTGTAGAGTTCTCAATACGTACTGGTGTTGGTGAAGATCGGTTAAGGGAAAGGGGTAGTTTACCAGCAACATTTTATGTTTTAACAAGGGTAATTTTTTATATGACGAACGATAACTGCCGTAAATTCTCACAGAATCAACTAGGTTTTTGCATACCTTTTTGAACTAAAGAGAACTCAAGGTCTGTTGATTTTGTTGAAGATCGGTTAAGGGAAGGGGTAGTTTATCAGCAACATTTTATGTTGTAATAAGAGAAATGTTTCCATGACGAACGATAACTGCCGCACATTCAAACAGAATCAAATATTTTTTTGCATGCTTCCCTGAATTGTAGAGGACGGAAGGTCTGTTGATTTTGGAGAAGATCGGTTAAGAGAAAGGGGTAGTTTACCTGAAACATTTTATGATTTAACAAGAGTAATGTACTTAATTTTTATAAATAAAGTATCCTGATAAAAAGCTCATAGTAATCCACAGTAGAAACGTAGATGAAATATCTATAAATGAAGAAGTTAGGTGAACGGGGTAGGGGTAATTTTCTATTATTAAAAATTATAGTTGAAGGTGGAGGGGAGAATTTTTTATATGTGTACTACGTTATCGGCAACAAAGAAGTAGTTTTTTGTTAAAATTGCTTCCCGGGCTCTTTAGCCGTAGTCCAATGTTTTCTGCAAAACCAGACTTTTCGGCAGTGCCATCGACTGCCATCATCGGTGAAAATCGAGTGCGAAAACGTGAGGTGGTATACGTTAGTGACCATAGTACTGTGGTTAATGCTGAAGCAATAAGTAGAAAGACGTAGTTTCTACGGAAATATTTCATTTCAAATATAATTTTAAATATAAATCTTAGAACATGGAAGTCATGTATGGTTCTCCATACCGATATTTAACAATTACCATTGTTTGAAAAAGTTTAAATGAATTTTCAAGTACTTTACTCTTGTTAAAACGTAAAAGGCTGCAGGTAAACTACCCCTTCCCCTTAACCGATCTTCACCAAAACCAAAAGGCCTTGAGTCCTCTACAATTCAGTGACGTATGCAAAAAATTATTTGATTCTGTTTGAATTTGAAAAAACACTTGTCCTATGTTGGTTCTCCCTTTGCGTAAAATATTTGTGCCACGTTTGGTTGAAATCGGTCCAGTGGTTTAGGAGGCGATGTGGAAGACCCCAAAGAACCCCCAAAAGGACCCCATCGAAAAAAAACATATCCCGTTGTTGGTTCTCCCGTTGCGTAAAATATTTGTGCCAAGTTTGGTTGAAATCAGTACAGTGGTTTAGGAGGAGATGTGGAAGAAACCTTCGCGGACGTGCGCACAACAACTCACCGAAGTTTCATCGCAATCGGATGAATGGTATAGGAACGCATATGGGACAAACAAAGAAACATTCATTTTTATATATAAGATGTAAACTATCACTTACTTGACATAAACCATGATAGCTAAGCTAATGTACAACATATATGTATTAATTATACACATAAATGTTCCCCGATAGACACTCTATATATTGGCGAAAACTTGAATAAAATCAGTTCAGTACTTCCTGAGATTAGCGATTTCAAACACAGAGAGAAAACGGACCGACTTTACTTTATACTATGTACAGATTTACATTAAAATGAAAAAATTATAATTTTATTGCCTGGCAACAAAATTAATTTATTTTTAACAATTACCATTGTTTGAAAAAGTTTAAATGAATTTTCAAGTACTTTACTCTTGTTAAAACGTAAAAGGTTGCAGGTAAACTACCCCTTCCCCTTAACCGATCTTAACCAAAATCAAAAGGCCTTGAGTCCTCTACAATTCAGTGACGTATGCAAAAAATTATTTGATTCTGTTTGAATTTGCGGCAGTTATCGTTTGCCATAGAAAATACGCTTGATAAAAAAACGTTGCAGGTAAACTACCCCTTCCCCTTAACCGATCTTCACCAAAAACAATAGGTCTTGAGTACTCTACAAATCAGGGCTGTATGCAAAACATTATTTGATTCTGTTTGAATTTGCGGCTATTATCGTTTGCCATAGAAAATACCCTTGTTAAAAAAACGCTGCAGGTAAACTACCCCTTTCCCTTAACCGATCTTCACCAAAAACAATAGGTCTTGAGAACTCTGCAATTTAGGGCTGTATGCAAATAATCTTTTGATTCTGTTTGAATTTGCGGCTGTTATCGTTTGCCATAGGAAATACCCTTGTTAAAACATAAAACGTTACAGGTAAGCTACCCCTTTCCCTTAACCGATCTTCACCAAAAACAATAGGTCTTGAGAACTCTGCAATTTAGGGCTGTATGCAAATAATCTTTTGATTCTGTTTGAATTTGCGGCTGTTATCGTTTGCCATAGGAAATACCCTTGTTAAAACATAAAACGTTACAGGTAAGCTACCCCTTTCCCTTAACCGATCTTCACCAAAAACAATAGGTCTTGAGAACTCTACAATTCAGGGCTGTATGCGAAACATTATTTGATTCTGTTTGAATTTGCGGCTGTTATCGTTTGCCAAAAAAAATTTCCCTTGATAAAAAAAACCGTTGCAGGTAAACTACCCCTTTCCCTCAACCGATCTTCACCAAAAACAATAGGTCGTGAGTACTCTACAAATCAGGGCTGTATGCAAAAAATTATTTGATTCTGTTTGAATTTGCGGCAGTTATCATTTGCCATAGAAAAAAAATCTACACACAGACAGACAGACACACAGACAGACATACACTTTTCGGAAAACGACTTTTTTCATGTTTTGAGTGTAGTACAATCAGAATTTGCAATAATCTCGAACACGATTTTTTTTGCCATCACCATACTTCCATTTCCTTAAGGAATATGGAAGTAAATATCGGTATGGAGAACCATACATGCCTTCCATATTCTAAGATTTATATTTAAAATCATTTTCGAAATGAAATATTACCATAGAAACTACTTCTTTCTACTTACTGCTTCAGCCTTAACCACAGTACTGTGGTCACTAACGTATACCACCTCACGTTATCGCACTCGATTTTCACTGATGATGGAAGTCAATGGCATTGCCGAAACGTCTGGTTTTGTAGAAAACATTGGACTATGGCCAAATATCCCGGGAAGGAATTTTAACAAAAACTACTTCTTTGTTGCCGATAACGTTGTACACATATATATAAAAAATATGCATAAAATTAATGGCTTGTATAAGTTAATGATTGATCTCCATTAAGTAGTGCTCAAGTTTCCAAAGTTTTAATATTATGATGTCCGTAATTAAAACATCAGAGCAGGTTTAGTGTGTATGAGGGTTCACCGTGGACAAAAATTTTCAACATTTCCTATTGAGCGTTGCTTAGAATAAATCTGCGAATCTACAGTGTACGTTTCACAGAACAAACACGCGGAAAAGAAGGAGCGCTCCGAAGTCACTCATGGACCCTCAGCATCTTGCAGAGGGTTCATTCCCTAAAGACGAAAAGTCTGTCTATGAATCATTCCTCTGTAAACACATGCAGTTACACTGCCCAGCGATCCACAGTAAGCAAATTGATGTCCATTTTTTCGGCTTGCATGCGTTATGTTGGTATGGGTTCGGCACTTTCCATTTAAAAACCGTGCAAATGTAAGAAAATAAACATGAATGAGGCCAGAAATAACGCGAATTGTGTGCGTGTGTCTTCCCTGCCTTTTTATTGCTGTAGGCATAATAATAAAATGGAAACGTAAACATTACATAACTGAGATATGCTTACCTGCCACGAACGATATATTATTTTATACATGGAGGAGTTCAGTGACATACACATGTACAGAAGTCATCTTCAAAAATACTAGAAGTCGTCCACGCTTTTATGTTGGCAGTGTAACTTACAGGAAGTTTTTTGATGTTTTTAAAACATCTAGGATGCAAACTTTTCCCGATAACTAAAAGTTTCCTTTTTTCGGTTCCCGTCATGTTCGCACAAACAAAAACTGTAACTCTTTGTTTAGAGAGCTTCCCACCAACGCACTTTTCATTTTTAAATTTGAAAGTCTTATCTGGAGTTAATTTATAAAAAATTCCAGCTTCATGTCCATTAAAGATGTCTTCATCTTTATATGATCGTCTAATTTCTGGCCAAGTGTTACGCACCCAATCGCCTGTAACGTTCAGATCTACGCATTTTACCTCACCACAAATTTTTGCAAAGGAAATCGAGTGTCGGGCCTTAAATCGATCTAGCCATCCGTTGGAGCACGTAAAATGGCTGGCGCTGGCAGTCCTGTTACAGTGCTTATTGCTTGCATACAATGTATGTCTGTACCCATGGGCTAGCGCGCGCGCGCACATATATACGTTTATATGAAATTTAGAGTAAAATATCTGAGAAATATTTGACGCTATAACAGAGTAGTACAATATTTAGTGACGTTAAAACTGGGAATTTTTATAATGTTAAAGATATCAGTTTGACCGGACTTATGACAAAATAACGCTACACCCGAGTTGACGTAACAGCCGAGGCCGTAATAACCAAGTTCCACTGTATATATAAAGATATTAACTCAAACATAATTTACATTAAAATGAAAAAATTATAATTTTATTGCCTGGCAACAAAATTATTTTATTTTCAACAATTACCATTGTTTGAAAAAGTTTAAATGTATTTTCAAGTACTTTACTCTTGTTAAAACGTAAAAGGTTGCAGGTAAACTACCCCTTCCCCTTAACCGATCTTCACCAAAATCTAAAGGCCTTGAGTCCTCTACAATTCACTGACGTATGCAAAAAATTATTTGATTCTGTTTGAATTTGCGGCAGTTATCGTTTGCCATAGAAAATACGCTTGATAAAAAACGTTGCAGGTAAACTACCCCTTCCCCTCAACCGATCTTCACCAAAAACAATAGGTCTTGAGTACTCTACAAATCAGGGCTGTATGCAGAAAATTATTTGATTCTGTTTGAATTTGCGGCTGTTATCGTTTGCCATAGAAAATACCCTTGTTAAAAAAACGTTGTAGGTAAACTACCCCTTTCCCTTAACCGATCTTCACCAAAAACAATAGGTCTTGAGAACTCTACAATTTAGGGCTGTATGCAAATAATCTTTTGATTCTGTTTGAATTTGCGGCTGTTATCGTTTGCCATAGGAAATACCCTTGTTAAAACATAAAACGTTACAGGTAAACTACCCCTTTCCCTTAACCGATCTTCACCAAAAACAATAGGTCTTGAGAACTCTACAATTCAGGGCTGTATGCGAAACATTATTTGATTCTGTTTGAATTTGCGGCTGTTATCGTTTGCCAAAAAAAAAAATTTCCCTTGATAAAAAAAAAACTGTTGCAGGTAAACTACCCCTTTCCCTCAACCGATCTTCACCAAAAACAATAGGTCATGAGTACTCTACAAATCAGGGCTGTATGCAAAAAATTATTTGATTCTGTTTGAATTTGCGGCAGTTATCGTTTGCCATAGAAAAAAAATCTATAGACAGACAGACAGACAGACACACACACACAGACACTTTTCGGAAAACGACTTTTTTTCATGTTTTGAGTGTAGTAGAATCAGAATCTGCAATAATCTCGAACACGATTTTTTTTGCCATCACCATACTTCCATTCCTTAAGGAATATGGAAGTAAAATAAAATAATTTTGTTGCCACGCAATAAAATAATTTTTTCATTTTAATGTAAATTATGTATGAGTTACGTAACTAAACGTGATAATTGTGTGTTTTACAAATATATTATATTTCGTGTTTAATTTTAAAAATAAGGTTCGTTTAAAAAAAAAACTTTTGTTTATGAAAAAAAATTTTTTTTAAATATATAATTAATTAAAAACAATTAATTAATTATGTTTTGTGGTGTTCTTTATTGTTTTAATCGTTTTATTGACTTTTTGGTATTTTTTTAATTCTCTCGCCACTTGATAGATTCGTCCCCAAGAACAATCGATTTGTTTACTTTTCTTATTTTGGAGGTTATCTACCTTCTTCGTGGTGGGATCCTGGTTGTTACTTCTACTAAATTTAATTATTATATTATTTATTCTAGGAATGATAAAACTGTATATTTATGAAATAAATAAGAAATTTTATTAGCAATTCAATATCTTTTAACTCTTTATCGATCTGTCAATCGATTCTCAGGGTGTTGTATCGTACAATTATTTATAAAAGGTTCTTTTAGCAGTTATTTTATGGTAAGTCAGAGAAATAAGGGTTAAGTTTATCAAGTATAACAGTACAAATATATCATCTTAAAAATTAAAATACAGATTTAATATTTGATATATAATAGTAAGTTGTTGTCAAACCAATCCGTAGCAGAGGCTGTGTTGAGTTGGATGATGGGTAATCAAAGATGGCTGCCTCTAGTGTGTAGTTGGGAGTCAGTCTCACCTCGCTGATTCAAAGTTTAATAAATATGCTTTTCCTCTGAATTTATGTCCTGGTGGCTGCAATTCTTCCTTCTTGTGTTGGTGGAGTGTCACTGGTTCAGTTTTGGTGTTGTATTCGGAAAAATAGTGTAGATTTAAGTCAAATCACTTTTGTCGGTTAGTCATATGTTAGCACTTTTATGGTTAAGTGTTATTACTGTTTTAATGGGTTTAAATGTTGTATTCACTGGTGTTCTGTTCTGTATAGTGTTAGTCGAATGTTTGTAGGTGTTTATCTCACTTGGTCTCCGTTTAAAATATGTTTTTTGTCGAAACTCCCGTTCGTCACTTTTAGGCTTCGAAATCGTTCGCCATTACGGTAGTTGTAACTAGGTTAAGGTTTTTAAGCACACGTATCAAGTGTATCATTCAACGTTCAATAATCAACTAATTTACTTCCTCCTTCCTTGGCCAAAGTCTTAGCCAAGACAATCTTATTCAAAGCATTGTTCGAAATTTCTATTGCATCCTGTGGATGTGATAATTTACATTATATAACTGATTATATTTTTGTTATTCTTCAAATTTATTAGCTAGTAACTACTTAATCTTCTTCTTCAGTTCATTCTGCATAATTTGATACTAAATAATGTAGTTTTATTAAGTTTTTTAATCTAAAATGGTATTTTGTTTCTTCATTTTGTTATGTAATTTTTAAAACTAACTTCCTGTCCTTGTCTTTCAAATGAAGCCATATTATAAGTTATATTATTGATTATATTAAATTTCAGATTGTAATAAAAGGTTTATCTTCCCTTAATTTCTTGCAATTAGATTAATCGGTTATGTTTTAAAATATTATTCAGTAATACCGTATTATCGCGTGTACCACGCGCACCTTTTTTACCAAAAAATATTTCGTAGAAATGGGGTGCGAGTGTTACACGAGGAAACTAACTTGCCAGTCTTCATCAGAGTGGTCATTGACCTTATGCTACCGCAATTCCTGTTCAAACCTCAGTCACTACTATGTACCGTACATCGGGCGGATATTGACCTTGACTAAAGCATTGCACAGACAACACTTTCAACCCCCACTGCAAAATAGCAGGTAGCATTTCATAGTGTTTCTAACAGTCTACTGTTAAAATTCGGTTCGTTCTGTACCGGTTTGTGAAAACGTAAGCTGTGTTTTGAAGTGTTTTACGGTATTCACCAAATGTTTATTGTGTTACGGTATTTACGTTATTCAATATCGAATTTACGGCAATCGTAATTACTACGGTATATCGTACTGTATCATATCATTTTAAACAATTTGTCTTCGTTTGTGTTTTGTGTTCTTTTAATTTATCAAGGTGTTGTTTCGTTTTACAATGGAATGTGGGAAAAGATTGCGTTCGTTTACTGCCGGAGAGAAGTTAAAAATTATAAACGAAGCAGAGGTAATAGGAAATAGAGCAGCGGGTCGAATATACGACGTGCCGGAATCGTGTATCAGAGACTGGCGTAAGAAAAAAGAAAAATTAACGGAAGCTCCTTTAAAGAAAAGAGCTTTTCGAGGTAAAGCTGCAAAATATCCTCAACTAGAAGTTAAACTTACAGCGTTTATAGATGATAAGCGTCAATATGGTTATGCTGTTTCCACAGAAATGTGCCAAATAGAGGCAATTAAGATTGCAAAGGAGCTGAATATTAACATAAATGAGTTTAAAGCAAGCAGGGGATGGCTTCAAAGGTTTTTTAAAAGAAGTAACCTTTCTGTTCGACGGAAAACAACGATATCTCAACGTTTACCAGAGGTGTACACTGATAAACTCTTGTGTTTTCAGCGTTACGTAATTCAGTTAAGAAAACTGAACAATTATCCACTATGCCAGATCGGCAACGGGGATCAAACTCCAGTTTATTTCGAGATGCCTGTGGATACGACAGTAAATAAAGTTGGTGACAAAACTGTAAAAATTCGTACAGCTGGTTGCGAGAAACAACGGTGCACTGTAATGCTTACTGTTTTAGCCGATGGAAAGAAACTGCCTCCTTATGTAATCTTGAAGCGGAAAAACCTTCCAAAAAATGAAAGTTTCCCACCAGGTTTGATAATGAAAGCTCAAGAAAAAGGGTGGATGGACAATGAGTTAGTGCTTGACTGGATAAAGCGCGTTTGGAATCGGCGACCTGGAGCATTATTAAAACGCCCAGGGATGCTTGTTATGGATAGTTTTCGTGGCCATCTGACTGACGACGTTAAGAAAGTTTTATCAGAAACAAAGACTGAACAAGTGATTATTCCAGGTGGAATGACTTCGATGCTCCAGCCACTTGATGTCTGCATAAATAAGCCCTTCAAGTGCCAGTTAAAAAAAATGTACACCCAGTGGATGAGTACTGCACCACACGAGCTGACGCCGACAGGAAGACTCCGAAGGCCATCACTGACGCTGATCTGCAGTTGGATCATCAAAGCATGGGACAGTATACCAGAAGACTTAATAAAGAAAAGTTTCAAAAAAACTGGCATTTCCAACGCCTTGGATGGCAGTGAAGACGATAAACTGTTCGTTAGTGAAGATGAGGCAGCGTCTGCTTCTGATGAAGACTCCCCATTCGAGAGTAGCAACGACGAATGAAAATCAGGTAAGACACTAGTAAAAAATTTTCATAAACTACATCAAACATACCGGTATCCCTTGGGTTTATAATTGTGTTCGTTTTCATTGATGTACTGTTCTAATGCACTCTTAATTTTCTTTAGGTTGGCAAACCCGAATTTACAATTACGGCTGGTTCTGTAACGATTGCTGTAACCTTCGCTTCTAATTACTGTATCTAGTTGTAATAAATATTAATTGTCATTGTAATAAACATACATTTTTTACTTGTAATAAAAAATAAATCCGTAAGTTAGTGTAACAAAAAAAGTAACTTGACGTTTATTTCATTAGTTATTACAGTTTTTCCCTTACAATAGATATATGGTAATACTATTCCAAATACCGGTATATGATTTTTTTTTTACATTTTTGAATACGCGATTTTTTTTTTTTTGTAGGACCTAAAAATAAGGGGTGCGCGTGTTACACGAGGGCGCGTGATACACGCGAAAATACGGTATATGACTCCCCTCTCCAAATTTTGAGTTTTTACATTTCCATTTTTAACAATAATTCTGGCTATAATTTTACAAAATCTTCCTTACTTATATTTATAATTACCGTACATGACTTTATTACTGATTTACCTTATGTAAATTCCTTCAGTTTAATTGTATTTCTATACTTATTCAATCAAATTTGATGCTGTTTTTAGTTTTTTACATTTGGCCTAGATTTCCAATAGTTTTTACATACAAAGTTTTTTAAATAGTACATATTGATTTATACCCTCTCTGACTTTCATTGTTATTGTGACATAGATTGACATTTTCTTATTTTAACAAGTTAACAATTAGTATATGGTTCATACTATTAACAAATAACATATAACTCAAATTAACATTTTCTTATTGTAAACAAAAATAACAATTAGTATATGGTTCATACCATTAATACCTAATATATAAATCAAATTAATATTTGTCTTTTCAACTCAGACACTGTATACTTATTGATAGATAAAATACACAAGAAATATTATAAATAAGGAATGTTAGATTCTGACATTTAAACTTAATTGTTTCTAACACCTTATTCTATACAAACAAATATAATTATTACAATCTTATCCTATATTTTTTAAGCTAGGTTTGAATATCAGTTTTTATCTGTTTTTTGGGGTAATGGTAGCTTGTCACTTCACTGTTATTATGGCCTGCTCTGTTTTATTTTCTTCATTCTAATGAATGTTATTCTAAAAAGAGTGGCAGTTATTTACAAAAACACATGTATTATAGGTCATGATAATACTCTATTTATTATTCATGAACACAAATTAAATCACTTTAAAGTTGTAGTATTTCATCATCTACTCAGTTTGTGAACACCAATATTGAAATATAAGGTTTATTTTCTATAACACTAAAACTTGCACTTTCTCTATTTATTCCTTGATTTTAATTCTAAATAGTTATACAGTTTTACTAGAATCAAGAAATCTATTTATAGACTATAATGAAGATTTGTTTTTTGGTGTTACATTATTATCTCACATTGGTTCACTTTCAATTCTTACTCTATACACTTTTTGGTTTACATCTATGGTACATGTGGTTTTTACCTTTGATATTTTGTTATACTCTGATTTATTATTATTATATTTATTTAGGGGTTTGGTTTTTTTTATAAGAGCATTCCTTTTTCTTGTGGATGCTGTCTTGTTCTTGTTTCTTCATTGATTCCTCCTCTTCTTCTGGTTTCTTATAAAATTATTTTCTTCATATTCTTGTGGATGTTTCTTCATTGGTCCATTCTGTTCTTCTCTTTCTTATAACTTATTTACTCTTCTTCTTGTGGGTTTAGTCATTTTCTGGGTTTCTTCCTTACCTACTCCTATATCCTACCTGGGTATTACCTGTTTTCTCATATTTAGTTTTTAAATTGGTTTTGATGATTCATCACTCCTTGTAACATTTATTTTACATGAACTTTTATTTTAATCAATGATTGTATTCCACGGTGGTTCTTAATTAATTCTTTATTTTAATTTGCTTTCTTCGGATTTAATTATGTTATTATTTTATTTCTATGATCATTTTACCATTCATTTTTATGGGCTTATCTGTCATGTTACAGATTGCTCTCCTCCAGAAGTGATTATTTCAGACTTGATTATGGATGAAATAATTGCTTATGACAATTTATTATTTTTTATTCTTTATTTTCCTCTCCATTTATATATCGACTTTTTCATATTTGAGCTTAATAAATTTTATATAGTCACTTATCTGACTTTTGATCTTTCTTGGATAGTTAGTGTCTTCTGAGATATATTATTATTATTATTATATATTTACTTTTCTTATAAAATTTGTGTTTTATCCCTGGGATATTAATTCCCTAACGTTCCCTAACGTGTGAGCTGGGGCAGTCCAGAGGGACACTGTAGGCTTCACTACTCTGCTGGCCATACATCACTTCAAATTGAGTCCAGAGGCAAATTCATCTCTGCTCAAAAACATAATGCTGCTGGAATTATCTACAGTCAGTCATCGAATAAAAATTATCTAAGAATAGTCCACTTTATGACTATTTTTTAAAAAATATCTTTGGATTTTTCACTTCGTTGTTTCTCAGATTATCTCACATTTTCTATCTCAATTATTCTTCTTAATATTTATTATTCTCATTATATATAATCTTCTAACTTTTAGCTCGTCTGATATATTCATTTTAACTATGGTTGGAAACTTTTGTTAATACTTCTTGTTACTAGTTATAGTGTAACTTTTTTCCTTCTACATCTGAATTCTCATTATATTTTCTTCTGGTTATTTACATTATAGCATACTTTTTTATGTGTATATTTATCTTTGGTTCTTATCAATTATTTGAATGGTCTTATTTTTTGGTAGTTAATTTTTTCAATTTGTATGTTTATAATTGATATTCAGGTTGTTATTGTGATCATATTGTAACGGTACAAACCAAGAGGTTTAGTTTAATTTCCAAATAATTGTAAAAAATTTGTAACCAACCCAAGCTGAACGTTTTGATCACGAAATTTCGACTTTTGGAACACCTTGTAGTTCATGCGTAACCAGCCGTACGAGGCACAAAAGCTATTAAAGCGTTTGGGAATGTGTAAGGGCGCACACCTCGGCCAACGTTCACACAAAAAAACGGCACGGACTTACATTCCTCATTCCTAAAAGCAATACAGAATACGTTGACGGCAATGCCTAACACCTGGGCGGTTAGGCAACCAACACACACAGTCAGTCGTCACGTAGCAGTTCTATACAACTCAGCAACCGGTGCAGACGTATAATTTCACAGTAGCCTCGGAAAAAACTTTGGTAGACCGAAAAAGTTAAAAATAGGTCTACCAAAGAGTGTATCGTAATAAAACAACAGTAAACAGTGTTTCAACCGGATGAACAGTGTATAAAAGAGTGGAGTGAATGAAAACTGGGAGTTAAGTGAAGAAGATGGAGTAGACATAGTGCGCAATACCGGGGACTTCATACAGTTAAGTAAAAGTGAAATTTATAATAATTGGCCAAAAGTTTATAGTAAACAGTAAATTCATAATGCGCTCAATAACGGGGGTTTATTCGAATACGTAAAGGGAATGATTGTGTGTGTGAGCAAAACGCTGGGTTGTCTTTAATTAATTCATTAATATTATAATCTAGATATAAGAAATAAAATATGTTAAAATTTGTTGTTGGTAAAAAGGGGCTTCACCTCAATATTGAATACAGTTAATTTAAATGTTGGAGAATCGAGTGAGAAGTCATAATTGTAGTTGATTAGAAAGAAAGGAGAACAGAGAATGTCACAACCTAAAACAATAAATTAATACTTTATTTCACTTGATATATGTGTGTTAGAATAATCATTTCAAGTACCTAATTTCATTTTCTGTGCTGGTAAATTCGCTATACGAAATAGGGTTACACCACTAGACGATCTGGCCAGAGAGTGACAAATAGAAGGTAAGTGGGAGTTTAAGATCATTTGTAATTAATTAAAATATATAAAACATTACAATTGGTGCCATGCCGCAGGATGTAATATAATAAAAAGTTGTATTACACCGGCCTATTTTGACAGTGCAGAAAGTGAAATACGGTTATGAAAGCAAAATTTACGTAATTATGGTATAAGATTTATTTTATGTATGTTGTAGTATAATGTTTTGAAGGGAATATTAACCAATTGTAGTTATAACATAAGTAAAAATAAGTTATAAATCAGTTAAAATTGTCTGAACACACAGAACCAAGCAATGTAACAGATGCAGATACGAGCGAAAGTGGCCTTGAACCATAGGCATGGAATGGAAGTGAAATGCGGACAGCTGTGCCAAGCGATGACAACAGCGCTGTTATAGAAACAGCTGTTGGCAGTAACGTAATAATTCATTCTACCCCAATTGCGACTCAATTACAATTAAATGTTGATTCTGGAATTCAATTAACCCCAGTTTTAACAAATAAAAATAAACAATCCGATGAAATGGATATAATGAGTTTTTTACGAAAGATGGATAGTGGTAAGTTTGAAAGTCGTTTTGATGCCAATGACGATAAATTCGATAAAATAAATAAACATTTTGATGCAAATGACGAAAAAATTTGAGTCGTTTTAATTCTAATGACGATTTATTACGCAAAATGCGTAATGACATTAAAGAACAGAAAGTAAGTTATGAACAACAGAATATTAAAAATATTAATTTTAAAGAACTTAAAGAACAAAATATTAAGTTTGAGCAGAATATAAGTTTAAAGTTTGATTTTATGAGTAATGAATTATGTAAACGTATTGATGAACGTTTCCAGATAGATATAAAACGAATAAAAGATGATGACAATGTTACAAGAAATACCGGTAAGTGTAGTGGGAATCTAATTAATAAAGTAACTGAGACCAAGGTGAGTACCGATAATTATAATGATGTGTTAACAAGTGATAACAATGATATTGAAAATGATGTAATTGAAAATAGGGTAACAAAAAATGATACAGTAGACAATAGTAGTAATATTGAGAGTAGAAAGTCAGTTGATGTTAGTAATGAAGGAGAAATGATTAGTATTGATGAGTTGGAGAAAGAAGGGAGAGATAATTTAAAGGGTGAACAGGGGGCAAATTTTTATGGGGTTAAATGTGAAACAGAGTTTTCACAAGTTGTTATGGGGATAAAAGATCCTCACTAGGACATTTGGGTGACAATGGGTCGGCAAATGGTCAAATAAGTTTTTTGTGTTTATCTGGTAGGGCCAGATGGTGTTTAAAGAATTTTGTGGTATTGCCCTCTGTGTGGAATGAGAATGTGAAATGTAGTGAGAAGTATTGTGATGAAAGTAATTATGAGAGAGAGAAAGAGTTAGAGTGTTTCAAGTTAAACAGAAGTTATAAAGAGTTGATAGAGAGTTTGAATATTAATATTATGGTAAATAATGTAGATTTACCTTGTACTGTAATAAACAATGTGTATATTGATTAATATTTACCTGTTGGGAGAAGTAGTGTACTGATAATGGCAGATAATTGTAATAATAACGTAATTTACCTGGGAATAACAAATAATACTGACGGAGATTTGACAAAAAATAATAATATTGACATGTTTTATGATTTGATGATAGTGGAACAATTTGAAGTATTAGAGAATTATTATATTAAAATTAATAAATTGAGTGTGGACAAGAACGATTTATATTGTAAATATATTAGATTATTATTCGATGATTGAGGCTGAACATAAACTGAATAAATGGACATTTTAAATATTTTGATTTATGGTTCTGACCTTGCTGACTTGGACAATGAAGTGTGGTAAAATGAATAATAATGACAAAAGTTTGTAAATAAATGTTTAGTAAAATTAATTGTGTGTATTGTAACCAGTGTATAATGTAAACAATGTGTGTAGGTAATGGTTTTAATAATAATGAGATTATTTCAGTAGACTAAATAATTAAGGAATTGTGTTGAAGTAAGGTAATTAAAATATGTTGTGTTTTAATAATTAGTTGAAGTAAATAATTTGAATTGTTTAAATAAATTTGATTGATTTACAATGTTATATAATTGGAATTTTCTAATGGATTTAAATTATTTTATGAGATGTGAATTTGACAATAATTAATAAATAAATAAATGCTAAATTGTTTAGTATGGAATAACATCGTTGTTAAAATGTTTCAGAAGGTACAGGGAGTTATGGATGTTTATATTTGTGTGCTTATGACAGGGTATGAGCGATGTACTGTGAGTATAGATTTGATAATACAAGTTATATAGAGTAAAATGTTTACAGGTGTTGAAAAGATTTTAACTCAATGATGAAACTGATTTGAGATAATTGTACTAAATAGAAACCATAATCAAAAGGTAGTAATAACTGAAATATGAGATAAAATAAATGTTAATAATAAATTTGAAATTGTGAAGAATTAAATGGTAGTAAACGATAAATAAATGATGGCTAATTAATAAAAGTTTAATTGAAATTAAAAAGTAATGTTTATAATTTCATACGCAAATTTAAAGATGTAGGGTGTGTAAATTCTAATCAAACTTAAATGTGAATTGTTTATTTTCATGTAATGACAACAACGTTAAGTGTGAATAGATTAATTTGAGTGACTAAGTAAATATTTTGTTGTACTCACTATATTATGTTAATGAAGGTCAAAGTTAAGAACAAAATGTATGATGTTAAAACGCACAACCAAGACTAGAAATTTCATGCAATGTAAATTCTAAATTTTGAATGTAGCTATAGCATAAACCAAGATATCTTTTACTTGTGATTCCCCAACTTTTTGGGCGGTCACGGCCTCACCGAACCCTGACTGTGGAATTGGTTTAGCTTTGACAGCTATGGTCGGGGCTCATTGCGTCACGTTCTGCCTTAACTGGCCATAGCTGTTATCGTTGTAAAGGTGAATTTAGAAATTGACAGGGGGGTAATTCAGGGGAATCACCAAATTATGGAACAGCGGCTATCACTCTGTTCGCGTAGGAACAGTAAAAAAAAGGTGATAGACCCGCATTAGGGGCGTATAACTATATAATTTATAGATATTACGATATCTAAATGCTTTTTATAATGTAAGGCTGAAGCAAGGACAAGGAGATGACAAAATTCCTCCAAAACTTCAGTCCTTGTGGACGGCCACAGTCCAGGGGGGGTCATAGTGTGTGTGGAAGGGGGGTTACTCAGGGGGAGTAACAATTAAAAAAATTTTTTTTTTGAAACTTAACGATAGCTGATAAGCTAAATGAATGATTTTATGTTTGTTCAGAAGGAATTGATGCAACCATGTTTCGCTCCATATGATAATGTTATACTAAGGAATTTATCATGTCTTATTATATTATTATTTTACTATGTTAGAGTGTAAGTATTATAAACATATGTCATATATTTTATATTGTACTTTAATATTTATAACTAAATTTACCTCAAGATATATTTTTTTCCTATTAGGAACATATTTCGAGAGTTCCTGTACTCTCATCTTCAGCCTTCACCATCTTGTTTCTGGTGAAGTATTTGTGTGTTGGCTTCTGGATGTTATTAAGGTAGTTTGTTGGTCTTTGGTCTTTTAAAGTTGCATTATTGTGTGTGGTTGTGGTATCTGTTTTTGTATTTTGTGTATTTTCGATGTTGAGTGCTTTGAATATTGTGTCATGTTTTGTATTGATTTGTATTTGTTCTGGTATTAGTTTGTTTTGTGTTTTATGTTTGTAAATCTGTAAATTTTCCCAAATGTTCATTATGGTGCCTTTGTGTGGTATATGTTTTATTAGTGTTACATTGGTTATGTCTGGGAATTCATGTCCTGTGTTTATTGCATGTGTGGCTAAATTGGATTTATATATATTTGGTTTTCTGTATGCATTTAGGTGTTCAAAATAACGTTTTTTCAGCTGTTTTTTTGTTTGTCCCATATAACATTTATTGCAATCTTGGCATTCAATTTTGTATATCCCGTTGGTTGTTGTATTATCTTTGTTGTGTGAGCTATTTAGATTTTGTAATTTATTTTTATTAGTTTTGTATGCTATTTTTATATCTGTGTTTTTAAATAGTTTTGTTAGTTTTGTCATTTTATTATTTATATATGTGAATGTGGCCCATTTTTTGTTGTTGTTATTATTTATGTGTTGTTCAGTTTGATTAATTCTTAATTGTTCAGTTTTTATTTTGTATTTGATTTTATTTTCTATTTTGATCATAGTATTTTTATTGTATCCATTTGCGTAACCAATTTGGTATATTATATTTCTTTCTTTGTCAGTTTCTTGTTTGTTTAGGGGTATTTTGTACATTCTGTTAAATAACGAATAAAATGCTGCCATTTTATGTTGTGGTGGGTGGTCAGAATGGTTAGGTATAATGATGTTAGTGGAAGTTGGTTTTCTATATATTGCATATTGTATGTGTTTGTTGTATCTTGTGATGGTTATGTCTAAATAGTTGATTTTGTTATGTTTTTCTTTTTCTTCTGTGAATTGTATTTTGGGATGTATGTTATTGATTTGTTTCAGTATGTTCTCTGCATTTGTGTTTTTGTTATTTGATACATATAGTCCATCATCTACATATCTTATCCATATGCCATCTGGGTCATGTGTTTTTATGATATTTTGTATTTTGGTGTCTATGTGTTGTAGGAATATTTCTGCTATTATGCTTGATAATGGTGATCCCATTGCTAAACCTTCTTTCTGTTGATAAATTTTGCTATTAAATTCAAAGTAATTTTGTTTTAGTATTAGTCGGAGACTATTTTTTATTTCGGTTATATATTGTTTGTTTTCATTTTGTTCTATAAGTTTGTTTATTATTATGTCAATTGTTTCTTCTACTGGGATATTAGTGTACATGTTTGTTATGTCATATGATGTGAAAAATGTATTTTCATTTATATTTATTATTTTTAGT
The DNA here is from genome assembly GCA_034769895.1 of Magicicada septendecula. Taxonomy (NCBI): domain Eukaryota; kingdom Metazoa; phylum Arthropoda; class Insecta; order Hemiptera; family Cicadidae; genus Magicicada; species Magicicada septendecula. The sequence continues at coordinate 848,349,338 of CM068368.1, forward strand.
TTGTCTATTAATTCGTATGTATTTTTTATGTTATGATGGTTATTTGTTAGATGGTTACTTTTTAGTTTTTGTGCTATTATTTTTGCTATTTTGTATGTAGGAGCTTTTTTGAAATTGATTAATGGACTTATTGGGTTGTTTAATTTGTGTATTTTTATTAGGCTGTTCATTTTAGGTGGTTCTGGATTATTGTTTATATATATGTCTAGGTTTTTATTGTTGAAAATGTTTTTATTTGTTTTTATTAGTTTTATTGTTTGTTTAAGATAGTTTGCATTTTGGGTTATGTTAGTTTTTGACATATTGTTTAAATATTCTGTTTCTTTTTTGTTAAATTCTGTATTGCTAAGGTTAATGGTTCGAGGGTAAAATGTGTGTTTATTTTTGTTTTTTTGTTCTTGATTTTTGTTTTGTTGTTTTAGTGTGTTAAGTTTTTTGTTGATTGTATAAGTCTTTTTGTTTTTTCAAATCTTATTTTATTTTCTATGTTATTGTATTTATTATTCCAAGTGATTGGATGTAATAAACTTGTTAGCTCTAGTGTAGTTTGTATATGTCTAGTGTTATGCTATTTTTTTTACTGTATAATTGATTAATTTCGTTTTGTATCCATAGCCTTTGTGCTTGTTTTATAGTTTTTTGTGCAGTCATATTTTTGTTTTTTGTGTTTATGTTGATGTATTTAGAGCTAACAAGTTTATTACATCCAATCACTTGGAATAATAAATACAATAACATAGAAAATAAAATAAGATTTGAAAAAAACAAAAAGACTTATACAATCAACAAAAAACTTAACACACTAAAACAACAAAACAAAAATCAAGAACAAAAAAACAAAAATAAACACACATTTTACCCTCGAACCATTAACCTTAGCAATACAGAATTTAACAAAAAAGAAACAGAATATTTAAACAATATGTCAAAAACTAACATAACCCAAAATGCAAACAAAAATCTAGAAAATTTAATAGTAGAAACAGAATTTGCCATTAACCTAATAAAAGACAATATACAAGAAGAAAAAAGAACAGAAGCAACACATATAATTAAAAAAATAATCACTAGCGACATGAAAAACAAAGATAAACAAAAGAAAAACAATAAAACAATAAAAGAAATTAAAAATAAAGTAAAGAACATTAATGTAATAATAACTAAAGCAGACAAAAGTCAAGCAACAGTAATCATTGATAAAGCAGACTACATCAAAAAAACCGAAGACTTCATCAACAATAATAAATGCGTACAACTAGATAAAAACCCAACAGAAAACTATCTTAAACAAACAATAAAACTAATAAAAACAAATAAAAACATTTTCAACAATAAAAACCTAGACATATATATAAACAATAATCCAGAACCACCTAAAATGAACAGCCTAATAAAAATACACAAATTAAACAACCCAATAAGTCCATTAATCAATTTCAAAAAAGCTCCTACATACAAAATAGCAAAAATAATAGCACAAAAACTAAAAAGTAACCATCTAACAAATAACCATCATAACATAAAAAATACATACGAATTAATAGACAAACTAAAAATAATAAATATAAATGAAAATACATTTTTCACATCATATGACATAACAAACATGTACACTAATATCCCAGTAGAAGAAACAATTGACATAATAATAAACAAACTTATAGAACAAAATGAAAACAAACAATATATAACCGAAATAAAAAATAGTCTCCGACTAATACTAAAACAAAATTACTTTGAATTTAATAGCAAAATTTATCAACAGAAAGAAGGTTTAGCAATGGGATCACCATTATCAAGCATAATAGCAGAAATATTCCTACAACACATAGACACCAAAATACAAAATATCATAAAAACACATGACCCAGATGGCATATGGATAAGATATGTAGATGATGGACTATATGTATCAAATAACAAAAACACAAATGCAGAGAACATACTGAAACAAATCAATAACATACATCCCAAAATACAATTCACAGAAGAAAAAGAAAAACATAACAAAATCAACTATTTAGACATAACCATCACAAGATACAACAAACACATACAATATGCAATATATAGAAAACCAACTTCCACTAACATCATTATACCTAACCATTCTGACCACCCACCACAACATAAAATGGCAGCATTTTATTCGTTATTTAACAGAATGTACAAAATACCCCTAAACAAACAAGAAACTGACAAAGAAAGAAATATAATATACCAAATTGGTTACGCAAATGGATACAATAAAAATACTATGATCAAAATAGAAAATAAAATCAAATACAAAATAAAAACTGAACAATTAAGAATTAATCAAACTGAACAACACATAAATAATAACAACAACAAAAAATGGGCCACATTCACATATATAAATAATAAAATGACAAAACTAACAAAACTATTTAAAAACACAGATATAAAAATAGCATACAAAACTAATAAAAATAAATTACAAAATCTAAATAGCTCACACAACAAAGATAATACAACAACCAACGGGATATACAAAATTGAATGCCAAGATTGCAATAAATGTTATATAGGACAAACAAAAAAACAGCTGAAAAAACGTTATTTTGAACACCTAAATGCATACAAAAAACCAAATATATATAAATCCAATTTAGCCACACATGCAATAAACACAGGACATGAATTCCCAGACATAACCAATGTAACACTAATAAAACATATACCACACAAAGGCACCATAATGAACATTTGGGAAAATTTACAGATTTACAAACATAAAACACAAAACAAACTAATACCAGAACAAATACAAATCAATACAAAACATGACACAATATTCAAAGCACTCAACATCGAAAATACACAAAATACAAAAACAGATACCACAACCACACACAATAATGCAACTTTAAAAGACCAAAGACCAACAAACTACCTTAATAACATCCAGAAGCCAACACACAAATACTTCACCAGAAACAAGATGGCGAAGGCTGAAGATGAGAGTACAGGAACTCTCGAAACATGTTCCTAATAGGAAAAAAATATATCTTGAGGTAAATTTAGTTATAAATATTAAAGTATTATATACATCAAGAAACGGACTGTAGCAGAAAGTGATGAAATTTTATATTGTATAATTCTGAAGTGTATCTAGGGTAAGGTCATCAACCTGACCCAGAGAGATCAGCTGATGATTGGGGTTAGATATGTAATATATGCCTCATAATTGATTTGTAGTTTTTTTATATAAGTAAAGGAGGGAATAATAAATTTTAATAACATGATAATTCTTTTTGGAAAAAAAAATCGCAGTGAAGAAGTTTATGTTAAATTTTGAGGTTCACTATCAGTGGAAGAGAGATCAGCTGATTCACGATGTATATCTTATGTTATCTTTATAATCAAGCGTAGCTATTTTGAATTTACGGTAGAAATAGGTTGTTTATTATAAATTTATTGTAATAAATTTGTTTGTTATGGTATTGTTTATTATATTATATAATTTATTTGTTTATTATAAGTGTGAGTAATGTCAGAAGAATAAAGTAAATGTATTTGAAAGATTTTGGATAATTTTGGAAGATTTTAAAATTTGCAATGAATTAAGGAATGGAAAGAAATAAAGTAGACTAACGTGGAAATGGGTTTTGATCATGGACCTAGATTGTTTTTACTAGTGGAATAAAATTTAATTAATTGAATTTAATTTGAAATAATATCAGAAAAAATTTTGTTGTTTGGAAAGGGAGAATTACTTCATGTAGAAGCAATTATAGAATGCTTGTGAAGTTTATTGTTTATTTTAATGTAAATGGATGTAATATATAATCGATAATGAAATGTGTATGCACCCAGTATTTTGCTAAAGGCAACCCAGTGTGCATGGTAAGGGGGAACATATCGGTTGAGGATCTGGCATGGTATAAGACCAGGGGTTTGGATTTTGGGGTGGTATGTTAGAAGGTTAGGTGCACTGTGGGGCGTGTCTGTTCGATTTTATGGTGTTGAGATCTCGGATAGAGAAGTCCAGTAATCTCGTTCAGGTGCGGCCATAGTCTCCGAGCCAGGGGGGTAGTTTACCCATGAGGTATAAGAATTAATGGGGGGTTGTTGGCACCATATCCTCACCTATCCTCTTAGGGGTTTAGCAATGAGATTTCTTGTCTCGGCAGAAAATCTCTTATTGGGGGGGGGGGTATTGTAACGGTACAAACCAAGAGGTTTAGTTCAATTTCCAAATAATTGTAAAAAATTTGTAACCAACCCAAGCTGAACGTTTTGATCACGAAATTTCGACTTTTGGAACACCTTGTAGTTCATGCGTAACCAGCCGTACGAGGCACAAAAGCTATTAAAGCGTCTGGGAATGTGTAAGGGCGCACACCTCGGCCAACGTTCACACAAAAAAACGGCACGGACTTACATTCCTCATTCCTAAAAGCAATACAGAATACGTTGACGGCGATGCCTAACACCTGGGCGGTTAGGCAACCAACACACACAGTCAGTCATCACGTAGCAGTTCTCTACAACTCAGCAACCGGTGCAGACGTAATTTCACAGTAGCCTCGGAAAAAACTTTGGTAGACCGAAAAAGTTAAAAATAGGTCTACCAAAGAGTGTATCGTAATAAAACAACAGTAAACAGTGTTTCAACCGGGCGAACAGTGTATAAAAGAGTGGAGTGAATGAAAACTGGGAGTTAAGTGAAGAAGATGGAGTAGACATAGTGCGCAATACCGAGGACTTCATACAGTTAAGTAAAAGTGAAATTTATAATAATTGGCCAAAAGTTTATAGTAAACAGTAAATTCATAATGCGCTCAATAACGGGGGTTTATTCGAATACGTAAAGGGAATGATTGTGTGTGTGAGCAAAACGCTGGGTTGTCTTTAATTAATTCATTAATATTATAATCTAGATATAAGAAATAAAATATGTTAAAATTTGTTGTTGGTAAAAAGGGGCTTCACCTCAATATTGAATACAGTTAATTTAAATGTTGGAGAATCGAGTGAGAAGTCATAATTGTAGTTGATTAGAAAGAAAGGAGAACAGAGAATGTCACAACCTAAAACAATAAATTAATACTTTATTTCACTTGATATATGTGTGTTAGAATAATCATTTCAAGTACCTAATTTCATTTTCTGTGCTGGTAAATTCGCTATACGAAATAGGGTTACACCACTAGACGATCTGGCCAGAGAGTGACAAATGGTAAGTGGGAGTTTAAGATCATTTGTAATTAATTAAAATATATAAAACATTACAATATTATTTAATTATATTTTTCTTTCTTTTCCCTCAGAAAGTTATTAATCCTCCTTTGCATTCATTAAAATTGTTTCATTTATATTATATTTCATGTGGTCTTTCTTCTCTTTGCGTTTCATATAGGTCTTTTTATTACTGCTTTTTCAAAATCATCTTCTCCATATGTTTGGTATGAGTTGTTCTTCTTTGTTTCTTCAGAACTGAGTAATATCATAATCATCTTTCTTGATTGCCTGTTTCCATAATTGTTTCATAAGTAGTTAGTCATAGGTCGTTCTCATTATATTATTGTTTTTATTTTTTAGATTTTTTATATAATTTGCTTATAATAACAGATTCTTCTCTTTGTTTCCAAATTATTGCCTTCTCTTGTATATCACACTCTTTTTTGTTTTTCTTCTCTACTCCTTCAAATGTCAGATATTCACATTTATTCTGGATTATTTTTAATTCTTTTTTCTCAATTAATTATATTATTTTCATCTAAATTTATTTATAAGTGGATCATATTTATTTTTAGAACTTTGTTAGCTTTATGCAAAATTCAAATTCTTCTTTTTATTTATTTCCATACCATTTTTCATACATCATTTGTAATATGTAACGGGACATTTTGGTCTACCTGGGGTAAAATAAAGAAATTTGTATTTCCATGAAAGTGAATTAGCATTTTTTACGTTGTAATAATAATTTTGGGGAAACGTAAACATAAAGGGACAGAAGGTAAATTTTGATGGTAGTGAAGTTGGCGGCAGTGATGGTGAATTTATTCATGAATATTATAAAGACGCAGAAAACAACAAGCGAAATTGAGTCAAGGTCAGCTCCAATGACTTGCAAACGGTAAACAGAATTATGTAACATAACATCGGACCATATGACGTCAACATCTTACGTCGGAGACAATCCCCGCTGTGGAATGTTGGGCGTATAAGCCAAAACCTTATGCTGGCGTAGTGATACAAAATCAGAACAATAAGATTTGGTCATGTAACCGCAGCCACTTTACAAAATAGTGCCGTTTGTCTCAGCCCAGTCTCAATTCAACACTCGCGCGAGTGGTACATATACGAAGTTCCGGAACGTAAATTGCGGGCCCGCAAAACAACAAAAATGTAAATAACAGATTTTAAAGTTGACGTAAAATCGAAAGTTATGCGTAAATAATGTAAATTAACAGTTCGGAGATGTAAACAAATTATTTATTAACAAAGTGTGTGCGTGGAGAAATGCGACGTCGTTTGGACTCAAACTCAGCTAAGTAGTCTACAAGAATGAAAACAAAACTTTCTATTATGATTTAAATATTCAAAATTGTAAAATTCACATTCAAATATTTTCACGATTAATCGAGAGAGCTCTTAGAATCCTGGGGTAGATATATATATATATGTGTGTGTGTGTGTGTGTGTGTGAAAGCGCTGGTTTCCGTTGTGTTAGTTAAGTATTAAACGAATTATTTTGTATTTACAGTTCCTGTTTTATTTTGACTATTGGTGAACAAATTATATTTAGCTTAGATAATGATCCATTTTATGTCTATATTTTACTTGAATTATTATGGGAACAAAAAGTGAAAGAGGGAGAAAAGAATAATGTGTTTATAATAAAATCGAAATACCAATAAATTTTAAACCATGGGGAACAGATAAAGTTTTCTGTATTTCGACAACCATTTTTAGTTCTTTTTAGTTCGCCGAAAAGAATCTGGCCCGACATGGTAAGTAATTATCTTTCTTGCAATTAATATAATATAAGGCAAGATGGCCCCCGAAGAAATTTAGAAAGTAAATAATGAGCAATTGAGTTTTAATATAAAATGTGACTTAAAAGTTAATATCACAATTGGCTTCCGAAGGCAGGGACATTTTATATAAAATTTTGTTTTATATGAAAATAGGCCTACTGGGAGAGCAGAATGGTTGTTTGAAATAAGAATGCATTTTTTTTGGTACGTAGAAATAGACGTAGGTGACGAGAGTGTCAAAAAAGGTTATATTACTGTGTTATTGATGAATGTGTTATAAATAAGTAAATATAAAATAATTTGATGAAATGGATAATAACGAGATTGTAGTCGAAATGAGTGAGTCGGCTGGTGTGGGAGAACCAGGGGTTCATTCAACCCCAGTAAATCGATCAAAAGAATTCAGCCTAACTGAATCAGCTATAGACAACTCGGGTACTCTATCAACTCCAACCTCAACAAAATGTAACAAAGTAGACAATGATATGCTGAGCGTTTTACTGAATCAATTCGATAAAATGAATTGTAAATTTGATGAGCATAATATTAAATTTGAAGAAATTAGAAATGAAATTAAACAGCAGAGTTTTGATTTTAATAAGCATATTAAGGAAATTAATACACATTGTGATAGTACGCGTATTAAAGAACAAGTCTTAGAATCAGTAGACCATAAGTTAGAGAAACAAATCAATGAATTAACAGAAAATTTTGAAAGCAAAATAAATTATGCAAATGAACAAATGACAGATCAGATTAAGATTCACGTCAAAGAACAGTGTGTAGAGATAGAAAGTAAGTGTATTAATAAGATTGATGTTGACGTAAAAAATAAAATAATGGAGATAGAGAGTGTGAGTAAACAATCTGTGCAAGAGAGTGTGGGGGCTATGAGTAAACATAACCTCCAATACGAAATTATAAATGATAAATTAAAAGTAATTGAGCGAGACATCATTGAAATTAAAGATGAGTTACATGTGGCCGTAAGCCAAAATTTAAGTAGTGTTGCGGAGCGAGTGTTGTATACTCGCGAAGCAAGAGATGAAATAGAACTTGAACAATTTAATTGTGACAACTGCAGAGTACACCCGATGCAATTTTTGAGCAGGGTAAGAGAATTTAACCGGTTTAATAATAGTAGTTGGGAGATTAAATTGCTAAAAATCTTAAAGTGTTTCAAGGGTAATTCCGAAATATGGGCGGAAGTACATAACACAGAGTGGAGTAGTTATGAAAAATTCGAGTTAGCATTCCAAAACAAGTATTGGTCAGAAGAAGACCAGGAATTTTACGCAGTAATATCATGGGAACGGGGAATTTTGGGAGAATAAACAACCACCTAACCATGTATGTCATGAAAATATATAATGAAGCAAAGTACCTAGAACCGCCGTTGCTGTTCCGGTCATTTGTTAGACATATTAGTAAACACTTGCCCAGAGAGGTACAGATAACTTTAATGACGAGAGAGATAGTAGATATAAATGAACTGGAGAGTATGTTAGATGTGTTACAAAATATTGGGGAACGCGAAGTAGGGAGGCGTCCAAATCCACCAACGGTAATAAATAACGACAATTATCATCAATATAGGGGAACACCAAACTCTTATAGAGGAATGAGGGGAAATAATAACCCTAGTTTTAGAGGCGGAATTTGGAAATGTTTGAGTTGTGAATACGAGAATTATGCTATCCGAACAGTATGTTACAGATGCAACAAAGCACGAGATTGCCAACAGAACAACATGGCACCGAATCAGCATCATCAACAACAACGAGGGGGAGGTAACGACAGAGGAGGTAGACCTACAACGAGAGGGAGAGGAGGATATAACCAAGCCGTGGCGGGTACGTCAACGGAAAACTGAGGCCGACAATGGAAGCGAGGACCCCACCATTGTCCACGGAGAATAAGAGGGTCCAGATAACCGACACATATCATAATAATGTTATACAAATGGATATGACGAAGGAGTTGTTGGAGGAAGATGACACGAAAATTATAGAAAACAAAACTGGATTGACGGAGGTAATCGTCACCATAGAAGGTAAGAATTTTAAATCATCGATTGACACAGGGAGTGAAATATCAGTAGTTTCAGAAAACGTAATAGGAGAATTAAATGAAATAAATAAAAATATACCATCATTACCAGTTGCGGGTGTAACAGTAGTGGGGGTAACTGGAGTACGAAGTAAAAGAGTTACTAAACAAGTACAGTTGAATATATTCCTTAATGAAACTGAATTTGAGAACACTTTTTTAGTAGTTAAGGGTTAAGTAGTTTAGATGTAATTTTGGGAAATGATTTTTTGGAGAGAAATGGGGCAGTAATAGATTGTAATAAACGGATAGTAGAATTTAATAATGGTAGTGAACCAGTCAGGGTTAATTTTAAGAGGGTGTTAGATGAAGTTAGAGTTACAGGGGTAAAAATGATACAAAAGCAAGTAGGCGATGGGGGTATAGAAACTAAAGTAAATATATGTCGAGAGAGTGAGATTGTAGAAAATGAGGAGAGAGAGATGCATGTGAGTAATGAGAGAGTATGGGAAAATAGGGCTGATAAATTTTTTAATGAGGGTGGAGTTGTAGGGAATCCCCAACGACAGGAGTTGTGGGCAGTCGTGGAGCGTTATAGCGATGTGTTTGCGGAGTTGCCTGGAAAAGCCAGGAACTATGTATGTGAGCTGAAGGTTCGAGAGCACTCACCCTACATGCAGAGGAGTTATCCAGTACCATTTTCAAAGCGGAGAGCAGTACAAGAGGAGTTGGATCGAATGATGGAGGGAGACATAATTGAAAGATCAATATCGCCTTACTCGAACCCATTAGTGGTAGTGATAAAGAAGGATGGAAAGGTAAGATTATGTTTAGATGCAAGGAAAATAAATCAGATTATAATACCTGACCGAGAGTCACCGGAACCTATTAATGAGATTTTTCAGAAATTTAGCGGGGTCAAGTACATGACATCTTTGGATCTAACCGCAGGATATTGGCAGGTGCCGTTAGCAGCAGAGAGTCGGAGATATACTGCCTTTCTCTTCAACGGTAAGAATTATCAGTTTAAACGTTTGCCATTTGGACTTAACACTAGTGTAGCGAGTTTTATTAAGTGTTTAGACATGATATTACAACCAAAAGACTTAGATTTTCTGACTGTATATGTTGATGATATATTAATAGCGTCCAGAACATTCCCTGAACATTTAGAGCATATAGAATATGTGTTAGACAAATTACAGAATGGGGGTCTGACAGTTAATTGGGGTAAGTCGAAATTTTTACAAACCGAAATACATTTTTTGGGTTTTATTCTAACTCCCGAAGGAATTTTAGCTAACCCTGATAAAGTAGAAGCTATAATGCGATTTCCAGAACCTAAGAATATCAAACAATTACAAAGTTTTTTGGGTTTGTGCAATTTCTATAGAAAATTCCAGAAAAATTACGCTCAGACAACAGCAAGGTTAAGTGCTGTACTACAGAAAAATAAACAATGGAAGTGGGGAGAAAAGGAAAGGGATGCATTCGAGGAGATAAAGAGAAAATTTTCAAATATGATAATGATGAACCATCCTGATTTCTTAAAAACTTTTTACTTACAGACTGACGCCAGTAACATCGCCCTAGGAGCGGAGTTGTACCAGGAGGATAGTGACGGAAAACACCACACGATAGCTTTTGCCAGCAGATCTCTTTTGGCAGCCGAAAGAAATTATACAACTACGGAGAAGGAGTTATTGAGCATCGTGTTTGCTGTAGGAAAGTTTCGCACCTACATCTTAGGAAATAAGACTGTTATCAGGACGGACCACAAGGCATTGTCATTTTTGAACTCCTGCAGATTAACACATAGTCGTCTAACCAGGTGGGTGTTAGCTTTACAAGAATACAACTTTTCCTGGGAATATATAAAGGGGGTCAAATAATAAAGTACCAGACACACTTTCTAGGGTAGATATTATAGAAAATAAAACAGGTAGGGACCTTAAAGAGATAGAAATTTTTAGATTAACTAGAGAAGATAGAATTTTTGGTGAGGAGTTAAGGGATATTAAGAATATGCAAAGATCTGAAAATAAGTTGTGTAAAATAACTGTTAGTTTAGAAACGGATGTAGATGGTATATAGTACACGTTTTCAAGTATATCAAGGGATTCTGTTTAAAAAAGTAGAAGGGGGTGAGCGTGATTGGAGATTAGTTGTACCAGAAGGGTTGATAGATAAAATTATTTGGGATTGCCATTTAAGGTATGGGCATTTTGGTGCGAAAAAGTATACGAATGTTTTAAAAGAATCATGTGTTTTTAAAAATATGGAGAGGCGAGTACAGATGTTGTTACGGGTGTGTGATTTATGTCAAGGGTCTAAGGTAGTGAATTATAGAGTAGAAGGGAAACTGAATTATATTAAGGTAGAGAGACCATTCGATTTAGTTGCTGTAGATTTATATGGACCATTACCCAACGGTAGAGGTGGAGTGATGTATGTTTTTGTTGTATTAGACACGTTTTCTAAGTATGTTAGATTATATAGTATCAAGAGAGCGACGAGCAGAGTGCTAAGCGAGAAGATAACGAGAGACTATATGGTGAATATAGGTAAGCCGAAGATCATTTTATCCGACCATGGACCTCAATTTATAAGTGGTAGGTGAAGACAAACTCTTGGATGGGAAGGCATCATACCCAAACATACGGCAGTTTACCATCCACAGTCGAACCAGGCAGAACGGGTGATGAGAGAGATTGGTAGGATATTCCGGGCGTATTGTCACGCCAAGCACACAGAATGGCCATCCTACGTTAAGAAAGTAGAGGAGTGGGTGAATTGTACCACCCATGAATCCACTGGGTTTACGCCGTATGAATTAATAAAAGGAACAAGGCCACCTAGGATATTGGAACAACTTTTTGACTATCCACCAGAAAATCAACCAATAGACATGAATATGAAGATCCGGCTGGCGAATGAAACTGACAAAAGGAGAAAGGAGAAAGCCGAGACATGATGTTAAAGGTAAGTGGACTAAATATGAGGTAGGGCAATTAGTACTGGTAAGGAGACACCATTTGTCTAGCGCACAGGATAAAGAGATAAAGAAGTTTTTCCTATTATATGAGGGACCATATGAAATTGTAGAAGTAAAGATGAGTAATGCGTACGTGTTACGCAACCCAGCAACGCAGGAGTTAGTAAGTACACAAAATGCGACGAACTTGAAGTTGTATCGGTCACCATAAGTGTTTGAATTTTAATGTATTATTTTATGTTGTTTCAGAAGGGACTCTCCCCCATTTTCGGGCGGTGACGGCTTCACCATCCCTGACCGTGGATTTTGGCTGTTTGGAGGCGGACCATGGTTGGCGGAACGTCTAAAGATGGGGTGAAAGCAACGATGGTCCTACTCCACAAATTGGTGTAAATAGAAATTTAATCTTATTGTTGAACGGGGAGGGGGACCAATAAAGTTCGTGGATGGAAAATATATATATAAAAAAAAAAAAACACAATTGGCAATTATCCACGAACATATCATAGTTTTATTTCATATAATAAAACGACCCAAAATTAATGTGACTTAACAAGTGCGACTCGTGAGGAGTCATTTCATTTCCTAAAAGTATTGTTCAGTGAGAAGTAACAATACTCTTCGGTAATGAATTAAACATAAATAATTTTAAATGTCGGGCGAACTTATTTTAGGAGAAAAGGAACTAGTTATAAGTTAGATTTAGAACGTAGAAATTTAAGGTGACCAAATTGTTGGCAGTTTAGCAGTACCTTAGTATAGTTGTTGCACTTGTTTAAAAAACTCTTTAAGTAAGATAGATTATGTGTACTTAGTTTAGCTCCATGGGAGATAGTAACGTGTCGGAGTTAGAAAAGTAAGACTTGCAGAAGTGTCTGGAAAAAAAAACCTTGTTATTATACAAGATATGTGGGTAATTTGGGGGGGGGTAGAGTGGTGTTTATAGAAGTGATATAATAATGGAATGTAGAGACAGCAATTGTAGAAAGGTTTAGTTTAGTTATTAAGTGGCTAGTACAGTGGTGGCATGTAGTGTTGGGGGTAACAGAGAGTGTTACCTCCATCGGAGGCCAAAATGGCGTAAAATGCACGGCACACCCTTTTATACAATTTTATATTGTATCCTGATAGATTGCCGTGCCGCGCATATAAATGACGATTATCACATGCCTGAAATTAGAGTTGATTTCCCCGACTTTTCGGGCGATTACTGCCTTACCAGCACTAATCGTGGGATTACTGCCTTACCAGCACTAATCGTGGTTTTGGCTAGCGGTCAGCTATGGCCATAAAGTAAGAACCTTGACCATAGCTGGCTTGAAATTGGTGTATATTTGAAATTGATGGGGGGTGAAATTAGGGGAAATCCCTGGAACTATGGAACAGCGGCTGCCACTCTGTTCGAGTAGGAACAGCAAGGCCAGGTGGTAGACCCGCATTAGGGGTGTATAATCTGTACATTTAGATATTATGATATCTAGTTTTTTAAAAATGTAACGCAGAAGCAAGGACAAGTAGATGACAAAATTCCTCCAAAACTTCAGTCCTTGTGGAAGCAACTGGACGCCACAGTCCAGGGGGCGGTCATAGTGTGTGTGGCAGGGTGGTTACCCGGGGGAGTAACGAATTAAAATATGTTGTAATTTAATAATGATGACTCGCTACTGAGATAAATAATTTTGTTTTGATTTGAAAAATGGATGCACTAGATGTTTCCTATATTGTGTTTATTATGTCTTATTGTATTAATTGCATGTAGTATGTTAGGAATAAGGATTATAAAAATATAATAATATGTTATAGAATAAGTTTTCAATGTGTTTAAAGATTTTAAATAAATAATGAAATAAATTTGAGACAGTTAAAATTTTCAATGGGTTGTAAAAGATAGAAGTTGGGTGAGAGTAATTGTTTAAGTAAAACATTTGAGTCAGTCCAAGTTGAATATAGATGGGTGTTAAAGAGAATAAGAGATGAAATACAAGTAATGTAGAATTTGAATATTGATAGTGACACAGTAGTAATGGAGAATTTATGTGGAGAAAGGAGAGGGATATATTGATGTTTATAAATGATGAAGTTATTTTGTAGTAGTAATGATGTAATGGGAGAGTAATTAGGTGACAGTGGGATTTTGTAAGGGGGTGGTGTGAGGAGTCCAACGAAACGTGTTGGGACAGGAGGGGACCGTTTAGCGCCGGAAAGGGTTCCCTAGGAATGAAGTCCAGGGACCAGATAAGGGAATGAGCTAGTAAGTGGGGAAACACACATCCTGAGTATAAAGGGGTAGAGAGTATTTTGTGATAAGGGTAGAATGATGCGAATTGAGTTAAAGTAGTAAGTAGTTAGAGGTAGAGAAGGGTTGGTAGATTTTTTTGGTAGATGGGTGTCATATTAGTTAGAGAATTTGTAAGTGGGCGTTAGAGTCGTAAGAGGGGTAAGATTATGGGTAAATGCCAAGTTGATAAAGTGAATTATAATGAATAACTGAGAATCACCCAAGTTAATGAAATGGAATAATAAATGAAATGTTATGTAAAATGAGGTTGAAAAAAAAAATTATTTTTTTTGGGAAATGAATTAATAAAAGTTAAATTGAGATTAAAATGTAATTTTTATAATTTTATATGCAAATTTAAAAAATGTAAAGTGTGTAATTTTTGGACAAACCTAAATGTGAATTGTTTATTTTTAATGTAATAACAACAATGTTTATTATGATGTACTTAGATGATTTTGTGTTAATTTGAGATATAGAATAGGGAGATGTTTAAGGACATAATGTGTTTAGATGTAGTTGATTTGGTTATGTTATGTTACTATATATGTTATGTATTACTATATATGTTAGAAGTAAGTGAAAAACAAAACCAGTGCTTCTTAACGCAAACCAGCACCGCTAGGGGGAAACAGGTCAGTTGGGGATATGGTGTTGTATAAGGACACTATTTGATATTTGATTTGTTGTTTCAGCATTTGGTGATGCTGTGGTGGCGGTCCTGAGCTGGCCAGCGCGTCAGAGCAGGGGCGTTAAGTATCTGTCTGACTTTATGGTGTTGGGATCTCGAGAGAGAAGTCCAGTAATGTCATTCAGGTGCGGTCACAGTCACTGGACCAAGGGTGAGTTAATTATATATATATTTTTTTTTGTAAACTGTAAAGGGGGTTGTGGCGACATATCCTGGCTGATCCCTTTAGCAAGTATGAGTGCGTCAATGAGAGTTTTTATGCTTCGGCAGAAAACCTCTCATTGAGGGGGTATTGTAACAGGACATTTTGGTCTACCTGGGGTAAAATAAAGAAATCTGTATTTCCATGAAAGTGAATTAGCATTTTTTACGATCTAATAATAATTTTGGGGAAACGTAAACATAAAGGGACAGAAGGTAAATTTTGATGGTAGTGAAGTTGGCGGCAGTGGTGGTGAATTTATTCATGAATATTATAAAGACGCAGAAAACAACAAGCGAAATTGAGTCAAGGTCAGCTCCAATGACTTGCAAACGGTAAACAGAATTATGTAACATAACATCGGACCATATGACATCAACATCTTATGTCAGAGACAATCCCCGCTGTGGAATTTTGGGCGTATAAGCCAAAATCTTATGCTGGCGTAGTGATACAAAATCAGAACAATAAGATTTGGTCATGTAACCGCGGCCATTTTACAAAATAGTGCCGTTTGTCTCAGCCCAGTCTCAATTCAACACTCGTGCGAGTGGTACATATACGAAGTTCCGGAACGTAAATTGCGGGCCCGCAAAACAACAAAAATGTAAATAACAGATTTTAAAGTTGACGTAAAATCGAAAGTTATGCGTAAATAATGTAAATTAACAGTTCAGAGATGTAAGCAAATTATTTATTAACATAAAGTGTGTGCATGGAGAAATGCGACGTCGTTTGGACTGAAACTCAGCTAAGTAGTCTACAAGAATGAAAACAAAACTTTATATTATGATTTAAATATTCAAAATTGTAAGATTCACATTCAAATATTTTCACGATTAATCGAGAGAGCTCTTAGAATCCTGGGGTAGATATATATGTATGTGTATGTGTGTGTGTGTGAGTGAGTGAAAGCGCTGGTTTCCGTTGTGTTAGTTAAGTATTAAACGAATTATTTTGTATTTACAGTTCCTGTTTTATTTTGACTATAATATATATTCAGGTGAACAAATTATATTCAGCTTAGATAATGATCCATTTTATGTCTATATTTTACTTGAATTATTATGGGAACAAAAAGTGAAAGAGGGAGAAAAGAATAATGTGTTTATAATAAAATCGAAATACCAATAAAATTTAAACCATGGGGAACAGATAAAGTTTTCTTTATTTCGACAACCATTTCTGTTCTTTTTAGTTCGCCGAAAAGAATCTGGCCCGACATGGTAAGTAATTATCTTTCTTGCAATTAATATAATATAAGGCAAGATGGCGCCCGAAGAAATTTAGAAAGTAAATAATGAGCAATTGAGTTTTAATATAAAATGTGACTTAAAAGTTGATATCACAATAAGTTGATCTTATCATATTTTAAAATTTTGATGTTTTTATCAAAATTCATCTCCTTTTATTTAGTCACAATATTTTCTTTCAAATTAGTTGCGTAAGTTGTTCTTACTAATATTTTAGAAATTATTTGTTTTATCAAAATTCTTTTTCTTTTTCTTTAGTTCAAAAGTCGTTTCATAAATATTTGGTAGTAAGATGTGCTTACTTAGTTTTTAGAATTTTTATTATAAATTCCAAATTCTTCTTATTATTTTTATTCCAAATTGTTTCTTTTTCAAATTGTGTGTAGTAAGTTGGCCTTACTATTATTTTAGAATTTTTATGTTATTTTAATTCTAAATTCATTCTTCATAATACTTTTTTATGGAGGCTTGGTTGTACACTCCTTTAACTCTTCCGGAAACTATTTCTTTCAGTTCGTATGTATTATTATTATTATTTTTTACGACGACATATGGTCCAGTATATAGTAACAATAGTTTTTTGGTAATCCCTTCTAGGGTGCTGGGTAGTTTTCGATTTTTTAACAGAACCTTTTCACCCTCTTTATAAGTTATAATTCGTCCTTGTGCCTTTTGATATTTGGCTTGCCGTTTCTCTTGGTCTTCGGCCACCTTGTTATAGAAATTCACCTGGTCAAACTTACGACCATCGTTCGTTGGGAACTCTATTATTTCTTCAATCTCTCGGGGGGTTGGTTTCTCATACATGGCGGAATAAGGGGTAATTCTTATAGCTGGATGGTGGGCGAAATTTAAGAATTTCTCTGTTGCTGCTAAGTACTCTTGCCACTTTTTCTGTTGGTTGTGACAGTACGTTCGCAAGCTTCTACCCACTTCTCTCAGTACCCTCTCAGCTGGATTAATACTTGGGTGGTAGACCGACGTCTTATATGTTTTGATCCCAAGTGATAATAATGTGTCCCACCATCTTCTCCCTTTAAACTGAGTACCATGGTCGGTAATGATTGAAGATGGTTTACCTATCTCTGGCACATAGAACTCTGTTATGACTGCGAGAACTTTTACCGTTGTTGCCCGATTAACCGGATATAGCTTTACGTATTTTGTATAATGGTCCATTATTATGATTAGGTATTTGTACCTGTGTCGACCACCACTACGGGGAAATGGCCCGCAGATGTCTAAAAATACTTTTTCCAGTTTCGCTTTCGTTGTGATCGGTATCATTATACCTTCTTTTTTCTCATTGTTAATTTTAACGCACTGGCAAATATTACACGATTTCAAGTAATTTCTTACCTTTCGGTTGATGTTCTTTACCTTACAATTCTCATCTAAAGCCTGTATCACTTTAAGCGCTCCCATATGGCCATACCTTACATGGTAATCGATTATAATCTCCTTCTCGATTTGGTTCTGAATAATCACCTTCCATGTTTCTTCATTCAAGGCTGTTTTGACGAATAATATACCTTTATTGAGGTGGTAGTATTTAGAAATGGTTTCATCGCCTGCTTGCAATCGATTAACTATGTTTTTTAGTTTAGGGTCAGACTGTTGGTGGATACGGATGTTTATCAATATAGCTTCTAAGTCGGATCTTGTTTTCATTAAGTTGTAAATTTTGACTAAGCTCTCCTTCTCTCCCTCGAAGGTCTGGTCTTCCAAATTGATCCGTGATAATACATCGGCTACCACATTCTTTTTCCCCGGAATATACTCCCATTGTAAGTTGTATTCTTGTAGGGCGAGTACCCATCTAGCCAATCAGCCGTGACTCAGTTTGCACCTACGTAGAAATGAGATGGATTTATGATCAGTGCGGACGGTGTATGGATACCCGAGAATGTATGTCCGGAATTTGCTGCATGCGAATACCACGCTAAGCAATTCTTTTTCGGTCACATTATAATTCTTTTCGCATTGATTCAGGGTACGACTAGTGAAGCTTATCACCAGATGGTGACCCTCCTCATCTTCCTGATATAACGTGGTTCCTAAGCTGATGTCGCTAGCATCACAGTTTAAAAAGAAAGGTTTCTTAAAATCCGGGTGACGAAGTATAACACTCTCTAAGAACTTTTCTTTGATCAGTTGTAAAGTAATATCCTGTTCTTCACCCCAGGTCCATTTGTTTTTTGCAGACAATTGTGGTTGAAACTTGGCTGTCAGCTCGGAATATTTGTGCTGGAATTTTCTGTAATAGTTACAGAGTCCGAGGAAAGATTGTAACTGTTTCCTGTTCTTCGGTTTAGGGAACTTCTGAATTGCCTCCACTTTTTCTGCTGACGGGGTAATACCTCTATCGTCCAGGTTGAAACCTAAGAATTGTACTTCTCGCGCAATGAACTTGGATTTCTCCAATTTCAGTGTTATATTATTCTGCGCTAACTTCTCGAGTACATGTTCTACTCGGTAACAGTGTTCCTCCCAGGTCTCCGAAGTAATAAGCAAATCGACCACACAGACTGTAGTAAATTGGAGTGCTTCTTGTCCAAGTATTTGGTCCATACAGGCCACAAAGATGGCAAAGATGGCTACAGAATTTACAAGTCCGAAGGGCAATCTCTTGAACTGGTAATTGCGCCCTTCGAAAATGAACGCCACGTACTGACGACTTTGTGGATGCAACTCCACTTGCCAGTAACCACATACAGTGTCCCATGTGCTGATAAACTTGGTGCCGTGAAATCATTTTAGGATCTCCTCTATTTCACCGGGTGATGTTCGGTCATTGACAATAGTTTTATCTATGTCACTGCTGATAATCTTATTAATTTCTGTTCTCACGGCCTCCTTCAGTGAATGCGCGATTGGGTATGACCTCCGGTTAAATTCCACGTTTTCCTTAAACTCAAGCTTACACTGGTAGTTCTTGACTTTACCTGGTTCATCCGAAAATACGGACTTGTATCTTTCGTATACCCTTATTAACCGATTTGCTTGGTGTATGGGTATTTTTTTGTGGTTGGTTCCGCACTGGAAGTCTCGTATTTCTTGTATCTTCACTGACCATAAATCCTCTATTCCATTATTATATATTATTGGTTTATGAATGGATCTGTTCTCTACAAAATTTATTTTGCGAAGTTGTTGGTGTATTGTATTGGGAAGTATATTCGCGCCTCCTACCAAATCTGCTGTCCATGTTATCCTGTCTGGAAATAGTGATACCTTTCCTTGGTTAAGGTCGATAATGGCAGGGTGCCTTCTTAAAATATCGCAACCTACCAATATACTGAATGGTAATCCGGTGGCGATCAAAAATTCCATATCTAAAGCTATACCACGGCTAACGACATTTACGGAAACTTGTTTTCGAAGTTTTGTTCTGGCGGCCAGTTGCACCTATTAAGACAATATTGTTTACTGGTAACATAGGCAAAGTTTTACCACACTCTCTCTGGATTCTTTCCAGTTTGTTCACATTTATTATAGAAATATTCGCACTGGTATCAATCACGATTTTCGCGGGGATTCCTTCCACTTCCGCTTTTATATACAATATCTCATTGTTTTGACTATCGAGGCTAGTTTCGTTTTCCTCCAATAGTTCCGTTCTAATGTTCTTTAAGTAGTTGTTACTTATGATGGTGATGCTTTTTAACTCGGTTGCCTCTTGCAACTCGTTTATATACCCAGGGAATAGGAGCAGTAACGAGTCGTGATGGTTTATCACTGCCTCCTCCCGTTTAAATTATTGCTGTCATCGTTGTCACTCGGATTGACCGAGGCGTCGTTTTGGAAACCCTGAGTCGTTTCCTGCCGCTCTGTATCCTGTTCGAATGTTATTTCTCTGTTTTGCTGTCGGCCAGGATCCTCCAGGCTGGTACTTCTTCTTCTTTGTTCATACCTCGGACCTTCCCGTTCTTCGCTTCTTCATCGGCAATCTCCATCATGGAAACTATTCCTCCGTTGACGGTTGAATCTTCTCGGCCCTCGATCTTCGGCTCTTATAAAATTAACTCTAGGACGGGAAACTCTATTATTATTATAGTTATTATTGTAATTTCTATTATTCTGGTAATACCATTCATTATTACCGGGGTAGGGGTTTCTCTGACTATATGGGTTGTTAGGGGGTTGATAAAAATTATTACGGTTATTAGGTATTGGTTATTATTTCTATTACCGTTTTTGTTGCCGTTAAAGTTGTTGTTATTGTGCGGCGGGTTATTGTTGCCGTTGTAATTATTTTGCTGGTTGCGGTTTCCGGGATAGTTATTACCATTACTGGGGTACTGGTCAGTTCTCCCCTCCGGTCTATCATTCCTCCTCCTACTTTGACGGTAGTATTCTTCGTTTTCGTAGCTCTCTAACAATTCAGTCATGGCCTGCACCGTTTTAATCTGGCTACCTCTCCTCGCTCTGATAATATCCTCGTCATAGTGATAAGATAGCTTGTTCACTAGACATTCTTCGGGTATTGCCGGCTCTAGATGTTTTGCCAGGCACACCTTCCCAAGAAATAGGCTGTCATGGTATTTCCTATTTGGGCCCTGTATCGTCCATGGCACATATTATCCCTGATCAGGTTCTGGGTTGTTTCTGACCAGTATTTAGCCTTAAACAGTTTCCTGAACTGTTGGTAGTCCTCAATCTCGCTATGGTTCGCCATCCACCAGTTATCTGTCATCTCCCTGAATGATTCGTCTAATATTTCCCGGTTATTACTCCATCGACTCCCTCTATGCTTGGCAAAATATTCTTCTATCCTGGCCAGGAACTCCATGGGTTTTCTCTTGTATTGCCGGAAGTTCAGCCATTCTCGGTTTTCGTTGATGGGTATCCCGGTAAAATTTGTGGGTCGATTCCTTAAACCTTCCATTTCTTCCTGGCTCTGCCGTACCTGACCCGTGATATTGGTCATAGCCTTTTCCATCCCGTCACACCGTTCCGCGACTTGGCTCCGTACTCTTCCGAATTCTTCCTGAGTTTCCTTCCGCTTTCCTTCGACTATGCTCTTCAATATTCGTAAACTTGATGTTTACCACTTCCTTGAACTCCTGTACTTCCCTTTCGGTTTGGTTACATTTTCCGTCAATTTCCCTGATTCGTTGGTTCATTATGATGTTTTCTTCTTCCAATTTTTTATTTAGAGATTTCTTATTATCGTTGATTTCTTTGCTCATTTCTTCTCTTAATAACTCCATCCTTTCGTCTAGCTTGTCCAGATTCTCCTGATTGACCCCCCTTAATTCTTCTCTTAACATTTGGTTATCCTCTCTCAATTCTTCCAATTTCTCCCCCATCTTCTCTTCCATCTTCCTACTGTTTTCTTCAATTCTCTTATTGGTATTCTCAATTTTGTTAATCAATTCTTCCTTAGTTGATTTAAATTCTTCCTTAAAAGATTGGTTGTCTTCCTTCAAATCTTCTAACTTCTTCCCCATTTCTTCTTCCATCTTCTTATTTGTTTCATCAATTTTCTTACTCAGGGACTGGTTGTCTTCCTTCAATTCTTCTAATTTTTTACCAATTTCTTCTTTTGTGGAGTTGTTATCCTTCTTCAAATTTTCTTTTGTGGATTCTATGTTTTTGTTGGTATTTCCAATGTCTCCCTTCAAATCTTCCAACTTTTTACTTAAGGATTGGTTATCCTCCTTTGTGGAATCCATTTTCTTATCCATTCCTTCCATATTTTTACTTAAGGATCGGTTGTCTTCCTTTGTTGATTTGTTATCCTCTCTCATTTGCAAGAACATTTCCATTATTTTATCCATCTTACTATCTTCTGTTGTTTTGTACTTCTCTGTCTCCTTCTCTGGAACATTGATGTCCCCTGTTTGTGTGGGTATCTCAGGTTGTTCTTCTGGTTGTGCGGGTTGTTTGGATAACACTGGTGGTAATAACCTTTCCACATCTTCCATCGGCGTCGCCTCTTTGTCTTCCATACTGATTTCAATCTCCTTTTCGGCCTCCACCGCCCGTTTCTTTGACGTTGCTCTTCATTGCATCTTCCCTTTTCTCCAACCTTATAGCTGCTGCCAAGCTCCAATTAGGGATTGGGCAAATTGTAGTGGCCTGTCAATCGCTAATTAAAGCCCCTCATTTGTGCGCCAATTTGTAACTAAACGTGATAATTGTGTGTTTTACAAACATATTATATTTCGTGTTTAATTTTAAAAATAATGTTCGTTTAAAAAAAAAACTTTTGTTTATGAAAATTTTTTTTTTATATATAATTAATTAAAAACAATTAATTAATTATGTTTTGTGGTGTTCAGAAACGTTTATTTATTGTTTTAATCGTTTTATTGACTTTTTGGTATTTTTTAAATTCTCTCGCCACTTGATAGATTCGTCTCCAAGAACAATCGATTTGTTTACTTTTCTTATTTTGGAGGTTATCTTCCTTCTTCGTGGTGAGATCCTGGTTGTTACTTCTACTAAATTTAATTATTATAATATTTATTCTAGGAATGAAAAAACTGTGTATTTATGAAATAAATAAGAAATTTTATTAGCAATTCAATATCTTTTAACTCTTTATCGATCTGTCAATCGATTCTCAGGGTGTTGTTGTATCATACAATTATTTATAAAAGGTTCTTTTAGCAGTTATTTTATGGTAAGTCAGAGAAATAAGGGTTAAGTTTATCAAGTATAACAGTACAAATATATCACCTTAAAAATTAAAATACAGATTTAATATTTGATATATAATAGTAAGTAAGTTGTTGTCAAACCAATCCGTAGCGGAGGCTGTGTTGAGTTGGATGATGGGTAATCAAGATGGCTGCCTCTAGTGTGTAGTTGGGAGTCAGTCTCACCTCGCTGATTCAAAGTTTAATAAATATGCTTTTCCTCTGAATTTACGTCCTGGTGGCTGCAATTCTTCCTTCTTGTGTTGGTGGAGTGTCACTGGTTCAGTTTTGGTGTTGTATTCGGAAAAATAGTGTAGATTTAAGTCAAATTCACTTTTGTCGGTTAGTCGTATGTTAGCACTTTTATGGTTAAGTGTTATTACTGTTTTAATGGGTTTAAATGTTGTATTCACTGGTGTTCTGTTCTGTATAGTGTTAGTCGAATGTTTGTAGGTGTTTATCTCACTCGGTCTCCGTTTAAAATATGTTTTTTGTCGAAACTCCCGTTCGTCACTTTTAGGCTTCGAAATCATTCGCCATTACGGTAGTTGTAACTAGGTTAGGTTTTTAAGCACACGTATCAAGTGTATCATTCAACGTTCAATAATCAACTAATTTACTTCCTCCTTCCTTGGCCAAAGTCTTAGCCAAGACAATCTTATTCAAAGCATTGTTCGAAATTTCTATTGCATCCTGTGGATGTGATAATTTACATTATATAACTGATTATATTTTTGTTATTCTTCAAATTTATTAGCTAGTAACTACTTAATCTTCTTCTTCAGTTCATTCTGCGTAATTTGATACTAAATAATGTAGTTTCATTAAGTTTTTTAATCTAAAATGGTATTTTGTTTCTTCATTTTGTTATGTAATTTTTAAAACTAACTTCCTGTCCTTGTCTTTCAAATGAAGCCATATTATAAGTTATATTATTGATTATATTAAATTTCAGATTGTAATAAAAGGTTTATCTTCCCTTAATTTCTTGCAATTAGATTAATCGGTTATGTTTTAAAATATTATTCAGTAATATATGACTCCCCTCTCCAAATTTTGAGTTTTTACATTTCCATTTTAACAATAATTCTGGCTATAATTTTACAAAATCTTCCTTACTTATATTTATAATTACCGTACATGACTTTATTACTGATTTACCTTATGTAAATTCCTTCAGTTTAATTGTATTTCTATACTTATTCAATCAAATTTGATGCTGTTTTTAGTTTTTTACATTTGGCCTAGATTTCTAATAGTTTTTACATACAAAGTTTTTTAAATAGTACATATTGATTTATACCCTCTCTGACTTTCATTGCTATTGTGACATTTTCTTATTTTAATAAGTTAACAATTAGTATATGGTTCATACTATTAACAAATAACATATAACTCAAATTAACATTTTCTTATTGTAAACAAAAATAACAATTAGTATATGGTTCATACCATTAATACCTAATATATAAATCAAATTAATATTTGTCTTTTCAACTCAGACACTGTATTGATAGATAACATATACAAGAAATATTATAAACAAGGAATGTTAGATTCTGACATTTAAACTTAATTGTTTCTAACATCTTATTCTATACAAACAAATATAATTATTACAATCTTATCCTATATTTTTTAAGCTAGGTTTGAATATCAGTTTTTATCTGTTTTTTGGGGTAATGGTACCTTGTCACTTCACTGTTATTATGGCCTGCTCTGTTTTATTTTCTTCATTCTAATGAATGTTATTCTAAAAAGAGTGGCAGTTATTTACAAAAACACATGTATTATAGGTCATGATAATACTCTATTTATTATTCATGAACACAAATTAAATCACTTTAAAGTTGTAGTATTTCATCATCTACTCAGTTTGTGAACACCAATATTGAAATATAAGGTTTATTTTCTATAACATTAAAACTTGCACTTTCTCTATTTATTCCTTGATTTTAATTCTAAATAGTTATACAGTTTTACTAGAATCAAGAAATCTATTTATAGACTATAATGAAGATTTGTTTTTTGGTGTTACATTATTATCTCACATTGGTTCACTTTCAATTCTTACTCTATACACTTTTTGGTTTACATCTATGGTACATGTGGTTTTTACCTTTGATATTTTGTTATACTCTGATTTATTATTATTATATTTATTTAGGGGTTTGTTTTTTTTTTTATAAGATGATTCCTTTTTCTTGTGGATGCTGTCTTGTTCTTGTTTCTTCATTGATTCCTCCTCTTCTTCTGGTTTCTTATAAAATTATTTTCTTCATATTCTTGTGGATGTTTCTTCATTGGTCCATTCTGTTCTTCTTATTTTTTATAACTTATTTACTCTTCTTCTTGTGGGTTTAGTCATTTTCTGGGTTTCTTCCTACCTGGGTATTACCTGTTTTCTCATATTTAGTTTTTAAATTGGTTTTGATGATTCATCACTCCTTGTAACATTTATTTTACATGAACTTTTATTTTAATCAATGATTGTATTCCATGGTGGTTCTTAATTAATTCTTTATTTTAATTTGCTTTCTTTGGATTTAGTTATGTTATTATTTTATTTCTATTATCATTTTACCATTCATTTAATGGGCTTATCTGTCATGTTACAGATTGCTCTCCTCCAGAAGTGATTATTTCAGACTTGATTATGGATGAAATAATTGCTTATGACAATTTTATTATTTTTTATTCTTCATTTTCCTCTCCATTTATATATAGACTTTTTCATATTTGAGCTTAATAAATTTTATATAGTCACTTATCTGACTTTTGATCCTTCTTGGATAGTTAGTGTCTTCTGAGATATATTATTATTATTATATATTTACTTTTCTTATAAACTTCGTGTTTTATCCCTGGGATATTAATTCCCTAACGTGTGAGCTGGGGCAGTCCAGAGGGGCACTGTAGGGTTCACTACTCTGCTGGCCATACATCACTTCAAATTGAGTCCAGAGGCAAATTCATCTCTGCTCAAAAACATAATGCTGCTGGAATTATCTACAGTCAGTCATCGAATAAAAATGATCTAAGAATAGTCCACTTTATGACTATTTAAAAAAAAATATCTTTGGATTCTTCACTTCGTTGTTTCTCAGATTATCTCACATTTTCTATCTCAATTATTCTTCTTAATATTTATTATTCTCATTATATATATTCTTCTAACTTTTAGCTCGTCTGATATATTCATTTTAACTATGGTTGGAAACTTTTGTTAATACAGTAAACCCTCGATTTAACGGACCTCGGTTTAACGGACTTCGGATTTAACGGACAGAATTTGACAGATAAAATGATTCAAAAAAAAAAAAAAATCAAAGCATGATAATGTTTTTAGGCTTTTGAAATGTATAATGTGCATAAACTGCAGACTCTCCTGTTCTGGCAATATTGCTTGGCTATCACAGCATTCTTTTGTTCTTTTCTTCTTGTTTCTTGTTTTGAAACACGCAGATTTTCTCATCTTAAATTGTATTTGATGAGAACGGAGTATTCATCAAGAATTCGTTTAATTCTTCACAATCCCCTTCTTTGCGTTGTCGTTGACGCAGGCGTCACACACGTTCAGTGGAAGACATCACAACGACTAACACTGAACAATATACACTGATATGCATCTTATTTCACTGTGAAATATTCGTCCATCGGCTAATACAGCAAGCATTACAGTGGCACGTAATTTTTCATTTCCCGTAATCTTAACTGTTACAGATTTGGTTCCCTTTTGGTCCACCGTAAATATACGTAAATAAAAAATACGGGCGTTTCATCAGCATTTCCCATGTGTTCAAGTGAATAATTACGGTTCTTGCATAAATGAATGACAAACCGCTGATACTGTAGGAGTTTTTCTTCGTAGTCACTCGGTAGTTTTAGCGCGAGTGATGTACGTCTTTTAAGCGCAAATCCATTTCGCCGCATCATTCGTCTTATACACCTGAAGCTGGCTTTGAAACCGGAGACTTTTAATTCTTCTGCAATATCTAAAGCTTTTAATTTTAAAACATGTCTAGTGACAGGGAGTCCTTGCCTTCTTAAAAGCCGTACGTATTCACAGACGCTGGACTCTACTGCTACAAAATGCCCAACTTGAGGTCCCGCGAATGCTCGTCGCGCAGTATTTGCATTTGAAAGTCGTTCCTTCTGTTTTCTCCATCGTTGAATACAGGATTCATCCATCGCATTTCCTTGTGGCTTCGCGATTGCATGTTTTTCTACATTTTGTATCACAATTAATTTATAATTCACATCGTACGGGTTACATTTAATTTGAGTTGACTGCGTGCCTTTAGTCTCCACAATATCACTCATACCGCAAACGCACTACAAAAACGCCGAATGAAAACAAAGTACAGATAAGCGATGTTGTCACTGTTACAATAGAAAACCACACTGGCAGTTTACCCGTTATTTAGAAACATGTTATTCACACCCCCTCTACTCATCCTTTGTCTTGCTGTCTACAGAAGGGTGCGAGCACACGCACTTACACTTTATCTTCCTATTCTTTCTTCAGTTTGCTGTTAATACATTCGGTTGTAGTCATAAATCATAATGCCAGAGTTAACTACAGCCAGGCAAACTGCTGTTGCTTAGGCAGTAAACAACTCATAGATACCAAAAGCGTTCGTCCCGCCAGACGTCAGGTATAACTTCGAATTTCGTTAGCGCGCGAATGCAAGACGCAGGCCAAATTAGCGACCATGTTTTTAGGAGAAAAAGTACGGCTTGTATTCGGAACAATACGGTATTTGCATGATATTAATAGTATTAAAATTTCAAGTGTTATAGACCTATTTGATTTAAATATATCCTCAAAAAACAAAATTTGCGATTTAACGGACTTTCGATTTTATGGACACCCCTCAGCCCCAATTAGTCTGTTAAATCGAGGGTTTACTGTACTTCTTGTTAATAGTTATAGTGTAACTTTTTTCCTTCTACATCTGAATTCTCATTATATTTTCTTCTTGTTATTTACACTATATCATACTTTTTATGTGTATTTTCTCTTTGGTTCTTATCAATTATTTGAATGGTCTTATTTTATGGTAGTTAATTTTTTCAATTTGTATGTTTATAATTGATATTCAGGTTGTTATTGTGATCATATTATTTAATTATATTTTTCTTTCTTTTCCCTCAGAAAGTTATTAATCCTCCTTTGCATTCATTAAAATTAATTCATTTATATTATATTTCATGTGGTCCTTCTTCTCTTTGTGTTTCATATAGGTCTTTTTATTATTGCTTTTTCAAAATCACCTTCCCCATATGTTTGGTATGAGTTGTTCTTCTTTGTTTCTTCAGAACTGAGTAATATCATAATCATCTTTCTTGATTACCTGTTTCCATAATTGTTTCATAAGTAGTTAGTCATAGGTCATTCTCATTATATTATTGTTTATATTTTTTAGATTTTTTATATAATTTGCTTATAATAACAGATTCTTCTCTTTGTTTCCAAATTATTGCCTTCTCTTGTATATCACACTCTTTTTTGTTTTTCTTCTCTACTCCTTCAAATGTCAGATATTCACATTTATTCTGGATTATTTTTAATTCTTTTTTCTCAATTAATTATATTATTTTCTTCTAAATTTATTTATAAGTGGATATAATATTAAATCTTTGGAAACTTGAGCACTACTTAATGGAGATCAATCATTAACTTATACAAGCCATTAATTTTATGCCTATTTTTTATATATATGTGTGTACAACGTTATCGGCAACAAAGAAGTAGTTTTTGTTAAAATTCCTTCCCGGGATATTTGGCCGTAGTCCAATGTTTTCTACAAAATCAGACGTTTCGGCAATGCCATCGACTTCCATCATCAGTGAAAATCGAGTGCGATAACGTGAGGTGGTATATGTTAGTGACCACAGTACTGTGGTTAAGGCTGAAGCAGTAAGTAGAAAGAAGTAGTTTCTATGGTAATATTTCATTTCGAAAATGATTTTAAATATAAATCTTAGAATGTGGAAGTCATGTATGGTTCTCCATACTGATATTTTATATTTCTGGTCAGCATGTCATATTATATATCAAATTAAAAATTAAAAAGTTACATTGAGCATAGAATACAAAAAATATATATCCCATACAATGTGAGACATAAATATTGTAATTGTTCGATGTCCGTCTGATTGTAAGCGGGTAATAGTGTATTTGGTATAATGTGTACTCTCATGTCTTACCAATCCGTTGTCGCTCTGGGACGCGACTCACGCAGATTGCGTCCGTTGCGAACGTACAAATAACTAGTATCGAAGTCTTTACCTGTTCTGTGTTGTATTTTGTAATTCCCGAAAGGCGCCAAATTGTTTTTTATAAAACAATTAAAAATTTCGCAGTTAGTCTCCTGGCAACTGTAAATAATAATTTGAATTGGCTCGCTAACTGGCGGGAATTCGACTTTCGCTCGTTGTTGAGATGTGTTGCCAACATAAAATTTGCGTAACGAAATCTACTCTCCGCTAAAGCACATAACATACATAATAATATTCAAATAAATACACGACAGTTAATAAAGGTTCGTACTGATTTAATTTGTTCAAGAATTCATTAATTTTTTAAATAATCATACAACAAGTGTAATTATAACAAAGTTTATGCCTCGGCTGTAAATTAGTTCACTCAGCGGATCGCTAAGGTGGCAGCGCCTCAAACGTAGGAAGCTATAATGTTTATCGTCTCTTATTTATACAATTTATTCTGCCATGTGAATTCTTTTGAATACGAAAAAGGTTTATAACAAGATGTTTAAATAAAGTACACCACTTTATAATCGTGGTACTTATATACTAACAAGATTTACATGGAAACTCAACTGTTTTGTGTTAAAGGTGTGTGCGCTGGTTTTA
The DNA here is from genome assembly GCA_034769895.1 of Magicicada septendecula. Lineage (NCBI taxonomy): Eukaryota > Metazoa > Arthropoda > Insecta > Hemiptera > Cicadidae > Magicicada > Magicicada septendecula. Next base: position 848,379,339 of record CM068368.1, read on the forward strand.
TCAGTTTGACGTAGGTTATATTACATACAGTGTTATTTAATTCGAATCATCAATCCTTGAAAGAAATTAGTGTTTAAATTTTAGAGTGAGAGTTATTTATTAGTAAATTGGTGAATCAATTTGGTTCGTTATTAGTTGTAATTTATTTTATACTTAACAACCACACGTTGTTCGGCTATAGTTCGTCAAGTGTCTTCGCCAATGAATTGTTTCTTTAGTTTATTTCCAACGATATGGGTACCGTCTGCTTCTTAATTCATCCAGTTTTTATTTAATTGCAGTTTAATATTTGATTATTGTTCCTTCATGTGTTACTGGACTACGGTAGACATCAGTTACTCATTTGGTTTTCATAACAGTTCGATTTTCTTCGTTATTTTTCCTTCAAAATGGTCAGCATCAATATAGCGTCTGTTTCTCTGGGCCGTTAATAATGGAACTCCTTTTCGTAACCCTCAATTTCATAATAACGTACTGTAGCCATGACAACTGGCTTAGCTCTGATTGGCTAAGTACTTTTGAAACTATTGTTACAAATTCTGGTTTTTTGTTTAATTTGAATAAATATTTTATAATGGATATATTTACTTGGGGATAATTTCAATGGTTGTAATCTTTACATAGATGTTCCTATTTTCTTTCAAAGATTAGTTTGATATCTTACAAGATTGGTCTAAGCCATGTATTAATGTTTTAGTTCAAAATTGATTATACTATGTTAATACATAATTTACTTATTTCTGTTTTAATATAACTCTGCCATGCTATTTTTGTTAGTTGTTGGTAATTACATAATTTACCTTGTTTTGTTATTTAAATGTAGTCTTCAATTGTTTACAACTGTGTTTCTTAACTTAGACAGCTATGTCCTGTATGGGCATAAGTTGTTACATCTTATAATTTCTTATTTTATACATTACTTTCAATTTATATTATTGTTATTATTTTGTTGTTTTGTTAAATTTATGTCATTACTATTTTTATCCCTACTCCCATTTCTCACCCACATCTTTAACACTTACATCTATTAATAAAACATAACATATAATTAAATTAATGGTCTGTACATAGTTCAGCCATGTTTCTTTTCATTATACATAATTATTATATTTTGCCTGTTATTTCTTATAAAGGTATTGCTATTATTTTCTTTATAAATTCCTTACTTACTTAAAACATACTAACATATTACTGTGAAACTATTTCTTCTGGTATTTATTGCCTTAAACATTAAGCCAATAACTTCTTTCTTTAAATTAAAAAATGAACAAATTTTGTGAGTGTTATACCTACACCATCTCTTCTACAACAATAATCACCCTGGTGATTCTTATACTGACATAATATTTTTTCTATTTTTTACATTCACAATTATTCTGTGTCTTTCAGTCTAATATACTTAACTTAATTGCTCATTTATCATGTGCTTATGTTTTGGGTTTGTCACACTTGTTTAACTCTTTTTTCTTAAGATTATATGTTGTTTATTTTATTACACTTATCACTTCACTGTTTATCTTTGTCACTCCCTACCTATCTCTCACTCTTGGTTTCAAGGTTATTTTAGATGTACATTTACAACTATTCTTTAACATAATGAGCCTTATTTTCTTATTATAATAAGGTCTTTATCAATATACTTTATTTAACAATAATTGTCTCATTTATTTTTTGTGGTTAGTGTACTTTATCTATTGTGTCGCATTACAATATGTACACACTTGATGTACTGAAACTTTATGACTAGTAAAAAAAAAAAGTTTGTTGACAACAAAATATAATAATCAACATCAATTACAATAAACATAGTAACACAACTGACTTTCATTTTATATGAAAACATTTCCAAACACAATCCTTTTAGAACAAAACAAAAGAATTGTAAAACATTGGTGAAATTTCTGAAAATTTATAATGCTTAACACCACCGTACAGAACTGGCAATGCAGCTCCTGCCACTTAAGCCTTATATATTCGTGTTTTCTTTTTTCATACATAGTTTAAATATTCAGTAAACCAGTGACATAACTAGTATTTATTCTGGGGTGGGGTGGGGAGCAATGGGTCTAACTTGAAGGTTGGATTCTTCATTTTCTTCAGGGCAAATGAAAAATACAATAAAATACCATAAAATACATAACACGAACACCAGAAAATTCAACAGACAGTAATAATGATTTTTACAAGTAATTGTGACCACATTTTCCATCAAAACGTCTGCTACAATTGTGAGATAACTGCTAGACTTTTATTATGGGTATATGTTCACTCTAAACCTCATTCAGTCATCCCTAAATTTTTACTTAACAAAACTGTATTACAACCTCACAACTGGTTACATCGTACGAGTATATTCTTATACTCACTTCAAATTACTCACAGCATGAAATTAGACTCTGGCTGTTATAAAAGGGCTAACACCAATATATAGACTTATACAAAATCTGTATTTGCACAACTCTGTAGTGCAATCATTTGTTATAAAAATGTGATCAGTGGCATTCCAAAACATCACCCTGATAATTAAAAATAAGAAAAACTGTTTAACATTAAGAAGATGGTTTTGTCTTCCAATACATTACAAATACAGACAAAGCTTTCGAAAATATTAATTATTAACACTAATGAAATAAGTTATTAAGAAGCAATATGATAGAAGAAATGAAATGTGCACTTGTAAGGGCTACATGACAATCCTAAATATGTATACTGTAACAGTACAAAGTATCCGTCATGTTCAATTTAAATACTCATGCCAGATGAAAGGGCGATTTAGCCAGCATATGTGATGGGTGAGTATATGCTCGTAGATAAAAGAAAAAGAGCATTAAGAATACGTGACATGTTTGTAATTAATTTTACAAGAAGTTAAAAATTGTGAACTATAAAGAAATTACAATAATTGCAATGTAAAATACAAAGTGATAAAGCTTTGAAATCCAAACATAATACGATCAAGGAAGCTGTGATGGGTAGTTGGTTAGTTAACGTGTCGACACTTTTTTGCTCTCTCTCGGAAGACACCATGGTCGAATAAGCACCCAAAAATGCAAGTGCAAGTTGCAAGTTTCAGTATTAAAAACTTACTGTAAAATGTGAAATGACTCGAAATAAACAAAAAGTGTAGTCATGGAACAGTGATCTGAAGCAAAAAACGAGAAAGTTTATTTCGGATTGAGAGGAAATAAAACGGATACGATTAGCTTGGCTAATCTGCGGCATCATTCACCTAAATAACGAGCAGGTTGGCCTCGTTGAAAATTGATTGTTTCAAAACGGATGAGTGTTTTTGCTTTTTAAAAGTAACAAGGGAATAACGCACACACTTCATGTTAATTAATTATTTAAACACAAAATCAGACAGTTTCAAACAATTCTGGTAGTGACCGCATGTTCTGAACAAAGGAGTGCCAAAACATTTAGGACTTTAAACTAGAAAAGTGGCTAAAGTTTTTCCTTGGGGTTTCCCTCTTCTGGTAAATAGTCAGCTAGCTTGTCAGTTATAAGTTGGGATTGTGACATGGCTCACACGGCGTATGTTAAGTGTGAGTGGCAACCTGGGGTTTCTCTTTTATTCATTCATTCCCAATATACTATATACGAGTTACCTAAATATACAGAAGTATATAGTATATGTATATAACAGTTTACTTTCACCAGAACATTAAAATTTTTTCCATCCATGCATTTCTTTAAATTATAAAATTTAATAATATTTACATTTCATAGGTCTGTCATCTAGTAAAGCAAAACTAGACAGAGTATGTAGGAACAAAATTTAATTTAATTACATCCATACAGAGGCACACACTTCAGCACTTACAGGTTTACAATAATTTATTTCAAACATGAATAAAAATAGACAATCTTCAGTGTGCTAAATTTAGCAAGATTAAATCTAAGTGTAAGATTTATACTTACTTTCAGTAGGAATTCATAAGTTTTGCTGAACACTATTGCAGTCACAAAGTAGTCGACCAAGAAAGTTTCACTGGCTGAAGCATAGTCCAGTTGGAAAAACAACACTGCGAATGCCAGAATAAGGTACTGTGAAGGGGGATGGGAGAAAGCACACCTCAGACACTTCAATGCGCACACAGTAACGACAAATGCACCAGACAAAGGGCCCAACTTATGTGCAACAACGGGTGATTCTGAAGTCAAACACGCTAGGAACAGAACTGGATACAAAATGTTGCGTTCCAAACAGCACAAGTATACGTACGCCTGAAAACAAAACAACACCAAGGTAAAATTCATATTTTATACAGACTCATTTGTCATCACATTAAATACTGTGAAATTCTGAAAAAAAAATCAATGTTTACAGAATACTCCAGTAACAAAGACAGCAAGCTTCAAATAAAAACTAGATCTCAAGTTGGAAAAATGTTATTATATATTGTAATATAATAATATTACAAATAAAAAAAATAATAAAAATATATATATTGAATGAACGTTTTAATAAGCTCCTCGTTGGAAACGCCAATTTGTAATATAATGTTATTACAAATATAAAATAGAAAAATAAAAATATAGAAATAGTAATTCAGATATACTGTGTGTAGATTTGCTGTGTTGACAATGGTTTGTGCCCTCTTTTTAGCCCCACTCGTTAGGCTAGTCAATTTGTAATATAATTTCAAATGTAATAGTAAATAAAATATAAAGATATTGATGATAAGAATTGTGTATGTTGGCTGGATCTCAGTATCGAACTCCCCGATGATACAGCTCCACTTTGAAGTCACCAAATATAAAGAATAGATTTAATATAAATAGGTTATAACTGGGTGTGATTGATTGATAAATATCAAATAAATCAAACTTTAAAATTGTGCAAATATTTTTTCTTGTTCTTGTATTGAGCTTGATTGAATGATTTAATTTAATTAATTGAGTTTGTAATTTCCTTCTATATCTATTTTCTCAATGTGAATTATGTTTTTGTTTAATAAAAAATAATAATAACATTAATTGTAGAAATAAAAACAATGCTGGTAACTGAGTAATGATTTGTGTTTATTCATTCAAAATTGTGCGCCAGTCAAACTGCGCATGTCCCAGGCACTGGCTAATATTCGCCACAGTCGGTAGTGAGAAAAATCAACAAATATATTTTTTACAAGTTTAAATTTATGGTTCTTTTAACGAGTCGAAATGGTCAGAGGGCAAGGAACAAGATACATTTAACAGGTATTCTTAAACTAAATGTTAATATCTGAAATAGAGCAAAATTATTATTACAATTGTCAATTAGAAAGGAATTAAATTGCGAACCAAGTCGATGAAATGACGTCACTCCCCTCCAGCAGGCACTGGCTGATCGTCTTTATGAGAAATTCAGCAATGGCCGCCGTCTGCTCGATTTTAACAGCTACGTTACTGTTGGAATTGAATGATCTTCTCCCACAGAAATAAAACGATGTTCCCTTTTCTGCGAAGTGGTGTTGGTCCAAGATATAGTGTGGAATGTCCCCTCGTCGTCTGCGATGTCGAATTCTGGATGGATTTCTTGTGTAGTGTCCGGTGTTCAATTGTATGTGTTGGTTTTCTGTGAATTCGGTCCAAAAATTGTTCAAAATGGCTGTCGATTTCTTGTGTTGAGTTTTATGGTGTTATACTGTGTTTTTGGAAATTTGTGAAGTGTTAGAAATTGATAGTTAAGGTTATTTCACTGTTTAGTTCATCTCCGTTATACGCCACATAACCACACTTGGTTTTAATACAAATTATTTTGTTTTCAATACTCCGCTAACACATTTTCAACTATTCAGCTTTGCGATTAACAATAGACTAATAGACGCAACGTCGTCGTTTTAGGGCAATTGGTTCTATGTCTTTTTCCTCTTCATATTGTTTAACTATAAAAATATCTGTCTAAGACTTGTTTCACCATCTAACTATACATAACAAGTTTTCTTATTTTTTACTGTATTTCAAATATTTCTTAAATTTACATGAATCTAACTATTCAGTAATATTGATTAGTTAATTTTACATCTTTTGATATATAGCTGGGTTTGTTTCAAGCTTATTTAAGCCCAAAAATTACAATTTTACATAATAATTGTATGTCTCATATTTGTACAAATTCAGTGTTTTAAAGGTTTTTATTTGTTTTTTCGGTATAATATTACTATGGAATACACCTAATAACTCCGTAATTAGTTTGTTGTTAATAATTTGGTTGTTAAAACATTTCAATATTGATTAATTTGCTGTTTAGCCTGATTTGATTACTATCATAGGCTTATTATTGACCGTTTCCAAAAGAAGTTAATTTCCTTTCTTTTGTCATTCTATTTGCTATTAACTGTATCTGTATTAATTATATTTTCATTTTCTGTATTGTGTGTATTGAATTCTATTCCTATTACATAGATTAATTCTTTGATAGATAATTTTTTGGTTTATAGGCCAATCTGTGTTTACTAAAATGGTGTCTTGGCTGGTCTGTTTGTACATTATACATGGTTTACTGTTTTGAATAAAATTATTACATTTTTATGTCCTACTTGCCTCTCTGACTTACACAATGGAAAATTAAATGACATGACTTTAAAATACAATAGAATATCTTGTATCTACTAATTTTCATATATCACCTAATTTTAACAAAAACATTTTATCCCTATTATTTTTAACTGTATCATCAAATGATAACAAAATATCTTATCCTTATTATTACCTAGACATAATTTAATTAGAAAAAATAAAAAACTCCTATCACTAGTAATACTGTCAGTCACTAACTGTCTTGTGTATTTATGTTTCTTTTGAAAACACTTTAACTGTGATTAAAAAACATCTTGTATCTATTGACACCTTACATCTAAAATATTATCTAATTAACAATAAATAACAAACATCTTATTATTAGTTATACCATCAGTTATGAACTGTCCTCTGGTATTTTTGTCCTTCTCACAATCTACTTAACGGTAATTAAAGAAAACATTTTATGGGTAATAGTTTTTCTTATATCTAATTTAAAAAACTCTTATTACTGATAAGGTTGTCAGTCCTTAGACTGTCTTTGATTCCAATGGTTTTACTATTATTATTCTACACTCATGGTAGTCTTTTTATAATATTTACACTTCATTGAATATTTTTTCATAGATTTTTTAGCTATGTTTCGCACTATACTCACTGTAGTTTCTTATTTTTGTTACCTCACTTCACTTTATTGGGTTCTACACTATGGTAGTCTTTTCAGTGGGTTCTACACTATGGTAGTCTCTTTTGATATATTTTTTAACATATTACTCTTACAACTATTATACAATTTGTGTTTTCTAGGATTTTATCTTGTAACTTGTTTGGGTCTACATATCAGTTTTAATTTTGTCTCATGGTATGTATTACAAGACTATCATTTTGTTTTGGCATATCTCTTCCTGTTTCTGGTCTCTTGGTGTCTCTTCCTCGTGACCTTATTATTGTTCCCTTGTTAAAATGGTTTCATGACAGATTATTTCCTTTTTTATGGTCCTTCCCTTTTTGTACTGCTTCCCCAATCTACTGGGTATACTGACTGTTTAACTGGTTTTTACATAGTAGGTTATTTTAATCAATGGTTTTCTTTGTTATTTTCCATTTTTATTAACATTTTATAGACTTAATATACAGTTTCTAGTGTAATCCTTAAACAATTTATACTTCTCACTCACTATGGAACTTTTTCCTTTATTTATGTTGCATTAATTCAAATGTTTAGTGTGATAATTTTGTTATGTTACATATGCTCTCCTGTAAAAGTGATTAGTTCAGATCATACTCTTAGTATGGATGAAATAATTACTACTAATTCTTTTGTATTTACTACATTTCCTTCGTGATTACCTGTTTTCACTTTATATACCTTCTTTTTCCACCATTGCTTCCTCTCAGATGATGTGTATCTCCTTCATTAGTTTCTTTCTTCATTGATAAGTGATCTTCAATCTTGTGTATAACATTATCATTTTATATTTTTTCTTATTTGGTGCTTCCTCACCAGTATGTTTACTCCCTAACATTCCCTAACAAATTAATTGGAACAGTTCAGAGTGGCACTTTTGGCTTCAATCCCTGCTGTCCAACACTTCAATTGAGTCCAGAGGTATTATCATCTCTGCTCAACACATAAGACTGATGGCATTTTCTACATCCAGTCATAAAAATAAATAAACAGTAAAAGTAGTCATTTTTGAGTAAAATAAACATCTTTAGATTCTTCACTTCATAATACTTTATATTAATTAATACTTTTATACACTTGACTCTTCTTCTCTCTTAAAGCTTATTCCATATTAGGTGGTTTGGGTATGTGGTATAATATACATTTCATCATGTTTACATAGTAAGTAGTATTTATATTTACTCTTTCTACCATCTGGTATCCATTGAGTTATTTTTATTGCTCACGGTGTAACATGAATTAATTCTTTATCACTTTCACTATAACAGTGGTTATTGTAACAGCATTATCATTATTAGTATCAGGGTTTTTTGGTTTCTGGTCTCACTATTTGGTCTTTAGTGAGCTGGTCCTTCTTCATTGTTCCATTTTTATTAAATTATTTTCTTTGTGAGTTTGTTTAAGCTGTTTCGATTAAGTCATATGATATTCTGGTTTCCTTCTTCCTTTAGAATTTTGTATCTCTATCTTACAAAATCTTTTTTCATATTTCAGAGTTATTTCTCATCATTTGTATGAGTAATGATATGAGTTTAATATTTTTTAATTTTAGACATTTTTATTCAACTACATTCTTTCTTATTCATAGTTGTTTTTCAAATATTTTGGTATAAGTTGTACTTATTATTGTTTTGAATTTTGAAAATCTTTATTCATCAAAATTCTTTTCTCATTCATAATAGTCTTTGAATATTTGGTGTAAGTTGTACTTACTAATTTTTGAATTTTGAAGTTCTATTATTCCATCAAAATTCTTATTTCATTCATAATAATCTTTCAAATGTTTTGTGTAAGTTGTTCTTACTGATTTTTGAATTTTGTAATTTATTTTTATCAAAATTCACAATTTCTTCATAATAGTTTTAACTCATAATTATGAGTCCTCCAAATATTTTTTAATGGATAACTGATTATAAGTTCCTTTTACTTTATTCGAAATGATATCCTTTAGTACATACGTATTGTTATTATTGTTTTTAATAATCAGGTATGGGCCGGTATACAGCAGTAACAACTTTTTGGTAATGCCTTCCAAAGTACTGGGTAATTCCGTTTTTTAGCAGTACCTTTTCTCCGACTTCATAGCTTATTATTTTCTTAACAGCCTTTTGATATTTGTTCTTGCGCCTTTCCTGGTCTTCTGCCAATTTATTGTAGAATCTGATTCGATTGAATTTGTATTCTTGACTCCTGGGGAACTCTATTATGTCTTGTATTTCTCTCGGAGGTGGTTTTTCATACATTGCCATGTATGGCGTGGTACCTATAGCGGGGTGATATGACAAATTAAGGAATTCTTCAGTAGCTAATAAATATTCTTGCCACTTCTTTTGTTGATTATAGAAATAAGTCCGTAATATTCTTCCGACCTCTCGCAGTACCCTCTCCGCTGGATTGCTGCTGGGGTGGTAGACAGACGTCTTGTATGTCTTAATGCCCAATGTATTCAGAGTGTTTCTCCACCTCCAACCCTTAAATTGCGTTCCATGGTCGGTGATTATGGATGTCGGGCTTCCTACCTCTGGAATGTAATGATTTGTTATTATTCCTAGAGTCTTCAGAGTGGTGGCTCTGTTCACAGGGTATAGTTTTGTAAATTTTGTAAAATGATCCATCATAATAATAATATATTTATATCGATGGCGTCCGCCACTGCGGGGAAATGGACCACATATGTCCAGAAAGACCTTTTCCAGTTTGGCTTGTGAGGTAATTGGTATCATCATACCCTCCTTTCTCTCATTGTTGGTTTTCACCAATTGACATATCGGACAGGTTTTGAGGTAGTTTCTCGTTTTTCTATTGATACTTTTTATGTGACAATTCTCTTCTATTGCCTTGATCACCTTCATGGCTCCCATGTGACCGTATCGTAGGTGATAGTCCAGGATGATATCCTTTTCGATTGTAGTAGGGATCATGATCTTCCATATTTCTTCATCAAGGGATGTCTTGATGAATAAAATCCCATTATGTATACAATAAAATTTGTTTATTGTGTCATCTTGGTTGGAGAGACGAAGTTTAATATGGTTTAACTTCGGATCGGACTGCTGGTGTTCTCTGATGTCCTGCACTATCTTCTCTAAATCGGATCTGTCCTTAATAATGTTATAGATTTTCAAGATGCTCTCCTTTTCGCCTTCGAATGTTTGTTCTTCCAGATTCAGTCTCGACAATACGTCGGCTACTACATTTTTACTTCCAGGAACATACTCCCACTGTATATCGTATTCCTGTAGGGCAAGTACCCATCTTGTCAATCTACCATGGCTTAATTTGCATCTTCTTAGAAATGATATTGACTTGTGATCTGTTCGGACGGTCACTGGATATCCGAGGATATACGTCCGAAACTTCCCGCAGGCAAAGACTACACTTAGCAGTTCTTTTTCCGTCACATTATAGTTCTTTTCACACTGGTTAAGGGTTCTGCTAGCAAAGCTCACTACTAGATGGTTTCCACTTTCATCTTCTTGGTACAGTGTTGATCCCAAGCTAATGTTACTAGCGTCACAGTTTAGAAAGAAGGGTCGGTTAAAATCTGGATGGTTGAGCATTACTGCATCTAAGAATTTCTCTTTAATTGATTTGAAGGTTTCGTCTTGTTCTTGACCCCATCGCCATTTATTCTTGGACGATAACTGGTACTGAAACTGGGCTGTTAGTTCGGAATAATTATTCTGGAACTTCCTATAATAGTTACACAGGCCCAAAAATGATTGTAGTTGCCTTCTGTTTTTTGGTGTAGGGAATCGTTGTATGGCATCTACCTTTTCTGTTGATGGTGTTATTCCTTGACTGTTTAGCTGGAAACCCAGGAATTGTACTTCTTTAGCTATAAGCTTGGACTTGTCCAGTTTAAGGGTGACATTATTTTCAGCAAGCTTCTTCAAGACATACTCCACACGATAACAGTGTTCCTCCCAATTGGTTGATGTTATTAGATCATCAACATAGACAGTCGTGAATTGGAGCACTTCTGGTCCTAGTATATGATCCATACAGGCGACAAAAACCGCTACTGAATTCACCAATCCGAAGGGCAACCTCTTAAACTGATAATTGCGCCCTTCGAAGATGAACGCCATGTATTGCCGGCTTGCTGGGTGCAACTCCACTTGCCAATAGCCGCATACGGTATCCCAGGTGGTAATGAATCGTGTTCCGTGGAACCTCTTCAAAATTTCATCAATTTCGCCAGGTGAGGTACGATCGTTTATTATCATCTTATTTATCTCACGAGCGTCAAGACAAAGCCTTACCTTCCCATTTTTCTTTTGTATGGCCACAATTGGGCTAGTGTATGGCGATTGACTGCTCTCGATGATATCTCTACGTATCATATTCTGGATCTCTGAGCGTACGGCTTCTTTCAAAGATTGTGCTATTGGGTACGACTTTCGGTTAAATTCTACCGGTTCTCTGAATCGTATGGAACATTGGTGGTTCCGGATCTTTCCAGGTTCGTCAGAAAATACAGCTCGATATTTTTCATATATTTCTACCAATTGATTCAGCTGGTTTTCCTTTAATTGCTCGTTAGTATTGTGGCACTGGAAGTTACGTATCTCTTGAATCTTTTGTTGCCATAGGTCTTCCTCCGAATCCTGATGTACTGGCTTGTTGTTTGTTGAGTAGTTGGACAAGTAATTCACCTTATTTTGGTGGTCGAGAAGTTGTCTGGAGTCTAAAGTCTTGTTATTAGTTAAATTGGCTATCCAGGTTGAACCTTCAGCAAAGAGTGATACCTTTCCTCGGCACAAGTCGATAATTGCTGAGTTTCGGCGCAATATGTCACATCCTATCATGATGTTGAAAGGTAATCCGGCTGCAACAAGAAATATCATATCCACACTAATGCCCTGACTTTTGACACTTAGGGATACTTGTTTTCTTATGGTCTTGTTCTGTCGGCCGGTAGCTCCTACAAGTACAATATTATTAATAGGTAGTACCGGTAAGTTTTTGTGGCATTCCTGCTGTATCCGGTCCAACTCATTTCGATTTATTATGGAGACATTGGCTCCAGTGTCTATCATTATAGGAACACAAATACCTTCAATTTCTGCAATTATGTATATTATTTCATTATCATTATTGTTAATATTAAACTCGCTTTCTTCTAATAGGTCCTTACGGATATCCTTCAAATAATTGCTGTATATTATGGTAAAATTTTTTCTGTTTTTCTTCGAATTCATACCTACTTGGTTAAACCCAGCAGATTGGAGCAGTAAAGGGTTATTGGAGTTTATTACTGCCTCCGTTCGTTTAAATGTTCCGCTTCATTACGGATTAGGCCGTTGGAAGCGTCAGCTTGAAGTCCTGAGACTGTTTCGTTTGGTTCTGCTCGATCGTCTTGTTGGGCTTCTGTTACAGGTAGTCTTCGCTGATTATCCAGGCTGGAACTACGTCTGGGCTCGTACTCTCTGTACCGATTACTTCCCTGACTTCCTTGGAAGGTCTCGTACTCGTACTATCGGCTCCTTCGTTGAGGCTGGTACCTCCTCTGTCCACTGCCTTCCGCTCGGATGTAGTTAACATTGGGTCGATATGTCCTGTAATTGTTGTTATTACCTCCATTCGGGTAATTTCGGTTATAATTACCATGATAATTATTATTAGTAAGGTTGGGGTTCCTCTGACCATTTCGAACATAGTTATTATTATTATTATAATAACCGTTGTTATTTTGTGGACGGTTATTATTATTGTTGTGGTTGTTGTTATTATTATTTATGCGAGGAATATTACTATTATTATTATTGTGGTTAAACCTAGGCAAATTATTGTTATTTCTGGGGTTATAATTGTATTCGGCATTATTCCGATTTGCGGAATTATAATTATTATTGTTACCCACATTCTGCCGATTATTATTATTCAAATTATTGTTGTTACTCCTTGGTTCCTGCTTTTCATATCTCCTGCGACTTTGACGGTAATAGTCTTCGTGCTCATACATTTCTAAAAGCTCGGTCATGGCTTGCACCGTCTTTATTTGACTGTTTCGTCTGGCTCTGATAATATCCTCCTCATAGTGGTATGAGAGTTTGCTGACCAGGCATTCTTCCGGTATTCGGGGCTCTAGATGTTTGGCCACGCACACCTTTCCCAAAAAGTACGCCGTTAAAGTTTGGTTTCCATACGGGTTGTACTTCCCATGACATATCCCGTCTCTGGCGATATTTTGCGTTGATTCAGACCAATATTTGGCTTTGAATAGCCTTCTAAATTGTTGATAGTCGGTCACCTCGTCTCTTATCGCCATCCACCAATTGTCTGCTATTTCCTTGAACGATTCGTCAAGCACCTCTTTATTCTCCCTCCAGCGATTACCTCTGTGTTTGGTGAAGTATTCTTCGATTCTTGCTAGGAATTCCATGGGTTTGTTTTTATAAAACCTGAAGTTAATTCCTTCACGATTCTCATTGTTGGGACAACTGGTAATGGTTGTCGGTCGACTATGGAATAGGTCTATATCTGTCTGGTTCTGTCGTACCTGACTGTTGATACTGGTCACAGCAGCTTCAATGCCGTCGCATTTTTCTGTGAATCGGTCCTGCACTCGCTCCCAGTCTTCCCGTGTTTCCTTTAGTCTTTCCTCCAATGTCTTCCTAGTCGTTTCTTCAATGTTGTTAACCTTCGTATTTATTTCTGTCCTGATACTCCGTACTTCTCGTTCGGTTTGACTCCATTTTTCGTCAGCTCTGGTAACCTTTTGTTCGATTACCGTTATTTCCTCTTCTACCTTCTTGCTGATTGTCTCATTGTTTTCAGCTATCTTCTGGCTCAATTCTTCCTTCAATATTTCCATTCTTCCGTCTAACCGGTTCATGTTTTCTTGGTTCGTCTCCTTCAATTCTTCTCTCAATTGCTGACTATTGCTTTCCATTTTCTGATTTGTTTCTTCCATCCTCTTGTTAGTTTCTTCCAGTTTTTGGCTTATCTGGGTTAATTCCTCTTTCGACTGTTTATTGTCAGTCTTTATTTCCTCCATTTTCTCCTCAATTTTCTGAATATTTTCTTCCATCTTCTCTTCTATCTTCTTACTGTTTTCTTCCATCTTCTCGCTAGTATCTCCAATTTTATTGCCCAACTCTTCCTTCAATCGTTGATTATCATTCTTCATTTCCTCCTCCATCTTCTTACTATTCTCCTCCATCTTCTTACCATTCTCCTCCATCTTCTTACTATTTTCTCTTAATTCCTCCTTCAATCGTTGGTTATCGTTCTTCATTTCCTTACTATTTTCTTCGATTTTCTTGTTGGTATCTCCGATTTTATTACCCAACTCTTCTTTTGTCGTTTTAAATTCTCTGAGTAACATCTCCATCATTCTATCCAATTTTGTATCTTCCTTTGTAGTGGATTTCTCCGGCTGTTCCTCCGGTGGTGCAGGTTTGTTTGGTTCTGCTGGCGGTAACATCGACTCCACATCTTCCACTGGTGTCGCCTCTTTATCTTCCATTTCTACCTCCTGCTCGGCCTCCATAGCCCTTTTCCTTGATGTAGCTCTCCTGTGCATCTCGCTCCCTCTTCCGACCTGTTGACCGTTGCCAAGCTAAAAATAGGAAATTGGACAATCGTCCTTATTTTACAACTCTATTACCTCCTATTTAAAGCCCTTAAGTTGGACGCCAATTTGTAATATATTAATATTACAAATATAAATAAATAAAAATATAGATGAACGTTTTAATAAGCTCCTCGTTGGAAACGCCAATTTGTAATACAATGTTATTACAAATATAAAATAGAAAAATAAAAATATAGAAATAGTAATTCAGATATATTGTGTGTAGATTTGCTGTGTTGACAATGGTTTGTGCCCTCTTTTTAGCCCCACTCGTTAGGCTAGTCAATTTGTAATATAATTTCAAATGTAATAGTAAATAAAATATAAAGATATTGATGATAAGAATTGTGTATGTTGGCTGGATCTCAGTATCGAACTCCCCGATGATACAGCTCCACTTTGAAGTCACCAAATATAAAGAATAGATTTAATATAAATAGGTTATAACTGGGTGTGATTGATTGATAAATATCAAATAAATCAAACTTTAAAATTGTGCAAATATTTTTTCTTGTTCTTGTATTGAGCTTGATTGAATGATTTAATTTAATTAATTGAGTTTGTAATTTCCTTCTATATCTATTTTCTCAATGTGAATTATGTTTTTGTTTAATAAAAAATAATAATAACATTAATTGTAGAAATAAAAACAATGCTGGTAACTGAGTAATGATTTGTGTTTATTCATTCAAAATTGTGCGCCAGTCAAACTGCGCATGTCCCAGGCACTGGCTAATATTCGCCACAGTCGGTAGTGAGAAAAATCAACAAATATATTTTTTACAAGTTTAAATTTATGGTTCTTTTAACGAGTCGAAATGGTCAGAGGGCAAGGAACAAGATACATTTAACAGGTATTCTTAAACTAAATGTTAATATCTGAAATAGAGCAAAATTATTATTACAATTGTCAATTAGAAAGGAATTAAACTGCGAACCAAGTCGATGAAATGACGTCACTCCCCTCCAGCAGGCACTGGCTGATCGTCTTTATGAGAAATTCAGCAATGGCCGCCGTCTGCTCGATTTTAACAGCTACGTTACTGTTGGAATTGAATGATCTTCTCCCACAGAAATAAAACGATGTTCCCTTTTCTGCGAAGTGGTGTTGGTCCAAGATATAGTGTGGAATGTCCCCTCGTCGTCTGCGATGTCGAATTCTGGATGGATTTCTTGTGTAGTGTCCGGTGTTCAATTGTATGTGTTGGTTTTCTGTGAATTCGGTCCAAAAATTGTTCAAAATGGCTGTCGATTTCTTGTGTTGAGTTTTATGGTGTTATACTGTGTTTTTGGAAATTTGTGAAGTGTTAGAAATTGATAGTTAAGGTTATTTCACTGTTTAGTTCATCTCCGTTATACGCCACATAACCACACTTGGTTTTAATACAAATTATTTTGTTTTCAATACTCCGCTAACACATTTTCAACTATTCAGCTTTGCGATTAACAATAGACTAATAGACGCAACGTCGTCGTTTTAGGGCAATTGGTTCTATGTCTTTTTCCTCTTCATATTGTTTAACTATAAAAATATCTGTCTAAGACTTGTTTCACCATCTAACTATACATAACAAGTTTTCTTATTTTTTACTGTATTTCAAATATTTCTTAAATTTACATGAATCTAACTATTCAGTAATATTGATTAGTTAATTTTACATCTTTTGATATATAGCTGGGTTTGTTTCAAGCTTATTTAAGCCCAAAAATTACAATTTTACATAATGATTGTATGTCTCATATTTTGTACAAATTCAGTGTTTTAAAGGTTTTTATTTGTTTTTTCGGTATAATATTACTATGGAATACACCTAATAACTCCGTAATTACTTTGTTGTTAATAATTTGGTTGTTAAAACATTTCAATATTGATTAATTTGCTGTTTAGCCTGATTTGATTACTATCATAGGCTTATTATTGACTGTTTCCAAAAGAAGTTAATTTCCTTTCTGTTGTCATTCTATTTGCTATTAACTGTATCTGTATTAATTATATTTTCATTTTCTGTATTGTGTGTATTGAATTCTATTCCTATTACATAGATTAATTCTTTGATAGATAATTTTTTGGTTTATAGGCCAATCTGTGTTTACTAAAATGGTGTCTTGGCTGGTCTGTTTGTACATTATACATGGTTTACTGTTTTGAATAAACTTATTACATTTTTATGTCCTACTTGCCTCTCTGACTTACACAATGGAAAATTAAATGACATGACTTTAAAATACAATAGAATATCTTGTATCTACTAATTTTCATATATCACCTAATTTTAACAAAAACATTTTATCCCTATTATTTTTAACTGTATCATCAAATGATAACAAAATATCTTATCCTTATTATTACCTAGACATAATTTAATTAGAAAAAATAAAAAACTCCTATTACTAGTAATACTGTCAGTCACTAACTGTCTTGTGTATTTATGTTTCTTTTGAAAACACTTTAACTGTGATTAAAAAACATCTTGTATCTATTGACACCTTACATCTAAAATATTATCTAATTAACAATAAATAACAAACATCTTATTATTAGTTATACCATCAGTTATGAACTGTCCTCTGGTATTTTTGTCCTTCTCACAATCTACTTAACGGTAATTAAAGAAAACATTTTATGGGTAATAGTTTTTCTTATATCTAATTTAAAAAACTCTTATTACTGATAAGGTTGTCAGTCCTTAGACTGTCTTTGATTCCAATGGTTTTACTATTATTATTCTACACTCATGGTAGTCTTTTTATAATATTTACACTTCATTGAATATTTTTTCATAGATTTTTTAGCTATGTTTCGCACTATACTCACTGTAGTTTCTTATTTTTGTTACCTCACTTCACTTTATTGGGTTCTACACTATGGTAGTCTTTTCAGTGGGTTCTACACTATGGTAGTCTCTTTTGATATATTTTTTAACATATTACTCTTACAACTATTATACAATTTGTGTTTTCTAGGATTGTATCTTGTAACTTGTTTGGGTCTACATATCAGTTTTAATTTTGTCTCATGGTATGTATTACAAGACTATCATTTTGTTTTGGCATATCTCTTCCTGTTTCTGGTCTCTTGGTGTCTCTTCCTCGTGACCTTATTATTGTTCCCTTGTTAAAATGGTTTCATGACAGATTATTTCCTTTTTTATGGTCCTTCCCTTTTTGTACTGCTTCCCCAATCTACTGGGTATACTGACTGTTTAACTGGTTTTTACATAGTAGGTTATTTTAATCAATGGTTTTCTTTGTTATTTTCCATTTTTATTAACATTTTATAGACTTAATATACAGTTTCTAGTGTAATCCTTAAACAATTTATACTTCTCACTCACTATGGAACTTTTTCCTTTATTTATGTTGCATTAATTCAAATGTTTAGTGTGATAATTTTGTTATGTTACAATATATACAAGGAAAAGTCAAAAAGTATTGGGAAAATTTTCTTTTCATCACGATCAGGTTGAAGGCAGCACTGACAATGACAAGTTTTCAGGGTAGTTAGTAACATGATGAGGCAAGATGACAAAATTGTATACTGTTCCATTTATAATATATGGGCAATGTTGTAGCAGCTTTGAAATGTTAGAATCCTGGAACACCTTTAGCAACAATTTCTGTGAGGTACTTCAATTGTAGAAGCCAGAAATGAGATCCAAAACATGTGGCAAACATGTTGCCACAGGAGAACCCCACTTTGTGTGGCCAACAAAATAACCGTATGTCCCAAGAACATTGAACAATACAAGTCCTGATCTATCTCCAAACATTTTAATCTTCTTGGTCCATTGAAAACAAATGACCATTTTTGTTCAGATGAAGCAGTGAAACTGGGAAACTGGTGCACACAAGACTAAAAACTTTCTTCCAGGAAGGAATTGAAAAACTAATTAAGAGATGGACTAAATGTACAGAAGTAAGAGGGGATCTCATAGAGAAATAACATAAGTTTTATTTACACACATGCCAATAAAAATAACAATTTATAAACTTTCCCTTCATTTCTAACTTACTCTTGTAAATCATTTAATGAAAGCTTTTTATATACAATTATTATACTATGCCTGGACAAGGAGGGCAGCTGAAGGGTTAGCAGACCTTTTGCCAAAGCATGCACAGACACAGGCTGCCAGACAATAGCTTGGACTTGGCGCCAAGACCAAGTCTGTATGTTTGTCTTAGTCTACGCTGGCAGTCCAGCGCCTTCATTAACCGGCCAAACAATATATTATAATCACATAATATTAGTAATCAATAAATATTTGTTACTTTTATACTAGAACATATTTCTTGTATATAATTACAATGTTCTGACAGAATTTTAACCGTCATCTTCAGCATATACAAAAATAATTATCCATTGTATTATAGTAACAAATATTATTTATTATCTATATATTAATACGTGAAGAGAAAACTTTGTACCCCTTTTTAAGCATATTGCGTGCACGGAGGAGTGTGAGATTTGGCATAGTTGAAGTTTATATGGAGAAGGAGTGCAGAAAGCTAACTTTTATATATTAATACGTGAAGAGAAAACTTTGTACCCCTTTTTAAGCATATTGCGCGCACGGAGGAGTGTGAGATTTGGCATAGTTAAAGTTTATATGGAGAAGGAGTGCAGAAAGCTAAAATTTATATATAATATGTGTTACAAATACATTAAATAAAATAAAATAAAACATTCATTTGCACTTGAAAATTCATTTAAACTTTTTCAAACAATGGTAATTGTTAAAAATAAAATAATTTTGTTGCCAGGCAACAATAGTCTGTGGAGTGTATGTCAAGGCAAAAAATGATAATAGACCAAATGCAAATTTAAATAGTGTAAATAGTATACAAAATGATGAAATTATTTTGAGGGATACATTTAAATGCGCACTGAATGTTATTCCAAGAAATTTTAATACTTTTGATTGTGGATTAATGCATTTACAATGCAGGTTTTGCAATGCAAAACATTTCAAATCTGAGGTCACTTTAGGTGAAAGGACTGCATTCACTTCATGTTGTCATAAGGGTAAAGCAATATTACCAGCCTTAAGTCAAAATGAATACTTTAAATCATTGTATGATGGACTTACTTCAAATGAACCTTCAATAAAAAGAAAGTCAAAACATTATTTTGAAAACATTCGTAAATACAATTCATCATTTGCTATGATTAGCTCAGAAGCTAAAATTTCGGATACAGTTATGCGTGGAGTGTATCATTTTAAAATACATGATGTTTTTATCACAGATCAGGTCCAATGACTGCTGGATATGGTCGCTCACCATGTTATGCGCAATTATATTTTTAGCATTGGGGTTCAATTCTAAATAATCTGTTAAATTGTTGTAAACTTCAGACCTAAGACTTGTTTGATTTTGTCGAATGAAATGTAACCTTGTGCCCTCTATTCTCACATACATATCAACTATCCACTGCAGAAATAATTTTTGTGAATGGTGCAACATGCTAAAATCTTCTCTAATTGCAAGTCGGTAGGCTGCATACTGAAGCATGGTTAATTTATTTCTGGGCGCTCTTGAATTAGATGTAGTTGGTACATTATGAGAAATATTGATATGCCACCCAGTATCACGATTTGGAAAAAGTAATGGATACGCTAAAGGGTCCAATGATGAATCCAAAACAGAGATATTTTTAATGGTACCATTAACTTTTGAAAACGAAACCATATTTCGTTCAAAGGGTGGCTCACCATCAACTGTACTAAATATTACTGCTACATCAGTTTGAACTGCATCATTATAACAGCATAGATCAAAATCACGATTTACTTGAATGAGCATACAAATTTCTTTATTTTGATTTTCAATTCTCTGACAATGATCTTTCATTGCAATGAATGACCGAACGAAAGGATTAATGCGTTCGAATTCAAGAGAGATTTCGCGCATTATATTGTTATTGCATGTTTGATTATAGTGTTCACGTAATCTATAATTGACAGCAGTGTCAAGTTGGCCGTAGAGTAATTTTACCATCTTCATTCAATGGATCTCCAAGAAATATGTATCAGAATTATTTAGATGCAATGTCAATTGTACAACATTTCGGAAAGCCTGCTTTGTTTATTACAATGACTTGCAATCCAAGTTGGCCTGAAATAGTTAGCAATATTGGTGTAGGTGAGTCAGCTAATTTTCGACCTGATATTGTTGTGCGTGTATTCAAGTCCAAACTGAAAGCATTAATTGAGGGCCTTACACTGAAAAAAATCTTCGGTAAAGTTGAAGCACTAATTTATACAATTGAGTTTCAAAAGAGAGGATTGCCTCATGCTCACATTTTACTCTCTTTTTAGATCTTCAACGAAAATCTTCAAAAATTCGAAATTTTTTAAATTTTGTTTTCTTATTCCTCGTATTTTTCTGATTAAGAATATATATATAATTTATATAGGAAGTAACGCTCGAAAGCAACTAAAAAAATATTTTATTCATGCATCCACGGTAATTTCTGCCGCATGACCTCACCAAAACCCTAGTGCATCGCCCTTGTCTGCTTGACAAAATATTTTGTACGTATTACTATATATAGTATAAACTTCAGTTGATGAGTGTGATAATTTGATGGCTTTTACTTTTCATATGATTGCATATACGTAGTAGCAAACAACAGCTGATAGATTGTTGTTGATTTGTTGTGATTAGTGGTGACTTTTGTTTGCCTGTTTATTATTTTATTTGAGTGATAAAATGCCTCGTTGCAAAAGTCTTTGGAATAGAAAATTCAGGGGAAATCAATTCTCAAACTCAGACAAATCAAATAAGCAACAGGTAAATGCCATTTCTCTAAATGAAGAAATTAGCCACCTTGATTTTGAGGTTAGGTCCAATGAAGAAACTACATCTAGTTCAAAGAAGAAACTGTCGTATATTTCTGAGTTCGTAAAAAATGTAGCAGATGAAAACACATCCAAAAATGTAATTATTGACCTCGACATTGTTTCAGCTTGATACAAAAATTTGTAAAATGTAAATATTGTGAAGAAGAAAATTGTGTTGTGCTCACGGAAGATTGTAATGCTCGTAAAGGACTAGCATGTAAACTTTCAATTTCATGTACAAAATGTGATTCAAAAAAGACAGCCATGTCTTCAAAAGTTACGAGGCATCGGTTATATGAGGTAAATAGCCGTTTTGCTTATGGTTTACGTAGCATTGGTAAAGATGAAACTGCAGGTAGAACTCTTTGTGCTGTACTGAATTTGCCCTCACCTAACATGCGTTTTACAAAACATAATAACCATATACTAAATGCTGTAACATTAGTTAGTGAAACCTCACTACAAGAAGCTGCTCATGAAGCTATCATGGAAAATGATGCAAACAGAGACTTAGCAGCAGCCTTTGACGGAACCTGGCAACGCAGGGGTCATTCATCTCTAAATGGGGTGGTTACGGTTACATCATTCGACACCGGCAAGGTGTTAAACGTCGAGTGTTTGACAAAATATTGCCAAAAATGTGTTATGAACAAAAAAAAGTGTGTTAAGGGTTGTGCGAAAAACTATACTGGGTCCAGTGGAGGGATGGAGTGTGTTGGAGTGGAAAGAATTTTTTCTAGATCGGAACAGAACTGGGGTGTGCGGTACTTGAAATATTTGGGTGATGGTGACTAACAGTTACTCTTCATTGCGTGAAAAGAAACCCTATGGTTCTGATGTAACCATACAAAAATTAGAATGTATAGGTCACGTAAAAAAAGGATGGGATCTAGATTGCGGCGATTGAAGAATAAAATGAAGGAGATCAAGCTAGCGGATGGGAAGGTTCTAGGAGGGAAAGGTAGGTTGACCGTTGTAGAAATTGATAAACTTTAAAACTACTATGGCTTGGCAATTCGAAGGAATGCAGAGGACGTTGAGAAAATGTGTAAAGAAGTATGGGCAATTTACTATCAGAAGGTATCCACCAATGAAGAACCTCATCATGGGCTTTGTCCACAAGGAGAAGAAAGCTGGTGTAAATTTAATAAGCTTGCTGCACTTGGGGAAGAGTATGATCACAAGAATTCCTTGCCAGTCTGTGTAATGGAAACAATAAAACCAATATTTAGAGATCTTTCAAATAAAGATTTACTCTCTAAGCGTGCACATGGACGCACACAAAATCCAAATGAGAGTCTGAACAACGTTATTTGGAGTAGAGTACCAAAGAATAACTTTGTGAGGTTAAAAACTATAAAAACAGGGGTCCTAGATGCAGTGATCACATTTAATGAAGGAAGTATGGGGAGAGCAAAAGTGCTACATGAAATGGGAATAACACCAGGGTGTAACGCTATTTCAGGTTTTCTTCAAAGTGACAATCTACGTATAAAAAAGGGGGAAAAGCCATTCTTGAAATAACAAAAGAAGCAAGATAGAAAAGAAGAGCCCGGAAAAGAAAGAAGGAAGAAGAAGAAGCAGGAGATAATGCATCCTATGGCCCTGGGGAATTTTCGTAAGGTGGGAACATATATTTTTTTGTTTTTTTCAATTCCCCGAAAGTTGTGTTTTTTAATATTTAGGAACATTTTTCTCCTAATCTAGTAAGGATAGAACAATGAAACTTTGTATTTGTGTTTAGCAGTATGTAAGCGATATTGTGTACCAAAATAAAAACATTTGGTTTATACATAAAAGAAATAAAATATCGGTATGGAGAACCATACATGACTTCCATATTCTAAGATTTATATTTAAAATCATTTTCGAAATGAAATATTACCATAGAAACTACTTCTTTCTACTTACTGCTTCAGCCTTAACCACAGTACTGTGGTCACTAATGTATACCACCTCACGTTATCGCACTCGATTTTCACTGATGATGGAAGTCGATGGCATTGCCGAAATGTCTGGTTTTGTAGAAAACATTGGACTACGGCCAAATATCCCGGGAAGGAATTTTAACAAAAACTACTTCTTTGTTGTCGATAACGTTGTACACATATATATCAGTGGCGAAGTTACATGGAGGCAATTGAGGCAATGCCTACCCTAAAAAATTCTGTAGAATAAAAATTATAAATACGTATGAACTACATAACGTAAAGATTATACATTGTTACTGAGACTGTCAAATTTATTAAACCGAAACGTGCTTTATTGAGTGACCGCTAGATGGTGACAGGTGAGATTCGGCATAGTTCGTTTAAAGCGAATGAGGCAACCTGAACTTGCCTCAGCGTTTTTTGTATACATCGTATGTAAGCAATGTAGTGGTGTGATAGGGAAGTGTAGGGAGGGGGGATTGTCCCGCGCTGTACACATAGAGCGTTGAGGCATGCCTCACTTCTGTGGTCCAAACAGTTAAGTTAAAGCGCCTGTGTTGTTTCTAAGTGTTTATTTTATGCGGTTATTAAAAGTGTCACTGTTATTCCGCTGAACTAACAGATGATCAAGATTGTTATTTGAATTATTTGTAACATTAAACATATATATAGAAACTAATCAAGTTTAAAAATTTGAAGTTCAATCAGTTGTATTATTGTGTATGACTAATACAAGGATTGTTCAATAGACACACGTATAGAGCTGTAAAGCATTTTTTATTCAACGATTTTAAAAGAAGTCTCCAATAACATTAAGATATGAGTTCCACTGTTGCGCTAACCTGTAGATTCCCTGCTAGTAAAATTCTTACGGCTGTTTGTGGAACCATTCGGTTACAGCAAACTCTACCTCAGCGTCCGATTTGACCCACCGTCCTTTTAGTGATTCCTTAAAAAAAATTTAAGATAAGATTTTTGCCTACCCATTCATTAACTACTAGCTTCGCCAGTAAGCAAATTGATGTCCATTTTTTCGGCTTCCACGCGTTATGTTGGTGTGGGTTTCGGCACTTTCCATTTAAAAAGCATGCAAACGTAAGAAAATAAACATGAGTGAGGCCAGAAATAACGTGAATTGTGTGTGTGTTTGTGTCTTACCTGCCTTTTTATTGCCGTATTAAATGAAAAATATTATATTACATTAAAATGAAAAAATTTTAATTTTATTGCCTGGCAACAAAATTATTTTATTTTTAACAATTACCATTGTTTCAAAAAGTTTAAATAAATTTTCAAGTACTTTGCTCTTGTTAAAACGTAAAAGGTTGCAGGTAAACTACCCCTTCCCCTTAACCGATCTTCACCAAAATCGAAAGTCCTTGAGACCTCTACAATTCAGGGATGTATGCAAAAAATTATTTGATTCTGTTTGAATTTGCGGCTGTTATCGTTTGCCATAGAAAATACGCTTGATAAAAAAACGTTGCAGGTAAACTACCCCTTCCCCTTAACCGATCTTCACCAAAAACAATAGGTCTTGAGTACTCTACAAATCAGGGCTGTATGCAAAACATTATTTGAGTCTGTTTGAATTTGCGGCTGTTATCGTTTGCCATAGAAAATACCCTTGTTAAAAAAACGTTGCAGGTAAACTACCCCTTTCCCTTAACCGATCTTCACCAAAAACAATAGGTCTTGAGAACTTTACAATTTAGGGCTGTATGCAAATAATCGTTTGATTCTGTTTGAATTTGCGGCTGTTATCGTTTGCCATAGAAAATACCCTTGTTAAAACATAAAACGTTACAGGTAAACTACCCCTTTCCCTTAACCGATCTTCACCAAAAACAATAGGTCTTGAAAACTCTACATTCAGGGCTGTATACGAAACATTATTTAATTGTTTGAATTTGCGGCTGTTATCGTTTGCCAAAAAAAAAAATTTTCCCTTGATAAAAAAAAACCGTTGCAGGTAAACTACCCCTTTCCCTCAACCGATCTTCACCAAAAACAATAGGTCGTGAGTACTCTACAAATCAGGGCTGTATGCAAAAAATTATTTGATTCTGTTTGAATTTACGGCAGTTATCGTTTGCCATAGAAAAAAAATCTACAGACAGACACACAGACAGACACTTCTCGGAAAACGACTTTTTTTCATGTTTTGAGTGTAGTAGAATCAGAATCTGCAATAATCTCGAACACGATTTTTTTTGCCATCACCATACTTCCATTCCTTAAGGAATATGGAAGTAAAAATTATTATATAATAAGAAACCATGGAAATTTTGTTGTTAATTTTTTAGTGAATATAATAATTTCTAGATTAGACATTTTTTTAAATAGGCTCATGATATTGGTACCCAGTTTATAAATAAATATACATTGTCTGTGGTAAAAATTTGGCAAAGATAAGTACTTCCGGCAAAGTTCCAGTACTGAGATAAGTGTTCCTTAATATTACATGTATTTCTTATGGGAATAGCTTCATTGACGTCTCCCCTTAAATGAGCAAGATAAAATTGTTAATGCTACCGATATTGATAAAGTTGTATCTGCGGAGATTCCTAACATTCAAACACATCCTACACTACATGAATATGTTGTAAAACACATGATGCATGGTCCATGCGGTGTACTTAATCCAAATTCTGTATGTATGAGAGACGGAAAATGCACAAAAGATTATCCAAAACGATTTAATGAATTTACATGTGAATCATTAAATGGATATCCATTATACTGAAGGCGTGATAATGGTATTAATGCTGAAGTTCGCGGTAGTTGCCTCGACAATCGTTATGTTGCACCATCCAATCCGTATTTACTTGCCAAATTTAATTGCCATATAAATGTTGAAGTATGCACTACAGTTAAAAGTGTTAAATACATTTATAAATACGTGTATAAAGGCTATGACAGTGCATCTGTTGAATTAGGTTCAGAGAGAAATGAACAAGGTCAAGAAATACAAATTGATTAAGTTAAAAATTTGTTAAATGGCCGTTATGTCGGATCAACTGAAGCTGTATGGCGCATCTATGAATTACCAATGCATTTTCAATCACATGTCTTCGTTAGACTTGACATTCATTTACCGCGTAGACAGAATGTTTACTTTCGAGAAGGGCAAGAACGTCAAGCAATTGAAAATCCAAGACAAACAAAATTATTAGCATTTTTTTAATTGAATCGATCAGATCCACCAGCGCATGAATATAAGTATATTGAAATTCCTTTGCATTATGTGTGGGAAGATTCCTGAAAAAAATGGAAGAAGAGAAGGCGTGGAGGTGATAAAATCATTACACGCATATATATAGTATCGCCAAAAGACATCGAAATTTTCCATTTACGATTACTTTTATTACATGTCTGTGGTCCAAAATCATTTGAGGATGTTAGAACATACAATGGAATTATACACACTTCTTTTGTTGAAGCGTGCCATGCTCGCGGCATTGCTTCAAATGATAATGAATGGCGCGAATGTTTAAATGAAGCAAAAGAATTACATTCAACAAAACAAATGCGAAATTTATTTGGTTACATTTGTGCATTAAATGTGCCAGCCAATGCATTGGCGTTATGGAATGAATTTAAAGTATATCTTAGTGAAGATTTTTTGAGAGATTACAACGAAGAAGTATCCTTTAACACAGCTCTATTAGAAATTGAAGATATTTTGAATGTTCATAATTTGTCATGTCAAGAACTTGGTTTACCAGTTCCCACGTATTCGCAGAGAACAGACGAAGCAAATGCTACTGATCCAATAGAACAAAAGTTTCTGTTTTGTGAGCATTATGAAACTGCAAATATTGAACAGCGTAATCTAATTGATCGTGTGATTCGTGAAGTTTTGCACCATGATACTGGATCTAATGTTTTTTGTTTAACCACTCATGCAGGTTGTGGAAAAACATTCACACAAACAGCAATCATTCACAAATTAAATTCGCTTAATCTTAGTTGCATTGCAACAGCGTTCAGTGGCATAGCTTCAACTCTATTACTTGGAGGTAGAACTTTACACAATGTGTTTAAATTGCCTATACCCATTTTGGAAAATTCTGTAGCGAATATTACCGCAAACAGTAGCTATGGACGTTACATAAATTCATCATCATTGATAATTATTGATGAAATTTCTATGTGCCCTCTGCAAGTGTTGAAAATCATAGATAGATTATTGCAGGATCTATGCGATGAAAATGATAAACATAAACCATCTGAAGTGAAAACGATACTTCTGTGCGGTGATTTTCGGCAAATCTTACCAGTTGTCCCACATGGATCACGTGCAACTTTCATTGAAAATTGTGTCACGAGTTGGCATAAATTTGTTTATTTTCATAAAGTAACGTTTACTCAAAATATGAGAGCCTTACCAAGTGAAATAGAATTTGTCGAATTCTTGAAAAAAATTGGTAATGATGAAGTCCCACAATTCCCTCAGTTTGGTGAAAATATTATTGAAATACCTCAGCAATTAATAGGAGATGAAAATAATATTATTAATGAGGTGTATGGAAATATTTCCGAAAACATACTCTCAGATAACATGTTGAAGTCAGTTATTTTAGCACCTAAAAATGATGATTGTACTTTTATTAATACTGATATACTTAATCGAATACCAGGTGAACAGAAAACATATCATAGCTACGATAAAATAATTTGTGATGATGACAATGAAATCAATAACTATCCAGTAGAGTTTTTGAATTCTTTGACTATTAGTGGTTTGCCACCACATAAGTTAGTATTGAAAGTTAATTGCATCGTTTTACTGATCAGAAACTTAAATACAAAGGAAGCATTAGTCAATGGAACAAGAATGCGCATCAAGTGTATGCATCGTAATGCTATTGATTGCGAAGTTTTAACTGGAACCGCACGCAGTAAGAGAATTTTGATTCCACGTATAAATTTAACATATTCCGGTACTGTTTTACCATTTAACTTTCAAAGAACTCAATTTCCAATTATACCTGCATTTGCGATGACAATAAATAAGTCTCAAGGACAAACATTCGAAAAAATTGGAATTTTATTGAGGCAGCCAGTTTTTACACATGGTCAATTGTACGTCGCAGCAAGCAGAGTTCGATCATTCGATGGTTTGAGATTTTATATTTCCGAATATAATGGCCAAGGGTATTTAGCAAATGATGAAAGAGTTTTTACAAAAAACATCGTTTACACAGAAGTTCTGAATCATTAAATTCACTTTCAAACTATTTTAAGTTCAATGGACAACATTTATTTTTTTAACCGCCCAGTTTTTTTGATTGATTTATGAAAAATATATGAAAAAATACGAGGCACGTATTTTTTATTTCATTTTTTATTTTGTATTAATTTTTTATTTAAATTTTATATAATTCAAAAAAGATAGGCAAAATAACTGTGTAGCCTTGGGCGAAACCTGGTCAGTATGACAATAAAAAAAAACCCAAGGAAATGTCAAAAAACGCTTTATTGCTTTTTAAATATGGCTTAGCCAAGCTAAACCTCATTTTTCCTAGCTTTCATATTTTTCAAATAACTCAAAAATTAATGCATAGAAAAAAAAATTAAACAATTAATAAGCTTTGTAGCAGATAATCTTCAAACTGTTTTCGAATTTTGTACCTTACCAAAAATGAAATGTAATCCACTGGAATTGAAAACAATGTATCTTATACTTCTATGAATGTCAAGTCCCATTTTTATTAGCGTTTATTTGATTCAATAATAACATGAAAAAATTAAAACTGACAATGATTTATATCAAAAAATAAATACGAGTACAAGCTGTAATTGTGTTTTTTTTTCAACTGTTACTAACATTAAATTTTAAATTTCATAGGTATTGCAGGGAATTAAGGCAAACAACACACGCTAATGACGTATTTGTACACGCTCGCAGCTGACGTAATAGAACAAAATTCAAAAAAATTATATGCAATGATTATAGAGGTATACTCTTTGACAAAAGAACCTCAATAACGTTCAAACTTAAAAATTTAATGAATTATTGTCGAATTTCGACCACTAGTTAGTAATTATACCATGAATAATTAGAAGAAGATATAAATATAATCATATATTAGTAATGTACTAAAATCAGAATTTTATATAATTGAAGGCCAATCAAAATCAATGTGTAGTCTAACTAAAATTACATGTCAGACACATACAGTATTCTTCAATTATTAATATCTGCTTTTCATGACATTAATTTCTCTTCTGGAGAGTACTATCACATAAAGTGTTAGAAAATCTGACAATATATAGAAAATCTGACAATATACATTTATGGCTAGTTTGCTATCTTTACACCAGGTAAGTGAGCCAGATTATCTTACCAATCAAAAATCTGCTTCGTATAGAACAAGATTATACTTATTACAAGATTACATCCTAAGAAAAAAGAATATTAAAAAAATACAATTTAATTTTAGTGAAACAATGCAAAGAGAATTGCAAAAATAAATAGTTTGGTTCTGTCAGTGACCGATGGTGTCAAAGAATGTTGTAATACAAGTGACGCCATTGGTCACTGACTGAACCAAACTAATTATTTTTGTGATTCTCTTTGCACCGTTTCACTAAAAATAAATTGTATTTTTTTAATATATTCTTTTTTCATAGAATGTAATCTTGTAATAATTATAAATATTGTGAGTATAATTCTTATAATTATAAATATTGTGATGAATATAATTGAATCACTACCAACTCGGAACACAAAGTGGGTAAAAACGTAAAAGTTTTACCTTATGAAGTGGTGTGATGAAGTCGCAACTCCTAGAGTCAAAACTTCACACACACACACACACACACACACACACACACACACTTTACATAATAACAACATAAACTACTTATACAGAGGTTTAAGCTGTATAACAATATACAGATAATTATATATCTAAATTTTAAAAATTACCTTTTCAAACCACATAATACGAGCAGCCTCACAAACTTCGAACTGTGAGTGCTCATGAGATCGCAGTATTGGACGAGCAATGCACAGCCACGGTAGCTGTTTGCGAAGCTGTGGCATAATGTAGTGCAGAAGAAAGCCTATACAACCCGCTACACTCCACAGTACCTAGACATTACAAAGATACAAACCTATGTAATTTCCTGACTAAATCAAAAAATGAATTACCAATCTACAACTTTAGACATTTTTTTTCAACCCAAATATGCATAAACATTTGTGTTATTTACGAGCACTCATATAACTCTAAGAATGGAACAATTATTATAACATATTGGGCAGAAACGTAAACTCTAATGAATAAAAGAGGGATTAAAATCCTAACTATGGAACTACTTTATTTCAGAAACTGACTGCCACTTATTCAGTCATGCTGATGAAATAAAAACAACAAAGCATGAAAAAAATCGGATGGAAAAAACACAAATTAAAGAATCGCTGTTATATGTTGCAAAAAAGCAGAAATATGTAGTTAAATGGTAATATAAGATTTTAGAGTGGACCATCTACCATAGTAATCATATATTGTCGAAATAATGATGGGATTATATACTGTAATACAGTAAACCCTCGATTTAACGGACTAATTGGGGCTGAGGGGTGTCCGTAAAATTGAAAGTCCGTTAAATCGCAAATTGTTTTTTGAGGATATATTTAAATCAAATACGCCTATAACACTTGAAATTTTAATACTATTAATATCATGCAAATACCGTATTGTTCCGAATACAAGCCGCACTTTTTCTCCTAAAAACATGGTCGCTAATTTGGCCTGAAGCTTGCATTCGCGCGCTAACGAAATTCGAAGTATACCTGACTACTGGCGGGACGAACGCTTTTCGTATCTATGAGTTGTTTACTGCCTGAGCAACAGGAGTTTGCCTGGCTGTAGTTAACTCTGGCATTATGATTTATGACTACAACCGAATGTTTTAACAGCAAACTGAAGAAAGAATAGGAAGATAAAGTGTAAGTGCGTGCGCACGCGCGCGTGCTCGCACCCTTCTGTAGGCAGCAAGACAAAGGATGAGTAGAGGGTGTGTAACATGTTTCTAAATAACAGGTAAACTGCCAGTGTGGTTTTCTATTGTAACAGCGACAACATCGCTTATCTATACTTTGTTTTCATTTGGCGTTTTTGTAGTGCGTTTGCGGTATGAGTGATATTGTGGAGACTAAAGGCACGCAGTCAAATCAAATTAAACGTAACCCGTACAATGCGAATTATAAATTAATTGTGATACAAAATGTAGAAAAAACACGCAATCGTGAAGCCGCAAGGAAATTCGATATTGATGAATCCTGTATTCGACGATGGAGAAAACAGATGGAACGACTTTTAAATGCAAATACATTCGCGGGACCTCAAGTTGGGCGTTTTGTAGCAGTAGAGTCCAGCGTCTGTGAATACGTACAGCTTTTAAGAAGGCAAGGACTCCCTGTCACTAGACATGTTTTAAAATTAAAAGCTTTAGACTTTAATTAAAGTCTAATTAATTGCAGAAGAATTAAAAGTCTCTGGTTTCAAAGCCAGCTTCAGGTGTATAAGACGAATGATGCGGCGAAATGGATTTGCGCTTAAATGACGTACATCACTTGCGCTAAAACTACCGAGTGACTACGAAGAAAAACTCCTACAGTATCAGTGGTTTGTCATTCATTTACGCAAGAAGCATAATTATTCACTTGATCATATGGGAAATGCCGATGAAACACCCGTATTTTTTATTTACGTATATTTATGGTGGACCAAAAGGGAACCAAATCTGTAACAGTAAAGATTACGGGAAATGAAAAATTACGTGCCACTGTAATGCTTGCTGTATTAGCCGATGGACGAATATTTCACAGTGAAATAAGATGCGTATCAGTGTATATTGTTCAGTGTTAGTCGTCATGATGTCTTCCACTGTGCGACGCCTGCGTCAACAACAACGCAAAGACAGGGATCGTGAAGAATTAAATGAATTCTTGATGAATACTCCGTTCTCATCAAATACAATTGAAGATGAGAAAATTTACAAGATATAACAAAACAAGAAACAAGAAGAAAATAAACAAAAGAATGCTGAGATATGAGATAGCCAAGCAATATCGCCAGAACAGGAGAGTCTGCAGTTTATGCACATTATACGTTTCAAAAGCCTAAAAACATTATCATGCTTTGATGTTTTTTTTTTTTTTTTTAATCAAATTCTGTCCATTAAATCCGAAGTCCATTAAACCAAGGTCCGTTAAATCGAGGGTTTACTGTATGTTATAAAAGTAAAATATTATTTATAGTTTTTATAAGTTTTATTTTGTATTTAGATAATTACCAAACAATACACACTCTTATTAAAAAGATAGTTGATGACAAGCGTGTAATGTGTGCCACTATACAATATCATTCTGACATTATGAAGATATTACAAACAACTTGTGATATTTTTAAAATAGCAATAATTTATTCTCATAAACACTGTACAAAGTGTGACGATATTTATTATAATTGATTCCTATCAATGTAATGGTTTCCCTTATGCATTGGCAGCACAAAGGAAAGAGTTTATTAAAACTCTTAAATACGAATAATGCTTTCAGTATTTAAGCTCCAATTGTTATATATCACTATACTCTGTTTAAACAAAGTAGACACTAATTTTAAAATTGTATAATTATCACACATTTGTTAATACACTAAAATGTAGTACGCATATCTTCATATAAATCAATATTTGAACTATTGTTTAGCAGAATTTAAATAGATGTTTGTGTTCACTTCTTCATTCAGTTCCACCACCACTTTTCTTCATGTCAAATGGGTTACATAACATTACCAGTTGGTAGGGTAACAAATTCACTATCCATGTTTAACTTTATTGTGTAACAAAACATTAAATCCCACATACAATGGATATGAACACACACATGGATGTGCGTGCACACACACACACACACACACACACACACACACACACACACACACACTTATTTACATACTAATAAAATAGGCAGAAAATTTATTGTACATCAACAGCAAATGTTTGAGAAAATGTAAGAGGGTGGTCACTCCTCACTCAATGAAGATTCACAAACCTCAGTGAAAATATCTCTAATCATTATTAACAACGATGTCTACAAGTAACCTTATTGCCCTTTGTAATTTTAACACACAGTAGAATAGAGCTGATGACCAGCCCACATTAAGCCAGAGTTGAGATGAATGATTGCACAGGGATGACTTGGTACTGGTTTTTAACAAGTGAAATGGTTCACCAAGGCTGAACAATCTATAGTGAGTCTGTACAGAATACATTTTTACAACACACACACACACACACACACACATTTACTTACTGGATTGAGTTCTGGTTGTAAAGCAGTGAAAACCGTGGTGCAGTGGATTCCGAAAACGAATATCGCTATCAACGTACAAATGATAAGGTCACTCTTTAGCCGGGCATTGACTGTGCGCTGTAGCTTTTCTGGTAGTGGGTCAACTAATTCAGGCTCTCGGTCCTGTTCATTTGTGTCATTATTACCCTGAGTTTGTTTCTTGTCTGCTGCTGCTGCTGCTGCTGGAGTTTGTACATTCTGCGGTAACGCCTTCGCATTACTTGGGTTCTTTTCCAACTTTTCAAGTCTATGCTGTTTCTTCCTGTCAGTCTTTCGGGCTTGAGCTTCGTGAAAATCTTCTTCAGCAGGCCAAAGATGAGTTTTCAGTATGTTCCAAATAGGCGTAGGATCACTTGAACTTCGACTCAAATGATATGCTGTCGCTATTAAGAGTCCACAAAACATAGAAAACAGGATATGTTGAGACGATTTTGCTTCGCTAAGTCCGCCGTATGCAAAACCGTACAGCACTGCAACAGCCAAACAGCTTCGGAAGACACAATACAATGCAGCACTAAGCGACAACGTTGCATTACCACCAAAGATATGCATATCGATTTGTTCTAACAGGTACATGGTGAATGTATTCACTTGAGGAAAGAGTCCAAAACTAAATAACACTGGAAAACATAAAATAAACGTCGCTAATGAATCCCTTACAAACACTAATAGATCACTTGTTATAATACGCATTCCATATAAGGTAAAACTACTTAGTTTTGCAGAGATAATAATATAATGTAACAGTAGTAGCAAGGCACTGCAGAGGCAGAAATACGCGGGGCGAGAAAATGCAATAATCCTGTTAAACCCATGGGTCGGTGACGCTGCATCGGGTTGTACACTTTTTATTAAAGAATACTGACAGCTAGCGATTACAAAACAAAATATAAATGCCGGAATATCTCTATAAAAGTCTAAATGTAATAAAACTGCACCTAAACACGCAACTGAAACAGCCAAAAATAAAGAGAGAAACACTTCAGTCCACGTTAAGTTCCTGTCCAGTAACGCTAAGAGAGCCAAACGATCTAACCTAATTTTGATATATGAACAAGGAGTTATTTTATATTTGTAATATCTCCTCGGCATTTTAGTACACTCAGGTATGTCAACGGAGTCCATAAACCTAAATCTACTTCGCGTAACTGTTATGTCGGTATCTGTCTCGCCCTGTGAACTCGATGGGGGAGGCACTGGTATCACTGGGCTCTGTTCACCAAACATAACTACCGCACTTGGATTCGAGTGGTGTAAACAGGGCGATCTAGTCTGTATGTTTCTTTCCTGTAAACTTTCCGACAACATTTGATGGAATGTACTTCTGTTTGAATGAGCGACTATTTGTGGTGACACTGTTTCTAATATGTAAACCCCGTTAGCATTCTGATGTAAGTGATGAAGTTGTGACTGTGAAGCACTCGACTGTGCGGATATAGTTGGAAGCAGTCGAACAGGAGATGTGCTGGGTTGTGTAGATGGCGCTGAAATGCATACAGGCTGACAGAAATCCACCGATGCGGATGAATTACTCAAGGATTCGGAACACTGCCACTCCCAGTTATCCAACCAACAGCTTTCCGACTGACTGTTGTGTCTTCTTAACAGTGAATGTAACAATTTTCTTGTCCCCGGTGCAGGTCTACCATTGTTTGCGGTACCGAGCCCCTTTTCATCAAACGTGTACGTCATCCACTGCCCGTTTTCATCTCTAAAAACATGAACAGCTCCATCGGACGTGTCATCGTGGGACGAAGCAAGATGTGTTCCACCAATTAAAGCTGCCAACTGTATTGAAGTATTTCCTTGAGACTGATTCACAGCTGCCTGCGATGTGGAAGGTAAGCTTGACTGAGCTGCATGACGTTCTCTTAAGCCTCGAGCGATTCTAAAATAACACAGACAAAACAATTTGTATTTTATTAAATAAATATTTATTTCAAGTTGAACACACTATTTCAAAAGTTGTCCTTGTAAAATAAAAGATAGCTTTTTGTGGATGAATTAAAGAAACAATATGTATGAAAATTTTATATTAATAGAACAAGATATTGTGGAACTTGGGGATTGTGTGCTGCTGAAAAGCTGGATGCTCTTATGGGATTATACTATAAACTCTGTATATCTCACAATTATCGTATATAATAATGTTATGTCTCAAGTCTTGAGAGGTATCAGGTTCGACTTTAATAATCAATTTACATTTCACAAATAATGTTATCTACAACTTTTAAAGCCGAAATCTTTAACAGAAAAGACAAATGAAAACGACCAGTTTGTACAAAGGAAGTTGAATTGTGTTTTCAAATTATTATGCCTTGAAATTGTAACGTGTCAAAATTGGGTAATTTTTATTTATTGCATTCATAGGGTATTTGTATTTTATTTTTCGGGGCTTAAAAAATATTGTGCAAGTTAATTCTATTGTAACAGACCACGTGTTTGACTGAACCAGCTTTGAGAACAAAGGCAAGATGCAATTTTCCATTGTGAAATTCGTACCAAGGTATGTGCCACCCTAAATTTCTCAGAACTTTGTATAAATGTGACTGCGCACTCACGCGCAGTCCAGGTCCGCGCTCGGAGTGACGCCGTCGTCCAAAAACCAAGATGCCTGGAGAACAATTCTATTCACAGTCTCCTTAGCCGACCTGCAGGAAACGTAGCTAAGGACCGCCTCCTTTTAGTGACGTCAGAATGGCAGTGCCTAATATCATCGGCACACACTATGTGTCATGGTCATAGTTAATAAGCCACGGCAAATTAGCTATGCACGGCGACGAAATCAGGTGGCAGTGGATCACAGTTTCCTCCCGCCTCAGTGAGTCTACGTTAAGCAGTCGACAAGCTACAGAGTTCATATACAGACGTAGTTGCGACTCGCGGGCCCCGGTCGGGTCGAACTTTTTAAATATGAACAAATCCAGTGTAATAACGTTTAATACCGACCGGGACCCAAGAAATCAATCAACCTATCACAGTTAAAAAAGTGTTGCAGTGTAGGCCGTGAAACCAGTCAAGTACGGACATTTGGAGGCGCGGAACGATAACCACGTGTTTGGCCGGCATCGCGGTAGTGCGGTTTCCCAATTTAAACTGAAGTTTTAAAAACAAAAATGTTAAGGGGTAGTAAATATTTTGTGTGATTGTGTGCGTGAATTGCAGGCTGGGCAGTCTACTTAGTCGTAAGTACTAGAAGGTAGTTATAAACCTAAGAAACATAATGTAAAATATGTACGCAAGTTAAGTCATTTCCTAAAAGAGTAATAGTACAATTTTTTGAATAATTGTTCATTAAAATAACGATTCCTTGTGAAACAATGTGTTAGTCTAAGTTATTTCGTCATTACCACTTCTCATTTCTGTGTTGCAAAATTCGTCTAACGTTCCGGGATCTTTCTGAATTATTAATTGGGTGTGGTCAGATAGCGAAATTGTCCTTTTTATTTAAGGTGGAGTGTAAAGGTTTTCGATATTTTAGCCTATAAAAAATAATCGTGGCGACCTTGGTCTTCTGATAAAATTTAAATAACAGGTAAGTAGTTGCGACTGAGTACAGGTAAGTTCTGGCAGTGTATTTTATGTATTAATATATTTCGGCGTATTTTTTAACATCACAAAATCTAGTGAAACATCTGCTAACTTTTAAAAATAAAAAAGCTAAGTGACACATGAAACACAGACATTTGACTTTAAAACAAACATCACATTAGAGGTCTGTATGAATTTAAATAAAAAAATTTCATGTTTATATTTCGTGTAGTGGTGATCTAAAGTCTGTCCATTCTTAGAATAGATTCTGATGCAAACGAAGCGAAGTAATACAACACAGAAGCATGTACAGTACAAACTTACAACTTTCTTAACAAAACTAATATAACCTAAAGATGTATAAAATCACTTACCTTATTTTTACTTAATAGGTAACTTTTTTAATCTGAGTTATATTAAGAAAAAAGTTTGCTGACATTTTTCAATCAATTAACACTAATCAGTTGTGAACTATTTCTAGTGGAGGATTTAGTCCACTCATCTACCCAGTCTGGTTCAAGTAAAAACACGGGGTTTTGTTAACATCAGGATCGAGTCTAAGAATGAACAAACTTTAATCTTTCTAGTTGTAATTACACGTTTTGTTGCTGTATTAACATGTCAACGTAGCAAATTCTGTGTACTAATATAATTATCTTCCTATTTTAAAATGTGTTAAGATGCACTTACTTTCTAGTACAATGCTTATACTGGAATTTTTACAGGAGAGGGATTGACAGCTGCGATGACATCATCACCACGTTGCCACTTCCTAACCATGTGTTTCTGTTGAATGTCGCCCACGCGTAATTTTTGTTACTACATTCTTCAAAACGTACTTCGCGCAGACAACCGATATTTTGCATTACTTTTCTAATAGATGATTTACTACCGCTAAAAAGATCAGCTGCTGCCAACGACTTATGAAGTATATTTATTGTTGGGTGCTCTTTTCTACAATAGTAGCTATAAATGTGCTGTCGAATTGCATTTTCTTGGAAAGAATCTAACTTTGTAACTCTTTTGTCTATATTTATATTTTATTAGGGGTTTGAAACTTGGGCTCTGTGTCACTGAAATCAGTGAGAAGATCATCTTTTTCTTTTCCTATACGTACTATCAGATTCCTCCCTACTTTGCACGCGGCAGCTGTACGCTCTAAAACTTTATTCACGGAAATTAATGGCACCCCGTTTGATTTTTCTTTTTAAAAATAGTCACGTACTGAACAGATAAGTTGTCTTGCCTGTCCTTTAAGTACTTTCTTTTTCTTACCTTGTGTATAGCTGAAGGACTCATACTGGCATTGGACACAGCTGAATGGATAATATTAACTATCACTATCTCTATCACTTAAGACGCTAAATATTTAAAATTTACCACAAAATCACTTCTGAATATTAGACTAATAATCACTAAATTTAAAATATCACTAAATCATACAACACGCACTAAAATATGACAATACTCTAAATTTTAAAACTGTTAAATTTCTATCACATCAAACAAAAGTAAATGCACTAGGCCTACTATTTAATTTACTATGTGCACGTGGTAAAGCATAAACAGCGGAAAAAGTACGAATTGATAACACTGTGCGGTATAGTTTCAGCCAATCAGACCACTCTAAACACCACTTCCCCACTCACTTGCAGACATTTGTCAATCCCTCTCCTGTAAAAATTTAACTGTAAAACTACACAAATCTGCAGAATTTAAAGAATGTTGGCTTTCTCTCAAGATTTTTAATGATGTATCCTCAAACGAAATTCACTTGACCTCAAGTGTTGGAAGAATCTTAATTAATCGGTACTCTTTTGTAACCAATAAAAAAGTATTCCTTAATTTACAAGAACCAAAATAATGCCTTTTTAATTCATTTACCTATGTGTACGACTAGACCTTTTCAGCCTTCTATGTCTTGATCTGCTACTGCGGCCATCGGCTCTGCTTCGAAGATCAACTTCTGATGACTGAATAGTATGGCTATTTTGTTGAACTGTTGCAGAGCTTGGGACTGTTGGAGGAGGAGCACGTGTTGAAAGAAATAAAGCCAAAAGTGGAGTTGCGGGAGCCGGTAAAAGAGAACTAAGCTCCGTATTCGAACCTGACGATGACGCGGCTTCATTGCTGTTATGCCTACTCGACAGATTTTCCTTATTACTATTATTGTTAATGTCGTCATCTGTTTTAAACCTCTCACTGGTACTCGCTGCTGGGTCATCGAGGCTGCTACATCTTGTTGGTGAAATGTCTGAAAATAACCATTTAAAAATATACTTATTAAACACATACTCCAGCAGATTATGAAGTTAATCAAATTTACATCATGTTATTTTCTTCACGTTAAAGGAATAGAAGATTTGTTATTCACAGACCGCAGGTAAAACCATATTATGGCTTCACGACTAACATGCCTGACAAGAAAATCACGAGACGAATTTTGGGAGCTCCATGTGAGAATAACCTATGGCAGAGGTATGGAGGGGGAGGAGGATGCCGATGGTGAGAGGGAGGAGGAACGGAATCGAAACAAACTAAAGTGGAGATGGGGATGGCCTGGAAAAGCATGGAACAATAAGATTACTAATATTTTAAAGAAGATAGAACTAAACTGTATACAAACTACGAAGGAAGCAGGTGACAGAATACGATACGACAGGACAAGCCCCAATGTCTCAGGCAAAGAGGCTATGGGACAATAACGGTTAACTAAGATTCAAGTAAACATAAATCTTATTTTGTAGAGGCATGGGTGAATGCGCACATAATAGTAATCATTAGAACTTACTAGCTTACAATGCATATGCTACTATTAAACCAACTTGCTTATTGCTATTTTTATTTTAAAAGGGTATTTTCCACATTACTTCTTTCTTTTTCATGAGGCCTCTTCTGTCTCCGATATTCTGCTCCAGCTCTATATAATCCTAAATTATCAGCATTACGTTTTCTTTTCTCATGAACAGCACCTAGAAAACAACAAGCATACACAGTTTTTATTACATGTATTTAGTTTACTATACACATTTTGTCAGCTATGTCGTATGCATATGGTGTAATCTCAATACCATGAATTTAGCTACTCCAAAATGCCAGAAATCTGAAAGATTTTCTGAAGAAAAATACTGTATTTATGAAAAAGTATGATGGTTTGTTACTGAGAAACTCTCATGTCAAATACTAATGAAAAAATGTTTAACAACAATCACTAGACTTCTAGATTTCATTAACACTAAGCAAAACAAAATGTATGTTCTGCCTAAGTATGGTAGTCCTAAATACAAGGTGCTACCCAAAAGTTCGGGGAATCTGAATGCCACGTGCGAACCGTTTGTGGTATGATCTGCTGCCGCTAGAGTGTGCGAATAGTATACTTCGTCAATTAGTGTGTGAACAGCTGTGACAGTGAGAGGCCGCGTCTTGAGTTTCGTGCGTTTTTGTAACGTTGTGTTTTAGTGTTGTGGCGATTTTATACATGGCAGATTTTACGGATCAAAGAACCTGCATCAAATTTTGCTTAAAACTTAAAAAAACTGCTGCAGAAACCCATCGCATGCTTGTGGAAGCATTTGGTGACAATGGTATTGTGACGTCTCCCTTGTTAAGACACCACAAAAGTCGGGAACTAGTTCAATTCGTCACCTGTTAATTAAACTAGCTGCCGTTGTTAGTAAACCTTACTTACTAACAAATTATAACACATTATTACATAGGAATTAGTCAAGGATTGCATAAATTTATTCACTCGCTAGGTGTTAGCAAAAACATCTCTTTATTATTATATTCAAATCTCATGGTTTACTTTGCTTTTAAAAGAATTACTCTAGTAAATTCTGCATTTAATGCTTTAAAAATATTGAATGTCTTATTCCTTTTATCTCAAAAGTATTCATCTAGATATTGTTTTAAGTACCTCAGATCCGGTTCTCAACTTTGTTATGTTTTAATTTATCACAACTTTAACCAAATTATTTGAAGAATAATGTTGGTTGTAAATTATAGAATTACCTTACATTTAGATATCGTGATGTTACTACTACTTCATTACAGAAATTACAAATCTTATAAGTTATTCTTTAAATTATCAAAAGTTCTTTACTGTTCTTTTGTTACTTTTCTTGTTGAAACAAATTTTTACAAATGTTATGTTTGGATATCACCTGAATTTAACATGAGGTTGCTGTGGGGTCCATGATGGTCATTTTCTGTCGTCTTCTAGGGTGCAATACATGGTTCCTCTCGATGCTCCATTAGGTTGATTGTATCTGGTAGTCTCGACGATCGGATTTTTACTAGAAGTTCATACTGTTGTAGTTTGAGTTTTCCACTTCTGGAGTTAGTTGTTCACATTTTACACCTTAATTACAGTTCTTATGTTGCAGTACTAAAGTCTGGTAAGTAACATATCTTACCACTTACAGTTTTATTTTTTAAGAGATGTGTCAGCTAAGTTTTCCTTTCTTTTTTTTTATATATATGTCTTCACACACTACATTATATTTTTTTATATTATTTCCACGCTACATTTTTCAAAACGATATCACCACAAACTGGATATAATCTTTTTAACGGCATACACCTACGTGTATGTGGACAACACAAAACTGACATCTTTACATGTTGAAGTTTCACTAGCGAATGTGTGCATAGTTTAGCGGCGAGGGGTCAGTAAGCTGGCGCGGTTTTACGCACTGAGAAAATAGTTCGTACTTTTATTTAGTATTAATTATTCATTAATTAAATTGTAATACTTAATGTTACTTTTGTTATGAATTAGGAATTTCCTTATTTATTTAGTCGTATTTTAAATAATTAACGTAATTATTATTATTATTATTATTCACTAAATAACACCGTTCTTTGCGTGTTGGTACGGGACAATTTCAAGTTGATGCAGGAATCTAGGCATAGGTAAGGGTGGATAACACTCTTACTTGTTAGAAAGCAAAATTTTTTATTTGTGCGATTTAAATATTTTTTTAAAATCGTCACATCCTCCTGCACCTAACGATGAATACAGGGTGGTGGGGTAATAATGGAAAATCTATATTTAAATTCTAATATATCTACTACACATAAAATACACAAAACATAAATCTACCTTATTTTAAATCTTACATCTACTACCGGTTTTTTGCTTGAATTCATCACTCGTTTTACGGAGTTCTACTCATGAGTATGTTACTAATAATAATCACGTATTGTAATAACAATTGAATTACTTTTAGTTTACTGTGCTAGAAATTATTTTTTCTTTTTTGTCAGCTGACTTCTCATTTATTATATCATTCTCGCAGGACATTAGCTAAGGCTGATCAGGCCTTGCTAGTATTCGTACGAGGGTTTTGAGTTTATACTCACTTACGGTATAGGATGTTGCAAAATCTTATCGTATTTCTGTATAAGTATATACAACATATTTTATTCTCAATACTTAAGTAGTATTGTCGGTTTACTATCTTTCTCGTAGTCGTGCTTCTTTACTTTGACACGAAAACAATTTTTTTATTTGAGACAGATGGCTTCTGCGAACGTAATTTTCTGTATTGGGTTCATACAGTGCTACAGTAACGGGGTGATGAACTTATGAATTTTGTAGGAGCCACACCATCGGTATGATAGTTTCGAAGTGGTCCTATCAACAGCTTTACTCATAGGATGAGTTTTATACATTACTAAATCACCTACTTTATACTCCGTTTGCCTATTATTCTGCTCATGATACTTCCTTAATTTTTGTAAATTCACTCTCAAATTTGCACAAGCTTCGTTCCATATTTTTCGTATGTTATTCCCATTTATGTCGCGGGGCAATAACTCATGGATTTTTCACTTCGTGGTTAAAGGATGGTTGGGTTTATACTTGTACAGTAAATCAAATGGTGTTGATTTATGTCCTTCATGATACGCTGAGTTGAACGCAAATTGTATCCATGATATATTTTGATCCCAGGTTGTCTGGTCTTTAGCGTGATAAGATATTAATGCTGATTTTAAGTTACGCAAGTATCTTTCTGCTAGGTTTCCTTGCGGTCTGTACTCGGTCACTGTAATATGATTTATCCCTTATTTAAAACACGTCATTAAATTCTTTCGATTTAAACTGAGGTCCATTATCAGATATCAGATCTAAGGGTGTACCATAATCTTTAAATAGTCTTTCTTGTAGAATTTTTATTGTCGTAGATGCTAATGCACGTCTCATAGGATACATCCATACGAATTTAGTGAAGGAGTCTACACAAATTAATAGCATCATATTTCCGGATTTAGAACGAGGATAAGGTCCAGAATAGTCTATGTCTATCTTCGAGAAGGGAGTTGTGGGTATTTCTGAGATTAATTTTCTGACTTGACTGATTCTTGCTGGCTTGCTCAGGGCACAGATTTCGTTTTCTTTCACGAACCTTTTTATTTCACTGTTCACGTTTTCCCAATGGTATTCCTTGCGAATACGATGTATGGTTTTCCTAATTCCCATATGAGCTCCAA
The DNA here is from genome assembly GCA_034769895.1 of Magicicada septendecula. NCBI lineage: Eukaryota > Metazoa > Arthropoda > Insecta > Hemiptera > Cicadidae > Magicicada > Magicicada septendecula. The sequence continues at coordinate 848,423,281 of CM068368.1, forward strand.
TGGTCGATGAATGGTAGTATTCCATTAGCAAAGGTTTAATTATTTCCGGGGTGATTATTCTCAGTAATTTTCCGTTTGCCTTTTTAAAACAAAGTACTCGCTTACTCAAGGTATATTTGTCAGAATAATTTCCTTTCTCTATTTGTTCTATTATTTTGCACAATTTCGGATCTTGTTGTTGGTGATATGCTATATCCTTAAATGCAAGGGGAAAGTTAGTAATTAGCGTATTAACGGTAGTGGTTTCAACATTGTCTTCGCCAGATCTTGTATTGGGTAGTTGGAACATGCGGGATAGAGTATCGGCTACTACATTTTGAGTACCACGAATATGTTGCACTTTGAACTTGTAGCAATTTAATCTTAACACCCATCTTCCGATACGACCTAACTGTTTTGGGTGGTTCAATAACCATGATAAAGCTTGATTATCGGTTTCTAGTAGAAATTCCTTGTGTTCCAAAAATGGTTTGAATTTATCAAAGGCGAATACTACGGCTAAACATTCAAGTTCGTAGGCTGAGAACTTCCTTTCTTGCTCGGTCAATGTACGGGATGCATAGCTGATCAGGAGTCTAGTATTATTGATTTCCTGGTATATTACGGCTCCTAATGCTACACTTGAACTGTCAGTCTGTACGACAAATGGTTTACTGAAATCTGCTAACTGCAATACCGGTGGGGATATTATGCTTTCTTTAAGTGTTTCAAACGCGTCTTGGTGTCGAGTAGTCCACTCGAATTTCATCCCTTTCTTTCTTAGTGCATTCAATGGGGCTGCTATATCCGCTAAGTGGGGTATGTACTTGTGAAAATAATTAATCATACCTAAAAATCGAGCTATACCTTTGGCGTCTCTCGGCGGTAAGAATTCTCGGATTGCGCGTGTACGTTCAGGATCGATGCTAACCTTACCTTCGGCTGATACTATGTGACCTAAGAAGGAGAATTGTTTTACTGCGAAGTTAACTTTACTCGGGTTTACGGTCAGTCCAGCTTTCTTTAACCTGGATAATACTTCACGCAAGTGATCAATATATTGATCCACTGACTCACTATATACTACTATATCGTCAAGATAATGATATACAAATTTAAATTTAACGTCATGAAAAATTTTCTCTAACAGTCTGCTACATACTGAACTTCCTTGTGATATACCGAATGGTACTCTAGTGAATTGATATAGATTAAATGGGACAGCAAAAGCAGTTAGATGTTTTGATTCCTCAGCTAGTGGGATTTGGTGGAATGCTTGGTTGAGGTCCATTATAGTGAAGATTTTCGCTTTTGTAAAATAGTGAAACGCGCTGTGAATGTCGGGCAGGGGTATCGATTCAAATTCTATACTCTTATTTAGCTGTCTATAATCCACGACTAGTCTATGTTTGTCAGTTCCTTTTGGTACTAGGAATGAAGGTGATGAGTATGGAGAAGTTGACGGTTCTATGACGTGTTGCTCAATGAGTTTGTTAATGTGTTTCTCATTATTTCCATCTTGGGAGGCGATAATTTGTATGGATGAAGACATATTACCTTGTTGTCACTAAGATTTATTTTATATTCGATTAAGTATGTTAATCCTAACTTGGGGGTGAGTACAGTAGAAAATTCCCTTATTAACTTTTGAATTCTTTGTCGCTCATTTCCTTTTAAATGACTCAGACTAGATTCTTGATGCTCTGATTGAATAGTTAAGGTTTCACAAATAGCGTCGTTACTTAACTCGGAGTCGAACTGATATTTTCGAGTACGATCAAATCTGAAGAAATATTGTTTTGCATATATATCAAGGATCAAGCCAGTTTTACTTATAAAATCCGCGCCTAATATTAAGTTCTGTCCTAACACTTCAGCTACTAGTAGGGGAACATACCAAGTAAAATTCTTTATTTTTAATTTCACCGTAATACTGCGCGACATATTTAGGTTTTGTTTATTTGTGGTGGCACACTTTATGTTCATCTTTTGGCTACGTTTAATCAGATTATGATTAGCTAATACGGTGGCTAACTGTTGACTAATTATACTACGGGTAGATCCGGAATCAATTAAACCAAGGGTATTCGTTGCTCCAAGGTCTATCTGTACGTAGGGTAGTTGGCATATACTTGTTTTGCATGCACCAATAGAGTTGACTTCTCAATAAATCTTGTTAAGTATGGGTCTATGCGTTTATTTCTATTTATTTTTATTCTATGATTATTGTTGTTTTTACCTTTCCTTCGAGTGCTGCGGAAGACGTAAGATTTTTGTTCTTCCAGCTTCACATGTTTTTTGACTGGTCGGTTTTCGGTTGGTAGCGCTTTTGTTTACAATTCTTGCTAATGTATCCGGCCTTTCCACAGTTATAACATCTTTTTTCATTGACTTCACTCGCATGTTGTCGGGGTTGTGGTCTAGAGTACGAAGTATGTGGGTAGCTTTGGGTTTTCGATGTACTTACGAATCGCTTATCGCGGTAGGTTCGGATATCAGTTCCAATTGGTAGGGGTTTGAATGAATCTCTGCGTTGAGTCTGGGACATAGAAACGCGTCTGTTCTGGTCAGAATACCAGACGTTGGACGAATGTATACAACATAGTTCTAGTTCGGTGAAAGTGGTTGGTCGCTTCATGAGTGCTAGGCAAGATCGCTCCTCGGGAGATAGTCCTACTAAGATAGTGTCTACTAACTGTTCTTCACTCCATTTAACTTGTAGCAATAAAGCAGATTCTCTTATTTCAGATATATAATGAGCTAATCTCTCGTATGTTCCTTGTACACGAAGTACTAGGTTTCGCTTCAATTCTTCGTAGATAGCGGTGGGAATGAAATATCTTATTAGGGTGGTATGAAGTTCTTCTACAGGGTGATTATACCTTAGGGATTCTAACACACGATCTTTTAAAGGAGATCTACATTTAGGTAAAATTACTTGTAAAATCTGGTCATCTCTTAGTTGTCGCAGATCCTTTAATTGTAAAAGTTGCTTGAGAAAATCTAGGAGCTTTGTAATATTCAGCCCATCAGTGGTTGGTATGTCAGACAAAATACGTTCTACAGGATGGGCTATTTTTCCATAGAGCTCGGTAGTTAGATTTACTTGAGTCATCATTCTAGGTTTTTCCGCAGATTGATTCGTCAGCAAGTGAGGAGGTAAATCGTAGGTATGGGTCATATTTTCTAGTTAATTAGGAAGTAACGTAACGTTTACGGGTTGGATATTTACTTGTCTATCAGTTAACCTTTCTTTAAATGGATCTATATTGGATTCCTGCAGAAACTGAAATTTTGCAGTACCGGTTTGCTGTTCTTGAGTAGGGGATTGGGTAGGGGAAATATTTAGTTTCGTCATTGCTTCTTCAATCTCTTCTAATCTAAACGATTCGGACCTTCGACGTAATTCGCACATTATCTCGGGTAATTGTTGTAATGCTTCCTCCGCGAATTGTTGCGTATCCGGTGGGGTAACTTTATCACCGGGCCAATTCAACAAATTGGTGATACGGCGGGTCAGATGTTCGATTCTTTGGGTGGTGCGTAAAATTACTGCGGGGGATTTTTCATCACGCAGGGTTTGTGCGATCGAAGTTAGTTCTGTATACTTATGATAGCATGTTTCCTTTTCACTTTCAAAATCTAAGACACTCAAACGATTTAAAAATGAGGGTTTGTCCGGTTTATTTTCACGTAACGTCTTGCGAAGTTCCGCGACAGTTACATTTGAGTAGGGAAGACCACGCAACAATGCTTCATAGCTTAATTCGTCCTTCAACAACAAGTCAGGGTTAAATTGAGCCATTTTTCGTTAATAACAACTTTAAATACACGACGTATTACATTCGACAAATCTTATGTCATCTATTTTACACTTATAAAACGTGAATTCATTTAAACACACATATATATATATATCTCTTATTACATATAGAATCTTATACTAATTAATCAAATTAAATTTATCTCACAACAATTCAATTTTCTGTACTATCATATATAATCAGTCAAAACAAAATGCTAACATCATTTTATAGTCGAGAGAAATTTCACATACAAAGAGTTCATTGCTTTAACAATAGCACAAAAGGTCACCTGATTGGGGGAGTCTTATTGTTTGCATAGGGAGGTTTAACAAGCAGGGTGATTCAGACAATTGTTCAGAGGACAATTCAGAACAGGAAATTATCGTGTTTAGGAATGTCTGTTATGTCCGCGAGGGGAGTTTTGTATGAGATGCGTACGTACCAAGGGAAGTGTTTACATTTCTCGACACGCTTTTAACATGAAACAGCTTGTCAATACCGACAGGTTTCAAATGGAATATCTACCAGCGATGACTTGTTTATTACGGCAATGTCCCACTACTAATATTATTATATCTTAATTAAAACTTTACTCATTTATTTGTTCCCGATTTCAGAGTGAATAAATTTATGTATTCTACAACGTTACTGTTAATAAATTATAACAATGTACACAATTATTTCCTTTTTATAAAGCAGAGCAGAGTGGCGCAATTTTGTGACGTCTCCCTTGTTAAGACACCACAAAAGTCGGGAACTAGTTCAATTCGTCACCTATTAATTAAACTAGCTGCCGTTGTTAGTAAACCTTACTTACTAACAAATTATAACACATTATTATATAGGAATTAGTCAAGGATTGCATAAATTTATTCACTCGCTAGGTGTTAGCAAAAACATCTCTTTATTATTATATTCAAATCTCATGGTTTACTAAGACCAGTAAATTCTGGTAAGACTACTGGTGGTAAGACTAGTAAATTCTGCATTTAATGCTTTAAAAATATTGAATGTCTTATTCCTTTTATCTCAAAAGTATTCATCTAGATATTGTTTTAAGTACCTCGGATCCGGTTCTCAACTTTGTTATGTTTTAATTTATCACAACTTTAACCAAATTATTTGAAGAATAATGTTGGTTGTAAATTATAGAATTGCCTTACATTTAGATATCGTGATGTTACTACTACTTCATTACAGAAATTACAAATCTTATAAGTTATTCTTTAAATTATCAAAAGTTCTTTACTGTTCTTTTGTTACTTTTCTTTGTAGCGGGTCGATTTTTGGGTGTTTTTGTTTTAACCGTTTGGGGCATATATTTATATTTTTATTTATTTCATTTTGGGCGGATTGTCATTGTGCAACGTATGTGTCCGTATAACAGACCAGTGTTGAGAAACAGTTGGAAACAAAGCGAAACGCAATCAGTGGTGTAACACGGCTGAAGAATTCACCTCCACAAAATTCTTCGAACTTTGTACCTGTGTGTGGCAGCGCACATACGCAACTGCTCAATCACGCTCCAAGTGACGCTCTGACAAACAACTCAAGATGGAGAGAGTGTAAAAAATATTCGTCGTCTTCTATAAGACCTCACGGAAGTCGCATTAACTCCGCCTACTGTTGGTGACATCAGCGGAACCAAGTCCAATATCGGCCTCTGGACACACACATATACCAGCTATAATCTATGCATAAACTGGATATGCCGCAGCAAGTCAACTGTATACGGCGACGAGATAACCGTGGCAGTGACCAACAGCTTCTCTCCAAAGCAACATGTACCTGTTACGTTCTACGTGACAGTCTACATTAGTCCGAGACGCCATATAGTCCACGAGGTACAGAGTACCGCTACAGACGCTTACAGTTTCGTTGCGGACCCGGTTGGTCGATTTTCGTAAATGTAATTAATTCAAGAAGACCGACCGGGACCCGAGGAGATAATCAACGCATCTTAGTTACAAAATGGTTGCAAGTGCGAATCGCAAACAGTTAAATTACGGACATTGGAATCGAATCGGGACAAAACACGTGTTCGGCCGGCCACGCGGTAGTGAACAGTTGTAAAACAATAAAGGAGTTTGTAAAATATAATAACAAGGGGTAAAGTATTAACCTGTGTGAAAGCGTGTGTAAGCAGATTGGGCTGTCTTGAATAATATTTAAATCTATAACCGAAATCTATAATCTATAAACGTATATGTGAAAATTTGCTTTTTTATGTCCTTGTTTTACTTAATTAAAATCATTTAGTTTACCTTGAATATGTGGTAGTCTAAGTTATTTCGTCATTACCATATTCTCATTTCTGTGTTAAAAATTCGTCTAACGTTCCGGAATCTTCTGAGTTATTAATTGGGTGGGTCAGATTGCAAAATTGTCCGTTTTATTAAGGTAAAGTGTAAAGGTCTCCATATCTGTCCTTCAAAGATATAGGTGGCGACTCTGGGCTTCTGATAAAATTTCCGCAGCAGGTAAGTAGTTTAAGTCCTGGCAGGGTATCTTATTTATTTTATATATTTAGGCCTTATATTTTTTAACGTCACACTGGCGACCCTGCCAGGATTTTCGTTTAATTATAATTTTATACGAGATAGACCTATTTTAATACACAGAAAATAGGATGTGGTAATGACGAATGTATAAAAATTTTATCGTACAGAATTAAGTAGGTTAGGTTTGTGTTATGAGTTAAGTACCAGATAAAAAATGGCAAAAAATAACGAAGTCAGCTTCACTGACAATAAAACAGAAAGTCAGTCGACACCAGTCCCGATTAAAAAATCTGAAGATCAAGATATAACGAAAATGATCCAATTTCTTTGTACCAGTTTCAATAAATTTGATGTAAAGTTAGACGAACAAATTAAATTGAGCAATGACTTTGACACCAAATTAGAAGTACAAAATAATAAATTTGACGAGTTAAAAAATCTGAATAATGAGTTAAAAAATGAAATACAAGAAATGAGTAAATGTGTAGAAAGTACTAATGAAACGATAAGATCCAGTTTGAATAAATTAGAACAGAGTGTAGAGCGAATGGGAGTACAGGTGATGAATGCAATGCCAGATAATGAGTTGACAAGTAATAACAATGATAATACAAATAAAAATGTGGTGTTAGAAAATGATGGTGTAGATGTTGAGAGTGATAACGTAATGGTAGAAAGAGTAGAAGTTGATAATGAAATGTTAATGTGTGTCAGTGAGTTGGAGAGAGAGAGGAGAAATAATGTTGTGGTAGAGTGGGGACAGAGGGCAAATTTTCCCTTTATTATTTATGATGTTTATGATGATTTATTGAGTCCACAAGTGTTGTGGTTGAAGGGCAAGAGTCCCGTATTGGTAGATGAAGTGAGGTGTTTATTTTTGTGGAGTAATTGTGTACCCTCTGTCCGGAATAATTGTGAGAGTGTAATGTGGTGTTATGAAGAGAGAGAAGTAAATAGAGAATGGTATGTAACAGAATTGTATAATTTGAATAGAAAGTATGATGAATGGAAAGAAGGCTTAGAAATATATTTGAATAATAATGATTACAATGATTTGAAAAAAATAATTAGACCGATATTGAATGAATGTAATGACGGAGACTTAACAAAAATACTTAACGTAGACTGGTTTAATGAGTATGCTGGTAAAATGAGTGAATTTGGTTGTTCTGGTTATGACACACAAAGTAACCATTTGTTTGTAAATAAAAAGCAAAAGTGTTATATAAAACCAAGATTAATTTTTGACGATGGTGGCTGAACTAGAATATCAGTGTATAGACCTTGTTTGAATTTTATAAATTTTTGGTAATGACCTTGCTGATTTGGACATCTGAAGTGAGATACACTTGAACAGTTATGACGTATATTTTGTAAATAATATTGAATTCATTTGTGTGTATTGTGAAATGTAATGTGTATATGTTTTAGAAAATGTTGTATTAATAATAATAATATTATTAATATTTTTGCACTCTAATTAAATAACAAAATAATTATGAAGACAATAGTTAATGATTGGTAGAATGTTGATAATAATGGAAATATGTTATTTTAATAATCAAATGAATATTTAATTTTAATAATAAATTGAATTAAATAAGCGGAGATGTGTAGATAGTGTGATTGAATATTATGTGTTTGAATTTTATAAGATAATTAAAGTGTTTGGTGAGATTTTGATTTAATAATAATTAATAAGTAAATAAATGTTAAATGGTTTATTTTGTGGAACATAATGATTAAAAATATGTATTAATAATAAATTTAGAATTTCTGAAAATCTGATTACAACACAGGATAAATTCATCATGATGATAAATAAAAAGAGTTAATGAAAAATTTTAAATAATAATGTTTATAAATTTTTATATAAATTATTTAAAAGAGAATTGTTTGTTTGATGTAGGCTAATAATCCAAGTTTATTGCTATTTGTGCAATCATTTTATTGTTGTGTGTTAGATATAGTTGTTGATAAAATGTATTTTCATTATGTGTGTAATTTTTTTTTAAGCCAATCATTAGACGCCTGGCAGGCAATCAACATAATAGAAGTAAGTGTTGATAATGTATTACATGTAACTGTTCAATTTTGAAAGGTATCCATGGTGTTTTAATTATGTTAGGATATCAGCTGATCAACAATACCATGTCACTGGTATATTGGTTGGTAAATGTTACAAGTAATTAATGTTTAGTGTACTACAGATATTTTGAAGTAAAGATAAAAAGAGTATGCAAATTAATAAAAGATAATTCGTGGGTGATAAATGTTTTATGGGACATGCAGACCTGTCCAAGTTGAATTAAAAGCTGAATGTGAAATAGTAGAGATGAGTATGATGTAATGTTGTTTTTGAGTTAATGTATGTTATAGAAGTTGGTGAAGTATTAATGTTGACACAGTAGTAATGGAGACTTTATGTAGATTTTGAATGATATATATTTATGTTCATAATTAATGAGATTATTTTGTTGTATTTGTGGTAATGAAATGAGATTGAGATTTTTGGGGATGGCAATTTTGTATTAGGGGGTAGTGTATTTGGGGAGTCCGCAACAAGGGTTGGGACGGGATTAGAATAGATTTTAGTGGGGAAGGGGCCGCCTTAGGTAGAATCCGGGCCGCCAAATAAGGGAAATGAGTTTTTGGGTAGGGGAAACACGTATCCTATGTACAAAGGGTTAGAGAGTATTTTTTCATATATGTAGAGAAGGCGGCGAATTGTGTTAAATGATAAGTTGGGGTTTAGAGTGTTTTGATTAGTAGATATTTTTGATAGAGATGGGTGTCATGATAATTGAGTTGATAAATATTAGAGTTAGGGGGAGAAAGTTTATATATGTATAGAAATCTAATACAGAAAAACGAGAATAAATAATTTACATCACCCACAGTAGATTAAAGTAAGATTGTTGAAAAGAAAGAGAGATTCATAATAAAGAATATACAATTGTTTATTTTTTTGTTTCAACCAGTGACAGAATTTTGATAAAATTTGAAAATAATGTAAAGTCAAGAATTGTTTGTTTTAAATAATTTAAATGTCAATCTGTTTATTATGTATAATAATATTTTGTTTGTTTTAGATACTTTATGTTATTATGTTTTGTATTTCAAGGTAGGATATTACAGATATTTAAAGTGTTTTCAGAAATCATACATAACATATGTAGGTCAAGGGTTTGGGACTTGACCTAGTTATGATCAGCTGATGAGTTCATACCCCTACTAAGCTTGTGTATAGTAGGAAGCCAATTGTGATTTGTTTGTTTAATTAATTCAAACCAATATTTGAATAATTTTAATAAATGTTATTTAATTAATAAATTTAATAAATATTTAATGAATAATTTTTTTTTTGAATTTTAAAATTTTGAAAATTTTAAATTTTTTTGAAGAAAAAAAAAAAAAACTTGATTTGTCGCCTGCCAGCGAGTGAATATGTTAGATAATTATTATTTTGTTGTGTATGTATTAATGATGTTTCTTTTATTGTATTGCTTTATATTGGTAGACTATAAGTGATTCTCCATGTTAGAATAGAAATGTTTATATTAGTAGAAATGTCTAGGTTAAGGCAATTGTAACAAAAATTAGAAAAAAGAGGAAGAGAATTTTTTGATAAACGATTATTTTTTGAATTTTGAATTTTTTAAATTTTTGATAAATTTTAAAAGAAAGTTTTATTCTTATGTGTTATGGTAATATGTAATGTTAGAGTGTGTGAGCCCAGTATCTGCTAAAGGCAGCCCAGCTTGCAAAAAGGGGAAACATATCGGCGGAGGAGCTGGGATAATTTTAGCCCGGGATTGAGGATTTTGGGGGTAGCATGTTAGAAGGCGAGGTGTGCCGTGGTGCGAGTCTGATCAATTTCTCGGTGTTGGGATCTCTTACGGAGAAGTCCAGTGATCTCGTTCAGATGAGTCCATGGTCGCTGAGCCAGGGGGGTCGTGTACCCATACAGATTAAGAACCAGGGGGTTGTTGGCACCAGTTCCTCACCGGTCCTCTTCGGGGTTATCGATGAGATTTCTTCTGTCGTGAACAGCAGAATTCTCATCGAGGGGGTATTGTAGCGGGTCGATTTTTGGGTGTTTTTGTTTTAACCGTTTGGGGCATATATTTATATTTTTATTTATTTCATTTTGGGCGGATTGTCATTGTGCAACGTATGTGTCCGTATAACAGACCAGTGTTGAGAAACAGTTGGAAACAAAGCGAAACGCAATCAGTGGTGTAACACGGCTGAAGAATTCACCTCCACAAAATTCTTCGAACTTTGTACCTGTGTGTGGCAGCGCACATACGCAACTGCTCAATCACGCTCCAAGTGACGCTCTGACAAACAACTCAAGATGGAGAGAGTGTAAAAAATATTCGTCGTCTTCTATAAGACCTCACGGAAGTCGCATTAACTCCGCCTACTGTTGGTGACATCAGCGGAACCAAGTCCAATATCGGCCTCTGGACACACACATATACCAGCTATAATCTATGCATAAACTGGATATGCCGCAGCAAGTCAACTGTATACGGCGACGAGATAATCGTGGCAGTGACCAACAGCTTCTCTCCAAAGCAACATGTACCTGTTACGTTCTACGTGACAGTCTACATTAGTCCGAGACGCCATATAGTCCACGAGGTACAGAGTACCGCTACAGACGCTTACAGTTTCGTTGCGGACCCGGTTGGTCGATTTTCGTAAATGTAATTAATTCAAGAAGACCGACCGGGACCCGAGGAGATAATCAACGCATCTTAGTTACAAAATGGTTGCAAGTGCGAATCGCAAACAGTTAAATTACGGACATTGGAATCGAATCGGGACAAAACACGTGTTCGGCCGGCCACGCGGTAGTGAACAGTTGTAAAACAATAAAGGAGTTTGTAAAATATAATAACAAGGGGTAAAGTATTAACCTGTGTGAAAGCGTGTGTAAGCAGATTGGGCTGTCTTGAATAATATTTAAATCTATAACCGAAATCTATAATCTATAAATGTATATTTGAAAATTTGCTTTTTTATGTCCTTGTTTTACTTAATTAAAATCATTTAGTTTACCTTGAATATGTGGTAGTCTAAGTTATTTCGTCATTACCATATTCTCATTTCTGTGTTAAAAATTCGTCTAACGTTCCGGAATCTTCTGAGTTATTAATTGGGTGGGTCAGATTGCAAAATTGTCCGTTTTATTAAGGTAAAGTGTAAAGGTCTCCATATCTGTCCTTCAAAGATATAGGTGGCGACTCTGGGCTTCTGATAAAATTTCCGCAGCAGGTAAGTAGTTTAAGTCCTGGCAGGGTATCTTATTTATTTTATATATTTAGGCCTTATTTTTTAACGTCACATCTTGTTGAAACAAATTTTTACAAATGTTATGTTTGCATATCACCTGAATTTAACATGAGGTTGTTGTGGGGTCCATGATGGTCATCTTCTGTCGTCTTCTAGGGTGCAATACATGGTTCCTCTCGATGCTCCATTAGGTTGATTGTATCTGGTAGTCTCGACGATCGGATTTTTTACTAGAAGTTCATACTGTTGTAGTTTGAGTTTTCCACTTCTGGAGTTAGTTGTTCACATTTTACACCTTAATTACAGTTCTTATGTTGCAGTACTAAAGTCTGGTAAGTAACATATCTTACCACTTACAGTTTTATTTTTTAAGAGATGTGTCGGCTAAGTTTTCCTTTCTTTTTTTTTTATATATCTCTTCACACACTACATTATATTTTTTTTTAATTATTTCCACGCTACATTTTTCAAAACGATATCACCACAAACTGGATATAATCTTTTTAACGGCATACACCTACATGTATGTGGACAACACAAAACTGACATCTTTACATGTCGAAGTTTCACTAGCGAATGTGTGCATAGTTTAGCGGCGAAGGGTCAGTAAGCTGGCACGGTTTTACACACTGAGAAAATAGTTCGTACTTTTATTTAGTATTAATTATTCATTAATTAAATTGTAATACTTAATGTTACTTTTGTTATGAATTAGGAATTTCCTTATTTATTTAGTCACATTTTAAATAATTAACGTAATTATTATTATTATTATTATTAGCTAGATAACACCGTTCTTTGCGTGTTGGTACGGGACAATTTCAAGTTGATGCAGCAATCTAGGTATAGGTAAGGGTGGATAATACTCTTACTTGTTAGAAAGCAAAATTTTTTATTTGTGCGATTTAAATATTTTTTTAAAATCGTCACAGTATGAGTCAAAGTAAGACTTTTGTGGAACAAATGCTTTCAGGATGGACGACAGTCTGTTGACGATGATGAGCGTTCAGGACGACCATCGACAACACAACACTGGAAAACATCGCAAAAGTGTGAGAGGCAATTGTTACAGATCATAGACAAACGATCCATGATGTCTGCGCTAACGCAGGAATGTCGTACGGGTCCGTGCAACACATCTTGTCAGACAATTTGGGCATGAGACGCATTACTGCAAAGTTTGTACCGAGACTGCAGAGCAGCGACCAAAAAGAACGTCACGTGGCTGTCTGCACTGAATTGAAAATTGCAGCAAGAGGTAACCTCAACTTCATCTCCAATGTCATAACTGGTGATGAGTTATGAGCCTGTTTACGGTTATGACACTGAGACTAAGCAGCAGTCGTCGCAGTGGAAGACACCACAGTCACCGCGGCCAAAAAATGCAACTCAAGTTTGTAGCAACGTGAAGTCCATGTTGATTGTTTTTTTTGACATGAAAGGAATTATCCACAAGGAATTTGTCCCCCCTGGTCAAAGAGTCAATGGGAAGTTTTATTGTGACGTTTTGAAGTGGCTACATGAGAGCATTAGGCGCTGTACTATTATTCTCTCTATCACATTTAAATTGTATATATTACAGAATAAACTTACCTTGAATTAGTCCAGGTGTCCGTCACACGAACTGTGAATTACAAGCATGATTTAGGGTTACGTCAACTTTAGGGTTATGATTAATGTACTCAACTCGCATTTGCATGGTTAATTTAACTCACTTAATTTAACATTTCTTTGTATTCTCTTCTTCTTCTATTTCTTACTTTCTACTTTCATTTCTTAGAACAATTACTGATTCTGATATAACATTGCAAAATTAATATGTTATAACGTAAAAATTGAATGCTACCCAATTTTTATGCTGGTTTTATACAGAAAACATGATTATTAAATGTATATTAGAATAAGAAATGCAAGTAATGTGACTTGATGCACTGATATAATCCAGCTTGGCGGTGTTTTTTCAAAAGCACACACCCTAGGCAAGGCGACAGTCTGGCGGTGCGAAAGTTATTCAGCAAGTCAGGTACAGGGTGTAAAATCATAAAATGTATTGTATTAAAAAAAGCAGTAAAGTTAAGTGAAGTCGAGGGAAAATTGAGTGCTCGGACAATACCGTACCATTAGAATTTAGACAGAGAGTGTGAGAGAGAGAACTCGAAGTAGCGTCATGTCACTTTCGCGGTAAAAGTTTGTTATGCACTGTTTTTTCACGAATGGGAGAAAGCGTCACTTTTAATCGGTCGAAATTAGCTAGTTGGGTTGGAGGAAATCAAATATCGTGGTACTTGAAACCAATGGGAACGCGATTTGTAAATATTGAGTATGGGTAATGAATGAGGGAGTATAAAAAAATGTAGTTGGGAATTTGTCAGGCAGTCTACGGCGAACACTACAACTATCACTCGTTATCGCGCATTACGATTTCATAACTAAAGTCGACGGAGGTGTACAACAACTATTCAAACTCGTCACCACGTATTAAGAATTTATAACTAAAACTTGCAATAAGTAATAAGTACAGTATTCGTGTCGTGCGTTTAAATAATATTAAACCCAGTATTACAGCCAAAACGAAGTATACCAAATCAAAGTAATTGTTAGACTAATAACTTGGTGATAATTACTGAACTTCATAGTATCGATAATCGAACGCGTGCATTCGGAAGTTACGGAACGTGGGAGTGTATTCGGGATGAATTATTGATATTGCGAGCACTCAGTTTAATAACATAGTTACTAAGGTGTCAAAATTAATTATTATACACTAGTTACATGCTGAATCAGTGAGTAGGTGTGAACAGTGGTAATTAAAAGTGAAACCGAAGTAATCAAGTGTCAGTGTCATCGAGTGTCAACAACAGGATCATCCGAATCGCCGACAACGCAATCTCCAAGATCGCAGACTCCGAGGGAAGGATACACCAACCAACCAAAAGGAATTCAACTTAACAAGTAAACCAAATTGAACATTAAACTCAGATTAATTCATGTATCTTTGTTACTCTATTACTATTGGCAATTCAATTGGTTTATGAACCTACTTTCAATGATAATTGATGAGAAGTATAAATTCAATAATTGTTAATCATTAAGATTGTATGCAACTTGTAATATGTTAATGAAGATGTTCATTAAAATTAGCAGTCATTCAAGTTAATTGTGTTAATAATCATTTCTTGGATACCCTGAGATAATTTTAAGAGTCGCCACCAAGCAGAGTTAAGAGTTCAGTATTAGTAAATTACACATATCTTTTCTAGCTCTAAACTGCGAGGGTGGTATATGGCGCCCATAACCGTGGAGCTTATAAAGACCAAATCCTACACTACGTAGTATTTGGAGCCTATTGCAAGGTATAATTTGTAAGCTAAACAGACAATTGAATTGCGAATAGAGTATAAGAAAAGTAGAATAAGAAACGTAGAGAATAAGAATAATTTTGTATGATCACAGGAAGCAAAAATAGGCAAACGAAATACATACAGAACAACACAAACAAAATAAACAACAAAATGAATACAGAAACAGGGACAACTCCGAATTAGGGAAGGGGAGTTAGATATTAACAACCAATTAGGGGATCAACATACACTCGCCCAACTAACTGTGGACGATCAAGAGTCAAGGACGCGGGGACAAGACCACGAAGAGGTAGAAACACCACAAATAACACCAGAGATACAACACGAGGGAAGACTGAGATTAGCACAAAAAGCAACAACAGAAACACCTAAAGAACCGAATATGTACGCATTACTACAACAATTATCATAACAAATGACACAGCAAACAGAGGTATTACAGAAACAAATGCGTGAACAGAAGTTAGAACAATCACAACAGACGAAACAGATGTTACAACAACTATCACAACAGATTACACAACAAAACCAGGTCATAAGAGACGAAATAGCCACACAACTCAGTGAGATCAAAAAGGAAAATAATGAAATTTCACAACGATTTAAAGTAGACACCAAAGCTATGATAGATGAAGAGATTAGTACTATTAAGAATGAAATTAATGAGAAATTTAGTGATAATGAAAATTTATTGAAGGAAATAGACGATAAGCATAGTAGTGACATTAAAATTATAAACAAAAAAGTAAGAGCGATCAATAAACGTTGTGACGAAAGTATTGTTGCTCACAAAATAGGGGCAGATAAATTAAAGGAATTGGAGAGAAAAATGGATAACCATTCGGGCGAACGAACCTCAAGCTGCAGCAATTACAAAGCGACGTGCGGACGAAGATGGCATTGATAAACGCGTCACCCGTCACCCAAAGCGTTGTCAACGAGCAGATTAAGGAAGTCAAGTTTAATGGATCCAGCGATTTCCCGATGGAATTCATCAAGGAACTAACTGAGATATACCATGAACATTATCACGACATCAACAACATCGAATGGATATCGAGACATCTGGAAGAAGAGGCTGCAATTTGGTGGCTGTTAGTCAAAGACAGTATTAATAATTTTGCGGGGTTTACAGACGCTTTTAGTAATAAGTACTGGAATGACGTGATCCAGGAACGGGTGCGAGACCAACTGGAATTCGGACTGTACCACTCAGAAACCGGGATGTCTACAATCCAATACTTACAGAGAAAATTGTTGGAGAATAGGCAGTTGATTCCGCCTATCTCAGATAGACATTTAATCAGGAAACTGGCAAGACATTACCCGCATGAGATTGAAGTAGCTATTATCACTCGAGGGGTTAATACGATCACGGAGTTTGAACAAGTGTTGCTCGAGTTTAACCACTTACGAAACAGCAGTAGGTCGATGAACCAGAGACCCGCTGACGGTCGGTTTGAGAGAAATTATAGTAAACACAACGGAGAAGAGAGAGGGAAAGTGAGCGAGCGAGACGGATTTACTGAGGAGAGAACGCATTATAATAAGCCGACTAAATGGAAGAGCCAGTTTAGGGGGGAGACCAACAGTGCCCCGTCAACAAGTAATGCAGGTAGTAAGGTTGAACCAACGAAGCATAAAAATCATGAAATTTAACACACACTACACTCAAAGAACAACAAAATAATAAATAAACAGATTGTAAGAACACCAATTTTACAGATGTATGTGTAATAATTTATAAGTAAAACTGTAATAAGATTAAATTGGCAAAATGTCGGGAGGATAAATAATTAAACATTGTATTGTATATGTAGAATAAGCTTTTAAATAGATTATGGGTACAAGGAGTTATGTAATGGCTAAGGGAAAGTAGTTGTTTGTAAACCCGGTATTACAGTAAACGAAGTATACCAAATCAAAGTAATTGTTAGACTAATAACTTGGTGATAATTACCGAACTTCATAGTATCGATAATCGAACGCGTGTATTTGGAAGTTACGGAACGTGGGAGTGTATTCGGGATGAATTATTGATATTGTGAGCACTCAGTTTAATAACATAGTTACTAAGGTGTCAAAATTAATTAGTATACACTAGTTACATGCTGAATCAGTGAGTAGGTGTGAACAGTGGTAATTAAAGTGAAACTGAAGTAATCAAGTGTCAGTGTCATCGAGTGTCAACAACAGGATCATCCGAATCGCCGACAACGCAATCTCCAAGATCGCAGACTCCGAGGGAAGGATACACCAACCAACCAAAAGGAATTCAACTTAACAAGTAAACCAAATTGAACATTAAACTCAGATTAATTCATTATCTTTGTTACTCTATTACTATTGGCAATTCAATTGGTCTATGAACCTACTTTCAATGATAATTGATGAGAAGTATAAATTCAATAATTGTTAATCATTAAGATTGTATGCAACTTGTAATATGTTAATGAAGATGTTCATTAAAATTAGCAGTCATTCAAGTTAATTGTGTTAATAATCATTTCTTGGATACCCTGAGATAATTTTAAGAGTCGCCACCAAGCAGAGTTAAGAGTTCAGTATTAGTAAATTACACATATCTTTTCTAGCTCTAAACTGCGAGGGTGGTAATGTTTACTACTATAATGATATTAAATATTACTAGGAAGATTTTTTTTTATAAGACAGCCCAGTATCTGCACACACACACACACACACACACACACACACACACACACACACACACACACACACACACACACACACACACACTCATTCATTCAGAATTTAAATTATTCCCCCTAATTTTAATTTAGAGATCTCTTTTCATTTTCATTTTTTATGATTTTAAAAAGTTTATATCTATATACGGTTACTTGGTTTGATGATCGGGTCGACCTCCTGTCCGAATGATGTTCTCACTGTTAATTTTGATATCACTGGTGAGGTGAATTAATGTCTCACAATTTGTTCATGTTAATTTACTGTTTAGTTAAACTCACTTTTAATAATTTTAATAAATTTTCGGCCCGCGAGCCTTTGCGTTCGTCTGGCCAGACGAGAGTTTTGTAGTCGACTAACTGACGCTACCCAAAGCGTCTCTAACGGCCACTTCCGCTACAGGTTCAGCAGCTTGCGCTGGGATTCGTCAATACAATCATGTGACAGGTTAATTGGTTACATTTTAGTGTACTTCCGTTAATGACTTTGGGCTCGAGAGTACAAACAGCGGCACACACACGCGCTCACACCCACATTCCAATGTTATCATCATCTCGTAGCTGACTCTGCCTGGTACAGAGTTAAATACAGGGTGTTACATAAATCAAGTTTTCGTGACCAATAAATGGTCCCCGAACAAATTGGCACCAAATTATTATAAAATTAAAAAATAGACCCTCCCCTTTAATTGCCCCGTTACAGCGCAAACGTCCAGAAAAGTGGATGAACAACAGCTGGATTCTCCACCATGACAACACGCCCACCCACACATCATTAGCTGTTCAGAATTTTTTGGCTTCCAAAAACACGGTAGTGATTCCCCATCCACCCTATTCGCCTGACCTCACCCCGTGCAACTTTTTCCTGTTTCCCAAAATGAAGCTTCACTTGAAAGGACATCGTTTTGACACAATTGAGGACATCCCGGCCGAATCACAGAAGGTGCTTTGAACGCTTACGCTTGCTGACTTCAAGCGATGCATGGAATTATGTAAAAAAAAACCGGGATCGCTGTATCCATGCCCAAGGGGACTATTTTGAAGGAGACGGTGGAAACTAGGAGTTATGGTAAGCAATTTTAATTTTATGGGCGAATTCCCCGAACTTATGGGTAGCACCTCGTACAATAGTACTTCCTTTGAAACAAAACTTTTGATCTATAGCAACTCATTTCTGTAGTTTAAGATTACATCTACTACTAAGCTGACTTCCAAAAGAATGAAAGATGTAACTAAATCAAATTGGTATTTGACAGAATAAAGTAACTAAAGAGGCACTGGCAAATTTTATAGAACAAACATTTTATAGAACAAAAATATGGATCGATCAGTACCAAATGTTTCAGTTTTGTTGATTTTTCATCTTAGACCACAAGCACCTAAAAAAAAAATCAAATACATAAGAATAAGAGGATTACCACAAGAATACAAAGCTATTTGGGAGAGAGAACAAAAAATAAGAATAAATAAAACTGACAGCGAAGCTGACACTCATGAATTGTGAGTTCATGAAAGAAAAAGTACTAGGATGTCCGTTCTTCATATTATATGTAAATGATCCGATAATATGATATAAATGTTTACAAGATCTGTCTGTTTCCCGAAGACATATCAAGCAGTTTTGAACCAAACAGATAAAATAAAAAATGGATTCCCTAATATCCAAGAATGATTTGCAAATAATTCTCTCAATGTTAATATTGATAATACAGTACTTATTTTACGCTATAAACATCTGACCCTGATATGCGGTTCCAACATTCAAAAACTTGTAGGAAACAATCAACTATAAAAAGAACTGAAAAAATTAAGTACCTACGGATAATAACACTTATAGTAAGATAAAACACATATAACGGACAATTAAAAACTTAAAGCTTTCTTCCGAAGACATTAGGTTAAATATATAACCACTGTATCTTGACAACTCTTTACCATTCTCCATTCATGTCAGCAATTAAATAAATAAACTTATTATGAGCAATGTAAAATAAACTACAATACAATTTTTATAGATACCGTACTCATAAAACTGCCTTAATAATATTAAGAAATCAAGAACATGCTCATCTGAAGAATTATTTTTTGAGCAACTCACCTTTAGTAATTTATATGTAGATAGAGCTGTTATGTAATATACAGTGCACACACACGCACACACCCATGCGTGCGCCCACGCACGCACACACACACACACACACACACACGGATGAACGCATGCATTTGAAAAAAGCAGTAACAAGGGGTGTTAATAAGTGTAAATGAACAAAAAAAAGAAACTATAGTATTTTAAGATCAGTTTATAAGCAATAAACGAAATTACAAGACACATAATACCAAAGCTCTATAATTATGAGGGAAAAAATAGACCAAATTGTAAATTCAAGTACAGATATTTCAAAAATTAACAAATGTTACAGTTAGAAGAGATTTTTTGTCACACTTGAAAACAATACATCAGATTAATACAAAACTTACTAAACTTTAATTGTAAACAGAATTTTTAGGTTACGTTTAGTATAAATAATATTGTGCAGATGAGAATTAAATTTTTCATGCAAAAAAGGTCACAAAGATTAAAAAAGTGAAAGCTTGAAATCGACAGTGTACGTTGTCAATTACAGGCAGAGAATTAAGTTGTAATTAATACAAAACTGTACAAATTAAAAAAAAAAATCAAATGATGTTCAATCCAGACTAAGAATGAAACTATTATGGCAGTGGACTAAAAGACTGTGAATTACAAACAAATAATGGTAATATGGAAGAAAACAAACAACACAATGATGTAATTTTGGTCTACAATCTCTGTGTTTTGACTGCAAAACTGTAAACATACCATCATATTAAGCCTTAGTGCTGCTGCCGATATGAAAAGGTCTACTGAAAAGACTTGAAAAAAGCAAAATAAGAATATACAGTCAAAGCCCGATTTTCCGGGATCGGATCAACCGGGAAAAATATATGATTTAAGAAATAGTAGTTTTAGTGAAAATACTGATACATACTATGCTTATAATGACTTTAATTTATTACAGTAGTCTTAAGCCTATTATTTTCAGTGTAGTACTGTAGCAAATAAACCACTAGTTGTAATTATTACAAGCAAATGACAGTCTGTTTAATGTGTTACGATACAATTTGACGGCCTCTTAACACTGCGTGCGTGCGCGATTAGAAGACGCACTGCATCAAATCGCACAGCTCATCTTAGCGTGAACTGGGTTTAGGCATAGACAGAGTGTAGCAGCATGTGCAGAGTTTGACCGAATTCTGCGTATTGTTTATCCTCACGTGTTGTTTTGTTGTGTTCACATGTTTTGTTTGTGATTCGAATTTCGAAATGGATAAAACCCATAAAAGGATTGTTTTATCGAGTCAGAAAAAACCAGAGATTATAGAAAAATTTGAGAAGGGCCAAACTGTTAAATCGTTAAAGGATGAATATGGAATTACTGATCAAACCGTTACTATTCGTGATCTGGTTAATAAAAAGGTGGAACTTTTAAAATTTGCATGGTCTTCTGACTCATCATCTGGCATGAAGAAACAGAAAACTATGAACAAGTCGACGTACGAAGACACGGACCGAGCTTTACTCGAGTGGTTCAATAATCAACGAGCACGAGGGAATCCTATAAGTGGACGAATATGTGCCGAAAAGGCTATTTTTTTTTTTTTTTTTTTTGAAGCTTTAGGCCTAGAAGGAAATTTCGACGCATCATCTGGCTGGTTTATACGTTTCAAATAACGTCACGGCATAAGAGTTGGAAATTTGTGGAGAAAAATTGAGTGGCGATCAAACGGGAGCAGAACAGTTTTGCAAAGACTTTAATCAGTTTGTTCTGGCTGAAAATTTACAACCAGCACAAATTTACAATTCCGACGAGTCGTGATTATTTTGGAAATGCTTACCGATGAAAACTATAGCGTCTGAAAATGAAAAAAGTGCACCGGGACACAAAGTTAGTAAGGAATGAATGACGGTAATGTGTTGCTCTAACGCGACTGGAGCATATAAACTTAAGCTCCTAGTGATTGGAAAATAACAAGTTGGTTTTACGCAAAATAAGGTCGTCTATTTTAAAGAAAACCGCAAGCACTAAGAAGCAAAAATTATTAAAAGATTATTTTCAGCGTATATAAACACCGATTCTGTACATATTGTTCTGCTTGTAAATATACTATTTTAATTGACAAAACCGTGATTTGACTAATTTTTATTGTGTAAATATTGTGCACATATTTTATTTTTAACTAAGACCTTCATTTAAGTACTAGGTTACAATTTTTGTTTAACCGGGATTTTGACTTATCCGTGATCACCCTGCCGGTGATTATCCCGGATAATCTGGAGTTGACTATATTATCATCATAAAAGCAATATCCTTTTAGAGTTGTTACAACTTGCTGCCTTTTCCCTGACAAAAGCATCTTTACTTGTCAACGTGACATGCTACTTTCACATCCACATTCCAAGATCTTCCTCTTTTTCCCTTCTTGATGGAATACAATCCCTTATCCATTCAAACCCATCTTATTTAGGTGGCTGTGCCAATTTCGTTTTGCCTTGATCACATCAGTTATATCAAAATCGATTCCCATTTCTAACTGTACTTCTTCCTTCTTGACTCCAGAAGACCACTGCCACAGCTTCAGTTATTTTATTTGTCTTCTCCTGGTTTGTCCCTTAAAACTCCTACACAATGGGTGAACGGTATCTCATGGTGAAGTACCCTTGCCATAATTAATTAATTTTTTTCATTTAATGTTTTGACCACAAAAATCTGCAAAAGGTCTTGCATTGTTAGATTTTTCAACCATGTCCCATTGTCACTCTCAGCTTCCACGGATGACATCAAATTTGTGGGGTCAAAATGTTATGAGACAAAATTATGTTAATAGAGGGTATCCAGCATGAGGTTTTTACCAGATTTCTTTGGTTTATTTTCTATAGTTTTGCTAGATATAACCTGACATCCTTCTCAATTGTCTTCTATATTACAACTGTACTACTTGCTGTTACTGCTGAATTCCATAACAAGTTTGATTGCCAATAAAATGAAAAAAATAAAAGTCCCCAATCACCAATGACGTTGTGGAGGCCAATACACACCCCTGTAATAGGACGTTTAGACCCCTCTAAGAATATTGTTTGGGGAAACATAAAGAATAAATTATAATGGTAAATTTTATTTGGAATTATAACGATGCATGCCAGTGGACGAATTCGTGTCAAGGTCAACCACGAAACAACAGGGAGGCAGCTATTTTTAGCCGAACGATATTTGACCTTTGTCAACAGTGAGCAAAACATATAACCGTTCCCAGATATTAATCATCACTGGAATGTCGATCCAAAATAATGATCCCGCCAAAATTGATGTTGAAACACCAATGGAACAAGGAAACCAGACCACGTGATTGTTCACCAAATTAAGAATCGTCATCTTTATGAAGGGCAGTCGACCATCTTTCTTCGTGCTGTACAGCCGCAAAAGTTACGTAAAGAAATCGCGGGCGCCCGCAAACCATTAAATGTGAATTTTTACATATTAAAAAATAAACAGTATTTTGATTAGCAAGATTCATAACAGTGGCAAATTGAAACAAAATGACAGTTCTGCAGTAAAATCAGCAAGTGAAAACGAGAAGACATCTAGACAGTACGTGCACGAGGAGACGCCCCATGGGCGCACCTCTACGAATCATGAAAGGGAAGTAAACCATACTACAATAAATAAATTCTGGCAATTTTACAAAATATATAAAATGAGCTCAAAAATGTACCGCATGAAAGTGTATGTGTTTGTGTGAATAAAGAATATAAATTTAAGAAGTGCTGGGTTTGCGATCAAACACTGATGATTTAGTGTAATCGAACATTTTATGAGAGAGTAAAATGTTAATGGTAATCATTACTTGTAACTTGTTTTATCAACTCCGCCTCAGGGCAGAATAGATGTTTGCATGTTATATTTCATATTTTCAGAAAAAATACAATAATGTTATATTCAACTTGATAAACATGCATGTTGTGTTTAATCGTATTTACATACTTTTCCCTGCCAAGTTGACGTCCGAACAGGGACAAATTAATCTTAAATAACCACTGTTTCAGTTGGCGCCCGTTAACAGTGATGTTGTAAATTAAATTTAAAAATTTACAACTTAGTCGAAAATAGCACAGAAAAATACAAATTTATATGAGAATGCATCTGTGGCATCCATGTTGGATGCCGCACAAGATGATATAATAACCAAAAATAACTTGACGCAAAATGAAAATGTCAATGAGAGTGTAGGCGAAATAGCAACAAATGTAATTGAGACGGTAGAAGCCGAGAGTAGTAAAAGTAATGATGTAAATATATTTAATCAATTAACAATGATTATGGAAATGATGAATAATAAATTTGACCAACAAAACAAGAATTTGGATGAATTTAAAACTGAAATAAAGTCAGAGAATATAAAAATGATGCGTGAGATGAATACAAGTAACATAGAGCTGAAAATTGAAATAAAAGCAGAGATAAATGAAATAAATAATAGATTTAACAAACTAGACGAGAAATTAAGAGACATAAATAACGAATTTGTGAATATAAGAAGCGAAATAAAAATTGTAATGGGACAAACTATTGGGAGTTATTTTATTCTTTAATAATTGTAAAAAGTAGGAGCAACTCAAGCTGAACAAACGCTTGACATTTTTGAATACCTTGCAGTCAGTGCGGTACCAAGCCGTGCGAGGCACAAAAGCAATTAAAGAGTCTGGAAATGCAAATTATCTGAAAGGGTGCGTATTCATGCGTATGCGCGCACGTGTGGGCCAACTTTCCCAGCATGAGAGACACGTACATACATTCCATAGCCGCACATGAGATGGAAAGAGCCAATCAGCGTTCGAATTTACGAACACGTGGCCAGCGAGATGGGCTGCCGAGTGGACCCACGCTTCGCATGACGCTGGATTGTTGAAAACCAGTCTTCAACTTGTACAGTCATTAATTCAACCATAGTCTTGGATGAGTTCTTGGTAGGTCGAAAAAGTATTAAAGTAGGCCTACCAAGTAGTATAAAATGTACAACCAGTGTTAAATAATGAAGTGACGATTAAATGACGTTAAACTTTGGTCGGAGTTGAGAGTGTTTAGTGAAAACAGTTCCGGACAACATTTGGATATTACGCAAATAGGTAACAAGTATAAAGGCAGATTCATTTGGCCAAAACATTATAAATCATTAATGAGCTCATAAATAAAACGGGGGTTAAAATTGAGTAATAGAGTGAGACAGTGTGTACGTAAAAAATAACAGGGGAAAAATAACGTTATAGTACTGGTTTATAAGTAGGGGTTATTATTATAAGATACTATGTAATAGATGTCAATAGAAAGAAGTAATTAAAATAAGAGAAAAAAAGAAGTAATTCAATTTGAATAAATTAATAAGATTTGTTTAAACAGAATATAACCATGTGTTAGCGTAGTTATTTCGTCGTTACCATTTCCTAGTGTTCTGTGCTGAAAATCTCCTCTAATAAACCCGGGGAATTTTCTGAGGGTTAAGGGGAAGTCAGATAGCGGGATTATTTTAATTTTTTGTAAGGTCAAGAGTATAAAGGTTTCGATATTAAACCATAAAATATCGTGGCGACCTGTGCAATTTAAAAGTTAAGTTCAAAGTATTATGACGGTAAGTAATATTCTGGCAGCAGTGAGCGTTAGTATTATTATATTATTATTTTATAATGGGTAAAAGGATTATACCTTCACAACTGATGACTACTGCCAGGATTTTTATATAAGAATATTATATGAAAGAGACCTATTTGTGGCACAGAGGGTAGGTGGTGGTAAACGGCGTTTTATATAAAATTGTCGTAAATAATTACATTGCATGTCAGTCTAGAAAGTTTATCTTGTTATCAACCTCTGTTTCAAGAGTAAGGTTGATAACAAGATAAACTTTCTACATTTAACCATCACCCGACAGATGAATAAACTAAAGTTCAACATTTATAGGAAACCGACTACCACTGACACCACAATACACGCAGACTCTCATCATCCTCTTTCACATAAAATGGCAGCGTACAATAGTTTCATTCATAGATTATTGACAATTCCTTTGGATGATAATGACTTCCGTGATGAGCTAAATGTCATAAAATATATCGCGGTTGCCAATGGTTACAATAGTTTAACCATTGACAAACTGTTGAGAAAACATGAAAAAAGAATGCTTAAACCCCGAATAAACAACAACACGCAAAAAATTTTTATATCTACTAATTACACTAGCTTTATGCCTAAGGTTTTGTCTTCTATACTGAATAATAATAGTTTCACTATTTCATTCAGGACTAATAATAAGTTACTGGATATTCTCAAACCAAAAAAACACACGCCTCCAGAAGAAAAAACTGGCATATATAAGTTAACATGCAATGATTGCGAGTGCTTCTACAATGGACAGACTGGGAGAGGTTTCCTTAAACGATTTCGAGAACATTTACCTAAGAAAATAAGAAACATTGACAACATCAAATCAAATTACGCCCGACACCTGACTTCACACAATCATAATTACACAGATTTTAGTTCCAATTTAATACCGTTACATGTGTGTAAGAAGGGCCGTTTCATGAATGCCTTGGAGGAATTTGAAATTTACAGTGCATATGCAATCCCAAGGAGTCGCGATATCGTATTAAATGACCAACAGAACTTTGTATCCAACCGATTGTACGATACCGCCTTGAGTCTGCTTGCTGGGGCTACGATAAGGTAGCAACCGCTCAGTGGCAGAATGAACTTGAACGGGTGCGCACCCAAATCCGCGTACGGTTCATATGCAAATTTTGACATTTTAACTTCTTAACGATCTCGTAAGAGCGATAGTTTTAACTTTTTAATATCTGATGATGGAGCATAAGCTCTGAAACGCATCATAGACGAAGCACAAGAAATCACACGGCGGATAATTTAAGGTAAATAATTTATTAATTCGTACAA
Organism: Magicicada septendecula; assembly: GCA_034769895.1. Classification (NCBI taxonomy): domain Eukaryota; kingdom Metazoa; phylum Arthropoda; class Insecta; order Hemiptera; family Cicadidae; genus Magicicada; species Magicicada septendecula. The sequence continues at coordinate 848,449,961 of CM068368.1, forward strand.
GTGATTTGGTTACCATATTAAACATGAATAGTAAAATTTGATGTTCAGAATAATAAGTTTGATAAAATAAGTAGTAATTTTGACGAAGTGAATGTCAAACTAAATGAACAAAGTAATAAATTTGCGGAATAGAATGTAAAACTTAACGATATTAATAACGTTTTGATATTAATGATGAAAAGTTTAATGAATTAAGGGGTGACATTAACGAACGTTTTGACATAAATGAGGTTAAGATTAATGAAATAAAGGGGCAGCTGGAACAACAAAATATCAAAAGTGAAAGTAATTTTAAAAAAGTCTGAATGAAACTGATGAGTGTTTTAATACATTTAAGGAACAAGTGATAGAATCAGTAGAGGAACAGATTAAAAGTAAAACAACTCAGATAGTTAATAAGAAGGTAAGTGACACTGGTAGTAATATGATGACAAAGAATAATGAAGAAATAATTAACAAGGTAAGTGACAGTTGTAAAAATGAATTAATAAGTAATAGTGATAAGATAGTGGAAAACGAGCTATTTAAGAGTGATATAGTGAAAAGAAATAGTGTTGATGAAGTTTTTGGTGAAGTAGAATTTAATAACGAAGTGTTAGCGAGTGTTGATGAAATTGTGAGAGTGTGAAGAAAGGTTAGGCGACCAAAGGGCAGATTTTCCCCGGGTATATTGTGAAACAGAATTTTCACAAATGTTTTACGAGGACAGAGTTTCCTCCAGAGGTTATGTGGAAGACGAAGTGTCTTCAAATAGTCCCTTAATTTTTTGTAGTGTTCTTGGAAAAGCCAGGAAGAGTGATAGTAAGTTTGTGGTGCCTTTTGCTGGAATGAAGTAGTTCAGGGGTGTTGTGACAGATGTTATGATGAGAAATATTTTGAGAGAGAGAGAATGACAGAGATGTTTAAGTTAAGTAGAAGTTATAAAGAGTTGATAGAGAGGTTAAAATTGGAGAGAGTAAACTATATGAAATACTTACCGGTTGTAGTAAATGTTGATGATTATTTTGATGATACTACTGTCGATGATAAGCACTTACCTGTTGATGTAACTGATGTAGTGGATGAATATGATGATATAACTTACCTGTTTTTAACCAAAAATATTAAGCGAGACTGGACCAAAAATACCAATGTAGACAGGTTTGATGAGTTAATAATGGGGAGTAATCTGGTGAATTATTCTTGCGATATAGGGGATGAATCAAAAGTAACGGGTTATTATATAAATAATTATAATGTAATGAGAGTAATAAATCCTATTGTAGTCCCAAGCCACGTGTTTGTTAACCAAATACACTGGTACTCACCGTCTATGGCCTTTCCGTAATGTTTTTTCGTGTTTACATGTTTCGAGGCACTTGCCTCATCATCAGAACTTATAAAAACCAATCTATGTCATAAATGATGACATTTGTCAAAATATTAAAAACACAATACGGCAATTAAACTATGTACATAACTTGCTTTAAAAATGTTAGGTGTGCCTTGCAAGACAACACGCGCCGTACTGACGAAATCTAAGCCTTATCTCGACTATATAGCCTTACCTATACCGCTATGCGATATAGTCGAGATAAGGCTTAGATTTCGTCAGTACGGCGCGTGTTGTCTTGCAAGGCACACCTAACATTTTTAAAGCAAGTTATGTACATAGTTTAATTGCCGTATTGTGTTTTTAATATTTTGACAAATGTCATCATTTATGACATAGATTGGTTTTTATAAGTTCTGATGATGAGGCAAGTGCCTCGAAACATATAAACACGAAAAAACATTACGGAAAGGCCATAGACGGTGAGTAACAGTGTATTTGGTTAATGAGAGTAAGTAAAGATGAAAATTGTTATGTGAAAGTAAGACTAGTTTACGATGATGGTGGTTAGAAACAGTGAATGAACATTTAATTATTTTAGTTTATGGTAATTACTTGGCTAAATTATGTAATGAGGTGTGGTAAACAATAATAATAATGACGAAAAGTGTAAATAAATTTATAGTGAGGTTAATTGTGTTTGTGTGAGAGGTTATGTTGTACTACGTAGTTCATGTAAACAATGTGTGTATGTAGTAGAAATTAATAATAATAATGTTTTATCAGACTAAATAAATAACAAGAGTTTATAATGCAAATGAATCATAATTGTTTTGGAGTAGGGTGATTAAAGTAACTTTATGTTTTAAAAACTGATTGATTTAAATAATTTGAGATGAATTAATTGATTAATTTAAAATGTTGTATAGATAAATTTTGATAATGAATTTAAATGATTTGTATAAGATTTAAACTTGAGAATAAATAGTAAATGAGTGAAGGTAGAATGTGTTTAATTGTTGAGTCATATGGTTGTAATAATGTATCAGAAAGTACATGGGGTTATGTACATTATATTTGTTGCAATGAATGTTTGTAGTTTTGAGTTTCTAGTTGACCATATGTAAGTATAAATTTGATTGTGACTTTGAAGTAAAGTAAAATGGTGTAATAATAAATTTTAAAGGAGTTTAAAAGGTTTTAAATAAGGTAATTAAATTAATTTGAGGTAGGTATGAATTTTCTAGTGTAATTTTCAATGATCATATTAATGTAAAATGTTGTAAAAGATGGAGTTTGGGTGATAATTGTTTCAATAAGGCATTGAGTCAGTCAAAGTTACTTTTAAATGGGTGTTAGACAAAATAAGAAATTTTGGAATAAAAGTAATACAGAAACGGGTCAGTAGTAGGGACACAGTAGCGGGAGTCCATGTATGTAGAGAAAGTGAGAGTGATGTAAATGGAGAGTAAATAGGTAGGTGGTGGTGAAATTATGTAGTGAGGGTGTAAGGAGTCCTCAACGCAAGGCGTTGTGGCGGGAGGTGAATAGTTTTAAATGAGGTTTGGCGGAGTTACCTGGGGGAGGCCAGGAACTAATAAGGGAATGAGTATAAGGGAAGGGAACACACATCCTAGGTACAAAGAGGGTATCAGGTATTTTGTAATAAGAGGAGAATGATTTAAGTTGAGTTAGAGAATTTAGTCGAGGTAAATATTTTTGAGAGATCGGTGTCACCCTATGCAAATCCGTTAGTGGTCATTAGAAGGAAGAATGTGAGTGAGGTTATGTCTAAATGCGTGTTCAATAAATCAGATCATTATTAATGACTGAGAATCACCCGAACCAATTAATGATGAAAATACTTAATAGAAATTCATAGTGGAAATGTAATAATAAAATGTAACAAGTGAAAGATTTAATAGAATTTGAAACTAAAGTAAAACTGTAAGGTATGTAATTTTTGGTCAAATTTGAATTTGAATGTGATGTAAAATGAATGTTAATAATAAATTTGAATTTTTGAAGAATTTAATGGAACAATAAGAGTTGTAATGTTGTAATGTTTATAATTTTCTATATAAATTATTGAAAGGTGAATTGTTTAGTTTAATGTAGCAAGGTAAATGTTCAAAGGTTAATGTCTATTATGTATGTGTGAAGGGATCTAAACATGTAATTGTATTGTGTGTAATATAAACTAAAGTGATTCCCCATTTTTGGGCGGTCACGGCCTCACCGAACCCTGACCGTGGAATTGGCTCAGCTTTGACTGGCTATGGTCAGGGCACATTACGTCACGTGCTGCCTTAAGTCTGGCCATAGCTTGTTATCGTTGTAAGAGGTGAATTTAGAAATTAACCGGGGGGTAAATCAGGGGAATCACCATAACTTTGGAACAGCGGCTATCCATCGAATGGGATGGTAGACCGTTTAAGGGCATATACCTAAGTTTTAGTAGGATTACTGGTGTCCTCGGACATCAGTAATGCCGAATGTTTTGTACCGCTGAAGCAAGAACGGGGTAGGCAGTGTCTACACCCTAAAAAACTTCAGTTCTTGTGGAGGCAACTGGACGCTACAGTCCAGGGTAGCCATAGTGTGTGTGGAAGGGTGCTGGCCACATTACAAGCCAGGGCATTAATGTAGTATTTTTGCAGGTAATGTTTCAAACGTTGAATTTTGGATAATGAATTTAGATTTATTTTTTTTATTTATTTTTTTTTATTTCGAATTGAATAACCAATGGTAGATGATTAAAATATTGAATGTAAATGCAGAGATGACATGATGATAAAATAATTGGAAGATTTACAACGAAAATTGGAATTAAAAGTTGTGTAATGTTGGTAATTTTATGCAAATTGAGATGTTTATATTAGGTTGAATTGTGTTTACAATATATGTGAAACTTAAAATGTTTAAATGAATATAAGTATGTATAGTGAATATTTTAAATAGAATACATTGAGATACAGAACCAGTACTTTGATAATGGCAAACCAGTACGACTAAGGGGAAACAAGTCAGTTGAGGATATGGTATGGTGAAAAAGCCAGTTATTGATATTTTTTCTTAATTGTTACAGAGTTTGGTGATACTGTGGCAAGTGCCTGTCTGACTTTGCGGTGTTGGGATCTTAACAAGAAGTCCAGTAATGTCATTCAGGTGCAGCCCCAGTCGCCAGACTAGGGGGGTAAGTTACCCATGATTTATAAGGATTTAAGGGGGGTTGTTGGCGCCATATCCTAGCTGATCCTCTTAGGTTTTTAGGCAATGAGAGTTTTTCTGTTTCGACAGAAAATCTCTTATTGGGGGGGGTATTGTAACGGGACAAACTATTGGGATTTATTTTATTCTTTAATAATTGTAAAAAGTAGTAGCAACTCAAGCTGAACAACATTTTGATTACAAAAGCTTGACATTTTTGAATACCTTGCAGTCAGTGCGGTACCAAGCCGTGCGAGGCACAAAAGCAATTAAAGAGTCTGGGAACGCAAATTATCTGAAAGGGTGCGTATTCATGCGTATGCGCGCATGTGTGGGCCAACTTTCCCAGTGTGAGAGACATGTACATACATTCCATAGCCGCACATGAGATGGAAAGAGCCAATCAGCATTCGAATTTACGAACACGTGGCCACCGAGATGGGCTGCCGAGTGGACCCACGCTTCGCATGACGCTGGATTATTGAAAACCAATCTTCAACTTGTACAGTCGTTAATTCAACTAGAGTCTCGGATGAGTTCTTGGTAGGCTGAAAAAGTATTAAAGTAGGCCTACCAAGTAGTATAAAATGTACAACCAGTGTTAAATAATGAAGTGACGATTAAATGACATTAAACTTTGGTCGGAGTTGAGCGTGTTTAGTGAAAACAGTTCCGGACAACATTTAGATATTATGCAAATAGGTAACAAGTATAAAGGCAGATTCATTTGGCCAAAACATTATAAATCATTAATGAGCTCATAAATAAAACGGGGGTTAAAATTAAGTAATAAAGTGAGAGAGTGTGTACGTAAAAAAATAACAGGGGAAAAAATAACGTAATAGTACTGGTTTATAAGTAGGGGTTATTATTATAAGATACTATGTAATAGATGTCAATAGAAAGAAGTAATTAAAATAAGAGAAAGAAAGAAGTAATTCAATTTGAATACATGAATAAGATTTGTTTAAACAGAATATAACCATGTGTTAGCGTAGTTATTTCGTCGTTACCATTTCCTAGTGTTCTGTGCTGAAAATTTCGTCTAATCTATCCGGGGAATTTTCTGAGGTTAAGGGGAAGTCAGATAGCGGGATTATTTCAATTTTTTGTAAGGGCAAGAGTGTAAAGGTTTCGATATTAAACCGTAAAATATCGTGGCGACCTGGGCAGTTTAAAAGGTAAGTTCAAAGTATTATGACTGTAAGTAATATTCTGGCAGCAGTGAGCGTTAGTATTATTATATTATTTTATAATGGGTAAAAGGATTATACCGTCACAAAATGAGTAATTTAAGTATGAATAACCAATTTGAAAGTATAAATGAGAGTTTTAATGGAGTGAGTGAGAAGTTCGTGGAAATAAATAATAACTAGAGAAACAGAGTAAGACTATTGCGGGAGTGAAAGGTGAAATGACTATAAATATAAATAAAATACAAACCGAGATAAAAAACGATATAAAAAGAATTAGTGAAAAGCAGGATGAGAAACTGCTAGAGACAGACAAAAAATTTGATGCGTTAACTAATAAATTTAACGATAAACTTAAAAAACAAAATGAAAAAATTGATGGTAATGTGGAGAAGTTTAAAGCTGAGTTTGAGATGGACATGAACAAGAAAACTGTTACAAAGATACATGAATATGAAGTAAAAATTGAGAGTAATTTCAAGGTGTAATTGATGAATGTGAATGGATTAAAAAAGCAAATAAGCTACAAGAGGGTGTTAATAATGAATTCAAAAGTAACACTGAACAAATTGATACAATTAAAATTAGTGTAACTAATTTGAAAAGTAAACAAACAAAACATGAACAAGAAATAATTAAAGTTAGAGAAGATCTGAGCTTAGCAATTAATCAAAAACTAACCAATGTGAGTGAGAGAGTGAACGTTGACGTTGAGTTAGGTTATTTCAGTAATGAGAGTAAGGGGGTGAACCCCATACAATTTTTAAATTCAATAAAAAGCTTTAATAAGTATAACAAAGAAAGTTGGTAAATAAAATTGGTACGAATTTTGAAATATTTTAAGGAGATTAAAAAATTCTTCTTGTTAAGTAAAAATGGAAAAATGCTTATGTGTTAATAGACCTGCAAACCCGAGAAATAAAAGGAACTTATAATGTAACACAATTAAAAAGGTATTATTTATCTGAGCAATGTTAATTATTCTTTTAATTCATTAAAATCATTGATAAATAAATACAGATTATTTTATAATGAATTGGGGGGTACATAAAAGTATAACCTTTAGATTAAACTCGAGTAAACATTAAGGTAACGAGTGCATTGCTTGGCACCACTTGAGTTTAAAAAAAAATCTAATAAAATTAAAACTTTTTGTGGCCCTGTCTGTAGTTGGTCATCATAATTAATTAGTCTAGGAACGTTAACAGATAAGTGTTTTGTGCAGATAAATTAAATAGTGGTAATTCAACCAAATGGTTAATTAGTACCAGTTATTTGTGAGAGGTAGTAAAGACATGGTGAAGCTATAACGTAACTATGTGTGTCATAGAAGATGGACACTTAAACTGTAACGTTTGTAATTTTTATTTAAGGTCAGAACTGACCGGTATGTTGTAAGATAATATGTGTAACTTTTATTAGGTTTAAGCTATTAGTGTGTAGATATAAACCATATAAGATATATGGTAAATGCGATTCCCCATTTTTGGGCGGTCACGGTTTCACTAAACCCTGACTGTGGATTTGGCTTAATATTCTAAATTGGTGAACTTAGAAATACAACTGTGGGTAAGATCAGGGGAATCTAAGATGATATAACTTTGGAACACGGCTATATACCTATGTATGTGTGATAGACCGATTAAGGGAGTGCGAATATTAACTTAGGATTACTGGTATCCAGGATATCAGTAATGCCGAATTTTATATAACGCCAAAGCAAGGATGGGGGAGAAAGAAAAGAAAAAAGTGTTCACCCCTTCCGCTTCAGTCCTTGTGGAGGCAACTGGGCGCTACAGTCCAGGGGGGGGATAATAGTGTGTGTGGAAGGAGGAATTTAAAATGAATTATGTGAATGATGTAGAAGGTGTAGTTGATTTTATGATGTTAATTAAATTTAATGATTTGATGTTGATTTAAGGAGTAATATGAAGATGCTTAACGATTGTTAAGTAAATAATTTGTTCTGATGTAGTTGATTTAATGTGTTTTACTCTATATACGAATTTTAAATAATGAATGTAATTATTTTGCAATGTGAATTATATAATGGAAGGTATTTGTAATGTTGTAATGGGAAATGTTTATTTAAATTCTGATAGGAATCAGGGAAATGTTTTGAATTTTGGGGATAAGAGTTAACGAGAGAAGGGTATACAGAATGTTGGTACGGAATTTTTACAATGTATCATGTTAGATTAAGTATTCATCCACGTATATGTAAAAAAATAAAAAAAAACAGTGTTTCTTAACGCAAACCAGCAGAGCTAAGGGGGACCAGATCAGTTAGGGATATGGTATCATACAAGGCCACTATTTGATATTTTGATTTCATGTTTCAGTGTCTGGTGATGCTGTGGCGGTGGTCCTGTGCTGGCCTGCGAGTCAGAGCAGGGGCGTCAAGTGCCTGTCTGGCCTTGCGGTGTTGGGATCTCGAAAGGGAAGTCCAGTAAGGTCATTCAGCTGCGGTCACAGTCATTGAACCAGGGGTAAGTTAACCACGATTTTGAATAAAACGTAAAGGGGGTTGTGGCGACATATCCATGCTGATCCCTTTAGGAAGTATGAGAGTCAATGAGTTTTTATGCTTCGGCATAAAACCTCTCATTGAGGGGGTATTGTAACGGGATGTTTAGGCCCCTCTAGAATATTTTTTGGGGAAACAAAGAATAAATTATAATGGTAAATTTTATTTGGAATTATAACGACGCATGCCAATGGACGAATTCGTGTCAAGGTCAACCGCGAAACAACACGGAGGCAGCTATTTTTAGCCGAACGACATTTGACCTTTGTCAACAGTGAGCAAAACATATAACGTCATAGCCGTTCCCAGACATTCTATTTTTAGCCAAACGACATTTGACCTTTGTCAACAGTGAGCAAAACATATAACGTCATAGCCGTTCCCAGACATTAATCAACACTGGAATGTCGATCCAAAATAAAATAATGATCCCGCCAAAATTGATGTTGAAACACCAATGGAACAAGGAAACCAGACCACGTGATCGTTCGCCAAATTAAGAATCGTCATCTTTACGAAGGGCAGTTGACCATTTTACTTCGTGCTGTACAGCCGCAAAAGTTACGTAACGAAATCGTGGGTGCCCGCAAACCATAAAATGTGAATTTTTACATATTAAAAAATAAAAACAGTATTTTGATTAGCAAGATTCATAACAGTGGCAAATTGAAACAAAATGACAGTTCGGCAGTAAAATCAGAAAGTGAAAACGAGAAGACATCTAGACAGTGCGTGCACGAGGAGATGTCCCATGGGCGCACCACTACGAATCATGAAAGGGAAGTAAACCATACTACAATAAATAAATTCTGGCAATTTTACAAAATATATAAAATGAGCTCAAAAATGTACCATATGAAAGTGTGTGTGTTTGTGTGAATAAAGAATATAAATTTAAGAAGTGCTGGGTTTGCGGTCAAACACTGATGATTTAGTGTAATCGAACATTTTACGAGAGAGTAAAATGTTAATGGTAATCATTACTTGTAACTTGTTTTATCAACTGCGCCTCAGGGCAGAATAGATGTTTGCATGTTATATTTCATGTTTTCAGAAAAAATAAAATAATGTTATATTTTACTTGATAAATAGGTATTTTGTTTAATTGTATTTGCCTATTGTTCTCTGCCAAGTACACTAAACGACATCCTTGGTTAACCTTTAACACGTAAAGTCAATTATTATACAATTTTAAATACTGAACTGTTTCACCCCGTTTTAATTCTTAAGTAACAGGTATCTTACCTTCATAACTTCCTACCTACTTTAACATACATACATACATCCTCGGCGCTACAGCCCAGTCCGGGCCCTGGCCTCCAAAAGAAATCGTCCCCACTGGTCTCTACTCCTGGCCAATGTCCACCAGTTTGCTGCATCCAACCTGACTGCCTCCTTACCAACCTGGTCCAGCCATCTTGTACGCGGTCTTCCCCTCTTTCTCCTTCCCATCAGCAAATAATTCATGATTTTTTTTGGGATTCTATCCTCTGCCACTCTCTGCACATGTCCAGCCCGACACAATCTGTTAATTTGTATGAATTGCACAATCGGAAGATCTTTAAACCTTTCGTACAACTCTCGATTATGCAGTCGCCTCCAAATCTCGTTTTCCTTCACAGGGCCATAGATTCTCCTCAGTACCTTCCTCTCAAACACGGCTAGTTTCTGCTCATCTAGTTTTTTTAACACCCACCATTCCGAGCCATTCATCAGAACTGGTCTGATCAAGGTCTTGTAGAGCGTGGCTTTTGTCTCTTTACTCATTAATTTTGATTTAAAATGTTTCACTAGTCCACAATAACACCTATTAGCAGATAATATTTGTTTTTCAATGTCTCTAGAGGAGTAATTTCCAGAATCCACATATGACCCGAGATATCGAAAACCTTGAACTTTTTCAAATTCAGCTACTTTAACATAGCCAGTCAAAAATTGATAGTCATGAATAAATTTTAAGGTTATTCCATGATTCTCCATTTCTCATCATAATTTTATACTATCATAAAGCTTAAAATGTCCACAAATACTACATGTGTTTACAGATTATGTGGTAATCTCTTAGCAATCTGTGTAAGGGAGAATTTACAATCTATACAAGATCTGTTTGCTCTGAATCTATTCTGCTTTTCCATTTCATTAATTTCTGCCTCAATTCTGTTTTTAGTAATCTGCTTAAATTCTCTGTACAGAGACGATCACACTAAGGCCTCAAAAGTCATGTAAAACTTATGTTAAAAGTTACACAATTATGTCAAACTTCTTTTTTATTGATATTATTTATATACACCTGTTTCATTCTATGAAATAAGCTCCCCTCATAGAAATAGCATATATACATAACACAAAATTTCCATTCATTAACAGTTATGTAGTAATACTTGGACCTCATTTTGACAGTTCCATTGGGATCTTTTGGTGCCCAACAGTTGTCCTATTTTTCATGGTACTGATTATATTTCAATTCTTCTATAATATTTTGTCCTCTTCACCATATTCATCACAAATCACCTCCTCCTATATATCGTCATTATCCAACTGTGAAATCATTTCATTCAACAATTTGCTACAATACTATCTTTAAGCATTATCCTCTATGATGTTTTCCTACTTTTCTCTTTCGTATTTGCCCTTAAACTTCTCACTGCTTACCAGGCTTCACTAGACTTAGTGTTATTAATTTGTTGTTGTTAATTTTTTTCACATTTGTTTACCCATAACTCGTTTTTATTCTTTATCATCATCCATTTAACTTCTTTGTTCAGTCAGCACATTGCACCTATCTTAAGCTTCTTTCTTAGGCTTAACCACCTGCTCAATTTCATCATCCACTAGGCACAAGCAGTTTTTGTGTGATAACAGGTACAGGTCTGAAAGTTTCTGATACTGCTTCATTAATATTTCACTCATCTCTTGATATTTATATCCTACCAAAGGAGTAGGTCTCATCTGTCATATTTTCACTAAGATGTGTCTTGTATAGGAAAATAGTGGAAGAGTTATTGAAAATATCTGTGTTAATTTCGATGTTTCTGCCACATTCTTTGAATCCTGTGGTTCACTCTATTACCTTGTGCTCTGAAGTTATTGTTAGAACTGGATTAGCATACCATGTGGACACTGAACAAAATTTCCGATTTTTATTACAAGTCAGAAGTACTCTGATGTAAATATATTGTAAATATGTAAAAAAAAGTTAAAGAGACAAACCTATATCAATAATTCAATTGTCGTGAATGTTTACTGTCAAGTATGATATCTGAATACAACAAAGGCATCTGAAAAGATTTCAATTCTGGTCAATGTCTCTATAACAATAATGACAATGAAACAGTGGTACATAACTTTTAGTATCCTAGAATGACCAAAATACTAAGACTGGTGATTCTGTTATGCTAAATGTCATAGTAATGGAAAAAACTGTAGAAAGTAGTGTACGTGTCTGATAATCATAAAATTCATTGAAAATAATTTTTTTAAATACTCTGATATCTTCAATCTGAATATACCTTATAAAGGCTAACACCATTTACAGCTTAACCCGTCTGCGAATGATATTCTCATAATATGTGTATTACTGTCCTGTGTGGCCTAGATCTAGCTTTCATGGTTATTTATATGTCATCAGACCACTTTGTTGAATGGAGTCTTCCCACTACTTTTGGTATGTGTCAAGTATAGGTCTCCATGTAGTTATCTGCGGATTACCTTCAGTTATCTGGCAACAGACCAGTCCAGTTCTTCTTTGGGTAGTTATCGCAGTAACTGTACCACAGGCTTGAGTTTCTTGTCGGTGGAAATCGACCTTATTCCCATACATCCTCTCATTTTATCCTTTCTAGCTCCCACGTCAAACTTGCTAACCTTCAGCTGGATAATTCATTCTACCTTTTAATGTTAAGAAACTTTAAATGTGCAGCGTTTTAAATCACTCCTACAACCCTCTTAAACATATGAAATGGTAAATTTTGAAGTTAATATCCTTAGTGCATTTTGTATATCTCATTTGTGGTCAATACCATTACAATTCCATCTTACCCTCAAACTCTCAATACAATCAAAATTGAAACCTTAATGAAAATTTAACATAATAAATCTTCAAGCAGACTATTTTAGTCTACATGTAATAACTGAAAATTTGTAGTTTTTCAAATTTGTAAATTTGATTTAAGAAACAGCTTCCTGTTGATCATATACCAAAAACTGTATTTTATACCCTCATCACGGGTTCAACAAATATCTAAGTATGTACACGCACACCTCCACAGAAGTTCATGACAATCGAGACGTCAAATTTTTTGTGCTTATTTGATACGGTATGATCAAGGAATAATGAAACATTTCGGAGATTCTAATTATTTTTTCTTTTTCCCATTGGATACACTGAGTTTTTTAGTGACATGAAAATGTTTCGTGATGTCACAGAAGATTACATGGTGGTCCTTGACCCATAAGCCCATAAACACCCTGTAAACTCCTTCATGGGACCCTATTTTTGTTCCCTATTATATAATAAAAATCCTGCTACTAGCAAGAGACTGTCATGTTTGTTAGCTGAATAACCCGTTCGCGGCCAACCAACCTTCTCAAAAAGCGTTGACTATCTGAACAGTTTTCTATATCAAGCTTGATAAGATCCATCATCTGTGTACAATTCATAAAATTAGTCACAGATGCATTGTGTGCATGAATATGTATTAGCATTTCTCAGTCTTACAAGCATATAATAAAATATACACATATGGGTCATTATTCCACATCAAGTGCCCCTGAATCTAAAAAAAAAATAATAATTTTCCATATAAAACCTACTAAAAACAAAACGTGCTATTAAAATAAAAACAAATTAAATAGAGAAAATTTGTGTCTAATCTATAAATTATATAATTAATTAATAATAAATAAAACTTTATATTATTAAAAATAGGAATACATTTTTTGTATTGTTTTTTACAAGTTTCAACAGTTTTAAATTACTGTCATCATCAGAAGTATAATGTAAATTGTAATAGGTATAATATAAGGTTGTCTAAGTAAAATCACACAGTGCAGAGAAGGGATTTAGATAGTCCAGAAAGGGATTGCAGAGGTCAACGACAGAAACAAATATACTACGAGGGACGTTCACGTAAATCCGGGACTTTTGTTACACTAGACTGTAAATGGAGATTCCTGCGAATTCTGTTGGTCATACATATGAAGTACAGTACAAGCGTCAGCTATTACCACATGGCACACTGTATTGTTTACACGTTAAACAATAACAACAGTCAGTCGTAAAGAACATGGCGTCCAATGCACATGTGGAACAGCGTGTTGTAATGAAATTTCTCGTGAATGAAGGCGTAAAGCCTGGTGAGATTTATTCGTGACTCCTTGCACAGTACGGTGATGAGACTCTTAGTCGCAGTAAAACATTTGAGTGGTGCAAATGTTTTAAAGAAGGCCGTATATAAATGAGTGACAATCCCGGTCGAGGTAGTTCAGAGCCTACTGTAGTCATTCCTATGAACATTCAGCAAGTGGAAGAACTGATCCTTGATAATCGACGGATAACTTGTCAGCAAATTGTAAAAGAAATAAATGTGTCTGTGGGTAAACAAAATCATTCACGAACACCTGAAGTTCAGTAAGGTTAGTGCACATTGGGTACCAAGACAGCTTTCTGCTTTCGACTGGCAAAGAAGATTGCAAATCTGCAAGGAGTTAAAGCAACATTTTGACAAAGAAGGCCAGCTTTTTCTCAATCGAATTGTTACCTGTGATGAAACCTGGATCCACCATTACACCCCGGAATCAAGATGTGCATCAAACCAGTGGAAGCATGTGAACTCACCACCTCCCAAAAAATTTCGAACAATTGCTTCTGCAGGCAAAGTTATGGCCTCAAGTTTGGGGGATAAAAATGGCATCATTCACGTCAATTTTCTACCCCATGGAGTCAATATTAACAGTGAGTACTACTGCAAAGTTCTTCAGGCTGTGCACAATGCTCTCAAGAAAAAAAATGGCCTGGTGCGATCACTAAAGGCGTTGTGTTTCTGCAGGACAATGCACGCCCGCATACCGCCCACCGCACGACATGCACGCTACAAGATCTTGGCTGGGAGTTATTCCCACACCCCCTTACAGTCTGGACCTTGCTCCCAGCGATTTTCACCTGTTCGGGCACTTAAAGTTGTTCCTGGGAAGCCAGCATTCCAACAGCGACGATAAGGTGAAGCAGTCAGTCCTATCTTGGTTTCGACAAATCTTTCTACACTGCGGGTATCCAGGCATTAGGGAAACGCTGGGATAAACGTATAAATGTAGCAGGGGATTATATTGAGAAATAAAAGTATTTTTGACTATCATAAATGTGTTCTATATTTATTAAAAATTAATAGTCCCAGATTGACATGAACGTCCCTCGTAAATCAGCAACAGCTTGGCAATTCCTAATCAACAGTTCTCAGAATAACACACAATAAACGGCCACAACACATTTATCCCAACTCAAACCTTCCTGCGGTAACAACCTAGAGGGAAGCAAGATATATAACATGCTCCATAGATAAATCAAGATCAGTACGCCTTGAAAATTTTCCAGGATTACAGAACAAAAAGTTGGCACTATGATGATCTCATACATGGAAGTACCCCAAACCCCCTACCCCACCCTACAGTACAAAATATAATTAGTTATATTTTCAGATAGCTGAGGAAAAAATATTACAAATTTTTAAATTTCATACTTTAAGCTAATATGTCACCCATGTATTGGAATTTTTAATTAACCCTTTCAGTGCCTAATTCGACTATAGTTGAATTATACATACCATATTGTACACCGTACTCCAGTCGAATTGAGCACCGAAAGAGTTAATAAAGTTGTGTTATTGGTTATAATCACAAACAGAAATAACACTGTTGTACAGCACTACAGAAAAATTATTCTGATCTGATGATGAGCTGTGAAGCTTGAAAGCGCTAATTGAAATAATTTTTCTATAGTGATGTGCAACAGTGTTATTTCTGTTTGTATTGGAATTGTTTACATGAGCATAGAAAAAAAAAATAAAGTCTGAAACAAATAATTATGCTAAAAAACATTATTTTTCTATATAAACAAAAAAGAAATATCCTGTCACCCTAGAGCTTGCTAACTAATAGAAATATGAATGAACCAAAACCATGTGCAATACTAGTGGCAAGCTTAATCGTTAACATTTACATTTTCTCTCTACTACATTCTCATAGACAAAGAGATATACATTTTGTAATTAAACAAGCTAACAATGGTGTGGAAAAAACATAGATTCTAACTCTTTCAACATAAATTTTTGCAGTATCTTAAATATCTTCTTATGAAAATCAAGCAGATTTTTGTCACACCCAAAACAAAAGAATGACCCATATGTGCGTGAAAAGCTGTTTGAGTGTTGTTAGTTTATAAAGAATCTACGCAGGCAATAACAAATGACACTAACCGGCTCTCTTCAGCGGCTTTTGTACAGTTCCCTGTGACTGAGTTTCTTTTTTCTCCTCAGTACTCAAAAGCTTTGTTCCTTCATTATCAACACTAGCGGTTGTGTTACTAGAACTTCCTGAGTTTTCCCTTCGTTTTCCGCGCACTTGTAAATTAAACATTTTTCTATTAGTACTATACTTAATAATGTAATAACAAATGTAATACACATTTATAACAAAATAACTACACATTAGTTTCTAAATTCTTTTAGATGTTATTTTTTTTTTTCATAAAATTAGTTGTATACAAATAAATTTACCACTGAATGATTCATTCTCTCTTACATGTGCATGTGCACATGGGATACGCACGCACGCATACACGTGCGTGCGCACACATAGGCACACACAATATTATATTTAACACTAATTGAACAAAAGATCTAATATTTCTTTCATCACATTAAATGGGAGTCATAAAACTTGAACCAAATTCTTTTTTTTTTTAAGACATACACACTCACAACAACTACCACAGTTTCAAATACTTCACAAACCAACAAATTATATAAAACACAAAAAACTGTTGTTTCCTTATATAAAATACACTTCTGTGTTTTAACAGTGCATGTTTAATTTGTTAAGTCGGTTTCCACACAACAGTTTGTTTGAAATATAATGAGATCCTCTAACCTATTAACCAATTATATACAAAAATAATAATAATAATAACTTTACTAATGGAGAAATAAGAAATGAACATCTTACAATGAATGCAGGAACTTAAAAATTATGTGGTAGCTGAAAGTTCCTGGACCAGCGCAGACAATCTAACAAAAAATCATGTTTTCTTATTTAAATCAGCTACTGCGCCTTAAAACACGTGCTCGTAAGCGCGCGCGCGTGCACACACACACACACAGAGAATCTCACAAACCTAGACTAATCCCCACCTCTTTAACCAGCAAACCAACCACAATTATGACCAAATTAAACCTTCAGTGTAACTAATCTCACCAACAAGCAGATTTGGACTCAGCTATACATCTAAAGTGTTGAAACGATAAATTCGTTTTATGGAACAAAACACAGTTGCAGAAGGCTTTGTCTATTGTAGAAGTTTTGAAGTCTTCTTAGGCAGGCCTACCCATAATTAAGAAACAAGTAGAGCATGTCAATGTAAGTTACACCGAAATTTTGTCCTTTTCCTTCTGCACTCATGAGTGTTGTTACAGAATTTTATACAATTATTGACTATTTTCTGTGATTAAAAAAAAAAAGAAATTTTTGCCTAGTTTGGAGAAATATTAATTTACAAATTCTTCTTCTTCTTCTTCACTTCAAATTTTAGGCATTCTGCCTGTTACGGTTCCCACCTTTTCCTTGGTCTACCTAAATTTCTTCTTCCTCTGGCTTTGTATTTTCTAGATTTTACTGGAATCCTGTATTGTTGCTTCTTTCCAAATGTTCTTGCCACTTGTTTCTATTAAATTTTATCTTTTCATTTAAGTTGAATACCTGAAGTTCTTGTCTAATCGTTTCATTTCTTATTATGTCTATTCAACTGCAGCCCTTAACATGCCTTAAGAATCTCATTTCCTGTGCCTGAATTTGATTTTCTTGTGCCTTTGTTGTTACCCATGTTTCACTGCCATATATAAGTGCGGGGATAGCCATTGTATAAAATTTCAACATTGACTCTTTCCTGGCTTCAGGCATCGACTGATAGTTCCACAAATATGGTTAAAAGTACTAATTTTTTTGGTGAATATCTTTACTGTAATCAAAGGAAATATCACAATCTAGGTATTTAAAATCTTTTATTTGCTCCAGTGTTTTATCGTTTAAGATGATTTTGGCTCTTTTCCTGCGAATGCCATTATTTTTGTTTTAGGAATTAAAATTTTTAAATTGTATCCTTTGCTAATTTGCTGCAGTTTGTATAATCCCATTTGCAAATCTTCCTCTTTTTCCCAATTAGTGTGAGGTCATCAGCATATAAAAATATATTTAATATTGTGTCTTTGTCTAAATATATTTCCTCTTTATGTAATTCTTTCCAGTTTCGGATTATATCATCTATATAAATATTAAATAATGTGGGTGATAAACAGCATCCTTGACTTACTCCTATATTAGTCATTACTGAATTACTTATCTTTCCATCTAAGCTTATACAAATTTTTGTTTTGTGATATAGACTTTGAATTGTTCTGATGAGATGAATTGTTAAGATCATGATCTCCCACAATTTTTCTCTGCTGACACGGTCAAAAGCTTCATTAAAATCAATGAAAGCTATGTACGTACTTAGGTTGTATTCTCGGCGTTTCTCGATTAGTTGTTGCAATGTAAACACAGCATCTACTGTGCTTCTTCCCTTTCTAAATCCCGTCTGTTCTTCTCCTATTATGTTTTCCATTATATTTTTTAAGCGGTCGTTTAAAATCTTGGTATAAATTTTGTATGCCGTGTCCAGTAAACTTATGCCGCGATCATTTTTGCAAACATTCTTGTTACCTTTTTTAAACAAAGATATAACCTTGGCTGTTCTCCAATCATTGGGAATATAAGTTTGTTTCCAGCACATGTTGGAAAGGTGTAATAAGCGTATAAATGTAAAATTATTCCTCCGTACTTCCACAGCTCTGTGTTAATACTGTTCATCCCTGCCGCTTTCTGGTTTTTTGATGTACATAAAGCTTCATTTAATTTGTCTAATGTTAAATCGTCTAACAAGTATGTCGACAATTATATGTGGAGTGGAATTAGAGAAGCGAGCTAACAAAAGAGTAGCGCTTTATATTTACAAATTCTATAATTAAAAAATATGCTATCCAGTCATGATAAAATTTCAACTAATAATTCCCTGGGCGTTCTAAGCATCTAACTTTTTACTTCCATTAGGGAAAAATGTTTCCTAAACATGCAAGTCACCCATATTTTCTCTCTGCCAGTTAATATTATGAACCTATATCCTTAAATTGGTAGTGACCGTCAGTCAATGAATTTTTCAGTGAAGCGTTATTTTTACTATGTTAAAAATAATTTTTAATAATTACATAGTTGGATATCCCTTAACCTGTTTTTAGTTACGTGTATAATATATTTTACTATGCTATACGTTGACTGGTATATGTATAAACATTTTCTGTATCAATCTAATATCTAATTGTTGATTACTGCTTTTATAATTAATTAAAACTATCATTACATACAGTAATTTAAATTGTAATAGTTTATAAATTAAGTTCTGTGATATTATAATTTTCTCAGTGTCTTAAAGAAAACATTTGAAGATGTAAACAAACTATCTCAACTCCTTCACGTATACAACGATACATACATACGCATGCACAAGCGTGTACGCATACACACGCACATGCACTCACATACACAAACATGTTCACCCAAATAATTGTTCTGTTGTGTTTGAGATTTCTTTTGTACTCATACACAGGTCCTGATGATGACAATAAACACTGTCGAAACATCGACACAAATAAGTTAAAATTTGTGTTATATTTTTGACCGATCCTCACAACCCTTCACTGAAAAATTATGAAACTATCTTAAATGAAACTGGGAAATTTTTGAATACCATTATAGACAAATTACATTCACTACAACATTTCATTAATTTATGTGACATACGGAGAGGGAGACAAGTAACCAACCGTGCAACCACATTATAGTGGTTAACCAGTAAAACTGTATTTTCATGCCTCAGTTCACAACATGTTGGCGTTAAATAAAAAATCAATCTAAATAATTCATACATACAAAATCAATAATACATTCATGTTAGTTAAAAAAATGGTATACATACAAAGATGAAGACAACTATAAACACAAAAGTATTCAGAACATCTCTTTGCAGCTATGAGCCACAAAGTATAATGAAGAATCAAATCCAAGTGGAAGAAAAAGTATAAAATTTTATAAAACAAAATCTAAATGAAAGAAGGAAGAATTGAAGATAATATAAAGTAATAAATACAACAAGAACAAGAGAAAGTAATATTTCAAAGAAAAGTGAATAATTAATTTCAACCATAAAACTGGGTGAGACTTAACCTTTATAATACCATATTTACACCTACACGTCACCAACATTAACTCAACTAACACTCTTCTTCAATAAGACACTAGTGAAAAGAAAACAAAATCTAATTTAAACACAGTGAACATTTTGTGCAATTTATTTTATTTGTAATGGGAATACATTCCACACTAATTTTGTTTAACAAGCCACCATCTTGCCTGTTCACTTTGAATTCTAGGTAGCTCCATGATACACTGCGGTGGCAAACTGAACTGAACAAATAATTTGTTACACTTTATTAAAATTAATTTTATTTGTATTAGTAAATAAGGATCAAATAACTGTAATTTGTAGTACTTCGTTGTGGACATTTTGAACTTTAATAACAGTCTAAAGAACCCCAAACTGAGATATTATATGAAAATAATTTAGAATCGATACAGTCGATTAATAACTTCGACCTTAGCGTCGTTTAACTGAATTAATGAAAATATAAATGTTAATAATTATTCCTAATTAATGTTGAATGAGTTTTAATTATAGGATAAGATAAAGTTAAAGGTTATTTGTTCGAGAAAAGAAGAGTGAAACAGTATTGGCAATTCGAACTTCATCGTCAATAAAGGACCACGAAGATAACCTATAATAGGCAACTAGATACTGTAATCAAAAGTAAATGTTGACAAGCCTGGTCCGCCATACAAACCAAATTTGCCAATTTTTTCAAAACCATCAAACAAATAACAATTATTTTTCTTTAATAAAAAATAGATAATAAAAAATAACCAGACAAGAGAATTTAGTATATATTACAGATTGGCGCTTCCAACACGTTAAAGGAAATTTCAACTTCATAAATCCAACTTTATAATTAAAGAGAACACGACTTCTATTAATTCACTACGTTACAGATTGGCGCGTCCAACACGGAGCATATTACAACACAAGTTAACTCGCGAGAGAAAAATTTTATTACAGATTGGCTCCCAACGCGGGGCATTATATTAAAGGTAACGTAAATAAGGTTAATAAATAAATGATAATCAATTAAAAACGGAGCATTAGAAATTTTTATTACAGTATCTAAATCTGAGTGCCCAATGTTTTGCAATGCTCTGTCGGTGAAGCAAGTATGAAAACCACCTTAAGGGAAGTGTGAGTGGGCAATATACGTGATCCTAACATGAGGACACAAAATTATATATACAAATTTAATATTTAGTTTACATTATATTACAAAATGTCACACTTCTTTGGCAGGTTTTGGATTGGACAATTACCTTCAGACTCACATATATGTAATTATAGAAAATTAGATTCCAGGAATTCTCTTATACCATCACGGACATTACTTTACACATGTCAATAAAGCCACTCACATGATACGTTGTCATTTTCACTGTCTGTATTTTCAAAAAGCCAATCGAGACCAATAACACTTGGTACCTCAGATGATGACAAACCACCTGTAGCTGCCGACTCACATTCTAAATCTTCATTTCGCTCCTCACGTACATACACGTATGATTGACCAGGATCATTCTTAACAGTATCTACAAAAAATAAATAAATAACACTATAGAGAAATACAGAATTCGTAAAATCGCAAGACAATATATGGAGATGTCATGCAAAATCAAGCATGTTCACAATACACAGTAAAGTGTTATACACTATATTTAAGTCCTTACAAAGTACTTTCTTTTTTCTGATTTCTTTCTTTAGCAGTCAGTAACTGGAATTAACATTTTTGCCTTGGTATTTCAGTATAATGAGCACAAAACTATATTCAAAACATGATTAAAATATCACTATGAAATCATTAAGATATCAGTACACATAGGAATCCAAAATGAAGCTGAATTTGCAAACAAGAAAATGATCACTTGGTACTGTCTGGCCATGATTCGATGATCGAGCATTGTGTAAGGTGGGAGAAACACTACGGTAGGCTAAGTGGGGGTAAATCAAATGGCTAGTACATATATTTCACCCTACCTCGCATACAAGCGGCCGGGTGGTGGGGGAGAGCAGCTTCAATCATCCAGTCGCGGCCAGACAGTATTGTGGTTATCATACGACTTCTGTTGCAGTTGCTGTCTAAGTGATATGGACAGACAGCTGATAGCATGAGAAATAGGAGTGGACACGTTCTGTCTGCCATTGAACTGTAATAATATAGTCTTGGACATGTCTTCCTATAACTATTACAAAATAATTAACACATTCACTACTGACATCATGGATCCATGACATGGCACATGCTCTGTCTGGTGCTCACATGTCACAGATCAGTGACATTCACTAGACTCACTGTAATGTGTTACAGAGTGAGCATGCAGTGTGAGAGGTTTCGTTTTTGTTTAAATGTGACTGAACATTACAAAATTTCTGTGTATTCTGAGTTTTTATTTAATGGCATGTTTACAAAAAGAAAAATCACATGAGCACCTAGGGTTCATAACCTATAAAATGAAATCTCAGCAGTGAATATGTTAAAGGTACGAATGATCAACAACAAATCTCAACCATGACCTCATTTTCTTTTTTAAGCCAATGTGATTGCCGTTGCTAGATATCTGTACTTACACTGTGCAGCTTTACAAATTACAAGTCTATCAGTTTTTTATTGTACAGTTAACAATCTTCTATATAACATTATGTTTTTGAATTTGTGGCTCAAACTACAATTAGCAGTAGAAATGAATTGTGTAATTTATGTTTTTTCCACTTACCTGTTACTTCCTTTGGCTGTTCTGAACTCATTCTGTGTTTCTTTCTCTTATGCCGTTCACCATACGTCACTAAATCCCATTCACCCTCACTACTGGCCATTTCTTCCAAGTCACTATCGCCTTCTTTCTGTTTATCACTAGTCCGTTCCCCAACTTCACTTTCACTACCAAAATGTTTCTGAAAAACTGACTGACATACTTTTTCTAATGAACTAGTACTAAACGTTTCGTCTTTCCACTGAGCCGAGGTCTGACCCCTGACAAGAAGAGGCGACCTACTGCCTGTTGGTTCCTCATCGCTTTCCACTGTGTCCGGTCCATGACTAGATGCCTGATGCTCATCACTTTGTTCGGCAATCGGATAAACGATTTCGCTTCCATAACCGTAATACGGACAAAGATGATTTGCCAGTCGATTTCTTAAAACCATACTATGTTGTTCGGGGTTAGTAATTCCTTCTAGGCTGATGGGTTGTAGGTTGGAACCACTGCGAGCCACTCGCCACCCATTACTGCTTCCACCATTTGGTCGCTGTTTCCAATATACTAAACCTACACATATACATCAACACAGAATAAAATTATTCTATCTTACTAGTTATTCAATAAGATAATATGTTCTAAAAATTAATATTTCTCATTAATTATATCAGGGCTTGATTTCAGGGAGAATGTGCCGGAACGGTGTTCGGGAACCTCTTGGATCCAAAAATAAATTACAAAAAAAAATATATGAAAAAAAAAACAATTATTAGAAAAATTTACTACTATTATTTAAATTGTTCCCCTCATCAGCCCACTACAAAACTATGCATTTGTCAAAATCAAACACCAGCACTAATCCTTAACTTAACTACTATCGTTCATTTCTTTTTTAATACGTTCTACCTAAAATTCTCTTGTAAGTACAGCGTATTTTAAAAGATTTCAACAAGTGCATGGATTCATGGCTGATTTCTGGCCATCATACAGCATTGGACACAAAGAGTAAGGAAAGGTCAAGAAACAAACAATATGACAACACAATGATGAAACTATGGAAACTTTTTTAAAATGTCCGAACCACCGAAACCATCACTTAGAGTTTGACTGAGGCTCCGGGATAACACCATCATGAGTGACATGTTTTCGATTGTCGTATGTCTAATCTGACGATACAGCTCTTTAGAAGTATCAGCAAACTTTATTACCTTTTTAGATACAAGTTTATACCTATGTTACATATTTTATAAAGCTTTAAAAATGTAGATCTGCTTTGTAATAACCTGATGTAAACTTATATGCTAATATAAAATATAAGTATATTTGTGTCTGTAAATCTTTTGAATTGCTGCGTTCCGGCACCTATAATTTTAGAAATCAACCATTGATTATATTTATTAATTTAAATGGGAGTTAAACTAACTAATACAGGTTCTACCAATCTATACACTGCTTTGTCTAGACAAATAACGAATACGATTTTCTTCTACCAAATTTACCCAACCTGAATATAATCAGTGCCAATATAGTCTAAATACTTCTTTCTCTTCTTTAGGTTCCATCTTATACCATATGCTGGAGGTTGTCACAGCAGGTCATAGTTTATTTGTAACAACTCTGAGTAGTTTACTGGAATCAGTTCTTCATATTCTTATGTCAAGAGATCTGTTGTTTTCCTCTACTTCTCTTTGCCTCTGTTTTCTCCTCAATTATTAATCTTAACGTTAAACATTATTTCCTCTTAATCAAATGGCTATCGTACGTCAATTTCATCTTTTTTTTGTACTTTAATTTTCTCTCCTCTATTGAGTATACAGGGTACTCAACATTGTTAATGCAATCTACCCTAAATATATACAGGATCGTTTGATAACAACACCATTTCTTAATACTGAGCTTCACCTGTGACAGTATCCTATTAGTCGAACAAAACCATAGCAGTGTATTAATCTAAGGCTAACCATATATACTGACTACAAAGTGACTTTTTCACTTTTATAAAATAATTTCTGTACGATTTCTTTTGCCTGAAAATCGTTTACTATGATTTCATGTTTTTGGACAACCTGTATAATCCAAATCATTCACTGAATTATGAATGGTTCAGTCAATCTGAAGATAAGTTTTGGAGTAAAACTCATTGCTGTTGAATGATGGATATACAACCCATCATTGAAATAATCTGTGTTTTGATTTGTGTTTGTTTGGTGACACAACTGAAAGTGAACTCCAACACACTGTGTAATATGCCATTACAAATCAAATTAATTGTACAGTAATAGAAAAAAGAACAGGTTGGGTAAATTCTTGGATTTCGTTGTCCATGACGTGTCCGGTACTTAACTAAATATAATTATTTCACTACCGACTCGGAACACAAAGTTTTTATGGTTTAAAACATTAGGTTTTACCTTATACCCTGAACCAGTTTTCGCTTTTAAAAAGATTCTTCAGAGGCTGCCACTGGGAGCACTGTCTGTCTTGTTGTTGGTGACAGTATTGACTTTTGAAAGATCAATATTGTGTGTGTGGGGTATGATATGTTCGAATAATGCGTGTTATTTGAATTGTGTCTGTTCGTTTAGGACGTCATTTTTATGTGTTTTCGTGTGTTTGTATATTTCCAATTGTTCTAGTAGTGTAGGAGTTTACTGACTATTGTTCTGGCGTATCCGTTGGATAAAATATCTACCAGAATCCAACGGATACGACAGAACAATAGTCAATAAACTCCTACACAAAACAAACAACAGACAAAGACAGAAAAATAAATTCATAACACTAGCATACATCACAAACCAAAAAGAAGAAATAGCCCACAAATTCAAAAAAGCAGGATACAGAATCGCATACAAAACTACAAACAAAACACAACACACACTATCAAAACACACACACAAAGCACAAAACAAATTCTATCTACCTGGTGTTTACAAACTAAATTGCTCAGACTGCAACAAATTCTACATAGGCCAAACAGGACGTAGCTTCAAACAAAGATACATTTAACACACAAAGGCACTACACTCCACTACAGAATCCACCTTTGCAAACCACCTCACTGAAGCAAACCACACGTACAAAAGCATCGACAATAACATGGGCATTCTACACGTACACACAAAAGGCCGAAAACTAGACACTCTTGAACAACTGTAAATATACAAACACATAAAAACGACATCTTAAACGAACAGACACAATTCAAATCACACGCATTATTCGAACATGTCACACCCCACACACACAATATCAATCTTTCAAAAGTCGATACTGTCGCCAACAACAAGACGGACAGTACTCCCAGCAGCAGCCTCTGAAGAAGCTTTTTAAAAGTGAAAACCGGTTCAGGCTATAAGGTAAAATTTTACGTTTTTACCCGTAAAAAACTTTGTGTTCTGAGTCGGTAGTGAAATAATTATATTTAGTTAAGTAACGGACACGTCATGGACAACGAAATCCAAGAATTTACCCAACCTGTTCTTTTTTCTATTACTGTACAATTATTTTGATTTGTAATGGCGTATTACACAGTGTGTTGCAGTTCACTTTCAATTGTGTCACCAAACAAACACAAATCAAAACACAGATTATTTCAATGATGGGTTGTATATTGTAGCGTGACCAAGACAGAACTAAGAGATAGTCTTAACAGTGAAAACTATGCATAATACAGAAGCAAAACCAGCCAAATTTAACTTGTAATAAAGAATTAATCATGAAAAATAGATCCTATAAAGTGAAGAATTTAAAAACAAATAATATGAAATTAAAGGAGTATTAAAACAAAACAATCACTATGAAGAAGGATTATATGATAGATAGAATTAATAAAGAGAAAACTAGGAGTTCAATGTGAAGGAAAACCCAATGACAGACTAGACATACTGAATAAAAAGACTATAAAAACAACTAAGACTTAAATTGACAAAACCCCAACTAGATTAGGAGAGTGAGATATTGAATATAATTGTAATTAAGATGATAAGAGATAATATAAGAGAATAAAACTGTATTTTAAATAGTAACTATACCAGGGATGTAAATCATAGAATAATCAGAAAAGACTGATTGTTAAACAAAAATTTATTTAAAATTATACGAAAAACTGGATAATTATAACCAGCATTACAACTAATAAATAATATTATATTTAGATGATTGTAAGTGCATACTATAACCAGTAAAACCAAACAATGTAATTGAGATTTAATCAAAGAAAGGGAAAGTGTGACAAACTAACCTAGCAAAATGAGAATTTACACTTATAATGATAATGAATGTAATCAGCAGGATATAAAACTATTGTGCATTATATCTAGATGAAAATAGATAACACAAGGATCATTCTAATACAAATATAAGGCAACTAGAATGTTGTAATTTTTATAATTAATGTAATGTACTATGATAAGGTAAGATAGAGAGTGAGGTACACACCTTGTACAATAAAAACCCAATGAAATACTTATCCAAATGAGAATAAATACTATCAGAAGCATCAGTGATAAATAAACTAACTGTTGTAATGTAAACAAAATAATACCTAACACTGAGCAAATCATTAATAATGTAATTATAATGAACGTAACTGTTTGTTCCTAAATGTAAGATGTGGTATGTAAAATAAGCAAGAACTAAGAAGATCAGGCAGAGACAAGCTGTCATAAAACTGAATAGAAACTATAATGTTTAACTAGAGATAAGATTTCAGTGAAACAAAATAAGTATCACAAAGAAACAATTATACAAGAAAGCCATTCTCATAGTACAAAAACTCATGTGTTTTTTATAACAAAATAACATGAAACAGTCATGTAATTAACAGAAAGATGTTAACCACAAGTTAGTATGATTACTCAATATTAAATAGAAGGTATTATCAACCGTCTAAAGGGAGTGACAATATTGTACCAAGATAAAATAATTCATGATGTTATAGGCACCATAAGCCTAGAACTACATTTTATAGTTATTCCCTAATTAATGTTCAGAATGTTAGCTCATCACAACAAAGGACATTGTAGGAGCTAAGTTCAATAGTGATCGTAGAGAATTGTAAATAAAATAATAGTAAGACATGGTTTAATAAAATTTATTGTAATAATATATAATTTCAATCACTTTCTGCTACAGTCCGTTTCTTGATGTATATAATACTATAATACTTATAACTATTTTACCTCAAGATATATTTTTTCCTAAGGAACATGTTTCGGGAGATCCTGTTCTCCCATCTTCAGCCTTCGCCATCTTGCTTCTGGTGCAGTATTTGTGTGTTGGCTTCTGGATGTTATTAAGGTGGTTTGTTGGTCTTTGGTCCTTCAATGTTGCATTATTGTGTGTGGTTGTGGTATCTGTTTTTGTATTTTGTGTATTTTCGATGTTGAGTGCTTTGAATATTGTGTCATGTTTTGTATTGATTTGTATTTGTTCTGGTATTAATTTGTTTTGTGTTTTATACATTTACATATAAATTTACAGATTTACAAACATAAAACACAAAACAAATTAATACCAGAACAAATACAAATCAATACAAAACATGACACAATATTCAAAGCACTCAACATCGAAAATACACAAAATACAAAAACAGATACCACAACCACACACAATAATGCAACATTGAAGGACCAAAGACCAACAAACCACCCTAATAACATCCAGAAGCCAACACACAAATACTGCACCAGAAGCAAGATGGCGAAGGCTGAAGATGGGAGAACAGTATCTCCCGAAACATGTTCCTAAAGGAAAAAAAAAAATATATATCTTGAGGTAAAATAGTTATAAGTATTATAGTAATAATATATAAGTAAAAATAAGCATCTTTGTTAATAATGGACGGAATTATATCATAAGGGGGGTGTTAAAACGTGCATCTGGACAAAAGCCAGATAATGGTGATGTTGGATTTAAGTTTACATGTGGTATAAGGGACTTATGTCCATTAGAAACTATTTCAATTAATTTTAGTAAGAAAGTTGGCGTTGTTTTCTTAATCTCAACCCCAGAAACCCACGCCGCTGATACAATTTCATTCTTTGCCCAAGGAAGGGGAGGATGACTCGATGAAGGAATGTCATCAAATTCCACCAATCACAGGGCGTAAATCTACTAAACGCACAGGTATTGCAAATTGGAACAGCGAGGTGAAGTGGCGTCCTAGAGTCTCTTTTGATCGAACGGCGATGCCATACAGATGACGAATTCTGCCGATCAAATTATCGCGAGTTACCCATCATGCTGTGTGAACGAATGTAAACAAGAGATTCTAACCTAATCAGTCGAAGTTATTGAAAGTATTGTGAATTATAATGTAATAAAGTGTAGTCAAGTTAACAGTGTTTAGGGAATTGCATAGTGTATAATAATTTGCAATTCAGTGAGGTTGAGGAAAGTATAGTGCAATTATTGTTACTTACTCATGTTATGGTTATATCCAACAATACAATTCCAACTGATTCCACATTTGTAAATAATACCACGACTCAAACACTAAGATATCATTCAAATACTCACTTTTTATTATTCAACTGTAGTTCAGATGTAAGTTAATGTTAAGGATGGTTAACCTTGCCTAACCTAATAACCTAAAAGTGTCGAACTTACTCCGACAAGTTTTATAATATAATATTAAGAAGTTATGGTTAACAAATGTAACCACTCTCCTATTCTGAGATTTTAGAAATGTAATTAACATATTTGAGTCCATATTTTACAGTTCAATGAACCTAATTATTTAAGTTTAATTGAGACGATTCTCGTCTACCACTAGTTTATTGTAACAAGACGACAACCCTGAGATGTGTGTTTTCAAACCGTAATAAGTGATTGTAAACAAGGTTAATTGAGTTGAATGTATTTAATTAGGATTCAGAATTATTTAGATTCTGAATAAATAGCAACTTTTAAACATTAATGGAGCATTCATTTATTTGAATTTAACAATAATGATTTTATTAGTACAGTACAGGTTATGTTTACTTGTTAAATAGTTGGCAGCACTCATCACCGGCAAAAGTGAACCTACTCAAACAATTGTTTTTACTAATAACCATACAATGTAACCCTATATGTTACGCTACCTTAGATATTAGTTTATAGACTTAATTCATAATACATCATGTGTTTGGCAAATAAGAATTGCTAAATTGTAATGTAATCATATTAATAACGATACAGATGAACGTCTCCTAGTAGTATAAAAAATGAATATTATACAGGCGACAGTAAGGCGCCAGACGTTTTAAAAATGTATTGTCAGAAAACAACTGTCTAGTCATAAAGATATAGAATGCTTTGTTTGCTCACAGTAACAAAAAATACAGAATACCGTTAGCAGGGTGGTAAAAACACTCTTGGAATTGCAAAAGAAATAGGCAGCGAAAGCGGTTTGAGCAAGAGAAAGTCAGTGTCATTTTTGCAAGTTAACGTACACGCGGGAAGAACTCGCATGCCCAATGTTATAGCCAACCAAAAATAGCGTCACTTGGAAGCGCGAACTATTATCAGCTGCTGAGTGGGTGAATTCGAATTTACCGGCAAAATTTTCAACAGATAGCCAATTGGGGTATTTTTTAGTTTGACAGTGGGAAGTGTAGTAGGTTCAACCATATAAATATTACCCTCGTAGGAACACGAGAGAGTCTAGAGTCTTGTTTTGTGTCTTAGAGTATTAATCTGGAGTGTCAGTCTCGGAGTCTTAGATATGAGTCTTATAGTCTTAGATATCAATCAGAGGAGTTTAGTTGAATCAGTCGAAGGAGTAATATATCATTTTTATTGTGACGATATTCTTGTTTAAGTAAACATGAAAGAATTAATAAATCAAGTTATTATTCAATAATTATATATCTACAATCTAACCGGAAATTGTTCAAGCTAATACGAAGAAGCAAGCGGTTCGCGAGTGACTAAACTTAAATTAGTGCGGCATCAAGAGAGAAGAAGTATATTTACTATGTGCGCGTAATCTGAATTAAGTAAAGGCAGAAGTATACTTTATTAAGTGCGCGTAATATGGAGTATATAGCCGAATTTAAGGTCGCAGTGTGCGAGCGTCAGTTGTTATCGCGTACGAGTGAATCAAAAACAGAGCAAGTAGTGATAAAGAGTGATGTGTGGGAAGTGAGATACGGAGAATGCAGGAAATGGATAATCAAAAACCAAGTAACAAATTTAAATTTAATTGATTACTAAAGTAGATCCAATGTAATATACTCGTCTATCCATGGTTCGCCCGTTTCATTCTGAAAGAATTCACGAGTATGTTGAGATGCTAATGGTATTCTATATCTTATGACACAGAAAGAAATACTTATTAAATATATATGTACTTTATAGATATTAATTCATAATTGTGAAAAGAGATAATCATTAAACATATATATGTAATCTGTTAGGTTAAACCGTAAATGTATTGCTCAATGAATAATAGTTGCAAAGATTCAATTTGTTTCATAAATTCTAATGTTGAACAATTATAAATTTATAAATAACTAGCAAAATACCCGTGCTTCGCTACAGACTTTCACGTAGTACGTAATTGTACAATTATTGCTCGCTTAATAGTATAGGATTAGATAGATTGTACAAATTCTCAACTCTTAGTTTGTTTATTTACATTCATAGCAACAGCTATTTTTTATTTATTTCGAGAAAATCGTTAGAGCCGTTTCCGAGAAAAAAAGGACATACATTTATTAATTGAACTTCGAAATTTTCTCGACTGTAAGAACCTGCAAACAACGAAGTTTTTCAATTTAAAACAATGATTAAAAACTCAGAATTAAATGTATTCGGGGTTTCCAATAAACTGAGATATCAACCACTTCATTTACAAAGTATGCAATTCCTGCGATAAATTTCATTATTTGGTTTTTTGCCCCTTAGGAGTGAGTTTTTAAAACCGTTTCTTAGTGAGTACCTAAGACCTATGATGAAGCTACGTTCAAAGTTTCATTGATATCCATTCAGTGGTTTCAGAGATATCGTGATCAGGGAGTCAGTCAGTGGTATTTGGCTTATATAGATATCTATATCTAGCCGATTTACCCAGCGTTGCTCGGGTTCATAATTTATTCATAGGCTCATAGGCACCTATTCTTGTTCTAACGTTATATTACTTGTATATTGTACAATCTTCCTTATATTGTTACGTTCGCATTCTCACTGGAGGAATACTCTGTAGCGCACCTGTTTAAGAACATGTCATAAACTGTATTCTTATATCTGGAGAAGAATTGTGTTGCGCGTGATGCTCCTGCTCGATTTCTAACTCTGGGAGAGGGCGAACAGCTAAATTAGTTTTCAATAAACTGTCTACAGTACTTGCACGCGCTGCGTATTTACTGTCTTTTATAATTCATTGTGTTAATGTTGAAATAAGGCATTTGTTAAATTAGTGTCTCCTAAACTTATTCTAACAATACAATACCTCTATAGATTTCAGCTTATCAATTTTTAAATTCAAACTGAAGCAAGTGCATTTATATTGTCTGAACACTATGATCTGAATACATTTGCTATCAAAACTTTGTTTTTTATACTCGCTTATAACTTACTTCGATCTTAACTTATCCACTTTTAAATTCAAACTGAAACAACTCTGAATTCACACACTGTTAAGAAGTTTCTTAAGATGCATACACCACCTTTGATATCATAACCTATATCTTTATTTATAAGAACCGTGGACTCTGGCCCCGCCGTCTTTCGTGGGATCCGACCTAAGACTCCCCGGGTTCCATGGATGAACTCCGGGGAAGGCCCATCGGACGACTCCCGCGCTATTTCCTACGCGGGAGACTTCCACCGATGCTATGGTAACCAGAATCTATTCTATTGCGTTGCCATAGTAACCAGATCTAATAGTTTTTAAGACCCAAAGGACCCCCCAAAGGATCGTATCGAAACAACACTTGTCCTATGTTGGTTCTCCCGTTGCATAAAATATTTGTGCCAAGTTTGGTTGAAATCGGTCCAGTGGTTTAGGAGGAGATGTGGAAGACCCCAAAGGACCCCCCCCCCCCCGAAGGATCGTATCGAAAAAAACACCTACCCTATGTTGGTTCTCCCGTTGAGTAAAATATTTGTGCCAAGTTTGGTTGAAATCGGTCCAGTGGTTTAGGAGGAGATGTGGAAGACCCCAAAGGACCCCATCGAAGAAAACACCTATCCTATGTTGGTTCTCCCGTCGCGTAAAATATTTGTGCCAAGTTTGGTTGAAATCGGTCCAGTGGTTTAGGAGGAGATGTGGAACATACATACATAGATACATACATACAATGGGGGGGGGGGTTGCCCCTTAGGAGTGAAAGTTTTTAAAACCGTTTCTTAGTAAGCACCTAAGACCTATGATGAAGCTATGTTCAATGTTTCATTGATATCCATTCAGTAGTTTTTGCTCTACGTTGATTCTATGTCAGTCAGTCAGGCAAACTTCCCCCCCTTTTCCCCCTTTAAAGGTCGAATTTCCAAAAATCCCTCCTTAGCAGATACCTACATCACATAAGGAACCTACATGCCAAATTTCAAGTTTCTAGGTGTTATAGTTTCGGAGATTTCGTGATGAATCAGTCAGTGAGTCAGTGGTATTTCTCTTTTATATACAGTAAAGCCCCTATTATCCGCGAGTGCCGCGAAAACTTTTTTTAATTACGAACCTCAAAAAAACCAATATTAATCCAAGCCAACAACAGGGAAAATACAATAGGCCCTACAGTGCGAAGGTCGAAAATTTCTGACAGGTTTATTGTGTATCATAATCCTATAGGCCTTCTCGGAATTTTGTTTTGGCTCTTGCTCTTTTGTTTTGGTCAAGTTCACTAACCTTCCCCCTCTACGTACATATTCTCTCGGTCTGCCAGTGGTGTCAGTTGTCAGTAAGCGTGCTTAGTGATCAGTCGTGATCAGTTCGTTAGTTCCTGAAATTAATAATGGCTGAAAAACGAAAGAAGGTTGTGTTAACGATTGCACAAAAACTTGAAATGATTTCTAAAATAGAAAATGGCACTTCAAGGAAGCAGATGTGTTTGAATTACGGGATCGGGGAAACAACAGTGCGAGACGTTTTAAAGCAAAAAGACAAACTGTTAGCCTTTGCATCAGTGTCGAACAGTGCTTCTGGGATGAAGAAACGAAAAACAATGAAGAAATCCACCTATAATGAACTTGACTCGGCATTAGCGGAATGGTTAGATCAGGTGCAAAGTGAGGGCACCCCCGTGTCTAGTCCTACCATTGCAGCTAAAGCAAAAAACTTTTTTGATTTGTTAGGCCTGGAAGGAAATTTTGATGCATCGTCCGGTTGGTTACATCGTTTTAAGAAACTTCATGGAATTAGAGAGATTGGTCTACACAGAGAGAAGCTGAGTGGTGATCAACAAGCAGCTGATGATTTTCAACGTGATTTTGAAGAGTTTGTGTTGTCTGAAGATCTGTCATATGAACAAATTTATAACGCTGATGAATTAGGGCTTTTTTGGATGTGTCTTCCCACTCGTACTTTAGCATTTGAAAGTGAACATCAAGCGGCAGGTCACAAAAGTAGCAAGGAAAGAATTACAATCTTGCCATGCAGCAACGCTGCGGGTAGTCACAAACTTAGGCTTCTTGTAATCGGTAAATCTAAGAAACCGAGGTCTTTTAAGGGGACAAGAGCAGAAAATTTACCAGTTGATTATTTCAACCAAAAAAAAGGTTGGATGAACCAGCAGATTTTTCAAGAATGGTTTGAAAACATTTTTGTGCCTCAAGTACGTAAACATCTTGACTCAAAAAATTTGCCAAAGAAGGCTTTTTGTTAATTGACAACGCGCCTTCACACCCAGCTACATGTGTGCTTAAATCTTCTGACGGGCAAATCTTCGCAAAGTTTTTGCCCCCAAATGTTACTGCGCTGATACAACCTATGGACCAGAGAGTCATGGCAACCATGAAGATAACATACAGAACAAAGTTGTTACTGTCAAAAATCAAAGAAGGCTGCGATCTCAAAGAATTTTGGAAGAATTATATAATTTTGGATAGCATTTACGATATTGCGTCTGCATGGGATTACATCAAACCTCAACCCTTGTTAAATCATGGAGAAAACTCTTTCCGAGTATCGAAACAAATGTCAACCAAAACATCTGTGAAGAAGAGAATGAAGTCATGCCGACCGCTACACTTGTTGACCTAGTGACATCCGTTCCGGGAGGTGAGAATGTCGACGAAGAGAACATAGAAAAGTGGCTGGAATGTGACGCAAGTGAGCCGGGGTTTGAACGACTGACTGACGTAGAGATAACGAACAAAGCAATGGGAGTGAACGAGAACGAAGAAGAACAAAGTGAAATTGAAGAAGACGAGGCGCCTGCGCGGATGACACACGAAACTGCTTTGCAGCACGTAGACGGACTGCTTCAATATTTAGAGGAACAAGACAACGACGCACATCTGGCAGAAAAACTCATGTTAAGGAAAGTACAATCTATAATAAAGAAAAGGTGTTTCCAAAGCAAGAAGCAAAAACGAGTGACTGATTTTCTTTGTTTCATAAATACGATATATTTAATTATAGTAAATGATTTAAGGAGTTATTTCTTTTGTAGAAAATGCGTAATGATTGATGATGTTGTTTAATGTATAAATCTTAATATTATATTTCTATGTCTAGTGCTAAATTTATGTATCAATATCTCTTGTTTGTGTAAATGTAATACAAATACAAATAAGTAATTAGCATCCCAACAGAAGCGTTATTTTAATAACCCCTGAGATCTTAAATATCTCTGGCGCCCAGCAATTTAAATAAAGTATTAGTCATATTAGATATTGTAGCGTGACAGATATAAGCATAATATTGAATGGCAATTGATCATTAGAATAATGAAGTTATAATATTTAAATTTGGAAGAAAGCATTAAGTTTAATATAAATAGATTAATTCATAGCAACTGTGGAAAGAAATCATTATTATAAAGAAAATACAAATTCAAGTAAAAGGAGTTACTAGTGATGAGTCATCCAAGACCAGTCTCATAACCAAAGGTTTTCAAGGTATAACCCAGGAAGGTAAAATAGTAAATAACAAAGCAGTACTGAATATGACCAAACCCACAACGAGGGAGAATAAATAAAAGAGAAACCCTAAAATAAGCCAAGATCAACCAATACAGGTTGTGTATTTCTGAATTAAAGAAGAAGATGGAGAAGATCCCAAGAAACCTGATGGCATCAAGAACAGATGGAGAAGATACCAGTCCCAGAAGGCAGGAGAAAAGAAGACTGAAGAAAGAAGAAGAGGGCAGCATCCTGAAGAAGACGTCATGCTCTTATAAAAGACACCCAAATCCCTATATCCCCAAAATAAATATCTAAAAATAAAAGTATAACGAAATAAAAACCACATGTATACAAATTTAAGAGAGAGGAGTGTATAAAGTAAAAGTTTCCTGTGAACTAAGATGAAACAATGATATAGTGCCCATGGAACGGGTCTCCATTGAAAAAACGCTAACCAATTTATTATGTTAATAAGACTATACGACCATTTAGCATTAACATAATATATAAGTGAAAGTGAACCAGTGATAGTTTTGGGTATTATAAAAAATGAACCTTGTGTTTCATTCTTGGCAATCACAAACATTGGATGCAATGAAATATGCATTTTTCAATGACTTAAAATGTGTACGGTGACAATATGTTGTTCATAAGACATGAATCTGTTTAAAATAACATTTTTGTTTTACATGAAAAAAGAAAAACAGATTTCATAGTGCTTTTTGAACGGTTCATACTATTTATTTGTTAATGACAGGGTACAATTCCCCAAAGACAAGGTATAAAAGACTGTATAAAAACTGTAGAATCCTACTTATAATAATAGTTAGAAATAAGAATATAGATATAAGGTTTTAATGTATATAGTACAAGAATGTTTAAAAATGTTTTAGATATAAGGCCATTAGTTTGGGTCTGAAACAACTAACATCAGAACTATAAAAATAGTTACCACTTGTAAATAGTAGAGAGTAATTAAGATGTTAGTTAGTACAAAACCTTTGTTGTAAACCATATTTACATGTTGGAAATGGGAATTTTGTTGCAAAATGTCTGATTTGAAGACAACCATTTATTTAAAAAAAATGTTCTTTATTCTGTTTTAACTATTATTTGTATTGTAACCAATACTAATTGTTTTTGTGTAATTTAAAAACATGTTTAATTTATAATACTATTTGTAAAAGTCAGAGAGGGTATCACACATCATATATTGTTTGCAAATTATTGTGTAAGAAAAATTGTTAAAAAATCATAGGCCAAAAGAATGGAAACCAAACTTCATCAAAACAGAGAAATTGCTCAATTAAATGCAAATAAACAAAAGGGGTTTAGACAAAATAAACTTGAGATCATGCCATATAATTGCACATACCATTTAGAGAGATTTTAATAAATTATATTCAGAATTATGAATAAATGTGAAAATGACTAAACTCAGAAATTTAGACATGGGAGTCATATATTTCAGAATAATGTTTCAGAATACAACTAATTCAATTAATTACCAGAAAATAAGGGAATAGGAACCTTTTAATACAATATAGGATTATTAATATTAAATATAACTGATAAAATGGCTGAATTTATATAATGACAGGAAGTAAATTTTGATGTTTTGGACTCTTCAGAGTATACCCAAACTGAAAGTAAAATTACTATTTTTTGGACAGAAAACACTATAAAATGGCATTATTTAATCTGAAAATAACCAGAATGAACTGAAAGATTAATTTAAATAAAATCTAGTGAATAAAATTGACAAATAACCAAAGTTTAGGCATTCATATAGTGAAATAGTAAAATGTACACAGGATGTGAAAATATTTTTGAACAATGTTAAGGATAATATTATATGGGCTAAGAGTTTAATTGAAACTGAAGGAAACAGTTAGTTAATTATTGGTAGTTGAACGGTTAACATGACATACCTTTGAAAACGTGAATAATCTAACCTATAATCGTCATACAAAGCGAGTGTATAGTGAGTTATTGTGAAATCGTGAGTGACTTGTAAAATACTTCTGAAACTATCATATTATAACAGAAACGATCAAGTAACACTCCATAACACAGAACAATATAAATCTACTCCGAAAAACACCATAAAACACTAGAAAACTGTATAATACATTAAACCAAATTAGTGATGGAATCGGAGAAAGTGTTTGAACTAATAATTATACAGATACACTAAATACAACCCAGAATCACTACACCAGTCACTACACAACATATAACAAGAGATTTGCGGACACGAGAACAGAAATATTGCGTCAAAATACATTATTTGGAATGCAGCAGCAACGAACAACATTTTCATCGACTTGACGGCAGCCATCTTTCTTTGACAATTCCAGTGCCTCTTCGTGGTTCATCACAGCTGTTTGGTGAAAACAATTATTATATTTACAAATTATTATTCAATGTCTGTGTTTATTAATAACTATTAATTTGATTGTAACGTTATACTTTTTAAATATTAGCCCGATTTCTCTGACTTTGGTAATAACTGGCTGTTTAAAGAACCCTATATAATTTTTATATCATATACTTGTAACTTTTTTCGATATCCTGAGAATCGATACTAATCGATAAGAGTCAATATTGCTATTACTTAATAAAATATTAATACTTTTCAATACTTAATAGTTCTTTATTTCTTCAATAATACTAATTACCAATAATATAATTCTAATTGATAATCTACAAGGACTTTACCACCCGTAAGTGAAGATAACCTAAAAAATAGAAAGGTAAACAAATATCGATTGGTTTACAGACAGTCTTATGAGTGGTGATAGATTATTTAAATTATACTAAAACTTTAATAAAAAATTTTCAGAAGAGCATTACACTGTTTAAAACTTCACAGCCCTATATTAATTAATTGATCCTAATTAATTAATTAATAAAATTAAAATAATTTTTTTTTATAAACATAATTTTTTTTTAAATTTCCTTCAAAACAATAAATTTTGTTTTGAAACGTTCGGCGAAGCCAAGCATATATATTTCTTCATCAACTTTACTCTACTCGACCGGTCTTGCTACCATTGGGACTCGACCAGCTGGGAAACTTAAGGAAGTGTTTCAGGCCAGCAAGACGTCGAGAGCCACACCAATTACACACCAATTAAACACCTTACAACTTACAGATTCACACATCAATCTTATTTATTTTATTACAAATTGAATAGTCCAAACAGAGGGGCTTGATTACATCGGAGTCGAACTTCACAATCACAATCTCTAATATCATCAACACATATATTTATTTAATTTGTATTTTATTACAATATAAATAATTGATATTATCACACAAGCGTTGTAATTATAATATTTGTCGCCAACAACGTGATATAATTCCACGAATGTATTATTTGGTGCATCCAAACGTGGTGCAAACCTCAGTAAAGTTATATTTGACGCCTGAACACAAGGGGCAACTCTTTTAAAATTGTATTAACCATAAATTTTCTAATAGGTTATCACGATTGAAGAATCTGCATTCAAAGTAAGTAAGCATTTATAAGACCGACATGATTAATCCAACATTAAGATAACCTATTTAGAACCGACATCAAGTGAAGATTCCTTCGGATGATGTTCAGCATTAACATTAAATACCAATCAAAATAACTCATGCAAGAGATCTACTATCAACATCTTGTTCCATTAGTGATGATGTTCAACTAATTAACCAAATAACTAGATAATAAACAATGATAAATTAGATTAAAAAATTCAAAGAAGGAAGAATAACAACTTATAATCAAATAAATAATAATATACAAAGGGATGACCAATGTTTGAGGCTCGAGTTAGGTTGAATGCACGAACGTAATTATAAATAATAATAAAAATAAATAAAGGAAAAACTCATCAAAATACACATACGTAACAATATCCACCATTCAACAGCAATGAGTTTTACTCTAAAACTTATCTTCAGATTGACTAAACCATTCATAATTCAGTGAATGATTTGGATTATACAGGTTGTCCAAAAACATGAAATCATAGTAAACGATTTTCAGGCAAAAGAAAGCATACAGAAATTGTTTTATAAAAGTGAAAAAGTCACTTTGTAGTCAGTATATATGGTTAGCCTTAGATTAATACACCACTATGGTTTTGTTCGACTATTAGGATAATGTCACAGGTAAAGCTCAGTATCAAGAAATGGTGTTGTTATCAAAGGATCCTGTATATATTTTGGGTAGATTGCATTAAGAATGTTGAGTACCCTGTATCGCAATAGAGGAGAGAAAACTAAAGTACAAAAAAAAAGATGAAATTGACGTACTTTAGCCATATGATTAAGAGGAAATAATGTTTAACGTTAAGATTAATAATTGAGGAGAAAACAAAGGCAAAGAGAAGTAGAGGAAAACAACAGATCTCTTGATATAAGAATATGAAGAACTGATTCCAGTAAACTACTCAGAGTTGTTGCAAATAAACTATGACCTGCTGTGACAACCTCCAGCATGTGGTATAAGATGGAACCTAAAGAAGAGAAAGAAGTATTTAGACTATATTGGCACTGAAAAAGCTACAACAGCTGTTAACAAAACACTGGTGCATTGCTTTACAGCCCCCCCCCCACCATAATCTTTTAAAGTGATGCCAACTAAATAAGTTATCAGATCTGATAAATGTATGCCATACTTAGAGACTACTTAAAGCCACATAACATGTGCTTTTCAAACATGCCTTTACTAACCAAATATAGCATAACATCAATTATCCAAAATAATTGCGGCACACCAGTTTCAGATAACCTATTTTTTCAGATAATTGATTTCCCTTGGTAGGGAAATTATTAAAAAAGAATTAAGGAATTTTACTAATATCAATTAAAATAAATATTCAGTGATTTTAATTCTGGTATTGATGAAAGCATTG
The DNA here is from genome assembly GCA_034769895.1 of Magicicada septendecula. Classification (NCBI taxonomy): domain Eukaryota; kingdom Metazoa; phylum Arthropoda; class Insecta; order Hemiptera; family Cicadidae; genus Magicicada; species Magicicada septendecula. The sequence continues at coordinate 848,490,381 of CM068368.1, forward strand.
AAATATTAAAATGTAATAACACTTATCGATACAAGTATTGAAAGAGTTGCTTAACATAGGCCCTATATGAAAGGAATGCTTGTTAGAGATAAAAGACGACGAGTCAGAGGAAATGAGTGAATCATTACAATGCATACTCAACAGTAAAAAATAATCAATAACACCTGACCTACTAGTATGCACAGTAATCACAAAATAGGGATACTGTTCAGTATCACAACATATTTCGGTTAAGTGATTTTTTGGATAACTGATGTTCTACTGTACATTTGTGATGAAGAAAATCTATCCTGCCCGTTTCTACTTTTGTTAGTATTTTAGTAAAATAATATATATACAGTAAAACCTGTCTTTAGCGGCCACCCTTGCATCATCGTAAACTGTGGCCGCTTAGAAAGGTGGCCGTTTAATAAAGGGGTTGGGGGGATAATAACAATACAGCATATTAAGTACAAATTATCTACTATATCATTTTATTATGTACTTGCATTTGTATGCTGAAGTTGTACTTCCTATTTACAGTAGTTTACAGTGAAATTACTTATATTCAAACACATTGGTAAAGATTGTACTTTTGAAAAATAGTTTTTTAATGTAGTTTGTTTTGCGCTAGCAGTTTTCTTTAGACCAAACAATAAAGCGCATTCCGACTGTACGCATTATTGCATAATTTTCGACCAAACAAAGTTTACTACAGTGTTCCACAACATTCTCCCCACATTCCTTATCGAGAGTCACGCAAATATCTTTGATCCGCTTAAGAGATTGTAACACTTCTTTAAACTCAGCAGTTCATTAATTCCTTCTTCTTCACTCTGTACGTCATCGTCACCCGTTTCTGCAAAAAAGCAGAAACAACACTGTATTGTAAAAGTGTATATCCCAAATAGTGGAGATTTTAATTGACCGTTTCAAGAAGTTTTGATTGCAAATACAGAAGTTTTTCTGACTTACCTTTGTAATCTTTCGAAAATCGATCCTCCCAGTTGCCCTCGAGATCATCACAGCATTGTAGATTATCCATTTCCACGTTTTTACATATGGCAGTCCAGCAACTGTAGCAAGTGTCTGAAGTTCTTGCAAAATTTCATGTAATGGTTGTGCCTGCAGATCAGCGTCTCTAACTTGAATGCCACATTTTGTAAAACACTTTTTAATGGTGGTAACAGCAACCACGTTCCAGGCTGTCTTGATCTACGGATACCGCATTTAGGACAGTGATTTTCTTCGCCAGGTCAAATGCTGAATTGCTGTCATCTATGGGACACAATGAACCAAAGAACACTTTTTCGATAAAAAAGTTTAAATGTCTGAATTATTCCTTGGTCCAGTGGCTGAAGATGAGATGTGTTTGGTGTAATAAATAACAGTCTGACATTGGACAATGATGAAACTGGATTACATGTCGCATATCCAGTAATAAAATTACACAGCGATTTTTGTTTTGCATTTTTTTATTAAATTCTTGTAACCAGTCTTCAAAAATTCTGGATGTCATCCACGCTTTTTTGTTAGCATGGCAACTAATACCCAGTAATGGTGTCTCCAAATTCCTGAAACGCCTCGGTTTTAATGACTTTCCGATAACTAATGGCCGCTTTTTCACCAGCAGCACTACAGCCTAACATAATCATTAGTCTGTCTTTAGCCATTTTTCCACCTTTACACGCTTCATTTTCTAGTATTAATAATTTATTTGGTATACCTCTAAAATATAATCCAGTCTCATCAACGTTGTAAATGTCACTTAATTCGTATTCTGCCAGAATACTTGGTAACCTGTCTTTCCAGTCATTGACTTCATTAACAGGTACATCCCCCCTTTACCCGAAATTATTTTGAACGGTATGTTGTGCCGCTTTCTAAAACGCTCCAACCACCCATTGCTAGCTACAAAATTTTCGACTTTAACTTCTATAGCAATTTCGAGTGCTTTCTCCCATTACTAACCGGTGCGTTTCCACTAACCGGGAGTTTTTCTTGAGTGAACACATTTAAACCACTTGTAAAGAATTTCGTTTACTTGTGTACACTTTGATTCTCGCTTTATTTTTATTCCCCGATTCATATTGGATTCCCACTCTTTTAAATATGGTCTTTATTTTTTATTATGTTGTTAATCTGTGTTCTTCCGCATTTAAAAACGTCAGCATGTTTCCTTGCTAAAACACTCTTATCGCTTTCAAAAATAACATTTCGCTTAGTCTCTAAATTAATACGCACTCGTCCTTTTTTACTCATTTTTTACACACTGTTACACTATTAAGCTACCATTATTGTTTAACTACTGTTAAATTACACTACAAATTACGAGAACACCTCTTAAGCACATGCGGATCATTTACGCTTAATTCAACATTATGAAGGTTTCAACAGTTCAGAACGTTCACGTATAACTGATTGCTGAGTACTGTTTCAACGTTGTCGAAACTTCAGTAGTGTATTGTGTACAAATAACATTTTGTAAATTTAAAAATTATGCAGATACATATGGCTAATTGTTTCAGTTCGTTAGATATAAACATTACTTGAGTATAATGAAGAAAGTTGTGTTAGTGGTTATAATCACAAACAGAATTATCACTGTTCCACACCACTATAGAAAAATTATTCTGATTAGCGCTTTCAAGCTTCTCAGGTCATCATCAGTCGGAATTACTTGAGTAAACACCGACTCAGCGCTAGTTTCGGAAACTACAATGAACATTTCATCCCGGCAAACTGAGTCAGAGTACCTGTGTGCGTGTACCGGTGCCTGCCACCACTATACGTGCTCTCGTCTAAACACTGGTGACTGTGTCGTGCCAGCAGGCACTGTATGCATAACCTATTCTTAGAAATCTGTATTGCCAAACTACAGTCTTTTGTCTGCTGTAGACTACCGAATTCCAGATGACTAAACATCTCGATGGCCGTTTAAACACGTGAAAGATCCCGTTAGGGACTGACCACTGGCTGAGGGAAGAGGTAGCCGTTTAATGGAGGGGAAATTTACATTGATCTTACGAGAAATAAAATCCGTTCCTCAGAAAAGTGCCCGTTCATAGAGGTGACCGCTGAAAAAAGGTGGCCGTTAGGTCAGGTTTCACTGTATTTGCTACGTTAGAATAAAAAGCTTACAGACAAATTCTATACAGAAGTCAATTTTTTTAAAGTCAGTATAATTACACGCTTACCACTAAATAAAACTACAATCTGATATTGCAAAAATTACAACTGGCAGCTGCTCATGTTATATTTACTTTAAGAAAAATTCTGAAATTATAATCCATTTATTACACCATTCACAATTTCCTTATAAAGCTTTCAAACTGTAAACTAATGGAAAAGAATTTCTGTAAAATGTTTGTCTCACCTTTGTGGACTGTAGGCAAAGAGTCATTGTGAGTAAGCCCCAATTCAAGAGATCCTGTAGCTTTGATTATCGATCCGGCTGCCTCGTCTCCAGTACCTAATAGAAATCCTGCACCAGAACTATTGGAGTACCGCCGACGTCCTGACAAACGACTATGACCAACTCGCCCACAATCCTAACAAAAAACAAATATTATACATTTCAAAAACTGACGAAAATGCTCTGTTGGTAATAATATATTTATTTGGGTACTTTCTGATTATCGAGACATCTCTTCAAAACTTTATTGTATTAAAAATATCACACGTTATGCAATTATGGTAAAGATATACGTCAAACCCCTATTATATTCAAGAATATATTTACTATTACTTTTTTTAAGTATGGACATTTTTCTTACACAATTGTACTGGGGTAATAATGTCATAGTTCATACCTGTTAGGATCTAAAAAAAAGGCCCCAGAACTACTACACATAACTCCCATAAAAACAAAAAGCTGAAGTCACAATCTGCATTTGACTGTCCATATGCAAAAATCAATCACTGCCCCTAGTCATTCACAATTCCACAAATTTTCTCCCTCAACAGAAATCACTCCCCCCCCTCCCAGCTATAATTAGGTGAAACAACTGTACACAGAACTGAATATGGTCGGATGACTGTTGGCAAGTACTTATTTTAGTTTGCGTCATATATATATATATATTCAATCACTTTCTGCTACAGTCCGTTTCTTGATGTATATAATACATTTAATATTTATAAATAAATTTACTTCAAGATATACCTTTTTTTTCTCCTTGTCATTTTTTTTTTACCTTTTTTATTAGGAACATGTTTCGGGTACTATCTTGTACCCATCCTCAGCCTTCCGGTTTTTTTGTCTGGTGAAGTACATATGTGTTGTTGGTTGACTATTATTATTGTGGCTTCCTGTTGGCTTCTGGTATTTCAAATTGGTTTTATTGTGTGTGATTGTGGTGTATGTGTTAGTTTTTTGTGTATTTTCAATGTTGAGTGCTTTGAATATTGTGTCATGTTTTGTATTGATTTGTATTTGTTCAGGTATTAGTTTGTTTTCTGTTTTATGTTTGTATATTTGTAAATATTCCCAAATGTTCATTATGGTGCCTTTGTGTGGTATATGTTTTATTAGTGTTACATTGGTTATGTCTGGGAATTCATGTCCTGTGTTTATTACATGTGTGGCTAAATTGGATTTATATATTTCTGGTTTTTTGTATGCATTTAGGTGTTCAAAATAACGTTTTTTCAGCAATTTATATGAACCCAATTTATAATTAAACCAAGATTCTTCTTGAATGGACAAGAAGTCAAAATTAATACAAATATAAACCAAACATACACAAAGAACCGTTGGCATTGAAGTAATAAACCTCACTTGCAAGAGATTGAAGAAATTGTAATACTACACCAATTCCACTGGGACCGGCAACCACTAGGATCGTGAAGAAGAACGAAGAACAGAAGAACTCCTGTTACACTCCGGGACATCGCCTTTCAACCTTCATTGATAATCTGGACGCATATTTTGGTCAAAAGTAATCTCATCAGTACATCTTCAAGCGGTTATAAACAGACACGACTACCTCGAGTATAGTATTGTACGGTAACAAACCAGCTTATATTTAATTTTATACATTAAGAATTAATAACAATTTGTAATACTTAGTAACCTTAATTTTGCATTACCTGGCCTTACTAATCGTTAAAAGAATCACATGTACTCTGGGATAAGAGATAAAACAAAAAGTATATTTAATTTGTATTATGCAGTACTAGTCCATTAACCAATCGATTCAGCATTGCACGATCGATATTACGATCAGATAAACTGTGAGGAAGCCTTTAATGGAATTAGTTTGAAGAAGGATTTATTAATTCCGCAACCTTGAGGAGGTGTAGACTTATACTTCCTGAAATCTAGTTCAGTAATTATTACTCAGTTCTGTTTAATGGTTTGGCTTTAAGACATTCGATTTATTAAGGTTAATTCATTTTTATTTTTATGTTATGTTTAAATTTGTCAACTGAACTGTTCCCAATAGCATATAACAATCGAATGTTGAAATCAACAAAATTTCTTGCATTTTAGTTACCCTAACAACCATTACTTTCTGTCATTGGATAATATTTGATATCCTAGAGCCAGAATTAGAAAATATTACTACTCTTATTTAATAAAATACTCCATGCTTGGAATTACACCAAATCACATAAAACTCTCACTTAATCTGCCTTATTAAACCATATACATTTTACTACAATTTCATCTGACTGGACTTATTAAAAAGGTATTAATTTCTTTTTACAAATATTAAATTTAGGCCTATCGGTTTTATTACACCTGTTATATTTTTGTTTTGTTTTTAACTTAGTTTTTCTTTACCTGACCTACTGTACAAATAGTCACTGGCTTATGGCCACTTATATCAATTTTAATTTCCTGGTTTCAATTCATTATCTTATTTAGTTCATCACTGAACCCTTCATTGGTTTTTAACATAATTATAAGAACTACTTGCCAACTTATTGTCTTCCTGGCCAAGTTTACAAATATTATTTTAAACATCTTCATTAATGAATTAAAGTAAATACATTTAACATAATATCATACTTAACAAATGTACTCATTTTTATATTATCTAAATACAATTTTAACATGAATAACATAAGTACCCATGACTTAGTACTTCCTTAAAGCAACAGCTCCACACTTACTACACACAAAACATAAAATAAATATCCTGTAAACACTATATCATGCTACAGAACAACACCAAGTACATTTTATAACACGTTAAATATTAATTGAACAGTATATTATACTCAACTCCTACACATTAAACTCATCCCACTATACACAATGTTTATGTTTTACATCTCATACTACTCATTACATATTTTAGGTTTAGGTACACTTTTGATGTTTTATTACTTAGTAACCTTACTAGGTACCTTTGTAGCGGGTCAATTTTTGGGTGTTTTTATTTTAACCGTTTGGGGCATTTATATATTTTTATTCATTTCATTTTCGGTCGGGAGCCTTATAAAATATTGCGAAATAACTGTATTATTGTGCAACGTATTTGTCAGTATAACAGAACAGTGAAACAAAGCAATAAGACGCAGGTTGTTGTTGAGTAATGCGGCGAAGAATTTATCACCCCAATTTTTCGCAGAACTTTGCGTGTGTATGATCACGCCCGTATGCAACACTGATGGGCGGCGCGCCTGAGGGACACTTGGAAAACACAACCCACGCTGCGAAACATGGCGATGTAGAAAAACGTTTGTCGCAGCCACCAACTCAATACCGGAAGTCGCATTAAACTCTGCCTACTGTTGGTGACATCAGCAGAGCCAAGTCCAATATTAAGCTCTGGTAACACACATATATCAGCTCCATTCCATATATAAGATGGTTACCCAACAGCATATGAGCAATGAGCGACGACGAAAACATCGTGGCAGTAAAGAACCAGCTTCCCTCCAAAGAGAGCAAGGGGTACCTGTTACGTTCTCGGTGACGGTGGTCATACTCTGTGCGTACCGGCCGGTACACAGCTAAGTTAGGCTCTGTATAAAATTTCATGTTTCACCGATAAAAAAGTGAAATAACAGTTTAAATTCATGTAACCGCGGTTAATACCAGTCAGTGAAGAATATCCACGTTTAGTTCCGGACATACCAGTGATGGCCAAACGTTAAATAGTGAGTGCGCATGAAGACCACGTTGCCGACTAAAAAATTTCACAACATGTTTAAGGGTTAGGGGTAATAAAAATGTTCAGGGGAGGGTGTATAAATTGAGAGAATGAGTGAATGGCAGGCTGGGCTATCTTAGAGTATGTAAGTAGTAGGAAATAAGGATAGTAAGTAAGATGTAATAGTTGCCCAACCTATACACTTGTAATACCTTTAAAACCTGTAAAAAACTATTTTTTGGAGAAAAAGTATAAATTCAACTCTTTTGATTAATAAACAAAAAATAATTTCTCTTCCAAGATGCATTTTATAAGTTCTTCACACAACCTTGAAAATTACGCTTGTATCCCAAAGTACGTATGAGACCCTGGACCCAAGAACACGCAAAAAGGTAAGTGTAAGTTTTTTTTATTATTGTATGGTTTTCTATGTTAATTAAATGGTGATAAATTCGTAGCTTAACATTTGGCGCCGCGGAACAGGCACGAATTTAATAAAATGAAATTCCATACCTACAAATAAGATACAAGCGCAATTGAGAGGTTAAGTGAAAGACGTAAAAGGTTATGTTTAATATTGGGGAGTAGAATATATTTTTTTTTGATAAGTATGCGTTACATATGGTAAGATTTTATAAAGAAATATATATTAAAAAATTTTAAGAAAAATGGCAGATAATAATGATATTAGTTTATCTGATAGTCAGATAGCAAATCAAATAAGTAGCGACTCCGGAATTCAAACAACTGACAGTAGTCTTGAGGAGTCAAAAATAATACAGACAGTTGAGATTCATTCAACCCCTATTTCAGGAAATCAAAATAAGAAATCTGATAATGATACTATGTTAGCAAGATTGTATGATATGATGTACAATAGTTTAGAAAAACAAGACAGCATGTATAACACTTTAGAAAAACAAGATAGTAATGTTAGAGAATTGAATGACAAATTTGATAGACAACGTAGGGATATTAATGAGTTGAAACATGAGATTCAAGAATTAAATAAATGTTTAGAAAATAATAACGAAATAATAAGAACTAATTTGAATAAATTAGAACAGAGTGTTGAGCGAATGGGAGTACATGTGACGAGTACAGAGAAAAATAACACAAATGAAATTGTAGTGACAGATGTACGAATATGATACCAGATAAAGAGTTAACAAATAAGGACAATAATGTCGAAAATAATGTACGTAATACCGAGAATATTAATGTGGTTGAAGAGTTAGTATCAGAGACTGATACAGTAAAAATAAATAATGAGAGTATTAATGAAAGTGTAGAATGTAGTGATTATGAGATGTTAATGTGTGTCAGTGAGTTAGAGAGAGAGAGGAGAAATAATGTTGTAGTAGAGTGGGGACAGAGGGCAAATTTTCCCTTTATTATTTACGATGATTTAATGTGGTCACAAGAGTTTTTGAAGGGCAAGGGTCCCGTATTAGTAGAAGATTGGAGTTGTTTATTTTATTTGTATGATATTATACCCTCTGTGTGGAATGATTTTATAAGTATGAGATGGTGTTATGATGAGAGAGAATTAGAATTATATGAATTAAGGAGAGATTATGGTGAGTTGAAAGAAATATTAGAAGAGTATTTAAATAAGAATGATTTGATTTTTAATACAAAAGTAACTGACCCGATATTGAAGAAATTTACTAACGGAGACTTAACAGATATACTTAGTGTTGACTTGGTGCAAGATTATTTTGATAAGACGGATGACTTTGATTTTTGGGTCTATGACACACAAAGTATCAGTATGTGTGTTAACGAAATCGAAAAGTGTTATGTAGAACCAAGGTTAATTTGGAACGATGGAGGCTAAACTATAAACATTCAATGGACAATTTTATATATATTGTTTTATGGTTTTGTGACCTCGCAACCTTTGAACATTGAAGTGTGATATGACTAAATAAATAAGGATGCAGATTTGTAAATAAATGGTTAATAAGTTTATTTGTGTGTATTGTAGAATGTTAAGTAAACAATATGTGTGTAGATGATTGTTGTAATAATAATATTAATATTTGCAATTTAAATAAATAACCGAATTAATTTTGAAAACTAATTGGCTAATTGTAAATGTTTAATTAATTTAATTAAAATAATTTGAAACGTTTTAAATATTTTGATTAATTCAAAGATTATATAATTGAATTTTCTGATGAATTTAAATGGTTTAACGAGAAGTGAAGTTGGTAATTAAATGATAAATTGTTGATTTGAAATAACTTTTTGTTAAATGTTTCAGAGGTTACTTGGAGTAGTGGTGTATGGTGTATATAGTTATGTATGTCAGTATATGAATTATGGACTGTAAGTATAAAATTTTTATGATACAAGTCAAATATAATCAAATGTACACAAATGTTTAACTTAATGGAACGAATTTTAACTTCAATAATGAAAATAACTTGAGATAATGATTTAAAGGGTAATAATAACTGAGATATGATGAAAAATAAATGTTAATAATGAATTTGAAAATTTTAAGTAATCTAATTGTAGAAAGTTATGAAGGATGATTAATGATTGATGATGGATGAAGATGTCACATTAGAATGTTGTATATAAAAATTCTATTAATTAGCTAGTAAGTGGCTATTGTGGGGGTTGCCTGTGCTCTCGCAAATAGCGAAATGGGTTGGGGGTAGCGGTGAGTGTTACCTCCATCGGAGGCCAAACTGGCGATAAATGTGCAGCACACCTTATCCGTGTAAATAAAAAATTTTACACGCAATACTAAATAACGTGTCGCACATAATGAGATTGATGTGAAACAGGCAGTGAAATGAAAGTTTAGATTTCCTCGACTTTTCGGGCGGTTACTGTCTTACCAGCACTAACCGTGGTTTTGGCTAGCGGCCAGCTATGGTCATATCAAGTCCCTTGACCATAGCTGACTCGAAATTGGTATATATCTGAAATTCAATGGGGTGATATTAGAGGAAATCTCTCCGGAACTATGGAACAGCGGCTGCCACTCTGCCCGCTTGGGGGTAGCAAGACCGGTGGCAGAACCGTTTTAAGGGTGCATGATTATAGAACAAGAACATGATGATGTTCACTACTTTAAAACTTAATAGCGGAAGCAGAGACACGGAGAGGTAAAACCTGCTCCAAAATATACAGTCTCTGTGGAAGCGAATGGGCGCCACAGTCCACCATAATCTGAAATAGTGTGTGTGGCTGGGAGGTGACGCAAAGGAGTCACGAATTTAAAGTTTATGACATAAAAGTTTTTGCTTATTCAAAGTTAATTCAAATAAAACTGCTTGTGCTCTGTTCAGGTAACTAGCTGCTTAGATATTTAAAAATAAGGTGTTCATTATGCGTTTTTAAATGTAGTGTTTACTTGTTGTATGTTAGATATAGGTATTGTAAAAATAGTTAATTTCATGATGTGTGTATGTTTTTTCCTAAGCCAATAATTAAATCGTCTGGCAGGTTAACATAAGCATCAGAATCAGAAAAAAGGGGAAACAATGAGGTGAGAAGTGAGAATAAATAAAAATAAATATGTATATTCCATGTAATTTGTTCAATTTGGAGATGTGTTTTTATTATGTTAGGATATCACCTGATCAGCAATACCATGTCACTGGTATATTGGTTTGTAAATGTTACAAGTAATTAATGTTTAATGTACTACAGATATTTTGAAGTAAAGATAAAAAGAATATGAGGAATAAAATAACAATAATTTATGCAAATTAATAAAAGATAATTCATGGGTGATAAATGTTTTATGGGACACGTAGACCTGTCCAAATTGAATTAAAAGTTGAATGTGAAATGATAGAGATGAATATGATGTAATGTTGTTTTTGAGTTGATGTGATGTAACAGAGTTGGTGAAGTATTAATGTTGACACAGTGGTAATGGAGACTTTATGTAGATTTTGAGTGACATATTGTTGTTTTTATAGTTAATGAGGTTATTTTGTGTATTTGTAGTAATGTAATGAGATTGAGAATTTTGGGGATGGCAATTTTGTATTAGGGGGTAGTGTATTTGGGGAGTCCGCAACAAGGGTTGGGACGGGATAGGGATAGATATTAGTGGGGAAGGGGCCGCCTTAGGTAGAATCCGGGCTGCCAAATAAGGGAATTGAGTTTTGGGGGCGGGGAAACACGTATCCTATATACAAAGGGTTAGAGAGTATTTTATAATGGGAGAAGGCGGCGAATTGTGTTAAATGATAAGTAGGGGTTTAGAGTGTCCTGATTAGTAGAGATTTTGGTAGAGATGGGTGTCATGATAATTGAAGTTGATTAATATTAGAGTCAGAGGGAGAAAGTTCATATATGTATACAGATCTAATTCAGTAAATGAGAATAAATAATTTACATCACCCACAGTAAAGTATAGCGAGATTGTTAAATGAAGAGTAAGATTGTTAAGCAAAAAGAGAGATTCATGATAAAGAATATACAATTGTTTATTTTTTTCAACCAGTGACAGAATTTTGATAAAATTTGAAGATGATGTAAAGTCAAGAATTGTTTATTTTAAATAATTTAAATGTCAAATTGATTATTATATTAATATTTTGTTGGTTTTAAATATTTTGTTAGTATGTTTGTATTTCAAAGTTAGGATATTACAGATGTTCAATGTGTTTTCAGAACTTATATATAACATATGTAGGTCAAGGATCTTGGACTTGACCTAGTTACGATCAGCTGATGAGGTCATACACCTACTAAGCTTGTATAGTAGGAATCCAATTTTAATTTGTTTGATTAATTCAAACCAATATTTGAATAATTTTAATAAATGTTATTTAATAAATAAATTTAATAAATATTTAATGAATAATTTTTTTTTGAATTTTAAAATTTTGAAAATTTTAATTCTTTTGAAAAAAAAAAAACTTGATTTTCGCCTGCCAGCGAATGAATATTTTAGATAATGATTCTTTTATTATGCGTGCATTAACCATGTTTATTTTATTGCATTACATTGTATTGGTAGACTATAAGTGGTTCTCATGTTAGAGTAAGGATGTGTTTATATTAGTAGAAATGTCTAGGTTAAGTCATTTGAAACAAAAACTAGAAAAACCAGGAAGAGAATTTTTTGATAAAATAATATTTTGAATTGTTTAAATTTATAATAAATTTTAAAAGGAAGTTTTTATTTTTAATGTGTTATGGTAATATGTAATGTCAGTGTGTGTGAGCCCAGTATCTGCTAAAGGCAGCCCAGCTTGCAAAAAGGGGATCCATATCGGCGGAGGAGCTGGAATAATTTTAGCCAGGGATTGAGGATTTTGGGGGGTAGCATGTTAAAAGGCGAGGTGCGCTGTGGTACGAGTCTGCTCGATTTCTCGGTGTTGGGATCTCTTACGGAGAAGTCCAGTGATCTCGTTCAGATGAGTCCATAGTCGCTGAGCCAGGGGGGTCGTGTACCCATGAGATTAAGAACCAGGGGGTTGTTGGCCCCAGTTCCTCACCGGTCCTCTTCGGGGTTATCGATGAGATTTCTTCTGTCGTGAACAGCAGAATTCTCATCGAGGGGGTATTGTAGCGGGTCAATTTTTGGGTGTTTTTATTTTAACCGTTTGGGGCATTTATATATTTTTATTCATTTCATTTTCGGTCGGGAGCCTTATAAAATATTGCGAAATAACTGTATTATTGTGCAACGTATTTGTCAGTATAACAGAACAGTGAAACAAAGCAATAAGACGCAGGTTGTTGTTGAGTAATGCGGCGAAGAATTTACCACCCCAATTTTTCGCAGAACTTTGCGTGTGTATGATCACGCCCGTATGCAACATTGATGGGCGGCGCGCCTGAGGGACGCTTGGAAAACACAACCCACGCTGCGAAACATGGCGATGTAGAAAAACGTTTGTCGCAGCCACCAACTCAATACCGGAAGTCGCATTAAACTCCGCCTACTGTTGGTGACATCAGCAGAGCCAAGTCCAATATTAAGCTCTGGTAACACACATATATCAGCTCCATTCCATATATAAGATGGTTACCCAACAGCATATGAGCAATGAGCGACGACGAAAACATCGTGGCAGTAAAGAACCAGCTTCCCTCCAAAGAGAGCAAGGGGTACCTGTTACGTTCTCGGTGACGGTGGTCATACTCTGTGCGTACCGGCCGGTACACAGCTAAGTTAGGCTCTGTATAAAATTTCATGTTTCACCGATAAAAAAGTGAAATAACAGTTTAAATTCATGTAACCGCGGTTAATACCAGTCAGTGAAGAATATCCACGTTTAGTTCCGGACATACCAGTGATGGCCAAACGTTAAATAGTGAGTGCGCATGAAGACCACGTTGCCGACTAAAAAATTTCACAACATGTTTAAGGGTTAGGGGTAATAAAAATCTTCAGGGGAGGGTGTATAAATTGAGAGAATGAGTGAATGGCAGGCTGGGCTATCTTAGAGTATGTAAGTAGTAGGAAATAAGGATAGTAAGTAAGATGTAATAGTTGCCCAACCTATACACTTGTAATACCTTTAAAACCTGTAAAAAACTATTTTTTGGAGAAAAAGTATAAATTCAACTCTTTTGATTAATAAACAAAAAATAATTTCTCTTCCAAGATGCATTTTATAAGTTCTTCACACAACCTTGAAAATTACGCTTGTATCCCAAAGTACGTATGAGACCCTGGACCCAAGAACACGCAAAAAGGTAAGTGTAAGTTTTTTTTATTATTGTATGGTTTTCTATGTTAATTAAATGGTGATAAATTCGTAGCTTAACACCTTCAATGCATTCTTTAGGTGAGATGGGCCCTCTTGTATTTAATTATACCATATCTTGGGCATTGTCTTAAGTCATGTTTACAAAGTTTTTTATGTAACGTTGGGAATCTCAACTCTGTTACGTTACATAATACTCCCCCTTCGAAAGAAGTTTATTTTGGCTCAATAAAGTTTAGTTAAAATAAACTTGTAGTTCGTCCCTGATAAAGGTTATCCTCTTACTCGTAGTTTTTTTTTTTTCCGGACTGGTTATATACCTGTTATTCGGTTAAATGGTAATTGCTGTTTTCCTACTCAACTCTCTCTCTCTTGGAGGCAAATTCATCAATGATTTATATCTCTGGGTAGTGGTACTTCCACATTTTACTTGATAAGGACTGGTCACACTAATCATAAAAAACTTGTTTTAACACTTATTTTCTTATTTACTTCTATAAATTCGCTTTCTCAATTAAGCTTCTGTCTGCTATCTTCCTTCTATTTTCTTCATCTATACTTCTGGAATCTAATATCACTCTTTTCAGCTATTTTATAATTATTATCCCTTAAATATTCAATTTCCCTAACATTTTTCCCTATCCTGTGCGGTGGTACCAGTCGGGTGGCCACTTTGGGTCCATTACTCCGCTGTCTATCCTTACACCTTCTGAGACCAGGGGAACATCATCCCTGCTCAGGAAAATTATTGCCGGAACATTTCTACGGTCAATTCATTAAAATAAAAAGATTACAAGTAGTCGATTAGCGACTAATACTAAACACTTTTGGGATTCTTCATACTGTAGCTGTTTGCATTTAATTATACATTTCTTCTTCTTCTTCTTCTTCTTCTTCTTCTTGATTCCTTCTTCTTTTCCATTATCTAATAGCATATAACATTATTGATAGGCCTTATTTTAAAATCCTTTTGACTTTCCTTCTTGTGACATATTTCTCCGTATCATTTCTTCTTATATCATTTTCAATTCCGAGAAATTCTAAATTATTGTTGTATTAATTATTATTCTCCTTCAGTTTCACTGGAGTCATTAAATTATTCTTTATTCTTCTTATCTGAGCACATTACCATCAATTGTTTTTATTTATTTATTTATTCTTCTGTTTGTTACCATAAAAATATTATTTTTTCGATCATTCCATTTTAAATCAGTTCTTTATAAATATTATTTAATCATCTGTTCACTTTTTCTTGGTAGTTTGTTGTTTGTTAAATCAAATTATATCGTTTCAAAATATTTAAAGTAAGTGGTACTTACATACTTTTTATTAAATCATATTGTTGTTGAATAAATATTTAGTAAGTTGTTCTACGTGCTTTTGGAATTTTGGGGTTTTAGTCTTTTTATTACTTCCATATTCCTTAAGGAATGGAAGTATGGTGATGGCAAAAAAATCGCGTTCGAGATTATTGCAGAATCTGATTCTACTACACTCAAAACATGAAAAAAAGTCGTTTTCCGAAAAGTGTCTGTGTGTGTGTCTGTAGATCTTTTTTCTATGGCAAACGATAACTGCCGCAAATTCACACAGAATCAAATAATTTTTTCCATACAGCCCTGATTTGTAGAGTACTCACGACCTATTGTTTTTGGTGAAGATCGGTTGAGGGAAAGGGGTAGTTTACCTGCAACGGTTTTTTTTTATCAAGGGAATTTTTTTTTTGGCAAACGATAACAGCCGCAAATTCAAACAAAATTAAATAATGTATCGTATACAGCCCTGAATTGTAGAGTTCTCAAGACCTATGGTTTTTGGTGAAGATCGGTTAAGGGAAAGGGGTAGTTTACCTGCAACGTTTTATGTTTTAACAAGGGTATTTTCTATGGCAAACGATAACAGACGCAAATTCAAACAGAATCAAAAGATTATTTGTATACAGCCCTAAATTGCAGAGTTCTCAAGACCTATTGTTTTTGGTGAAGATCGGTTAAGGGAAAGGGGTAGTTTACATGCAGCGTTTTTTTATCAAGGGTATTTTCTATGGCAAACGATAACAGCCGCAAATTCAAACAGAATCAAATAATTTTTTGCATACAGCCGTGATTTGTAGAGTACTCAAGACCTATTGTTTTTGGTGAAGATCGGTTAAGGGGAAGGGGTAGTTTACCTGCAACGTTTTTTTATCAAGCGTATTTTCTATGACGAACGGTAACTGCTGCATATTCAAACAGAATCAAATAATTTTTTACATACGTCACTGAATTGTAGAGGACTCAAGGCCTTTTGATTTTGGTGAAGATCGGTTAAGGGGAAGGGGTAGTTTACCTGCAACCTTTTACGTTTTAACAAGAGTAAAGTACATGAAAATTCATTTAAACTTTTTCAAACAATGGTAATTGTTAAAATAAAATAATTTTGTTGCCAGGCAATAAAATTATAATTTTTTCATTTTAATGTAAATCTGTACATAGTATACAGTAAAGTCGGTGTGTTTTCTCTCTGTGTTTGAAATCGCTAATCTCAGGAAGTACTGAACGGATTTTATTCAAGTTTTCGCCAATAGATAGAGTGTCTATCGAGGAACATTTATGTGTATAATTAATACATATATGTTGTACATTAGCTTAGCTATCACGGTTTATGTCAAGTAAGTGGTATAGTTTACATCTTATATATAAAAATGAATGTTTCTTTGTTTGTCCCGTATGCGTTACTATACCATTCATCCGATTGCGATGAAACTTCGGTGAGTTGTTGTGCGCACGTCCGCGAAGGTTTCTTCCACATCTCCTCCTAAACCACTGTACCGATTTCAACCAAACTTGGCACAAATATTTTACGCAACGGGAGAACCAACATAGGATAGGTGTTTTTTCGATGGGGTCCTTTTGGGGGTTCTTTGGGGTCTTCCACTTCGCCTCCTAAACCACTGGACCGATTTCAACCAAACTTGGCACAAATATTTTACGCAAAGGGAGAACCAACATAGGACAAGTGTTTTTTTTCGATACGATCCTTTGGGGTCTTCCACGTCTCCACCTAAACCATTGGACCGATTTCAACCAAACTTGGCACAAATATTTTACGCAACGGGAGAACCAACATAGGACAGGTGTTTTTTTCGATACGATCCTCTGGGGGGTCCTTTGCGGTCTTAAAAAACTATTAGATCTGGTTACTATGGCAACCCAATAGAATAGCTTCTGTTCTAAATATGTTATCGCATTAAATTGAAGACCACGCGAACGAAGTTGTGGGCAACAGCTATTTATTTTTAAGAAGCCTACTTTAATTAAACTTTATTAATTAAACTAACATTTTCATTACGTACAACGTGAAACTCCGTAGCGAAGCACGGGTATTCTGCTAGTCATGTATAAGAGAAAATATATCGTGCGTGGCAGGCAAGCATATCTCAGTTATGTACTGTTTACGTTTCCATTTTATTATTATCACTACCGCAATAAAAAGGCAGGGAAGACACACACACACACACACACACACACACACACACACACACACACACACACACACACACACACACACACACACACACACACACACACACACACACACACAATTCACGTTATTTCTGGCCTCATTCATGTTTATTTTCTTACATTTGCACGGTTTTTAAATGGAAAGTGCCGAACCCACACCAACATAACGCATGCAAGCCGAAAAAGTGTCCAGCGTGGATAGCGATTTGCTTCCTGTGGATCGCTGGGCAGTGTAACTGCACGTGTTTACATAGGAACGATTCATAGACAGACTTTTCGTCTTTAGGGAATGAACCCTCTGCAAGATGCTGAGGGTCCATGAGTGACTTCGGAGCGCTCCTTCTTTTCCGCGTGTTTGTTCTGTGAAATGTACACTGTAGATTCGCAGATTTATTCTAAGCAACGCTCAATAGGAAATGTTGAAAATTTTTGTCCACAGTGAACCCTCATACACACTAAACCTGCTCTGATGTTTTAATTACGGACATCATAATATTAAAACTTTGGAAACTTGAGCACTATTTAATGGAGATCAATCATTAACTTATACAAGCCATTAATTTTATGCATATTTTTTATATATATGTGTACAACGTTATCGACAACAAAGAAGTAGTTTTTGTTAAAATTCCTTCTCTGGATATTTAGCCGTAGTCCAATGTTTTCTACAAAACCAGACGTTTCGGCAATGCCATTGACTTCCATCATCAGTGAAAATCGAGTGCGATAACATGAGGTGGTATATGTTAGTGACCACAGTACTGTGGTTAAGGCTGAAGCAGTAAGTAGAAAGAAGTAGTTTCTATGGTAATATTTCATTTCGAAAATGATTTTAAAAATAAATCTTAGAATATGGAAGTCATGTATGGTTCTCCATACCGATATTTTTAAATTATATTGTTTCGAAATAACTTGAGTAAGTTGTCCTTACAGTTTTTTAGAATTTTGGGGTTTTATTTCCAACGGGTTGCTTGGTCGGTTTTCAAAAATTCAGTCCCCTTTTTTCTGGTTTGTTATTATTTAGGTTAACCATGGTCCATTAACTCAGGTAGTCCCTTCTCTTGGATTACTGGTGTGTTCGGAATTAATTCTCTCCTTGATAATCTTCTTACCATCCGGCTCTCCCACTTTGCTGCTATGAAATCTTCATTTGAGTACCGGTCTTCTGTCATTGTTAGTTCCTCTTTAACTAACAGGTATTGTACCTCCTCTGACATAACATATTCCCTCATTTTTAATAGCATTCCATTCCCGTTTTCCTCTGGATTATTTACCAAAATGTTTAATGATCTATTTCGTCTTGATGATCTGACTAATATCTTCTGATGCACTTCAATCGTCGACACATTTAACTGGGATGTAAACTTAATTAACTCCCTCTGTTCGTTAATTGGCACGTTGAATACATTAATTAATCCACTTGTAATCATCTCCAATCCTTCCCGTGTATTTATTAATTTCCTTTTACGCGTTTGTCTTATTTTCATTGTCTTCATTTTATTGTGAACCCGTTCTATTCTTCCAGTTATGTCAATTCGTACTTCGTTTAATTTTTCTTGGGTTTTCGCTTGTACCTCCGTTATTCTAAGTTTGTTATTGTTTTCTATTTGGATTATTTTGGCCTCTACTTCCACTCTGAGTTGTATGATGGTTTCATCCGTCCTTTCTAGACCTACCTTAGTTTCAGTTATTTGCTGTCTTACTTCCTTTTCATAATTATCCACTCTTTTACTAAGTGTTCATTGACAATTGCAATACTTTCATTGATGACTTCCCTCAACGCTTGGTTTTGTTCATTGATGATTTGCCGTAACTCCTTATTATTGTTTTCGATTCTTTCGTCTATTTGTTTGTAATTTTCCTGAACCTGCTTTAAGCTCTCGTCGTTTCTATCAAGCCTTTCATTAAATTGGTTTAATCTTTCATTTATCAGCCGGTTATTCTCATCATTTTCCTCTTTATTTTTGTCAAACTTCTCTTTCATTAGTTTGATTAAATTCTCGCTCAAAATTTCGTTTTGTTTCTTTGAGTTTTCATTAATACTGTCTATTTTATTTTCCAGCCTTTCTGAATTTTCGTTTATACTGTCTATTTTATTTTCTATCGTTTCTGAATTTTGTTTATTATCCTCTTTAATTTGTCTTAAACTCTCATTAGTTTCCTCCTTGGTTTGCTTTGAGTTTTCCTCCTGTTTCCTAAATCGTTCTGCCATAAATTTCATCATGTCTTGCCAATTTGGTTCTTCTCTGGCTACCGCTTTATCTGGTTGGTCCCCTTGGGCATCCTCTTTATTGCTTGCTTGTTGTTCCATTTCGGTGTCTGTAACTACCTCTGCTTCTTCTTCCCATCTATCTTCTTCTGTTTCTTGCTCCTTCTCCATCCTTTTAGAAACACCTCTCGTATGCATTCCTGTGCCTCTAATAATTGCCTGCTCCAGTTAAGTAATAGCCTAATTTTTTACTTAACTAAAGCCCACTCGTTGAGCGCCAATTTGTAAAGAAACGACTCATGGATTACTTTTCTAGTGTATACGAGTATGTAACTTTGTTAACTATATTTGAGGATGTTTAAAAGCCCCACTGTTGGGTTTGCCAATTTGTAAAGCACTAAAGTTAATCTGGTTTAGGGTTTAATCAAGCTCCACGTTGGTATGCGCCAATTTGTAAAGAAACTCTGTTTATAAGGAAAATGTTTATTATGTTGTTGCAGATGAGACCTCCTGCAAATCAATATTAATTTATAAAAAAAAATAATTATTTATCATATAGTTGCTACGACTCGTACGTTGAACATAAACCTGTGTTAGTTATTTACCAAGTGTTTTACTATAGAATAACGCGATATTACGGGTATTACAGTTAATAATTCGGTAATTCTCTCCAACCCTATTCGGTCGGTATTATTTAAATTGACCCAAGTTTGGCGAAGAGAATACATTAGTTCTGCGCTCTCCCGTATTCACCAGCTGTCGGTAGCGAGCGCTGTTATTAGTAATTGACTCGTTTTATAGGTTAGTTAGTTTCACTTGACGGTTTAATCACCTTCTTAACAGCGTTGTAGTACGGTATTACTCTGGATGTTGAGAAGGAAGGATTGTGGCATCAATATAATTCATTTGTTCTTTATCCAAGCTTCGGCATCTTTTTCAAAGTTGTTTGGACTTATTTAGATATTTTGTCTTCAATTAAACGTCTTCTCCCTCTGGTCATGGTATTCCGCATCCATCAGACTTCTTTACGATCAATTTCTATACTTTGTTTTACTTTTAAGATGTTTTAATTATGAAAATGTGTTGTACAGAAATTTTGCATCTGGCTTGCGATAGCGTCACTTTTCAAGTAATTGTATTCAACGGTAATTACCTTGTTAAACGGTCGTTTCCATGGTTACATCATTAATTTCATTGGGCGAGCTGAACATGAATACATTGTTATCAATTTTTGAATTCCTTTCAAATCTTCCCATATCTTTGGACCTTCTTCCTCCTCTTATCTTCCTTCTTAGTTATTATCTATTTGCACTGTCATTTATATTTTCTCACAAAGATTATTTTGGTATCCCACAATATTGGGTTTTATCAAGTTTTCTAATTTTACAATTAATTTCATACTTACTAATTACATTTCTTTGTTTATATAATTCCTTAATTTAATATTTGGTTTTTAATAATAACTACCATTCATCCTTGGTGAATTATTCACCTTGGATTTGTCCATTACATGGTGATTTTTATACAATCAGTAATTGTTTATGTTTGACCGTTAGGCCTGTTTCACATTTAAGTAGCCATTACTGGATTCTTATGGCTTCATACACAATATATTTCATTTAGTCGTAAATTGTTATTTTGCATTTATAATTAGGTTTAATGTCTCCGGATGTGTTTGAATTTAGTCTTTTTGTGATCTTGGTTTGTAACAACTGTGTTATTCAATCTTACTTGCTAATTATTTGCTATTCATTTCCAATATATCATATAACATTTAGGTCTATGGTCTGTATGACTCTTACAGCCATATCCAATTCATAAACAATAGTTTATACAATTACTTAATTCTTATTTGTTGTTCTGGTGCTAAATAATCTCACCTCTATTGAACTTTTTTCATTAAACTCCCCTTATAACATGGGTATTTACTCAATGTTAACACAGACTTATTTTCTAATGCTTTTTGCTCTCCCTTCCATGTTAACACCATCTTATTACTTTTCCTTGTGAAACACACCTTTAAAATTTTACAATACATTCTTAAGTTATAACTATACTATTTCCTAGTCATCTCAGTGAATATCACTACTTAGTGTTCATTATTTACTGAATCAATGTTCTATTCTAAATATTATTCATGTAACTTTGTTAAATGTTATTGTTCACTCTTATAACTTAAACATAGGTTATTTTACTAAGTCTTTACCTTAGCCTACTCTCCTCTTACTATTTTTATGATAGACAATATTTGTATTTATTTCTCACTTGCACTTTCTTAAATTATTTAGTGTTCATTATAATTTACTTAGTGTTTCTTTAGTATTATATCACTCTAGGATAAATCACTTTCACTAGTTCAACTTCCATTTATTTCTCATCATTTTATTCTCTTTCTCTACACACTATCTATATAAAATTATTAATATTGTGTCTTTCTTTGTTAACAAATTACATATATCTCTAACTCTTTTGGTTAGTGTACTTTTATACATTGTTTCATATTACTGACTATTTATAATTGTCATTTTATCAATACTAACATTCATTAATAGTTTTGGTTCTCACCCGATTTCATTGTCTTTATTATTTTGGATTACATTACTTCTCCCTTCTCTATTTTTTATTCTTGTTTGGTTTTCTTGACGTGTTTCATTTTGTTTTCTTCCTCGTGGGTTTGTTCTCTCTTGGTTTTCATTCTTCTTCTCCTTCCTCCGTCTTGTTTTCTTTATTTAGGTTTCTTAACTGGCCAATCTCTGGGGCTGGATCAATGTCGTTTGTCTGTCAGTCTATTATTTGAGTTTCTTTATTAATCACTTTCGGTTTATTACTCCTTCTCCTTCCATGTTAATTACCTTTTGTATATATTTTACTCTCAACATTATTTATTTATTCAATATATAAAATCATATTTTATTTACTATTATTAATGTAACAAAGACATTGTTTGAACACGATTTTAATTTACAATTAAATTTATGAATCCTGATTGGTCAAAACCAATCACCCCATTAGTGGGGGATAAGCAAAGTCTACAGGACAGAACAACTCAAATCAGTACTTACTCATATCTCATGCGTGGAGGTTGTTAGGTCAAAGTATGCCTATACAATACATTTGTGGCATCACCTTACTTCACGTTATAACATCGCCAAATTCAGATCATATTTGATAATTATAAGTATGTAAGAAATGCTAAAAAGTAATATATTTTAATAAATAAATAATGAAGAGAATAAGGAGATAAAATGTAATTAAGAAAGAAGGAGGAAGAATTATAAACTAAAAGTGATTATTAAAGAAACTCACAGACTAGACTGACAGACAAACGACTTTGACCCAACCCTCGAAAATTGCACTCGCCCACTCGCCAGTGGCGAGTGGGTTTTGACTGTGAAAAAAAGGAGAAAAGAGGAGAGAAAGAATGAAAAATGGAAAAAAGAAACCAAAACACGTCATGTTTTTGTTTTAGTAAAGGCGCGTGTTGAAGTCATAGGCCGTCAGTTAGCTGTCACCGTGTGAATTTTATAAACAAAACTGCTCTGTTGGATATAAACATCTTAAAACACGTCGAACAAAATAGTGTTGTTGAGCGAGGGGAGCGGAAATTTCACGCCGTTCTGTGCGGGCCGCCGGCCTTTGTCACTCCTTCCAAGTTGTACAGTCTGCTAATTATTGTTGAGTTGACCGGATGTGTTACGCGTGTGATTTATTGTTTCGTGTACTAAGAGTATTCTCAATTTCTAAGATCGTGTTCAGCGTGTATTTTATTTTTCGTGTGTTATTTTATTCATAATGAAACAGATTAAACTTAATTATTTCTTTAAAAAAAGTTCTACTGTCAGTACGACGACGCCTAGTGAGTCTGCGAGTGCGACGTTTATTGCTAGAGATTTAAGTGCCGGGCCTAGTAGGGAAACTGAAATGCCTACTATGGAAAACGCGAGTTCTAGTGGACTTAGGCCTACTCACGGTTCCTCTGGGAAACGAAAATTTCAAAGAGCTTGGCTGCATATCTTCCCCTGGCTAGCTTACGATTCCAACCCCGCAAAATGTACTATATGCGCTAAATACCCTCAAAATAGTGACCCAAAATGGGTAGCAGGATTTTCTGGTTCCATGAAAAAGGAAACTTTTGTGTTTCATGGTAAAAGCCTAGTACATATGGACAATTTAACGCGTCTTGAAGTAGAGTCAGAACCAGGAAAAGCTCCTCTTGCCAAATGTATTAAGAAAATAGAGTCTTCTATGTTTGAGCATCTAACAACTTTATTCAACATAGCCTATTTTATAGGCATCAATGAAAAACCATTCACTGACTGCCCTAAGCAAGTTGCCCTTGCAACTAAATTAGGTGTAAATGTGGAGACAAAACAATATGTAAACGATAAAAACTGCCAAGTTTTCATTAATTTTATTGCTAAACAGTTACAAGAAGATGTGGTTCAAAAACTAAAAAATGCTCAGTGTTTCAGTATTTTGATTGATGGTTCCACGGACCGAAGTGCTGAGGAACATGTGATTGTTTATGCTCGTTATGTGTGTGAAGGGGAGATAAGAGAAGACCTTTTAGGCCTTGTGCCTCTCGAGAGCGGTAGGGCAGAGTCGTATTTCACTGCTGTTACTGGGCTCTTGGATAACTTAGGGCTTGATTGGAGAAGAGAAAAGTACATGGTTAGTGTGGGAACTGACGGGGCGTCGTCTATGATTGGCTCAAAGTCAGGTTTCGTACTTCGTTTGAAAGAAGAAGCTCCGCATTTAATTAGCATTCACTGCGCCGCACATCGTCTACAATTGACCATACTTGATGCTGCCAATTCCATCCCTTACCTAGAAAAGCTTGACGAAACTGTGAAGAACATATACAAATTTTACAAACGATCCTCAAAACGCCTCCATGAGCTTAAAAACACCCCGAAAACTTTAGAAAGTGAGATAGTAAAACTCAGAAATATTCACAATGTACGGTGGCTATGTAGTAAATCTGACGCTTTGAAAGCTTTGCGGCGTGATCTCGTACCTCTGGTCATCCATCTTGAGGATATAACGAACCGGAAAGCTACAACAGGAGAAGCTACGGATGCAGCTAGAGCAAAAGGCTATCTAAAAATCCTTACATCATACAAGTTTGTAAAAACACTAAACTTTTTGATTGACCTGTATGGGAAACTAGAGCCATTTTGTAAAGTTTTACAGTTGAAACAGTTACTGGTCTCACAGGTACGATCGTCAATGATGGTAACGGTGGAAATGGTTCAGTTCTTGCTTTCATCTCAAGGATCCAGTGTGAAACAATTCCTTTCTGACACTTCAGACTCAGAGAAACTGAATTGCTCAAAATACAAAGGTGACCAAGGAATTGTTCTCACAAACACGTCTCAAGGGGAGGAAGAATACAAATCAATCCGTAATAAGCTGATCGAAAGCACAGTTCATTACTTGAAGTGCCGTCTTGATACACTTGAGACTGTAGTAGGCACCAAGTGCCACGTTCTGGATTTCTTGTGCCTTCCTCAAGATGACACCCTAACTGCATATGGCAATGAGGAGATTCTTCAATTGGCGCATGTTTTTATTACTGGTGATATAAATGAGGATGTTTTGCTATCGGAATGGCTTCAATTAAAAATGATGGTTAAAGAAGAGCAAATAACTTCAAAAGGACTGGGTGAGCTATTAAAAACTCTGTACAAGTTTCCTGAGCATTTTGGTGAGCTAAAGAAAGTATTTTACGGCGTTGCATGCATGGCAGTAACAACAGCATCTTGTGAACGAGGATTTAGCTTCGTTAACAGGATAAAAGTGAAACAGAGACTTTCCCTGGACATCACTTCATTAGGAGATCTAATGCAGCTGGCAGTAAATGGACCACCCTTAGAAGATTTCAACCCTGGTGTAGCAATAGACAAATGGTATTTCTCGTCGGGACTTCCCCATGTTAGTGGCCACAAGAGGAAACACTCAGCCTAGTCCAGCTTGATTATTTTTAATCAATTATTTTTCATCTTCAACTCGATAAGGGACTATCAGAATATAAACTGGGCTAATGAATAATGTAGCGGTACATGGTAAATATTAAATAATAAAGTTTTATTCACCCCCCCCCCCCCGGAAACGGTATCTGGCGAGTGGGAAACGCCAACAATTTTCGAGGGTTGCTTTGACCCAACCCCAGAGATTGGCCAGATAAGAACAAAATAAAAGGAAACAAGATGAGAAGTGAAGGAGAAGAAAAATTAAAATAAAAATGGAACAAACCAACTATAAAGGAAATAAAATGAAACAAGGCGAGAAAACACAGACAAGTAGTAGAGAATAGAGAAGGGAGAAATAATACAATCAAATATAATAAAGGAAATGAAACCGGTAAAGAACCAATATAAAAGATAAATGTTAGTATTGAATGAGTGACAAATGTAATTAATCATTGATAAAACCCGATAAATAAAAATACACTAGCCAAAGAATTAGAAGTATATGTAAGTAAGAAATAGAGAAAGACATGAAATTAATAAGTATATATAATATGTGTAAAGAAAGAGAGATATTGAGATAGTGAGAAATAAACTGAAAATAACTAAGTGACAAAGAAAAGTAATGATAGGGATTACCCACTAATAAACACTTAAATAAAAAGTTTAAGAAGTGCCCATAGCGAAAGTGAAAAAACCCTAAAGTAAAATGATAGAGAAAAAACACTAAATAAATTATAATAAACACTAGATAATTTAAAAGTGAAAGTGATGAGTAAATAAAAATATTGTCAATGATAGCAATAGGAAAAATAGTGAAAGCTAAGATAAACACTTAGTAAAAAAGTAACAAACACTAAAGTTTTAATAGTGAACAATAATAATATTTAAGAAAGGTGTTAAGAATAGTATAAAATAAACCACTAATTAAGTAGTAATGAACACTGAAGAGTGGTGTTAACTGTATTGATTAGAAAAGAATCTTATTGTAAAGTTTAAAAGTATATAATAGAATTTAAAGGTGAGCGTCCCATGAAAGAGTAATCAGATAGTGTTACCATGGAGTGAAGGCAAAGAGTATTTATACAATAAGAAGTTTAAAACAATCAATAAACACCCATGTTATAAGGGATGATTATTGAAGTAAGTTCAAAAGAGGTGAGGTTGTTTATCACCCAAAAAATAAAATAAAAGGTAACGAATTGTACACCAATATTACATATTAAGTGTTAAATAACTGTTTAAGCAAATTTATGAATAGAATATGGCTAGGGTAATAATACCAACCATAGACCTAAATGTTGTATTTTATGTGATAAAAAAAATAGTACTTAATAGCCATATTGTTGACGTTGGCGGAGTAAATAAGTAAGAAAGGAAAACAATGTATGATTTAGAAAACGAGAAAACCAGTCAGTAAATAATTAGCAATACATGATGTATAAAATAGTAGTAACATACAAATAACACAAAAACAGAACCAAAACACATCAAAAGGTAACAAAACCAGTTATAAGAACAAAATAAAGCATTAGGCTAAAATGAGATGTAATGTATATGAAATAAGTAAAAATCAGTAATGGCTACTTAGGATTAAGAAATGCCTAACTGTCAAACACCAACAAATACTAATTGTATGAAAATAACAAAGTAATTAACAAATCCAAGGTGAATAATCAACCAAGGATAAATTGTAAATCTTATTAAAAGCAAAATATTATAGAATAAGGATTTAAATTAAAAGAGAAATGTAATTAGGAAATATTAAAATAATTGGAAAATTATAAAACATGAAATAACCCACTCTTGTGGGATACCAAAATAATCTTTGGAAGAAAATACAAATAACAGTGATAATAATTAATACTTAGGAAGGAAGATAATGGAATGAAAGCAATCAGAAGATATACAAGGATTTTGAAAAGAATTCAAATTTTGATAACAATGGAATTTTGCCAAATTAACCAATCAGATTTCATTAGTAACCATAGCAACTGCCGTTAGGTATGGATTTACCGTTGAATATCGTTACTCGTAAAGTGACGCTCTTGGAAAACAGAAGCCAAATTTTGAACAACCAAATATTTAATTTAAAATGTTATAAAAGTTAACCAAATTACCAAAAATGAACGAGAAGGAAGCAGACGATGACTGAAACCAATTAACCGATGTTGAAGACCATTTAATTCAAAAAGAAGTGAATTACTTACTCTGATTAATTTGAAAAAGATGCCAGAAGCCCAAACAATTGAAAATTGAATACGATTGCAGCTCCAGTCCTTTTTATCAGACCAACTGCTTACCCCCAGTCTACTAAGTTGTTAAGTATCATTTAAAGTACCCAAATTTATGAAAAAACACACTTTAAATATTACCCACTATACTATGAAATATCACTAACTGAATTTATTCTCTTTCAAAGATTAAATAAAAAACTAAGACACTGAAAATTTGTCAACTTATAAAATTAACCTATGGTTAGTTTACGAACCTTTGAAACACTTTTACTACACTCCAAAAAACCAATTATAGCTACACGTTATAATATTTAAGTAGAAATATTGTAAGGTTGTGTATTTTTATTATTGTAATTGCATCTAATCCTTTTATCATAATCTCAAGAATCCAGACGATCGAACGAAAATATTTGTATACTACTTCGGTAAACGCCATTACGGTGCATCTGTTACGTTCAGAATCGATACGTCAAAACCCAGAGAAAATTGTCTTAGATTAATGACTGGTGCAAAATAATATAACAAACCAAATATAACCTGTGTCAATGAAAAAGTAATAACCATTCACTAATAAACCAATACTGTGTGTAACCAATGTGTTTTATTTTCATTAGGAAAGTGTATTATTAATGTTGTACATTGCAGCGAACAGTTATGAATTGGCGGCTAGTGCTCAAGCAGCGTAAGTTACGTTACCAAGCGACGACGGATTGGTAAGACACAATACGCAAATTACACTCTGACACGTTTACACTCTTGCAGAAATAAGACGGACGGCACGGTTCGTAATACCGTGCATTTAATATATTTTTTTTATATTCAATTAACTTCAGTTCGCCGACAACAGTGCGTGTGAGCATTTCATGAGTACAAATCGTACATGTCAATTCAGTGTTTTATAATACATCTAGTGGCCTCGTTAGTGAAGGATCTTCAGCAACCATCCCTTTGGGAAGGCCTTCCCTAACAACGCCCCTAACCCCTTTCATCTCATCATCCAGCATCACGACCTCAGGCAACATGCTGTGTGTATGTGAGTTCAGAATTTAAAAGAAACTCTACTGACACAAGGTACGTGTTATACTTTATTCAATCATATAATGTAATTGACAATTATTAACTGTATCTTTTCCAATCTACATAAAATTCCAGTGTTCACATTAGGGGCACCAGCAATTGCCCCAGAAGTGTATCGCTGTGGGGTTAAAAACCTATTCATATTTATGACAACAGTAAAACTTAAGAATGGCAGCATTTCTCTTACTTTACGGGTTATAAATAACTAAAGTGTAAAACACAAAACATTACATAACAACTGTGTTCACTCATAATTATTCTAGCACACATTTTGTTATTATTGGAAATTGCTTTGGTTTCTTTGACATTACTACAGAGGAAACTCCCAAAAAGTACCTACATATTGGATACCAGATTAATTCTTTAAATTTTAAAAATTAAAAATATTGTTACGACTGTCTACTTGATCGTCGTAGGTACAGTGGAAACAAAATACAAGACACCAATTAAGTCATTAATTACCAGCTTTAATTTTCACAGTTAAACAGTTCATAATTAACAACACAGTCTCTTACAACAAATCAAATAAAAATTATTCACACGTAAATAAATGTCAACTAATATTAAAACACAATTGTATTACAATATACCGCCCAATTATAAAACATAACACTTAACTAATAACCACTTGAACGCGCACAATAATATCGCCCGATAATAACTCTCGAACCACACTGTAAATATATCGTCACTATACTGAAAACTAAGGCCGCTGCCACCATGTATTTATACCTACGCTCACAGACCAGAACGTTCCTAATTGGGTCTTTGCGCCAGTGTACGACGTAATTAATTGCGGCCTTGACACAGTCCGCACGGCTGGCAGCCTCCAGAAAAATCTTGCAAATGCGTCAATAAGTACGTACACCACCGCATTACATTCTGGATCTCTCTGGAACGTTCGATAAACACGTAGATTGTTCTGTGATGTCGTAACACTGCCCCCTCCTTAATCCTGTTCATTCTGAACTGGTAAACCGTCTCTGAAGTGCCAGGCGATCTAGGTGGACGACCTTGAACTTTCGCTGCCCTTCCTGTTGAATCCGATAAACATCATTGATTCTTTTTTTCACAGTGTAGGGTCCTTCCCAATTAGACTCAAGCTTAGGTGAGCGACCACGACGGCACTTTGGGTTGAACAACCAGACCTGATCTCCTTCTTGGAAACCCACGGTATTGCTGCGAATGTCATACCGATTTTCATTTTATCACTGGCAATCTTACCAAGCGATTCATTTCTCGCAGTTGGTTTTCTAATCGCGAGGAATAGTTCTGTGGCTCTTGGGACTGAGTATCAGGTGATCTGAACATTAAGTCCCCAGGAAGACGAATCTTTCGGCCAAACACCAATTTTGCTGGAGTCATGCCGGTTGCGTCATGTACTGATGACTTAAACACCACTGGCTGAACCAACTCAGGAACAAACAAGAGTTTTGTCTCGACACCCATAGTTGGCTTTCCAATCACTTCTTTTCTCGTTACACTTATTTGTATTTCCTCTGCTAGTTCCTCCTCCAGTTCTGCTTGCAATAGGGAGGGTTCCTCTTGACCAGACCTGTTGACTTTTTCTTCAACTAATCGAATGGTTGGTAGACCCTTTCATTTTAGCCATGCAAAGCTTTATCTTCTCTTGGCTAACCTTCAGGACATTCTCTCTCAAGTCCACAATGAATCCGTAGGCATTCATAATGTCCGTGCCAAGAATCACTTCATCGACAATGTCTGCAACGAGCATTTGGTGGCTAAACTCGAGAAGACCCAGGCATACACGTACGTCTACCTTTCCTAGCACCTTGACGGGGCTTCCAGTCACAGTCTGTATTGTACAAGAGCTAATTAGAGGCTGGCGGTTGCTGACTAAGTCAGGGAGCACAATGGACACTGTTGCACCTGTGTCAACTGTAAATGATGTTGGTTTAACTTCCGCAAATCCATTAACAATCAAGTTTCCACTGGTCTTATGTAGCATGGAAACTGTGTGCTGTTCTGGGGCTTTACTTCTCCAATTGGTGTGATCACTCTCTTCTCTCGGTATCTTCTTCTCCCAACAGTCTACCTGTAGATGACCACGTTTTCCACAGTTGTAACATTTCCGTCTTCTGTCTTTTTCAAATCATTGCGACTCTCTTGAACTTTTGAATTGTTTGTCCGACAACATTGTTTTTCTGCACCCATCGTAACAGCAATGTGATACAGGGATCGTCTGACTGCAATGTGATGGCACAAACCCATTAATGTAGCAGGATGCTGATGGCAGCTTCAAACTCTAGGGCGTGAACAAGAGCTTCTGAGCTATTTCGGTGCCTTGCCATTCGTAACACTTGCTGAAGTTCACAATCTCCGATGCCATCAATAAATGTCTGCACCGCAAATCTTATTCGAAAATCTTCTGGTGCTTCAGGATAGGCCAATCTAATCAATCGGTCGATACTTGCTTCAAACTCTTGAAGACTATTCCCGGAACGTTGTCGTCTTGTTCTCAACTGAGCGTAGTACACATCTCGCAAATGTTTATCACCATACCGTAATTCTAGAGCTTTTATCAATTTGGCATAGGTGTTTTGGCTGTCAGGTGGCACTTTCTGTAGTAATTCTGCTGCAGGTCCTTTTAATGAGTGAACGAGTGAAACTGCCTTGTCTTTCTCCGTCCAATTATTTGTGCATGCAGCAGCTTCGAATTGGCGTAAAAAGCCCAGTGCGTGCTTCCATCAAAGGTTGGGGCCTTGACATGAACTCTCCCAACCACAGGTGAGGTGACCTTCTCTATTGACTTATTTTCTGTGTCTTTCACTGTCTTTATCATTGGTACAGTCTGTTCATAAATTTGTTTTGATTCTATTTTTAGGAACTGCTCTCTTATGTTTGACATTGAGATTTCTACTCCAGATATTTTATTTGACATGGTTTCTTCTATGACAGATATTTTTGTAGACATCAAATTCTTCAATGCTCGAAACAGATTTTTCTACTTCAGCTATTTTTAATGTCATTGATTCTTGTACCTCCGATATTTTAGTAACTTGCTTATTAAGTTCACCTCGTAGGAGACCCAATTCTGCGGTACTGTGTTCTTGCAACTGTTTTTGCATAGCTTCAAAGAGAGCTTCCGTTTTATCTGCTTCTTGCTTACGTTTTTCATCCTGTCGTTTTTCTGCTTCTTCTCTTTCTTGTCTTCGTTCTTCTTTTGTCTCTTCCCGTGTCTGCCGCAGCAGTGCTTGGAAAGCTTCCATCATCTGACTGGCATCCATTGTTTTCAGATTAATTACGAATTACCTCGTCTTGTACAAAGTGTCCACTGTTTCCACTGTTAACCATTCTATCCCAGTTCTTACACCACTGTTACGACTGTCTACTTGATCGTCGTAGGTACAGTGGAAACAAAATACAAGACACCAATTAAGTCACTAATTACCAGCTTTAATTTTCACAGTTAAACAGTTCATAATTAACAACACAGTCTCTTACAACAAATCAAATAAAAATTGTTCACACACAAATAAATGTCAACTAATATTAAAACACAATTGTATTACAATATACCGTCCGATTATTATAATACACAACACTTAACTAATAACCACTTGAATGCGCACAGTAATATCGCCCGATAATAACTTTCGAACCGCACTGTAAATATATCACCACTATACTGAAAACTAAGGCCGCTGCCGCCAAGTATTTATACCTACGCTCACAGACCAGAACGTTCCTAATTGCGTCTTAGCGCCAGTGTACGACGTAATTAATTGTGGCCTTGACACAGTCCGCGCAGCTGACGGCCTCCAGAAAAATCTCACGAATGCGTCAATAAGCACGTACACCACTGCATTACATTATGGATCTCTCTGGAACGTTCGATAAACACGTAGATTGTTCTGTGATGTAGTAACAATATTCAACAACAACCAAAATTAAACATGGGAATGTATTGTCATATTAACCATTCTAACCTCAACAGTTTTAACCTCTATACCTTTTCACAATTTTTTTTTCTCGGGAACTTTGAACAGCTGTGGGTCCATTCATGTGACTCAACACTCCCTAGCGTGCGAATTTATATTTTGGGCTATACACACATTATACCAACATGCAATTTGCCATGCCCAAGCCATACACACAAATTCTGTGCAGTCCAATATACACTGAAGAATGGTCCATGAAAATAATGCTTCTAACTGCAGTACAAAAAACTTCCCCTTAAAGTTAATTTATTAGAATGGCTACTGTGTAATAACTTACTCACTGGTGAATAATTGCCAGGCTGTTAGGCTGTGGTCCATCATCACTAAAATTATGGTTGTTACTAAAACGTTGGGCCATGGTAATAACACTGTTCATAAACTATACAAAAATTTAAGAACGTTATTCAAAATAAAACAAAACCAGGCGTTTCAGTCGTGCTTATGACGCCCTTCTTCAATGGTGCAGGAAAGAGGTAACAGGTACCCATAAGAGACAGTAGAATGACTCCGGAGTTCCATGAGATGGTGAAATAAAAACTATGAAATACCACATATACGTTGTAGAGGTATACATACCTGAAGCCAAACCTACCAAGTTTTTATTTTTTCTTAATTTTGAAATGAATATTCAAATTTGATTACAGGACAAAATGTCCAAAAAAAGTCCAAACTAAAATGACCAGTCGAAAATGTACAATTCAAATAAAGTCCAAAATAATAAAAATCCAAAACACATAATGTCCAAAAATAATTTTTATTTGAAACGAACAATTTTAGGTTCCAATCTAGGTAATGTCCAACCTTTGTAATGTAAGCCTATTCATTGTCTTCGTCTGAAAATTCTTGATATTTACTGACAATATTGAAAATTCGATCTTCAATGCGCTGTTGAGTAGATCTAGGCAAATTTTTTACTTTTTTAATAAATTTATAAAGGTTATTTTTAAAAATTTAACCATTGTTGTAATGTAGAACGTAAATACTTTAGACATTTTTGTTTTCGGACTTTTAATTCTGTGGACATTATTTCTTTTGGACATTATGTCCGGGTACTGCAAATTTGTATACAATAAAAACAAAATTGCATTCTTAAACAAACCATTAACGTACGTTTAAGTACGGTAAGTACATTTTATTAAACACATACTACTGAAAAGGTATAGTCATGTGCCACACTCATAGTAGCTTAATAAAACACTAATATACAGAACACAGACAACAGTTCTGAATAAGGTATTGTTTGTGTGCTGATAAGCCCATACTACTAACTGCACGTGTCATTTTTAAAATTACACCCACGTTCTGCTCATCTTGATTGCTGGTTAAATGAATCAGCCATTTTTTCAGAAACAAATGAAAAAATTACAAACCACAGTCTGGACCTTATTAACTCCGCATTAATGAATCTATAGCCTAACTGAATAACTTTTTGAAATCACAACTTGACTGTAATAAGTGGCATTTACTGTACTAAGAAGCAGTACTGGTTCGATATAGATATGACCGTTCCCCCGCACAAGGCGATGGCAAACCAGCAAGGGGTATCCTGCCTAGTAGAAACCCTCCCCAACTATGCCGTTCGGATCGGCCGTTAAACTGTAGGTCCCATATACCTGTGAGAGACTCAGTAACACACGCACCACGGGTATATGCGGGGAGGGTACAAACCAGCAGTTGAAAGACTGAACGACCCAATAACTGTACCACATTTCTTTACATAGTCTTCTTCTATAGGTAGAAAGAGACATGTCCATTGGCACATGTATGTCCATAGAACATGCAGAGGATGGAGGAAGAACGAAGTGGAACGTAAACGAGCACAAAATGGAGTAACAATAAATAAACTGAAAAAGAAATGCTCTACAGAAAATAAGAATTCCCATATTTCTAATCTACAGTATAAACTGTGATACTGTTACATACAGAAGGTACCAATGACAGCTGCTGATTGTCTCCAACAGAATCGATTGAATTATGTCTGGGAGTGCGACGTCTTGCCCCTCCTCCTCCTCCACCACCACCACCACCGCCACCACTACTACTGCATCTGCTAGCACCTCCACCTCCTCCGCTATCTTCTACAATTCCAGTACACGGCATCTTGTTCTCAGGACGTCGAGTTTTGCTGGTATCTGGTAAGAAAAGATAAATTGTTTTGTCACTACAATCTGAAGACAAATTTACATGTTTAAATTACTTTTACCAAAAAAATGTCAACTGTTATTCTGTTGTAAATGGTCAAACCTGGTCAACACGTTTTGACTGTTACATATTTCCATTAAAGCTAAACCACAACAGTTTTCACAACCAAAACATGTCCTCAAGATGGAACAATTAAAAAGGACCAGATATTACATATATTTTTCATTAATTCTGTAAATGACTGTAAGAACAAATATTGATTACCAAATAAATATTTAATAATTTACGCACATAATGCCATTGTGTGTGTGAATCATTGGAATGTTTATACACTAAAAACTCGTTTATCCGAATTCGATGGGACCACGCCCGTTTTGGATAAACGAAATTTCGGATAAACCAAAACTTCTATTTAAATAATATATATGTAATACATGTGTAAGTACAGTAACTTTATTTTATAATAATAATAATAATTAAAAGTTACAGTGAACATGACACAATAAACTATACAATGGCACCGCACTGTAAATTATAGTTTCTACAGTACTGGAACAGTCCTAATGCTTGTTCGTATAGTAATCAATCATAGTTTTTTGCCTAAGCTTTGAAGCTCGTTTGCTGCCTGCCCGATCTTGAAGTCGTTTTATTGTTAGAAGTTCTACAGGGGAAGTTTCGTCTTGTTGCTCCAAATACGACCGTAGCTCTTCAAACATTGATATTGCCTCTGTATGGTTGACTCCCATTTTCTCTTCCACATCATCGTCAGAGCTTTTGTTGTCACCGGGCTGTTATGAACATTCTGCAACAATTTTGTCGTCGGATAACAGCTGATATCCAGGATCGTCTTTTCCGAATTCATCTACTGTGCGCACCCTTCAATGTCTTTTAATATTTCTACAAATTTTGAACTTTCAATGGCTTCTTCATTCTTGTTGGCATTGTCTTGATTTTCCACTGGCATATCTGGCCATAGGTTTTTTCAGGGTTCCTTAAAGTTTTCGGTGTGACCTCTTCTCAAGCAGCTACAGACATGTAATCACATTCTTGATGTTAATTTCCTTGAAATATGTCATGTTGTCTTTTTTTGTCACTTTTGTCATTTTTAAAATGTACTATGCTCTGTATGACAGTGGTTGGCATGTGGACCCTTGGCCTACCTGCTGCCTCTCCCCCATTGTAATACTTCCGCCCGGGCTCGACAGCAGCTAATTGCCTCGTGAGTCACCTCACTGTGCGTCCAGTATGAAACAATTTTGTTTTGCCTCGCCCAATACTGGTAAAATTTAGTTATATTTGAAATCAGCGAAATAATACGATGAAAATGACACCAAACACGACTAAAAAATATTAAATTTTAAGGTGTTTCAAGGTTTCAAGGTAAAAGCTCAACAACTACTTTAATACACATCTTCAGTGCATAGTGCTCAAAGAATAAGTTTAAATGAAAAATACGAATACTTGTTTAATTGCTTTGTTTGATTCTTTTATTGAAAAAGAACACATAATATTTCATGTTTAAGCGCTGATAGTGGACAGAGAACTTCCTGCTCATTTCCTATAATGGGATTGGTATGAGTCATCTCGTGACTAGTGCTGCTTGGTATTTAAGACTCAGCCTCATTCCTTCTTCAGTTGCTCACAACAGTTGAATAGTTTAGTGTCTACTGTTCGTCGCTACTGTCGATCGTGAGTTTACGGAGTATTAGTTTAATATTATAAGGTTACATTCTGTTAAGTATTTCACGTTTTATTAGTGTTTTTTTAATTTTTTTATCGAGATGTCTTCATCTAGTAAATGTGGTAAAGTGTATCATTCTCAAGCTAGAACAATAATCGTGTCGGTTATGCAGTACTTTGAACAGGAGCATGACAATAGGCCCATTAATTGATATAAAAAAAGTGTGAGAGAGTTTCAGCAGCAGGTGTTTCTACGCACCATTACTAGAATAAAAAGTGAACTTAAGGAGTGTAAGAACGATAGCTTTGTTATAAGCGAAGATAATGAAAATGACGATGTGCTCCCAGATGGAGTGAACACGGAAAATGCTAGTGTGCTCCACACGCCAAAAAGAAAAAAAACCTCTCCCATGCCCAGTGACTTCTATTGATGATTTTGACAAATCTGCCAACCGACGCCATGTTGTAGATTATTATAGACGCAAGGAAGTGCTGACCCTCCGAAAATTACTAGCATCTCTCAAAGAATGCAGGATTTTTCAAGGGATGCTTACAGTCTCTGTCTAACATATTAAAGAATATTGGTTTCAAATGGAAAAGGTTCGATAAAAGAAAGGTACTTATGGAGAAGCCTACGGTTGCTTTATCAAGATGCCGGTTTTTGAGGAAAATTCGTAATGTGGACATTAAAAATGTGGTGTTTTTAGATGAAACATGGATTAATAGTAATATCTCCAAAGATGTTGGATGGACTGACAGCAGTGTTAGCTCTACTCTGGGTGCACCTCTAGGCAAAGGACAGCGACTCATAATCTGCCACGCAGGTGGCATCATGGGATGGATAAATGCACCCCTGCTGATTTTCAAATCTAAGAAAACGGTTGACTACCATGAGGAAATGAATTCTGAGATATTTGAGTGCTGGTTTTTTGGTGTTGCTTCCTTCACTACCACCCGGTTCAACAATAGTGATGGACAACGCTCCTTACCACTCAAGAGTAAACAACTCAGCTCCAACCTCATCCTCAATGAAAGGAGATATGGCAGATTGGCTAACCTCACGAGGAGTTCATATCACGGACAACATCCATAAGCCCGAACTGTATAAGCTCGTCAAGCTACACAAGCCCCAACTGACGTCTTATGTCATTGACAAGAAAGCATCTGAGCTTGGATTTCGGGTTATTCGGCTTCCACCTTATCATTGTAATTACAATGCTATTGAAAAGGTCTGGGTTCACTTGAAGAATTACGTCAAACAGCGCAACACAACATTCAAACTGCACGATGTGCAAAATTTGTTTTTTGAAGCTGTAAACTCCTACCAAGCAGATTTGTGGAAAAACTGCGTTAAACATGTAAAGAAAGAAATGGATGATGATTGGCTGAGAGAAGGACTTGATGACCGCAGTGTCCAGGAAATGATCATCAACTTGGCTCCAGGAGATTCAGATGACGACAGTGACTGGAACTCTGACGTGGAAGAAGACTTGGGAACATTTACATTGGAATAGCTGTTTTAATGAGAGTAAGTAGACTTGGTATATTTATTTAGTAGTTTAATTATTTTTTTGCCTTATATTTCAAAGGTCAAAATGTTTGAGAAACGTTGTTCCAAAAGATATTATAAAAATATACTACTATCTAAAAAAATATTATCAAAGTAGGGTACTATTATGAGCTAAGTCATAATAGTAAAAAAAGATAGTAGAAAAAAATTTATTTTCATAAGCTAAGTCATAACTGGTCTTATTTACAAATAATTATTTTAAGAAAAATGTTAGCAAATGTTTGTTTTTTCATAGGGTTTTCTGGTGACTCGGATCGATTTCGTTTACCAGCATCAACTTTGACCTGCCCCCCCCTTTTTTTTTTTTTTTTTTTTTTTTTTTTTTTAGCGAATTGACCACTTAGGATCACGCTACAACTTTATTTCTTTTTCTTTGCCTGGAGTTTCCTCTGTCTCCAATACTCCTTCATACGCTCACTGGCTTGTTTCCTTTGATCCTCTGTCCAAGTTTGTCCACTTCTATTAGGTCTTCCTGCATCTTGAAACAATTCCAGCTTTTTCACTGTACTCCTAAATTCACTTCTTTCTAACATTTGGGACTCTGTGATATTCGACTTTTCTAAATCTTTTCTAACTTCCTTAATCCACGTTGTAGTGGTCTTCTTCTTCCAGAGGTAGTCGAATATTTGTTTGGTTAATCGATTTTTGTCCATTCTGTATAGATGTCCGAGAAATGTCAGCCTCCTCCTCCGCATAGTCTCCAAGATTCTTTCCACGTTCTGGTAGACTTCCCTATTGCTTCGCAGCTTCCATCCATCTTCAGTCCGAACTGCACCCATGATTTTTCTTAGAATTCTCCTTTCCAGGACTTCTAGTTTGTCGAGGTTATAGTTCATCGAGAGGCATTCACTGGTGTAGAGACATTCCGTTTTTACGACGGTGTTGTAATGCCTTATTTTGGCATTCCAGGAGATGCATTTCTTGTTGTAGATATTTTTTGTTAATCCATATGCTCTTTCCATTTTTAGAATTCGATCTCCAACAGCTGCTTTTTCTAACCCATTCTCCTGTATAGTCTCACCCAGGTACTTGAACTTTTTGACTCTTTCAATTCGTCCTATCTCCGTTTCAAGGAATTTTGGTCCATGTTTGTCATTTGTCATAAATTTGGTCTTTTCAACTGAGATCCTTAGTCCTGTTTGGCTGGCTATCTTTTCCAAGAGATTGATTTGTACGGTTGCTTCTTCTGGGTTTTCTGATAGTACCGCAAAGTCATCTGCAAACACCAGGCAGTTGACTTTAATTCCTCCCGACTTTCTTCCGAGGCATATTGGGTTTATTCCTCGACTCTCCAGTTCCAAGTTCCAAATTCTCACGATCTTCTCTAGGACACAGTTGAATAGGAGTGGCGATAAGCCATCACCCTGTCTCACTCCTGTCTTAATTTCGAATGGACGAGAGAGCTCTCCCATGAACTTCACCCTGGATGTTGTGTTTGTTAGGGTCTCTTTGACTATATTTGCTAGTTTTGTTTTGATTCCAAATTCTCTTATGATCCTTTCCAAGGTATCTCTGTCCACTGAATCAAATGCCTTTTTGAAGTCTATAAAGGACACCACAATTTTGACCTGCTTTATTACAATCGCTAGCATAAGTCATTGTAAATATGTAAAGTTATTGTAAATTAAATAATACAAATAAAGTCATTGTAATTATTCAGTCATTGTTATTTTATAACGCCCAATATTTAATATTCCTTAGTCGTGTTTGGTATCATTTTCATCGTATTATTTCGCTGATTTCAAATATAACAACATTTTACCAGTATTGGGCGAGCCAAAAAAAAAATACAAACAACATATGTATCA
Organism: Magicicada septendecula; assembly: GCA_034769895.1. Taxonomy (NCBI): domain Eukaryota; kingdom Metazoa; phylum Arthropoda; class Insecta; order Hemiptera; family Cicadidae; genus Magicicada; species Magicicada septendecula. The sequence goes on from CM068368.1 coordinate 848,530,318, forward strand.
AATTAACAATATCTACAAATTCGTTTTTTATAAATAATAATGTTTTATAATATTGTGAACACAAATGTGCTATAATGTTTTATAATATTGTGATAACTGAAGATGGTCTATTGACTGAAATCGCTCGCTTTATAATAACATCATATGGTGCCTTTAGGCTGTATAAAAAAAGAATACAATAAAAAATATAAAAAATTGAATTACAGGTACCATTAATAAAACAATAAGTGTAAGTATAAAAAAATACATCACATTATCATTAAAAAAAAAATTGTTTCATACTGGACGCACAGTGAGGTGACTCACGCAGCAATTAGCTGCTGTCGAGCCCATGCGAAGTATTACAATGGGGGAGAGGCAGCAGGTAGGCCAAGGGTCCACACGCCAACCACCGTCATACAGAGCATAAAAACTGTTTCCGAAAAACTGGATTTTCGGATAAACGCGATTCGGGTTCGGATAAACGAGTTTTTAGTGTACTTCATTCAAAGAGACCACACACAGTCAGTTCAAACAGTTCCCAGATAGATAATATATAATATATAGTCCACATAAGTTCACATGATCAGAGCTGTTGGGCACAGGCAACTATACCATTTTAAAATCTAGTTCGCAACGAAAACTTAATACTGAAACAAAACTGACAAACCAGTGCAAATAGCAAATCTCGCTTGACTTTGGCCAGTGTGAATTGGCAAAAATTTTTGAAAGTTGGGTCAACACACAAGGCCACACATAGACATAATTTATGCACACACAACTACTATCATAGAAAAGTGCAAGTATCTGCTTTGCTGTGCCCCTTTGCTCATTGAATACTATACAGTTTATCACACACAAAAAAACAATTACTATTAAAACAATCATATAGAAAAAACAAAAAAACGTGCGGTAGTGAACTATTAGTCCTACTGGACACTGGACAAGCCATCTTCTGCTGTATCTACTGTTTAAAAATCCTATTCAGACCATCAACACAATGTGACTAAAAAATCTTCATCTGGTACGAAGCGATTAGAATTTATGCTATAAACACACTGATAACAAACAATGTAACGGAACAAAAGTGTTTTATATCAAATAACTGTCTCAAATAAAATGTTAAAACATTTACAACAAAATAACAGAAAAAGAAACAAACTTGGAGTTAACACTTTGGAGTCAGCACTCGTACACTATACGGGCACAATGTTTTAGTGCACGTGACGACACCCGTATAGTATATGAGCACCATCTTTCAATCAACATCAACGCGTCTGCTCGTATGCTATTCGACTGCCGTCACTTTAGTTAGATATTTAGTTCATTGTGAATACAATGGTAGCGTCAGCTTATGGATTCGTTTCATTTTAATGATTATATTGTTACGACATCACAGAACAATCTACGTGTTTATCGAATGTTTCAGAGGAATCCGGAATGTAACGTGTGTGGCGTACGTGCTTGTCGATGTATTTGCTAGAATGTGCCAGACTTCGCACGGGCGCACGGTCTGTGTTAAGGCCGCAAGTAATTACGTCATAACTATACGGGCACTATCGCGCATTATGGAATAATCTAGTAATTTGGGGAGATATAAATACCAGTACTCAACAACGTTCAGTTTCAGTATAGCTGTGATATATTTACAGTGGTGCAGTTCAAGTTATAGTTGCGATTATTACTGTGTTCATTCAAGTGGTTATTAGTGAAGTGTTGGGTTTTATAATCGGGCGGTATAATTGTAATACAATTGTGTTTAATATTAGTGACATTTTATTGCGTGTCAACAATTTTTATTTGATTTGTTGTAGGAGACTGTGTTGTTAATTACGAACTGTTTAACTGTAAAAATTAAAGCTGGTGATTAGTGACTTAATTGGTGTCTTGTACTTATTTTGTTTTCCACTGTACCTACGACGATCAAGTAGACCGTCGTAACAATCTCAATCTTTCTAAACATTGCTGCACTGGTAGCTTGCATTGATCCCCACACCAGCGCCGCGTAGTGTTCTGTTTTCATTACAAATCGGGTGTTTATACTTTCATTATGGATGTTTCACATGATGTAGTGGATAGTTTTATTGAAGATTCGGGCTCTGAAATAGATGACAGATTTTGCTTCTTATATACTCATGCATATGTATTAGTATTTTATGTTTATTATATTTTTGTATGTTTTATTGTAACAAAAATTATTTCAGCTTGAAATATGATTTTGCTTCTTATAACCTCATCTATATGTATTAGTACTTTATGTTATAATATTTTTGTGTTTTATTGTAAAAAAGATTATTTCTATATTCTTCCATCTTTATTATGTACAAAATTTATTAAAATGTAAAAACCATACATTTTTGTAAACATTTACTAAGCAATGTGGATTTTAAACACATCACTAAAAAGAAGAAGACTTTATTACATATACCATATGCACATCTAAGCCTCAAAATTATTATCCTATGTTTTTTTAAAAGTAGGCACAAAATGTCAGTCGCATGTAATAAAACATACATGAAAGTGCAGACTCCAAAGTGTTTAACGTTTTATGCTCTAAGCAATACTAGAAATTAAGTAAAATAAAACTAATACCTTTGGCTGTCTGTTGTTCTTGACTAGACTCCTCGTTGGCACCTGCTCTGTCCACAACCACATTCACACTAAACATACCCTCACTACTCTCGGAACTGTTTTTACGGTGCACATCCACTTTCAGATCTAAACAAAAAATAAAAATTTGCATTTTAAAGTTGTAGGCAGAAAACCAATTGGCAATATATGTACAGTGATTTTTAATTTATAGAAAACACAAAATAAAACATACATGGATTGTATAGATAAGAATGTACCTACGAACCTGATGAATCTCCCGACAATGAAATGGAAATATAATTTCATACACATAACCTGAATGGGTTTTACATGTGTTCACACACACACACGCACACAGACAACTTTCCCTTTCAAAAACATATTCTTTGTCTATTAAACAGAAGTCATTGGTTTAGTAGTCTGATAAAAATGATTCAAAATTTTAATGAAAAATATATTAAGCCAGATTTTAGTGTGATAAATGGGGTACTTTATAGAAACACATAGGGGATCTGCAAGGTCCAGACAGGAAGCATGTTTATACGGGTTAGCATAATAAGCGGAGACCAAAATAAAAGAATCTCTCAGATTTGAAACAGTAATCTACAGTTCAACAAAATGTGATAACACATATGTACAAATACATGCTGACGTCTATTATAATAAGTATATTTACCAATAGTGCTGCTAGCAGGAGGTTCGACACCGCAAGCCTGGTTGTAATCTGTCGACTCATTGCTGTCTTCAGAACCAACTGCTGCTTCGACAGCAGATGCGGGTGGACTTCGGTGTGATGTTTCTGATACGTGTTTCCCACTAAGCACTTGCAGCTCTATACCTTCTTCTTCCCTAATTAGTAAAACTATTTCAAATATTGTACTCTAGCAACAAGATGCACTGATCACTGTTCAGCATGTAGAATCAACACTGTAAATTTAATATATTTTCAATATATATAATTTAACAGCCTTGTGTAAAGATGAGACACCAGAATTTTTTTAATTCAACAAAAAAATTATACTGATGTAACCGAATGCACTCACACACAATATACCTTAATTATATCAAAATCTGAAATGAAAAATAGTCCTTCAACTGTATATATTAATTGTAATCTAAATAAAACGAATCTAATCAATATATTAAGAATCCTAACACATTTACACTAATCAAGTGGTTGCTTGGCACTTGGTAGAACATTTTATTAATACTTGCATTGGATAAATAAATAAACACTTGGTATAGATCTACAGATAATTTTATTTTCCTGACAACTGTTTCACCAGTTACGGCAGCTTACTGTCATGACTGTAGAACTATACCCAGTGTTTATTTGTCGTCGTCGTCCTTTATGGCTTAGACTAGTAGCCTGTTTCAGTCTCAATGGAAGTCATCCTACCATCACTTATGGGCTCTTCCCACACTTCTCTTCTCCCTTGGATGATAGTCAAGTGTTCTTCTTGAAAATCTAGATGGATCCATTCTCTCTACGTGTAACTGCCACTCCGTTTTGTACCAGGAGATTTTCTCATTTAAGCTTTCAGCTATGCCTAGCTCCATTCTAATATGATCATTTCTGATAAGATCTCTCCTGGTACAACCTTTTACAGCACTCAAGAACCTCATTCCTGCTCCTTGTATTCTAGATATATCTTTGGCCCTTCTAATCGAAGTCACACTATCATACAGTAGTTGAGGTATGGGAATTACAATATAATATTTCAATTGCGTCTCTTTCCTTGTTTTCTTCTTTAAGTATTTAATGATACAGCCACAAAGCACCTGGAAGAGACTAATTTTGCTTTCAACCTCCTTATCATCTTGGTATGTGATGCTGCACCCTAGATACTTGAAATCTGGCACCTGTTCTATTGGCGAGTCCTGTATGGCAGTCTTTGTTCTACTATGAAAAGCCAGAAAAAGCCATAACTTTGTTCTATCTTTGCCCCAGAAAAAGCCACAACTTTTGTTTTTGATAAGGAAATGGTCTGATTGTTAAAATCTGTTAAAATGTTAGTAAGAAAAAACAACAACCTTTGGAGGCCACTTTCATTCTCTTGGACGATCACAAGATTTTCTGCATACATTAAAATATTTAAATAAAATCCTTTCCCCAAGTATAATCCTTTGGGGGTGTCCGATTTCCATTTCCTTATGGCATTGTCTATACAGGTATTAAATAAAACCAAGTGTTTATTTATTTATTAAATTCAAGCCTAATAGATTTCATTAAACATATGAGAGTTAGTTGAAAATTCAGTTTTCCATCCCGTAGGACATCACCTTATCAACACACTGAGTGCTCCTGTAATGCTGACAACTATCTGGTGGTAGCTTCTGGACAGTTCTGGTATCTCCTATTTGGACAGGCCTCAACAGAGGAGGCAGACAAAGATCTTGCCTAATTTTGTTGGTCCTTGTATCCCTACAAATCCTTATTGTTCATTTAATCCAATCGACAAATCTTATTGCTGGGTGGCTTTGGGGCACCGAGCACCTGCTATAGATGTGGGCCGGGCAAATGCCCAGTGGGCAGGACATTTATAAATGGGCATTTGCCTGGGAAATTGCCCAAAGCAATTTTAAGCGCCCAAAATCTGGGCATTTATAAAAAAAAGTATTGCTTTAACTTTTGACTGCTTATAATAATTATTAGAGCTTATAAAATATCATAAAAACCATTATTAAAGGTAGATTTCATGAATAAACTTGAAACGGTTGGAATAAAATGAGATTCTTTGTAATCTTTGATATTTTCACTAGGGCGTTTGCCAAAAAAAACACGTTATAATGCCTTAATATTGCTAATAATTATAATAGCTTCTAAATAGCACCCTAACAATATTATGAAAGATAACTAAATGGGAGAATAATTAAATGGGCTAAGGAAAATATGTACTACTTAGGGCCTATGCAGTTTAAAAATGTTATTAAGATTAACTTACAATAAATTAGATTTATTAGGTAATATACTGGTACCAAAAATATATTAAAAAAAATATTTTAGATATTAATTATGAGTCAATTATCAGGTAATTATATTTTCATTATGAATTTTAGAAAAAAAGAACAGAAATAGGCCTAAACAGAAAACTAACAGAAAAATAACTTTATAATTTTTACAGGTTTTAAGAAAAACTTTGAATTACTCATCGAGGAGTGGGAAATTAAGCTAGGAGTTGGATTTACTAATAATAGGTGAGGATTTCTGGAGGGGGAGACTGGGGGCAGCCATTTTGTTGTGGACTTGGAGGGGGGAGATTGGTGGCAGCCTGGCACCCATTTAGTTGTGGAATAGGGCTGTCTGTGAGTGGTTGAGTGAGATAAGCTAACCCCTTCTTTGTGTTATTTGAAGTGTTAGATTGAATAATTGCAAAATGGTTAAGAAACAAGGACCTGTTTGGAACTTTTTCAATTTGAAAGGGAAAGGAGTACCTTGTAAATATTGTTTTAAGGAGTACAAACAGTCACATTCCAACAAAATGGAAAATCATATAAAAAAGTGTTTCAAGTGCCCTCAGGATTTAAAAAAAGTGCTTGAGTTAAGTACAATGATTGAAAAACCTATTAAAAAGAAAAGTCCTTATGAACCCTTAATAGTTGAAGTGGAGGATTTCAACAAACCAGGTCCAAGCTCAGGATCATTTAAATCAAGTTCTTCCAGTGAGTTTCTTCCGCAACCTGTTTCGTCCTCAACTCCAAAAGGAATCCCTTCATTTGTTGACCACATGGATATTCAAACCAATGTAAGTAAACATTTAAAAAATACACAAACATTATTAGACCTACTTCATATGTTGGCTATAGGCTTTAGAGAAAACTAGGCCTAAGGCCTAGTATATTATCCATCCAAAAGGTTTTACTTAAGTTTGTAAATGAACAAACATGAAGTTTACGATGTGCAAAAAAAAAAATATATATATATTATTATAACAAATTTCTCACTTCTAGATCTAGGCTACCTGGCTACCTCATCTTCTACATATCCTAACCTCATCAACAAATGTTAAAACAAACTAGGCCAAATGTAATTTTAAGCTTTAAGGATGTTTGATGTTTAAGCTAAATAGGCAAGTAGGCCTGTAAAGGAATATTTTTCTTGCAAATTGTTAATGCATGTGTTTATTCGGTACTTGCGTATCATATAGTAGACTATCTTTAGCCTACCTTGCACCGCGTCGGTTAGTTTAGGTTAGGATGCTATTTTGTTTAACTAATCTTTGTTGACCTTATAATTTGTTAAGAAGCTACGTTATTTAATGATTGAACTAAATTAACTAATTTACAACATTAAGACAAGCCTACTTTTTGAGTCTAATGGTATGTTGTATTTTTTCAGGAGATGCTGAACCAAAGCCTCGCCAAGGCCATATTCGTCAGTGGATCTCCCTTGTCCATGGTAGAACATCCACTTTGGATAGTTTTTTTCAAAAGAATCAGGCCTTCCTTCCAGTTGCCTTCAAGATATCGGCTATCCTCTACTTACTTAGATGCTCAGTACACAGAAACGCAAGGTAACATAAATAAGCAACTAGAGGAGGCAAAAAATCTCCATCTGCAGTGTGATGGCTGGAGTAACCTCAAAAATGAATCGATTATTAACTTCATAATTTCAAAGCCTGAACCAATTTTTGTTGAGTTTGTAATGACTAACAGCAACAGTCACAATGCCTAGTACCTTGCTCAGCTTATCACAAATTTAATGGAGAAGTATGGACCAGAAAAGTTTCTGGTGGCGATTGGTGATAATTCTGCAAACATGAAAGCTGCATTGAATCTGGTAAAGGTTAAGTTTCCTCATATTGTTCCTCTCAGGTGTCTAGCTCACCTATTAAACTTATTGTGCTCAGATATTTTAGGCTGTCAAACAATCAAAATTTTCATGGCAAACGCAGTTGAGGTTGTCAAAACAATAAAACACAGCCACATTTTACAAGCATTGTTTGATGAAATATCAGCTGAAAAAAAATTCAAAGATAGGATTTCACTGAAGTTCCCAGGAAAGACTAGGTGGGGGAGCCATCTTTTCTGCCTTGAGAGTTTGCAGTCAAACAAAGTTGTCCTACAAACCTAAGTTGTCAACGAAAAGGCGCAATCATACCTGAAGCCTGAAATAAAGAAGAGAGTTCTTGATGATGATGTTTTCTGGGTGAGAGTTGACAAAATGATAGAGCTGATGAACCCAATCGTTCATTTGATTACGGCTTTTGAATCCAATAAGCCTCAAGTTCATAAAATAGCCAAAAAGTTCAATGAGTTGGAGGCAATTCTCATCAAGAAGCTACCGTCCTCTCCACTGCAATCTGCAGAAGAAAAGGCAATCTTGGCTAAATTCCAAGCTAGGAAGGAATTTTGTGTATCATCTATTCACCTTGCAGCTAATCTTCTTGATCCAGCAACACAAGGTAGTAATTTGAAGCCTATCGAGATGCTTGATGCAATAAGCTTTGTTTGTGACACAGCAAAGAACACAGGATTAGATGTTGTTCAGGTTAGAGAGAACTTAGCTGATTACAGGGACAAACAAGGAATTTGGTCCAGACAATTTGTGTGGGAAGGAGTGGGCCTTGATGAAGAGAATCGTGTAAATCCTTTACTGTGGTGGCGAGGTTTGAGAGGAACTTGTGAACTGGTGGAAGTTGCTATAAAAATTCTTGGGGCACCCGTTACGTCTGCTGCCACAGAGCGAACTTAGAGCACTTTTGGCTGGATGCATAGTAAGAAAAGAAACAGACTTACATCTGAGAGGGCAGCAAAGTTAACATATCTCGCATACAATTGGAAATTGATGCATGGAACACCTAAGCTCCAGAAAAAAACCGAACAGAGTAGTCCAGAGTTTTTTTTCTGGACTCCAGACAAAGAAAAAGGGGGAACACCCCAGTATCCAATGAAGAACAAATTATAGGCCTAGAGTTTGAGGAATCAGAAGAATCTGAGCCAGAACTTCATGACACTTCATCAGAAAAAAGTGATGAAGATCAGGAAACTGAAGAAAGTGATTAAAAAGCGATAATGGACAATTTCATTAATTTTTTTCGCAGTAGATAATCTACCTATCTACGCTACCTAATATAAGACAATTATACTTCATTTCAAATTAATTTATCAACCTAATTTGTTTTCTTTTTTCAATAGTTACTATAGCCTATTATGTATTATTCATAAGCCAATTAAAGTATTGAACCCATTAAAGAAGTAAAAAAGTTACGTTTAGTCCAACATTTTTTTCCCAATAACAAAACTAACACTCAAGCAACATTTTCAATATGTCTACCAAACCACTAAAGAAGCAATATTGCAAAACAACTTTTCCAATACAATATATCAGCTTAAAAAAATTATTTATAAGCGTTGCCTTATCAATATATCTTTAAAATGAATAAATGCCCGGGCATTTATGGATTTTGGGCATTTAACCTGGGCATTTGCCCCAACTTACAAATGCCCGGGCATTTTACATCACTACCTGCTGATTGATACGTCAAATGCTAGGAGACTGCCAGCATCATAACGATAAAAATATGAATGTGCCTAGCTCTCCCAGAAGAGTGAGGGCAAGTCGCCTTGAAACTGGGGTTCCTCAGCTAAGGTATGATAAACCTTACTATAAACCTGTTTTGTCCTTACAAAACAGTCTCTGGTCCTCCAGATTGAGGGTCGAGTATTGGAAAATTAAACTCCTGTGAGTACCAGACACTGCCTTGGAATTGGATGGATATAGTTAGTAAACAGTCCCAGCATACAATAGGATAAAAGAAGGGAAATGCCAGACTACACTAACATGGAATGTTCAGTTAATAGCAACGCCTGGAGCCATAAAGTTGAAAAAAAAAATAATGCCCAGATGAAATTAGTATGGAACTCCTAAAGTATGGTGGAAAAAATAAAAAAAAAATACACAATTTAGTTGAAGAACATAAAGTTATAAAAAAAAGTTTTCCAAGGATTAGGAGGATGGAAAAGACCAAGGGAGAAGACAAGAAAGGTGTTTGGGTGAACTTGGGGAAGACCTCAGGAGAACAAGCATACAGAGATGGAGGATCAAAACAGTGGAGAGACACACTGTCAACAGAGCTAGGGTCCTGCATGGACTGTATCAAATATAGAATTCTGTAAGGGTAGATGGGAGGGGGGATAAACTGATTCCTTTATGGATACAAAAAAAAAATATATACTGTTCTATGACAATAAGGGCCTAAAGAATGGGACCCATCATTAAGCTGATTTAGTATATTTCTAATATTCTTTAACTAAAAAATATAAACACTGGTCAACAGTGTCTGCAAAAAAGGAGAAAGGAGGTACAAATAAGATGTTTACATAGCCGTACAATACTTGTTTAACGTCTGCATTTCTAAACTTTTACCAGTTTACAAATACACCTGCATGAAAAAACTGCTCTACAACTAATATTTAAATTTAATTTCAAACCTTCTAGAGTTTCTGTGAAGTGGTTGTCTGCGACGTTCTGCTTCTGTCCTGTCGTCGTCGTCTTCTTCAATGATGCATTCTGTGGTATCGTACATACGGTGCAGAGACATGTTGACAAATTTGAGTACAGAGAAAAGTAATCCTACGGTGGCACAGTAACCTCCCCACATGTACACGTCCGACTCCACATACTGCAACAAATTGTACATCACATCTCAGTAAATCATGTTTTACAATAATCTGAACTGATTTTTTTTTTCAATGTAAACGATTACAATAACAGTTCAATAAAAAAACCTTCCCCTTCTTTATCTGGCCCTTCTGTCTCTCAGCATCGGGTGTACAAAAAACGTGTTGTGCGTGGTAAGGTTACATATAAGTTATACATTAGCTATAGAAGGCATTTAAGCCCTGTTGTAAATTTTGACTTTTTGTTCAATTGTTCAAACAAAATATAGTTCCTTTCAGATATCAAAAGTGACGTTAAGCAGTAATGAAACTAGAAACTGTAACAACAGTCAATGGTACAGAACTGTTATTAACAGATATTGGTCGAATAGAGAGGGTTCGAAAATTTAAGTATCTAGGGGAAATAATTCAAGAGAATGGTTTAGAAAAATCTGCTATAGAAGAAAGGATTCATAAAATGGAAAGGGCATATATGGTATAACTAAAGACATCTGACAATAAAAAGTGCATACCTAAAAATGCGAAAATAAGGCATTACAGTATAGTAGTGAAGCCAGAATCCTTATATGCAAGTGAATGTCTAGCATTGAATTATAATTTAGACAAAATAGAAATATTGGAAAGACGAATTATTAGGAAAATATTAGGCCCACAAAATACTTCAGAAGGTTGGAAATTAAGAAGTAATGTTGAAATATATCAAAGTATAGAAAAAAAAACAGAAACAATGAAAAAAAGATGACTATTATTTTTTGGACATTTATATAGAATGGAAAGGTTGACAAAGCAAATCTTCAAATATCTCTGGGGGAAGAAGTCAACATCAAGTTGGATTAAAGAAGTCCAAAAGGATTTAGAAAACAATAATAATATACATGCAGAAGAAGCAATTGAATGAGAAGTTTTTCGGGCAAAAGTGTTAAAAATGGAGGGAGTCCAGGGTAGGAGAGAGAAAAACGCGCAGGTTCAAAGTGGACTGAAGACAGGAAGAAGAGACACACTGAGAAGATGAAAGAATATTGGAAAAAAGGAAAGAACAAAGAGTAAAGAATTGTTGGCAATGTGTCCTTAGATGGCTGATAAAAAAAAAAAGCTGTGCTAAAATAATTTGTAACTTATCAATATTAACAAAATTATTCAAATCCATCCAACATGTCGTCCAGATCATTTACACCATCAGAAAAGTCAGATTCACTGTCACTAGTGTTGCTGTTATGATCAAGTTTTATAATAATAATATCTTTTTTATATTATTCTGTCTTCTTTTGTTTGTACATCCATTAACCTGTCTATCTCTGCACATTTGATTTCACAGCCGACACTATGATCACAACAGATTTTCCTGATTTCACTTGTAAAAAAAAAAACACTTTGTTGAATCATTTCCTGAACCACATTCAATTAGTTACATATGTTACAAGCTACAAAATAAGCATATGTTACCCATGCCTAAGTAAATTCTATGGTATGAGTTCCAGATGATAAGTGGGTAATCTGAGTACTGGTCATAACACGTAACATTACAAATTAAATACACACTGTCTGATCAAGCACTGATGACTATTTAATGGGAAATTTTAACTGCTGAATTCTCAGTAATAAAAGCTTTAATTTTAACAAATTAAAAACTAAAATGAAATTTGATAATTTTCTTAAATTAAGTTTGCAGACAAAATGTAACTATTTTTAATCACACGAAAAAACAACTGAAGAGTTAAATTTACATGAAAAAAATCATTACGTTTAGCTTAAAATTTTGGAAAATTTAACAGAATTGAATAAACGACTAAAAGGTCATTACTGAGCAAAGAATTAAAAGTTGAAAATAAAAAATAGTTATTATTCAGTTTGTTGTAAGTAGCTGAGGCTCTGTATATTATTTATGCTCATAACTCCCACAGATTGGGAACAAACTAGCGTGTAGTTGGACATAACTCCTAAAACATAATATCAACTTACCTGCTCTTGAAAACTGCAGCTTTCAGTTATATCAATCATGCAGTATCAGCTGTATGTTTAGAATGATGACAACATCTTTAAAAACTGCTATAGTTTCAGGTAAAGAATGAAATTCATTTGTTAACGGCTGTGTTACTAGTAGAAACCAAGTTTGATTATTAAGTTTGTTGCTCAATGCGACTTAACGATTAAGTGGAGGACACTTCAAAGGTTACCTACCCACACTATACAAAAATTTTCCCTCTAATGTAGGCTTTCTTTCATACTGAGTTCTGGTTATTTCTCGACTTGGACATAAAAGTTGTCCAAGGCAATTTAATGCCGCACCACACTGGGTAACCATCATGCACTCTTTCAAGCTTCGTGATAAAAGATGTTTCTCTTCTCAACACGGCCTCACTTCATGAGGAATATGACCTCACCCTAATACTACCAGTGTGGTGATATAATAATCCTAATACTACCAGTGTGGTGATATAATAATAATAATATCACTTCATGAGGGATATGACCTCACCCTAATACTACCAGTGTGGTGATATAATAATCCTAATACTACCAGTGTGGTGATATAATAATAATAATTATTATTATTATTATTAGCATTATTAATTCAAAAACTTTTAGCTACAGTCTGTTTCTTGATGTATAATAATATATATTTTATAATGACTTTACCTTAAGATGTTTTCTCCTTATTTGGAACATGTTTCAGGAAGCCTTGTGTTCCCATCTTCAGCCTTCCCTACTTTGAGCCTTGTGAGGTATTTGTGCTGTGGTTTCCTGTTGGTCTCTGGTGCTTTAAATTGGTATTATTGTGTGTGATTGTGGTGTATATATTGTTACAACACAAATAAGCCACCCAAATACCAGGGATAAAAATGATGAATCAACTATATAAAATGTTTAAACTAATGAAAATAAAATGACAATGACGCGACAAACGACGACATGACCTAACCCAAGTGATTGACCAAATAAAAGGAAACCAAAGGAGAAGGGGAAACCGAGACCAAATACGTGATTGACTCAATACAACCAAATAAAATAAAACCAGATGAGAAGGGGAAAACCAAAATAAAATGAAATTAAAAGGATATAAAATGAAATCGAAGGAGGAGGAAAATGAAAATGAAACAAAACAAGTATAAAGGAAATAAAAGGAAAACAAATGATAAGACACAAACAAATAATATAGAATAGAAAAAGGAGAAATGGTACACTCAAATATAATAATGGAAACGAAACCAATAACTAACAAATGTAAAAGATAATTATTATTATCGATTAAATAATAAATGTAAATGATAATTGATAAAACCCGATAAAGTAATGAGAAAAATAAAAGTACACTAACCAAAGAATTAGAGTTTAAATGTAATAAAGAACTCTATAATGACAAACTTATTAATAGTATAAATAACATTTGTAAAGAGAGAGATAGTGAGAAAGCAAACATAACTGAGTGACAAAGAGAATGTAATGTTAGGGATTACCCACTAATAATACTTAAAATAAAATTTAAGAAGTGCAAAAGTGACAGTGTAAAACCCCAAAATAATGAGAAACCCTATTGATAGGTGTAAACACTTAATAATCTGTGATGAACACTAAATGATTAATAGTGAACAATATTATTTAATAAGAATCTTGTTATTGATAGCATTAAGTTTAATTGTAAGTAAGGGATACAATAGTATTCAAAGGGGGGATCCCATGGAAGGTTAAAAGTTAGGGTTACCATGGCTAGAAGATAAAGTTTGTATAAGAAAAAATATAATAAAGAAAATAAGAGCAAAATAAAATAAACACCCCATGTTCTAAGGGATAATCAATTAAGTAAATTTAAATGGTGTAATAATGTTTATCACCCAAAAGATAAGTAAGAATGAAACGAATTGTAAGCAAACATTGCATAATAACTGTTAAAAAATTGTTTGATTTAATCTATGAATAGGATATGGCTGAAGGAATTATACAGACCATAAGCCTAGTTGTTATGTTTTATGTAATAGAGAATAGTAAGTAATAGCATAGTTATAAACAATGGCAAAATAAGTAAATAGAAAGATAAATTAATACAGATATAATAACACTGGAAAATCAGTTAGGAAATAATTAACAAACCATAATGTAGAAACTAATGGTAACATACAATTATTATAAAAACAGATCCAAAACACATCAATAAGTAAACAAATCATTTATAATATCCAAACAAAACATGTATGAGGGTAAATTAAGATGTAATTTGTATAAAATGAGTAAATATAGTCAGTTACTACTTAGGCCTATGAAATGCCTAACTGTAAAAAACAAATAACTACAAATTGTAAGAAATTAACAAGAATATTAGCAAATCCAAGGCAAATAACTAGTCAAGGATGATTTGTGAATCAGATTAAAAGATAAATGTTAGAATAAGGACTTAAAATAAAAAAGAAATGTAATTAACAAATATCAAAATAATTGTCCAAACATAATACATTAGAAAACCCAACCTTATGGGATGTCAAAATGATCTTTGAAAGAAAATACGAACAGTAGTGATAATATTTAATACATACAAAGGAAGACGGAAGAATAATAGCAATCAGAAGATATACAGTGATTTTGAATAAAAATTCAAATGTGTAACAATGGTTTTAAGTCAAGCTAAGCCAATCAAAAGCTATTAGTAACCATGACAACGAACGTTGGTTACGAATTTTCCGTTAAATCTTATTATTCAATAAGTGACGCTCTTCCAGAATAGACGCCAGGTGTGAATGACCAAAATTTTAATCTAAAATGTATAAAAAGTAATCAAAATTCAAAAAGATGAAACCGTAAGAAGCAGACAAGGGACGAGAACATTTAACTTATGCCAAGGACCAATTTAAATAAATTTTAAATGAACAAATCTCTACAACTACCATAAAAAAGATGCCAGACGTACTTAAGCCCCACGAATATTGAAAATTGATGACGATTGAAGACCCCATCCCACTACAACTGACTGACAGTACACCACCAGTCGACTGATTTGATAAGTGTTATTAAATTACCCAAATTTCTGAAATAAATTCACTTTAAATTTGTCTCACAGTAATCTGAACTCTCACTATAAACTGAATATTATTTCTTTCAAAGATTAATTAAAAAAAAATAAAACACTGAAAATTTGTTAATTAGAAAAATAACCTGTATGAGAATTACGAACTTTTGAAACACACTGTACCACACTTCAGAAACAAATTATAATTACACATTATATTATTTAAGTACAAATAATGTAAGGTAGTGTACTTTATTGTAATCATTATTAATATCATTTTCGTAATCACAAGAACCCAGGACTTTGAACGGAACAAACTGTAAACAAACCAAGCAGTCGCCATATTTGACTGGATAATTCGTTCAAAGTCAATTCGCCGAAACCCCGAGATTTTGTCTTATAATAATTGTCGGTGCAAATTTGTTGAATAACAAAACATAATTTTGTGTCAAACTGAATAATTACTTATCACCAAATAAATAAACTAGTACAGAGTGTAACCACTGTTTTTTTATTCTATAGGAAAGTATAGTATAAATTGTGTATTATTTAGCAAAGAACGAAAATGACGGTAAGCGCACGCGTCGCAAACTCGGCGAACTAACTGCTCGATTAAGAAGGTCGAACGAAAGCGGGAGTAAAATTTGAATACTCCAGATCGTCATAGCGAAGAACGCTCAATCATACTATTTGTTAATTTAATTGTTTTAATTAAACAATTTGGTGCCACCCGGGATTTATGAACACCTAACGAAGAACAGGTAAGGTTTCCACTCGTGTTGTACTGGTAATTGAAGGATCGCTACGGACATCGTTAGCGCAACATATAAGTGACGATGACAGTGTGAGATGAACACACTATACTTACACCTTTTCAGAGTACGTAAAGATTTAGTTGTTACAATATTAGTATTTTGTGTATTTTCTATGTTGAGTGCTTTGAAAATTGTGTCAGTTCTGTATTGATTTGTGTTTGTTCAGGTATTAGTTTGTTTTGTGTTTTATGTTTGTATAAAAACACTGGACATGCAATTCCCAGACATAACCAACATGACACTAATAAAACACATACCACACAAAGACACCATAATAAACATTTAGGGAAATTTACAAATATACAAACACAAAACACAAAACAAATACAAATCAATACAAAACATGACACAATTTTCAAAAAATACACAAAATACTAATATATACACCACAATCACACATAACAATACCAATTTAAAGCACCAGAGACCAACAGGAAACCACAGCACAAATACGGTACCTCACAAGGCTCAAAATCAGGAAGGCTGAAGATGGGAACACATGGCTTCCCGAAACATGTCCCAAATAAGGAGAAAACATCTTGAGGTAAAGTCATTGTAAAATATATATTATATATTTAAAATTATAATTACTTTACCTTAAGATGGTTTTTTTATTAAAATATTATCATTAGTATTATTATTTAATAATACAAGATGTATTATTATTATTATTGATCCAGACATTCAAATTTTGGGCAAAGGTCTCATCCAGGTTCAAACCTAAGACATTACATGTCTAATCACTATGGTGATTACCCATCACAGAAGTCAATTTTAGTTAGTTAAATTATGGTGTATCAATGCCCTATATTTCATTCTTCTGTGGTCTAACCATCACCGTGTAGTAAATTATTGTACCAAACACATATTTTGTTGTTTTTGTACAGCAAGTATTTAAGCAGTTATTTTTTTTTTTTCATTTCTGAACCCTTACGTATTTTTATTACAAAATCGGTAGGCCATAACTCAACTACACAAAAGTCCTTTGTACAGAAAAATACTGCAAACATTATTGTACCTTTGTACTACTGTTGAATGACTAAAATGTACTGAACAGCATTTCTTGGAGAACAGCCTAGATCAGCAGAAAATTTGGTAGGTCATAAACACTCCAGTAAAAAAAAAAAAACAGCATTCAATATTGGGACTAATAATGTTATTTGATGTTTGAATAAAACAAAAACAAAAAATAGTTTGAAACTGTTTGCCTGATAAAACACCTGTTGTTCAGTGACACAGTTTAGTCCCTCTTTCAATTAAATGTATAATGAATATTCTCAAATCACCTTGAGATATTTGATGGTATTTTCAACAAACTACATGCGTGAACTTAGTTTTTTCATATTAATTTCCTTAAAAGTAATAATACAGAAGTAAATACAGGAATAATCTTATGACAGAAAATAAATGAAGACTGAATCATACCCATGTGTGTATATATATATATATATATATATATATATATATATATATATTGTAGCGCAACAAAAATGATAGCATTTATGCTACATAAAAGAAGATTCACAGATTGATAAATAAATTGATACATAATCCCATAATAGAACAGAGACCCAATTATGACAATTATAGTCATAGACAAAATAAATAAGAATGCAAGGTAGTGTTGAATAGAATAAACGAACCTGTAAAATAAATAATAGCTAATGATATATGTTTAATAAAAAACAAAACAGAAAAATGAAACAATGACTTAATTCATGATAATAACAGATAAGAATTTTGTATTAAAAAAGTATTATATTATGACAAAAATGTTATGATAAAGTTTATGTGATGTTATATCAAATATGTGTTGAGTTCATGAAAAATAATGAAACAAATAGTGTTATTCAATGACTGTCATAGAATGAAGTGTGAGGCAGTTAACCAATGTTCATAAGTTCGAATTTTGTTATATGTGATCGAGAGATCAAGATAAATTTGTTATTAGATGTAGAAAAATAATTGTTTATACAAATGTTAATAATTAAGTTTTGATTGTATGTACGAATTTATATAAAAGGGACTATAGATGCCTAACAGACATAACCACAGGTAGATCAATTTACAATAAAAGGCCTAACAGCCAAAAATACTAAATAAACACTTATAACTTAAAGGTTAGATACATCAATTAATAATAATTAATAAATACACTATGAAGAGCTAGAAAGAAGAAAAAACATTAAGTTAATAATAATATTTAATAAAATTTATACAAATTATAATAATACCATAATGCCATAATATCGATTGGTAAAAAATAATATCGAAGGTGGATTAAATATAATAAAAAAGAAAAAAAACGGAATTATATCAAAAAACCAGTAGAAGATGTGTATAAAATGATAAACCAGCTATCGGTAAATTTACATTCCGATAGGACAGCAAATTGACAAAGAATAGACAAAAAAATATATGAAAGAAACACTATATAGTCCAAACATGTGGAAGCGGAAATTAATATAGGTTGCTAGGGAAAAATTTAAGAAGAATGTTGTTGATTTTAAAAATAACAAGAATTGCTTTTGAAAAAACTGAACGTGATGATTTAAAAAACCCAAGAAGAATATATTGAATCGTAATATTCGAAATCAAAAGATACGATTATAAAGAAGATAAAATTCTAATGATAATACTTACATCTATCACTAACACAGATTAATAAAATAACGATATATTAGGAAATAATAATCGAGAACAAATAACCAAATCCTACAAGAAGAAACTTGGACTGTCCCATGTCCGAAGGGAATTGATGAAAAGTTAATCAAATATAAAGAGTTAACAATAACACAAATTATAATATTCACAACACCAGAAATTATAACCTTGCAAATACACGGAACAACACTAACTGCTTCAACCGAAAGAAGAACCTATTTGGATCCTGACGGTGCAGAAAAAACATCAATCGTGCTGTAAAACAATTCAGAAGCTGTATTCCGAAGTGGACAGGACAAGATTTACTTTTCAAATTATCCCAATTAGCGCTTTCAAGCTTTCAAGCGCTTTCCAGAATTAAATCAAGAAAAAACGATTATTGAATGCGAAAGCATAATACAAAAACTAGGAAATGAAAATGATAAAAAAAGAATAAGGTGGGAAGTAGGGAATGTAGTAGATAAAATATTTAAGAGAAGTTTGTATAATTCAAAAAATGAACAAAAAATCAAATCAACTGTAACTAAACTAAAGAATAAAATAAAGAAGAATGATATTATAGTAACGAAGGCGGACAAAGGAAATACAATGGTACTACTGAGAAAGGACGAATACATAAAGAAAACGGAAGAATTTATAAGGGAAGGACCATACGAGGAAATAAAGTATGATTATACAAGTAAGTACCAGTCAAGGATAAAACAAATGATGAAACAGATAACATTTATAGAAGAAAATAAGAAAAAGTATTTATTGGAAAGCAATCCAACAGCACCAACTTTTAAAAGTCAGGTTAAGATACATAAAGAAGGAAAACCAATTAGACCGATTGTTTCTTTTATTAATGCACCTGTTTATAAATTATCAAAGGAAGTTAGCAGAGTACTGAAAGAGAAATATGAATTTGGGACAAAATACAACATAGAGAATAATGTAAAATTGATAGAAAAATTAGAAAATATTAGGATTAATGTAAATACAAAATTGATATCACTGGATGTTAAGGACATGTTTACCAATATCACAGTAAATAAAGTTATTAAGTTAATAAACGATAATAATATGGGAGAATACAGGTATAAAAAGCAGTTGATGAAAGTAATTAAAGAATGTGTAAATCAGAACTATTTTAGGTTTAATAACAAGTTTTATATACAGAAAAAAGGTTTACCTATGGGGTCTTCATTATCCCCTATTCTTGCTGAAATATACATGAATGATTTTGAAAAGCAATTAATAACTGCCACTAAGTATAAAAACAATATAAAATTATGGTCTAGATACGTTGATGATGTATTAGTAATTTGGGAAGGAAGCATAGAAGAAGTGCATGAGTTTATAAATGAGGTAAATAGTAAGGATAAAAACTTACAATTCAAAGAAGAGATAGGAGGTAAGAAAATAAATTACTTAGATTTAAACATAGAAATTAAAGATAATGAGAAACTACAGTTTGGGATATTTAGGAAAGAGTCGTATTCTGATATAATTATACCAAGAGAGTCTTACCACCCATATAGATATAAAATGGCGGCAATCAATTCATTTTGTTACAGAGCTCAGAAGTGTTTAAAAGAGACCGAGTCAAAAGATAGGGAGTTAAGAACGATAAAGGGAATTGTAAGGAATAATAATTATAACACCAACATAGTGGATAAAGTTATGAAAAGGGTTAACATACAAAAAGATAAAATAGAACCAGAACAAAAGAATTATGCAGGGTCATTGACATACATAGGTTCACATACTAGAAAAATTATAAAATGTTTTAATAAATATGGAGTAGATATAGCTATTAAAAAATGTGAAACGGTATTTGATAAGATAAGGAATAAGAATATAGAAAAAATTCCAGTATTACAGAAAAGCGGAATTTATAAATTAAAATGTAAAGACTGCAACAAGGTGTACCTAGGAGAGACAGGACGGAAATTCGTATGCAGGTTGTCTGACCACAAACGTGGAGAAGGTAATAGAACAACCAATTCGTTATATGCAAGACATTTCATAGAAGACAACCATAAGTTTGTTAATCCTTTGGAAGAATACGAAATTGTAAAAGTAGTGAATAACACAGTTGAAAGGAAGCTTAGAGAGGAGTTAGAAATATTGAAAGAGAGAGAAAAAGGGTTAGACAATTTAATTAATATTAAAATTAAATTTGATAATGAAGAAATATTTTATAACATGATTAAGAAGTAAATGATAGAGGACAGATAGATAATATTAAGAATTATTTTGCATAGTACTATTTGGATGTTTTAAAATAAGGGTGTTGACTGACCCACGTGTGTGGAGAGGAAGTGGGTAGTTTAAAAGGATGCACACACACACACACACACACACACACACACACACACACACACACACACACACACACACACACACACACACACACACACACACACACACACACAACACTGAAACACAAGGAATTTGCTAGAAAAAATATGTAACTCCACAGATGGTGGGACAGGGTTTAGGGGGTGGGGAAGGGTCATTTATATTATAGCTTGTTGTGTGTGAGCATGGTGGGGGAGAGGGGTGAAGGGGTTGTTTCCACTTATTTTGTGTCTATTCCAATCTGACGATGGGCTGTGAAGCTTGAAAGCGCTAATTGGGATAATTTTTACATAGTGGTGTGCAACTGTGATCATTCTGATTGTGATTTCAACCACTAACACAAATTTCTTCATTAAAAGATTTACTTTTATTAAACTGAAGAAAGAAAACTGTACTTCATAATTGACCAGAACAACGAATTTAGCGATCAACCGCCTACGTGATTGGCGTCGTTAGTCTGGTAAAATTATATTATATTAATCATACTAAATACACAACACATAATTTTTGTAAATCTTGCAATCTTATTATGTATTTTTAGTCTTCCCCACAGTTACAAGAACCTTCACACCCTGAAATAAATAAAATACGAATCAAATATAATATATAACCAAATATAAACAAAGGATCAAATAATCAACAATCGATACCTGAATCTATAGTCCCAACATATATTAATTGGAATATATCTTAGTTAATGTGAATTGATAAACAAATAAAGAACCTTTATATATTTGTCACACCTTGTTATTTGGAGTATGGTTTAGTGAACTGGAACAAAAGTAACTGAATAAGTAGAGAATAAATAGTTAATATAAACATCGAATAACCTACAAGTTTCGTTGAGCCGATACTACAGCGCTTATAGCGGAATTATCTGACACCAAAGAGGGAGCGTAAAAATATAAAATCAGACAGAACTCTCTTCAAGGCATAATAGGGTTGGATGAAATTGTAGAATAAATCTTAAGTTATTTAAGTTCTAGGCACACTAACACTGATAATTATTAAATAGTTAAGTTAACATTAATTGAGTACATCCATATATTCCACAACACCAAATATGTCCGAGAATTTATACAAATTAAATTAATACAACACATATTGACAAATACAACAGTGGGAATTTAGACCGTACGTATCCGATCGATTACAAATTGGCTTCCATCGCGGGACTTGAACAGTAGCGGACACACCGGGGTTACTTACAAATTGGCGCTCAACTTGTGTAGGGCTTGAGTTAAGTAACTATAATAACAATAACATTACTTAACCAGAGCAGGCAACTGTGGGAGAATAAAAATGTATGATACCAGATTTAGATTAAAGAGGAGGGCAGGAGAAACGGAGAAGGAAATAGATGAACAAGAACAGGAAATAGAACTAATAACAGATAGTGAAATGGAACAACAGACAGACAAAATAACGGAAACTGAAATAATTACGGACAAGGAAAAGGAAGTAATGGAAGAAGTTGCCCAAGGGGACCAACCAGATAAATCCAACAAAAAGGAAGACATGAGTATGCAGGAGCTGTTGAGGATTATAATGGAAATTAATAGACAGATGAAAGAGGAAATTAAGGAAGATTCAAGGAAAACAAATGAGGAGAATAAGGAAAACTTAAGGGAACAATTTAGGAAACAGGATGAGAAATTCGACAAAACAAATGAGGAAATTAGAGAAACCTCAAAACAAATGAACGAAAGGTTAGATAGGAATGATGAGGGTTTAAAACAAATGAAGGAAGACATCTTACAAATACATGAAGAAAATTTAAAGCAAATTAATGAAAAAATTGAAAATCTTCATGTGACAATTAACCAGAAGGTGGACCAAAATAATGAGGAAAGAAAATTAGAAATAGCCAAAACAAATGAAGAGTTAGAAAAAACTAACGAAACAATAGTACAGGTTCGTGAAGAATTACAGAATAAAATTAATGACACAAGAATTGAGAATAAAACATTGGTCGAAGAAATCCAACAGGAAACTGTCGAAAAATGTGAACAAATTAAAAACGAAGTACATCAGGTACGGGAAGAGAATAAGGAAGGTATTAAGCAAATACAGACAGACATGGGCGAACGACTCGAAAGGGTCTATGGCAATTTAAATAATATGGAAGGTCAAATCAATACCAATAAAAATAAAATAGAAGAGATTAGTAGGCGTGAATTACAATTACAGGAGGAAGTAGATTCATGGCGGGATAGGACATGCCAAAATAGTCATACAAATAACCATGAGAACAGAGAATCGATTAATTTTCGTAATTATAAGCGCAATCCTATGGAATTTTTAAAGAGATTGGAAGAGGTGATCATAAGAAATAGAGAGAATCGCTGGAGTATTATACGAAGCATGATTGATGAAACGTTTAAAGATACTTATGATAATTGGTGGACAGCGGTACGCCCGGATATACTGGACATGACTGAGTTCAAAAAACAATTTAAGGAGAAGTATTGGTCGGAATCGACCCAGAATATGATTAGGAATAATTTGAGTAACGGTCGATACGAAACAAATGTAGGCCAGTCCCCTACTTCATACTTTTTAGGAAAAGTATGTATGGCGCGGAACTTAGAGCCCCGAATTCCCGAAGAATGTTTGGTAATACAACTATCCTATCATTACGAGGAAGGGATAAAAAATGCGCGTATGTGTAGTCAAATCAAAACGATTCCAGCCATGGCCAAGTTCTTGGAGAATTATGAACACGAGAACCAATACCAAAGAAATAGAATGCTAAATCATAAATATCAGAAGTATGATAATAACGCGCCATTAGCCAATTCTCATAATAACGATCGCAATCGACCTGCGCATAACGTTAATACTAATAGAACACAAAATGAAAACACGAATAATAATTCCAGAAACTATAATTATCGCGGCAATAACAATTACAATTATCGTGATAGTCGCAATAATAGAGGAGATGGGGACAGACGACCCAATAATTATAGACATAACGTCAATTATATTTACTCCAGACCTCAAGGTAATCAGCGACGATACTACCCAAGGAGTCACCGATATGACAACCATTATGACCAATCTCGGCATGAAGACAACTACCCACATGATGGAAATTATAGGATAGCAGAACATAATACGGAGGATCGCACGGAACCAGTACAAAACCAACACAGTAATCAGAATGAAAATAGAGAAGAGGGAGTAAGCCCTCATTTAAACTAATAGAGGCAGTGAAAATTAATGAATACCCGTCACTGAACCGTAATCTTGGGGAACAACGATTAATAAATAAAATTAAGTGTAATCATAAAATAACCATAATTAATAACCACTATTTAAAAAATATCAGGGAAGATTTGTTAGAAGAGGATCAGAAACATGTAAACAGTAATAGTAATAACGAAATCATATATATATCAGCAAAATTCTAAAAGACAGTAAGACCAACTTACAAAAAATTATTTGAAATAACTATTATATATAAAACGAATTTAGTAAGAAACAAAAATTACTAAATCCAAAAGAAATATAATGAATAAATTCTAAAATGAAGTAAGGACAACTTATTACCTTATATTTGAACAACTTCTGGATTAACAAAAAGAAAAAGAATTTATATAAATGAATAAATTCTAAAATGAAGTAAGGACAACTTATTACCTTATATTTGAACAACTTCTGGATTAACAAAAAAGAAAAAGAATTTATATAAATGAATAAATTCTAAAATGAAGTAAGGACAACTTATTATCAATCTTGAAGAAAAATACTTGGAATTTAAAAATAATTTGAGTTGAATACTACCACTAAATTCTGAAATACAATAAGAACAACGTATTATCGATTTTGAAGAAAACAAGAATTATTGTTAAATGTTTATAAAGAAATAATGTGTATAATGAATAACAAACCCCAAGATTACAGAAGAAAATGATAATTATTATTATTATGTGTATAAAGAAATAATGTGTATAATGAATAACAAACCCCAAGATTACACAATAAAATGAGAATTATTATTAAATGTTTATAAAGAAATAGTGTGAATAATGAAGAATGAACCCCAAGATAAAAGTTATTACCTCAAACCTACTTATCCAAAATAAAGAAGAAAAAAAAATCATATGACCTAAAATACATACTACATTGCCACATGATGGAACAATCTCAGTAAACGATTGAATGTAACTAATATAATGTTAAAGAAGACAAGAAGGAAAGAGTATTTATGAACATAATTCATTAAAAAATAAACAGCCAAAATAGTGAAATACGATAAGAGGAAGAATAATTAAGTATACGGAATATATTTAGTAAGAAATACAATTATAATGATCAAAACACAACAACTGATTAAAAAATATTGAGATCAGAAAAAAAAAAAAAAAAAACGAAGAAGATACTAACATTACAATCTCAACAAAAATGAAAACAAAAATGATTACAATTGATAACTGTCAAAGTCAATATTAACGAATGTTTAAGGAATTAAAATGGAACTGCGAAATATGAAGAATAGTAATGAAAAAATATAAACGCAACAAAGAAAAAATCTTGTCCCAAATATTTATTATTAAATGATTAAAGAGATTATTAGGAGATTATTATTATATTTTATAGCTGACTGTAGATGAATTCCAGCAGTACTATATTAAGATGTAGTGTGGGCAGCAGAGTATGAAGCCAAACAGTGCCTCTCTGAACTGTACCAACGCATGTGTTGGGGATTGTTAGGGAAATTAAATATTTAAGGAATATTAGAATAGTTGCAAAAATAAATTCAGTTTCCAAAGGAATAGGACGAAGAAAACAGAAAGAAGCGAGTTGACAGAAGAATAATGAAAAATGCAGTAATTATAGTAATTATAAATAGGAGAGATGTAAAACTAATGTATCAGTGAATAGTGTAGCCAGTTACCAACAAATAATGTGTACAGAAAAAAAAATATATCAAGAATCAAGAATGTTAAATAAAATGATGAAATGTTATTAAATAAAAAAGGTACTAGTACTAGTCTAATGAAGTTACATTGAGAAGACCATCGTCAACCATTAACAATGAAATTAAGAAAAGGCATGTGAAAAAGGCAAGTTTATTTGACCTAAAATTCATTCAGGTGAACTAAACTTTTTTAGGAGGGGAAGCATATGTAGCGCAACAAAAATGATAGCATTTATGCTACATAAAAGAAGATTCACAGATTGATAAATAAATTGATACATAATCCCATAATAGAACAGAGACCCAATTATGACAATTATAGTCATAGACAAAATAAATAAGAATGCAAGGTAGTGTTGAATAGAATAAACGAACCTGTAAAATAAATAATAGCTAATGATATATGTTTAATAAAAAACAAAACAGAAAAATGAAACAATGACTTAATTCATGATAATAACAGATAAGAATTTTGTATTAAAAAAGTATTATATTATGACAAAAATGTTATGATAAAGTTTATGTGATGTTATATCAAATATGTGTTGAGTTCATGAAAAATAATGAAACAAATAGTGTTATTCAATGACTGTCATAGAATGAAGTGTGAGGCAGTTAACCAATGTTCATAAGTTCGAATTTTGTTATATGTGATCGAGAGATCAAGATAAATTTGTTATTAGATGTAGAAAAATAATTGTTTATACAAATGTTAATAATTAAGTTTTGATTGTATGTACGAATTTATATAAAAGGGACTATAGATGCCTAACAGACATAACCACAGGTAGATCAATTTACAATAAAAGGCCTAACAGCCAAAAATACTAAATAAACACTTATAACTTAAAGGTTAGATACATCAATTAATAATAATTAATAAATACACTATGAAGAGCTAGAAAGAAGAAAAAACATTAAGTTAATAATAATATTTAATAAAATTTATACAAATTATAATAATACCATAATGCCATAATATCGATTGGTAAAAAATAATATCGAAGGTGGATTAAATATAATAAAAAAGAAAAAAAACGGAATTATATCAAAAAACCAGTAGAAGATGTGTATAAAATGATAAACCAGCTATCGGTAAATTTACATTCCGATAGGACAGCAAATTGACAAAGAATAGACAAAAAAATATATGAAAGAAACACTATATAGTCCAAACATGTGGAAGCGGAAATTAATATAGGTTGCTAGGGAAAATTTTAAGAAGAATGTTGTTGATTTTAAAAATAACAAGAATTGCTTTTGAAAAAACTGAACGTGATGATTTAAAAAACCCAAGAAGAATATATTGAATCGTAATATTCGAAATCAAAAGATACGATTATAAAGAAGATAAAATTCTAATGATAATACTTACATCTATCACTAACACAGATTAATAAAATAACGATATATTAGGAAATAATAATCGAGAACAAATAACCAAATCCTACAAGAAGAAACTTGGACTGTCCCATGTCCGAAGGGAATTGATGAAAAGTTAATCAAATATAAAGAGTTAACAATAACACAAATTATAATATTCACAACACCAGAAATTATAACCTTGCAAATACACGGAACAACACTAACTGCTTCAACCGAAGGAAGAACCTATTTGGATCCTGACGGTGCAGAAAAAACATCAATCGTGCTGTAAATCAATTCAGAAGCTGTATTCCGAAGTGGACAGGACAAGATTTACTTTTATTAAACTGAAGAAAGAAAACTGTACTTCATAATTGACCAGAACAACGAATTTAGCGATCAACCGCCTACGTGATTGGCGTCGTTAGAGTCTGGTAAAATTATATTATATTAATCATACTAAATACACAACACATAATTTTTGTAAATCTTGCATTCTTATTATGTATTTTTAGTCTTCCCCACAGTTACAAGAACCTTCACACCCTGAAATAAATAAAATACGAATCAAATATAATATATAACCAAATATAAACAAAGGATCAAATAATCAACAATCGATACCTGAATCTATAGTCCCAACATATATTAATTGGAATATATCTTAGTTAATGTGAATTGATAAACAAATAAAGAACCTTTATATATTTGTCACACCTTGTTATATGGAGTATGGTTTAGTGAACTGGAACAAAAGTAACTGAATAAGTAGAGAATAAATAGTTAATATAAACATCGAATAACCTACAAGTTTCGTTGAGCCGATACTACAGCGCTTATAGCGGAATTATCTGACACCAAAGAGGGAGCGTAAAAATATAAAATCAGACAGAACTCTCTTCAAGGCATAATAGGGTTTGATGAAATTGTAGAATAAATCTTAAGTTATTTAAGTTCTAGGCACACTAACACTGATAATTATTAAATAGTTAAGTTAACATTAATTGAGTACATCCATATATTCCACAACACCAAATATGTCCGAGAATTTATACAAATTAAATTAATACAACACATATTGACAAATACAACAGTGGGAATTTAGACCGTACGTATCCGATCGATTACAAATTGGCTTCCATCGCGGGACTTGAACAGTAGCGGACACACCGGGGTTACTTACAATATATATATATATATATATATATATATATATATATATATATATAAAACCAAAACAGTTTAACTGATCCCATCGTTATTTTTGGCATACTTAAATAGAAGCCTTTTTTATTATGTGGGTTCCTCATTTCTGTGTCTAGTACAATAATAAATTTTTAATTATTACAACATATAATTATAAATCTATTTTATTCCAACAATAAAGACTTCATTTTGATTCAAACAGTATTATTTCTTTTTAATATTATAAAATAACAATCCCAACAGATATTTATTTAGTATGTGTAAGTAAACATGACTCACGTGAGTTATGGGTTCAAAAAAAAAATTCAAAACTATTAGTATGTCCCATATCACTGAAGTTTGGGAACCATTAGATCATATTACAATACTATACTACTTTAACTTTACTGTAAAAGGAACAAGAGGCTCATCAATTATTTTAATATTTTCATTTTCACTTTCAAAAAGTTTTGAGAGTTCACTATCACTTCTCTCCCATGGTTCTTAATTGAGGAGTCTTTTTAAAAACAATTCTTCTCATAAGTTCTATACAATGTATCTTGACTGCTTACACTCTTTACACATTTTTTTAAAACTTGACCATATTATTTTAAAAAGTGATTAGTTATGTCATAAAAAAGCTTGCATTAAATTATTATTACAACACATCATAAACTCAACTGTTCCAGGATATATGACACACTCAAGGAAACACGAGGAGTAACTGACCAAACTGCCAAATTTCTTGAACTACAGATCTAACTGTATTCCTTATGCCAGATAGAAGTATACAGAGGCAAGTGCGAAAGAATCACTGAGCATATTAGAAGTATGTACCAGGCTGTTTGGCCGTGGTCCAGGTTTTACAAACAAACCAAACATTTCAGCAGCAGCACTGGCTGCCATTTTCAGTGGAATTCGAAGAATTCGATCTACCTGAACGTGGGGTGTCAAACGTCAGGCCCACAGTACTGTGGTGAAGGCTAAAGATATCTACTACCTGTACTTTAGCCTTCACCACAGTACTATGGGCCTGATGTTCGACATCCCGCGTTCAGGTAGACTTGAATTCTTCGAATTCCACTGAACAACCCTCAAAAATTGTTGGCGTTTCCCACTCGCCAGATACCGTTTCCCGTGGGGGGGGGGGGAATAAAACTTATTATTTAATATTTAGCATGTACAGCTACATTATTCATTAGCCCAGTTTATATTCTGATAGTCCCTTATCGAGTTGAAGATGAAAAATAATTGATTAAAAATAATCGAGCTGGACTAGGCTGAGTGTTTCCTCTTGTGGCCACAAACATGGCGAAGTCCCGACGAGAAATACCATTTGTCTATTGCTACACCAGGGTTGAAATCTTCTAAGGGTGGTCCATTTACTGCCAGTTGCATTAGATCTCCTAATGAAGTGATGTCCAGGGAAAGTCTCTGTTTCACTTTTATCCTGTTAACGAAGCTAAATCCCCGTTCACAAGATGCTGTTGTTACTGCCATGCATGCAACGCCGTAAAATACTTTCTTTAGCTCACCAAAACGCTCAGGAAACTTTTACAGAGTTTTTATAGCTCACCCAGTCCTTTTGAAGTTATTTGCTCTTCTTTAACCATCATTTTTAATTGAAGCCATTCCGATAGCAAAACATCCTCATTTATATCACCAGTAATAAAAACATATGCCAATTGAAGAATCTCCTCATTGCCATATATGCAGTTAGGGTGTCATATTGAGGAAGGCACAAGAAATCCAGAACGTGGCACTTGGTGCCTACTACAGTCTCAAGTGTATCAAGACGGCACTTCAAGTAATGAACTGTGCTTTCGATCAGCTTATTACGGATTGATTTGTATTCTTCCTCCCCTTGAGATGTGTTTGTGAGAACAATTCCTTGGTCGCCTTTGTATTTTGAGCAATTCAGTTTCTCTGAGTCTGAAGTGTCAGAAAGGAATAAAATTGTTTCACACTGGATCCTTCAGATGAAAGCAAGAACTGAACCATTTCCACCGTTACCATCATTGATGATCGTACCTGTGAGACCAGTAACTGTTTCAACTGTAAAACTTTACAAAATGGCTCTAGTTTCCCATACAGGTCAATCAAAAAGTTTAATGTTTTTACAAACTTGTATGATGTAAGGATTTTTAGATAGCCTTTTGCTCTAGCTGCATCCGTAGCTTCTCCTGTTGTAGCTTTCCGGTTCGTTATATCCTCAAGATGGATGACCAGAGATACGAGATCACACCGCATAGCTTTCAAAGCGTCAGATTTACTACATAGCCACCGTACATTGTGAATATTTCTGAGTTTTACTATCTCACTTTCTAAAGTTTTCGCGGTGTTTTTAAGCTCATGGAGGCGTTTTGAGGATCGTTTGTAAAATTTGTATATGTTCTTCACAGTTTCGTCAAGCTTTTCTAGGTAAGGGATGGAATTGGCAGCATCAAATATGGCCAATTGTAGACGATGCATGGTGCAGTGAATGCTAATTAAATGCGGAGCTTCTTCTTTCAAACGAAGTATGAAACCTGACTTTGAGCCAATCATAGACGACGCCCCGTCAGTTCCCACACTAACCATGTATTTTTGTCTTCTCCAATCAAGCCCTAAGTTATCCAAGAGCCCAGTAACAGCAGTGAAATACGACTCTGCCCTACTGCTCTCTCGAGAGGCACAAGGCCTAAAAGGTCTTCTCTTACCTCCCCTTCACACACATAACGAGCATAAACAATCACATGTTCCTCAGTACTTCGGTCCGTAGAACCATCAATCACAATACTGAAACACTGAGCATTTTTTAATTTTTGAACCACATCTTCTTGTAACTATTTAGCAATAAAATTAATGAAAACTTGGCAGTTTTTATCGTTTACATATTGTTTTGTCTCCACATTTACACCTAATTTAGTTGCAAGGGCAACTTGCTTAGGGAAGTTGGTAAATGGTTTTTCATTGATGCCTATAAAATAGGCTACGAGGTATGTTGAATAAAGTTGTTAGATGCTCAAACATAGAAGACTCTATTTTCTTAATACATTTGGCAAGAGGAGCTTTTCCTGGTTCTGACTCTACTTCAAACCGCATTAAATTGTCCATATGTATTAGGCTTTTACCATGAAACACAAAAGTTTCCTTTTTCATGGAACCAGAAAATCCTGCTACCCATTTTGGGTCACTATTTTGAGGGTATTTAGCGCATATAGTACATTTTGCGGGGTTGGAATCGTAAGCTAGCCAGGGGAAGATATCCAGCCAAGCTCTTTGAAATTTTCGTTTCCCAGAGGAACCGTGAGTAGGCCTAAGTCCACTAGAACTCACGTTTTCCACAGTAGGCATTTCAGTTTCCCTACTAGGCCCGGGACTTACATCTCTAGCAATAGACGTCACACTCGCAGACTCACTAGGCGTCATCGTACTGACAGTAGAACTTTTTTTAAAGAAATAATTAAGTTTAATCTGTTTCATTATGAATAAAATACACGCTGAACACGATCTTAGAAATTGAGAATGCTCTTAGTACACGAAACAATAAATCACACGCGTTAACACATCCTGTCAACTCAACAATAATTATTGTGTGTCCAAGCAGCCATGCGCCCTGAAGGATTAGGCGACCCTCGCACCCCCACGCGCACTCACACACATACGCACAGCCCGGCCCACGCGGCAGGAAGGCCAGGCTGCACGTGCGTGTGTGTGTGTGTGTGTGGGGGGGGTGCGAGGGTCGCTTAATCCTTCAGGGCGCATGGCTGCTTGGACACACAATAGCAGACTGTACAACTTGGAAGGAGTAAGGAGTAACAAAGGCCAGCGGCCGGCGGCCTGCACAGAACAGCGTGAAATTTCTGCTCCCCTCTCTCAGCAACACTATTTTGTTCGACGTGTTTTAAGATGTTTATATCCAACAGAGCAGTTTTGTTTATAAAATTCACACGGTGACAGCTAACTGACGGCCTATGACTTCAACACGCGCCTTTACTAAAACAAAAACATGACATGTTTTGGTTTAATAGACGTCCTTCTTTTTTCCATTTTTCATTCTTTCTCTCCTCTTTTCTCCTTTTTTTGACAGTCAAAACCCACTCACCAGTGGCGAGTGGGGCGAGTGCAATTTTTGAGGGTTGCCACTGAAGATGGCAGCCAGTGGTGCTGCTGAAATGTTAGGTTTGTTTGTAAACCCTGGACCACAGCCATACAGCCCAGTACATACTTCTAATATATCTGACACCGGCCGTGAAAGCCTTAGAACAATATAATCACTGAGCATGTTTTTTTTCTACTATGAGTGTACATTTTGCAACTTTTGTTTCACTGTTTTCTTTATACACATTTCATTATCAGAACTGTTAACATTTCATTAACATTTCTAAACAACATTACAAACTCGTTTATCAATTTTGTGGCATTTCTTTATTTTCAAAAATGAGAGTCTAAAGATTTCACATTTTATTATTTCTATATGAAATATTTCTTGTGAACAGATATGTTTTATGATAGTACATAAGATGTTACTTTATTTGCAAAACTGATCAATCACATGCAATACCGTACTTTATTTGTATGTCAAACATTCCCTTACAATTTCACAAACACTTATTAATAAATATACATGCATGCATTTACGTACGTATACGTATGTATACATGCATACAATTTGTGTGTGTGTGTGTGTGTGTGTGTGTGTGTGTGTGTGTGTGTGTGTGTGTGTGTGTGTGTGTGTGTGTGTGTGTGTGTGTGTGTGTGTAGTATTAATTCATGTTTAAGGAACATATTTTTGTGTAAATAGTAAATTTACCTATTAAACTGAAAAATAAAAAATAAATAAATAAAAATCTGCAAGCTTAAAATCTGTCTAAAAATTTTGGAACACCTCCCAACCAAGTTTTATATACATTCTTTTGTATGTGCATGTTTTGTGTACATTGACTTTTTGCAAACTAGTTTTTACTGGAACACAAATAAAAATTGTCTGTTCACTTACTTAAACTATCGGTTTTTACTTAACCTATCGGTTTTTTGAACACATTTTGTTTTCTGCAAACTAGTTTTTTGTGTGTAAAATCTGCCTAAAATTCTAAACTACTAAACCTTATCAACCATACCTAACTTTTTCATTGTTTTTATAAATATTTTGATTGTATATTACTAAGTTTTTGACAATCGATTAAGAAATTTATGTATTTAACAATGCTCACCTTTTCTTTGTCTTTCTGTACACACTTCTTTCTTTCAACTGTTTAACATTTTTATCATTTGTTAATGTTAATGAAAACTGATATGTTGTTGTTATACTTTAATGTATCCAGAAGGTAGTCTTAGTATAAAGTAACACTGTGTTGCTACATGTGACAATGCATGTTGTTTGGAAATATGCAAAGGGCGAATGGGCATGTTTTTTGTATGTTCATTATACACATAGTAATGAAAAAAATGTCAACATGTCAGGCACCAAGTAGTATACGTGAACTAATACGAAATCTTAAAAATATTAACTACGTATTTCGTTTCAAACACTCTCTACTAAATAAATTTGCAAGTGCAAAATGTGTCTTAAGAAAACTGACTGTTCAGAAAGATAAACACAAAGTTAAGAATACTTTCATAGGTCGTAAACACAGCAAACTTGGACAGCTGATTCAACTATGAAAAATTTCAGTACTATTAAATTCGTTTATCAGACAAGGACCAACACTTTTATACACAAAAACACAACATTTATAACAACACTCTAGTTGAATTTAGACAGGTTAACAACTTGTTTTTCGATATGCTGAAAACATCAGCTTTGAATTTAATTTTTCAATCCATTCACATAATGTGCCAAATTCGCTCAAGTGAGCAGACAAAAAGTAACCTATGCAATTACATTAGTGACTGCTATGAATGATCAAGAATTTCAAAAGTTTTTACTTCACACCAAGAAGTTAAAAACAAGAAATTTTAGCTTTAAAAGCTATCTATTAAAGAAAATATTATACTCAAACTATTAACCATTCTCATTTTCCAGAATCAGCAAGTAGAATAAGACTGACATTTGTACTGAAAAATTCTACAGGTTACAAATTTCCCTAGTATCAGCAGATATATGTCTAGCATACAACTGGTCAGTTGTGAAATAATTATAATTGTTATTTTTTACTTCTTACATTCTACACTGTTTTAAAATTTTACTAAAGGACTTTGACCTCAATCTATGCATTATCTATAAAACAACCTGATCGTATACACACACACTAATTCAATAATGACAACTGTAATACTATTTAGGTTGAACATAAAATGACCACTCACCAAGAATACTGTAAACGGCAAGCATAACAGGAAAAGCCATAAATAAAGGTGGAATGTATTGTGGAACATATCCTGGTGTGGGTCATAATACCAGCCTCCAGTTAGGGAAGCCCAAACTCCCTGACGTAATATTTCTAACAACTGAGAGCCCATGTTTTTGGGTTCTCATTTACGTAAAGTTAAACATTATTACTCATTTCTAATACCCTAAATAATGTAACGAGCCACCTCTGGCTCCACAATCAATCCACCGATGTTTTGACATCACGACATCTTCTTCTTACTCATGGTAGAACCTGTACCTTCTTGATTTGGAATTTTGTATTAGGTGAATAAGCAGAATTCCAACAAACAATAACAAAAACTTATGACACATACTATTACACTTTATTGTTTGAAAGGTAGTGCTAAAAATATATTCTATCTGTTCCAATCGTCGAGGACAACTCGGAAAAACTTGGTAAGAGTTATTAATGAGAATTTTGGTTCACGTTAAACCATTCTGTATAACGGTTCTGTGTATTGTTGTTTCGTGGAGTTTTCACGCTGTCTTTGAAGAAAGAGAATTCATACTTTTTTTGTAAGAATTATTTTATTTTAATCAGAAATATTATTAAGTGACAATGTTTGTATATGGAGTAGCATACATAATATTCTTCCACCTTTTATAACTAGTTGTAACGTAATGGCATTCTGAAACACGTACAAAGTTACAAAGTAAACAACACAAAATTATCGTATGTAGTAATCATCCCAAACCCTGTTGGCCATTTAACATAATTGTGCCAACTGTTTGAGGTATTTTTTTTTGTTTTAACATACTTGTCGATTTTTGGCTCTGTACTATTTAAATGCAGGCTATTTTTAACGGCATTCGAGAAACGTCATGACGTTCAAAACATTTGTGTTAACAGTACAACTAAATGCCAAAAATTTATACTTATAAAATAATCTAGTTACAGTTAAATTTTTCGTAGCTCTACAAACATTTGGGAAGTTGTGTTTAGCTACGACGACGGATTACCCGAATGAGAAATGTTTTAAAAAATAGCTCAAAGAAAGGAGGAAATAAATCAGACAATTAGGTAGCAGGGACCCAGGTAGCATAACTCAGAATGGTCAAAGTATGAAAAGCACGAAAATTCGTACATCTGTATGTAATACAGATATAATATAATTCTTGGATTTCGTTCTCCATGACGTGTCCGTTACTTAACTAAATACAACTATTACATTAACGACTCGGAACACAAAGTTTTTTATAAGTAAAAACAAAGTTTTACGTTACAACCTGAACCGGTTTTTACCTTTAAAAGGCTTCTTCAGAGGTTGCCGCTGGTAGCGCTGTCCGTCCTGTTGTGGGCGACGGAATCGAATTTCGAAAGATCGATGTTGTGTGTGTGGGGTGAGATATGTTCGAATAATGCGTGCCATTTGAATTGTGTCTGTTCGTTTAGGATGTCGTTTTTATTTGTTTTCGTGTGTTTGTATATTTCCAATTGTTCTAGAGTGTCTAGTTTTCGGCCTTTTGTGTGTACGTGTAGAATGTTCATGTTATTGTCGATGTTTTTGTATGTGTGGTTTGCAAAGGTGGATTCAGTAGTGGAGTGGAGTGCTTTTGTGTGTTCAATGTATCTCTGTTTGAATGATGGGGTGAGATATCCGTACGAAATCCAATATACCCATGGGCTCCCCCATATCCAGCATCTAGCAGAAGTCATCCTCCAACACTTAGAAAAAAAAAACAAAAATACTCACAAATAATGACAGACACTCACATAAAATACTATATTGGCACAGATACGTTGATGACATTCTAATACTATACAGAGGAAACAAAAGACAATGTAAACAGTTACTAACGCACATAAACAAAATACATAAAAACATAACCTTTACTGCCGAATATGAACACAACAATACCATAAACTTCTTAGACCTCTCCATCACAAAACTTGAACACAGGCACAAATTCAGTATATACAGAAAACCAACTACAACTGACACACTAATACACAACTCCTACAATCACCCAATACAACACAAACTAGCTGCCTTCAGAACCATGATACATAGACTTAACAACATCCCCCTAGATGAAAAAGACTACAAAGACGAACTAAACACGATAAAATATCTAGCAGAATCTAACGGATATGACAGAACAATAATCAGTAAACTCCTACACAAAACAAACAACAGACAAAGACAGAAAACAACAAATTCATAACACTAACATACATCAACAAACAAACTGAAAAAATAGCCCACAAAATCAAAAAAGCAGGATACAGAATCGCTTACAAAACTACTAACAAAACAGAACACACACTATCAAAACACAGACACAAACCACAAAACAAATTCGATCTACCCGGTGTTTACAAACTAAATTGCTCAAATTGCAACAAATTCTACATAGGACAGACAGGTCGTAGCTTCAAACAGAGATACATTGAACACACAAAGGCACTCCACTCCACTACAGAATCCACCTTTGCAAACCACCTCATTGAAGCAAACCACACATACAAAAACATCGACAATAACGTGAACATTGTCACATGAACATTCTACATGTACACACAAAAGCTGAAAACTAGACACTCTAGAACAATTGGAAATATACAAACTCACGAAAACAAATAAAAACAACATCCTAAATGAACAGACACAATTCAAATCGCACACATTATTCGAACATATCTCACCCCACACACACAACATCGATCTTTTGAAATTCGATTCCGTCGCCCACAACAGGACAGACAGCGCTACCAGCGGCAACCTCTGAAGAAGCCTTTTAAAGGTGAAAACCGGTTCAGGTTGTAAGGTAAAACTTTATATTTTTACTTATAAAAAACTTTGTGTTCCGAGTCGTTATTGTAATAGTTGTATTTAGTTATAATAATATAATTCAAAGTATAAGTACATTTAAAGCTGAAGTGTGAATACTAAACCAGCAGAACCATAACAGGCTAAAACTTATGAGAGACGGATTGTGGAGGCGAAGTAATTGAAGGCTAGATTGGATAGAATGAGAAATTTCGATAAAAGAGAAGGGACGCAGTACAGGCTGACATCCATAGTAGATATTGTACAAGTACACTGTCCACACAATAGTGTAGAATACTATTATAGTATAGAATACACAATAGTACTGAGGGCACTACTGACTTGGATCACTAATTTTTTATTGGTAAAAATCTTAAACTTTTACCAATTAGGTCCAAGTACCATTAGTGGATTACCATTAGTGATCCAAGTCAGTAGTGATATATTTATAATTAGTTAAGCAATGAAAACGTCATGAACAACAAAATCCAGAGATAGTATAGACATATGCACAGGCATATCCAAATACTGATGGCAAAAAAAAAAATATACGTAGGCCTATATATGTTTTTGGGTACATCCGTGTATGAGACTTTCATAAAGCTACATTTTATCACCTTCAATGCACACTTTCTATCTTGAATAATTTTTTTTTCACAAGACTATTATAAACTTAATGTGTATAGAATTTTGTTAAATAATATTTTTGTATTAATGTGCAAATACATTTTTTTACATAAAAAGAAGTTGTCGTTATAGGCATTAAAGTTATAACCATTTTGTATTGGCCTTAATTTCTAGGCTTTCTAAGAATTATAATAAAAATTATGCTAAGGCCAATATTTCCTATACTTGATTGTTATTAAGTATTTTGTAGCAGAATTTACCCAGGCAAAATTAAGAAATACAGTCATTTTTCTCTTACTTCCAGTACAGTGGAGTGGAAAGTAATTCCATGCAGTCAGTTAATAGCTAATAAGTAGTCTGAGACAATTTTGACACAAAACAAACTTTCATTATATTATTTACAAGGGTGATGTGAAAAGTTCTCAGCCTAACAATGAAAAAATGAATTTAAAAGTTCAAAAATATTTTTATTTTTGAACATAATCTTAGATAACACATTTATTCCAGCGATGTTCCAATGCCACTATCCCGTCCTTGAAGGGGATTTCATCTATACTCCTCTACAGATGAAATCACCTCTTGATTCAATGAAAACACTGACCAGCGAGTAAGAGTTTGAGTTTTTGGAAGAGATGGAAGTCTGAGGGAGTCAAATATGGGGAATAGGGAGGATGTTCCAGTAATTCATATTGGAGATCTCTTAACTTTCGCAGTGCCAAGACACTTTTGATGGCAGGTGCATTGTCATGGTGAAAAATGATTATTTTTCTTCTGCAAACCAGGTCTGTTTTCATTATGGTTTTGTCTAGTTTTTTTAAAAGGTTGGAATAATATTCCCTGGTTATTGTTGCTACCTTTTCAAGGTACCGTAACTGATGTACAAAACACTGATGTCATGACTTTTCCTGCTGATGGAATTAACTTTGCCTTTTTGGCACTGAACAACCAGCTTCTGTCCACTGCTTTGACTGTTGTTTGGACTCTGGTGTGTAGTGGTGGATCAAAGTTTCATCCATCATAATAAACTGATGCACAAAATCTGCTTTGTTCTTATTAAAATGCTCCAAGCACTGGTCAGATATTTTCATGCTCTGCGTTTTGATCTGCTGTAAGCAATCACCAGCACACACCTTTCACAAAGCTTTTTCATTTGCAATACCTCATGTAAAATTTGTAAGTTCTTTTGAAATGCCTATAGTCTCAGCAATTCCATACACTTTAATTCAGCGATCGTCCAAAACCATATTATGCACTTTTTTGACAGTTCTTGGAGTTGTTGCCGTTTTCGGACATCCTTCACATGGATCATCATCCAGGCTGGTATGACCACATTTAAACTCAGCAGCCTATTTTTAACTGTTGAAAATGAAGGAGAAGAATCCCCATATACTTTAACAAACCTTGAATAAATTTTGCTTGTTGCTAAAACATTCTTTCACAAAGAAGTTTATGACTGCACAATACTCAATTTTCTCCATTTTAAGGAATGCAGATAATACTTCTGTTTCAAATGGCTGTATAATACAAATTACTAACATAAGAAAAACATTCGTGATAGTGCTGCCACCTATGGTTGAGGCAGAGAACTTTTCAGACTGCCCTCATAATTTGAACACAAAAATTATTCACTGTCACATGTTTTTCTGTACCAAACACACCATCATTATACACCAAATGTACTACTGTTGTTTTCTCTCCACAGTCAATCTCTGAACTAATTAAATTGACTTCCAGATTTATGATAAATTGTGTGTATGTGTGTGTTTCAGTAATTGTGTCCTTTTCAAGGCAAACCAATTCAATTTTCTTTGCATGTTTGCATCAGATTTTTAAATTATCCATAGTAATTTTGGAAAGTCTTTGTTCACATAGTCTTAATATGGTCTCAGTTTTAAATGTTCCAATATGACTTCCAACCCAACTCTCCAAGTATGACCAAATCATCTGGATGGAATGGCGGTAATATAAGAACTGTATACACCTTTTGCAGATAAAATTTCATCAGCTAGGTATTTTTTTATTCCTAAGCCTGTATAATGTTATTATATAACATAGCTGGGGTTTCAGCATTACTTTGTGAAATGGGATTGTCATGTTTGTTAACCAGATTTTCATTACAGTTTTGAGGAATCGGAGGAAGGCGGGTTACTAGTTTGTACATTACGGTAAGGTGCATTATCTGTTACTATAACATTTTGTAGTGGAAAGTTAGGAAACTATCAAAACAACTATAAGTTAGGAAGTAATTTTTTGTTGTCCAATGTCTGTAATTTTCAAAGTTCATGTCACTGTGATAATCACTAGTTCAGTGACTTGATTTGATTGTTAACTGTGGATTAGATACAAATCCATTAATTCCCATAGCATTAATGATAATTAATCTCTGTCCTTTGGAAATCTGGCTAAACATCCATATGACATGCTTTCATCATATCAGGCTTTTGATGGACTGCAGCTACTATTTGCCTAAGTCTCTTATTAAAAAAACAATGGGGCTGTTTTATTTTCAGTGACATTTTATATCCGTTAAATACTGAACTAATCTATTTTATAATTTTCTGTTAGGATTTGTGTTTTTTTCTTGTTTTTATGCACTTCAATCCTATTTAATTTGAATTTGAATTTTAATCCACATGTGTATTAACCTATAAAATGAATTCCATGAATACCATAGAGGAGCTGTCATTTTGTATGAAGTCTTTTGAAGAAGACATTCAAATTCAACCAGCTAGTCCTAATCTGACTATTGTTCAGACAGCAAAGTGGAGAAAAACCAGTGCTCCTTATATACGACACTTTTGTTGTGATATTTACACACACACACAAAATATGTGGATGTGCAGCTGTGAAACTAGAAATGGTCATTTCTGCTGCTATTTTTTTGATTTGGTAACAGTGATTTCTGCTGAAATCACTGCCGCATAAATGAGAATATGGTCACATAAATGTTTCCACAAACAATCATTTAGCAACTAAGATACGATGGGTTGTGTTCTTGATCACACCAGACTTGGTGCCATAAACATAGGTGATCATCTGAGCTCAGTATATAGCTTGTCTCTCAAATTGAAAAGAGAAGTGGATGACATGGGTATACATTATGCAAAATGATATAATCTAATACAGTTTATAAGGCTGTAATGGCCAGCATCAACAAAGTTGGAAACATTATTTGATGGGTTTTTAGGCCGTGGTTTATCGTTTGTGTTTACAGAAGTCCCACCATTGGAGGCCATCTTCAGTGTTGGAAGCAACTGGCACGGTGTCCCCAGTGATGAGGTAGAGACTGTGTTTCTGCCTAAGAAGGCCCACTTAGTACGATCTAAACAGCATCAGCTTCTAGTGCTATCTGATTGGCTTTGGAGCACAGCATGCCAAATCTTATTCAATAGGAGCGGAGCCATGTTTGAAGATCTCTATGGACTCCATGTGCAGTCAAGGGTAGTAGGCACTCTACAGACAATATAATAATGGTGGTGCGTTTGTCAATGCTGTAGTCCGTATGACCAATGTTTTTTTTTTTTCTAAAGTTTGCACAGACTGTAGTAATACATTGTAACATGCCTTTTTTTGTAAATACCACTATTATATTAACGACTCGGAACACAAAGTTTTTTATAAGTAAAAACATAAAGTTTTACCTTACAGCCTGGACCGGTTTTCGCCTTTAAAAGGCTTCTTCAGAGGCTGCCGCTGGTAGTGGTGTCCGTCCTGTTGTGGGCGAAGGAATCGAATTTCGAAAGATCGATGCTGTGTGTGTGGGGTGAGATATGTTCGAATAACGTGTGCGATTTGAATTGTGTCTGTTCGTTTAGGATGTTGTTTTTATTTGTTTTCGTGTGTTTGTATATTTCCAATTGTTCTAGAGTGTCTAGTTTTCGGCCTTTTGTGTGTACGTGTAGAATGTTCATGTTAGTGTCGATGTTTTTATATGTGTGGTTTGCTTCAATGAGGTGGTTTGCAAAGGTGGATTCTGTAGTGGAGTGGAGTGCCTTTGTGTGTTCAATGTATCTCTGTTTGAATCTACGTCCTGTCTGGCCTATATAGAATTTGTTGCAATTTGAGCAATTTAGCTTGTAAACACCGGGTAGATCGAATTTGTTTTGTGCTTTGTGTGTGTGTGTGTTTGATAGTGTGTGTTCTGTTTTGTTAGTAGTTTTGTAAGCGATTCTGTATCCTGCTTTTTTGAATTTGTGGGCTATTTTTTCAGTTTGTTTGTTGATGTATGTTAGGTTATGAATTTGTTTTTTTTCTGTCTTTGTCTGTTGTTTGTTTTGTGTAGGAGTTTACTGACTATTGTTCTGTCATATCCGTTAGATTCTGCTAGATATTTTATAGTGTTTAGTTCGTCTTTGTAGTCTTTTTCATCTAAGGGGATGTTGTTAAGTCTATGTATCATGGTTCTGAAGGCAGCTAATTTGTGTTGTATTGGGTGATTGGAGGAGTTGTGTATTAGTGTGTCAGTTGTAGTTGGTTTTCTGTATATACTGAATTTGTGCCTGTGTTCTAGTTTTGTGATGGAGAGGTCTAAGAAGTTTATGGTATTGTTGTGTTCATATTCAGCAGTAAAGGTTATGTTTTTATGTATTTTGTTTATGTGCGTTAGTAACTATTCACATTGTCTTTTGTTTCCCCTGTATAGTATTAGAATGTCATCAACGTATCTGTGCCAATATAGTATTTTATGTGAGTGTCTGTCATTGTTTGTGAGTATTTTTGTTTTTTCTTTTTTTGTAACTAGGCTTCATCTGACAAGACTCTGTAACGGTACAATTCTGGTCCTATAATATTTTGGGAAATAATTGTTGTAAAGTATAATTGTTATAATTGTTTTTAAAGCTCTATAAAGAAAACAGAGTAAAGTTTTCCAAAAGTTTTCAACGACGTAATATTGAACGGACAGGATTTGTGTCGAGGTCAGGGTAAAATCACAGTAATAGAAAAAAAACAGTTCGTCACATTAAAGTGTAAACAAGCCTAACCCATGATGACATCAGCTACAGGAATGCGATACGCAATAAATACATCTGTAAACAACGGGGTTTGGCCGTTTCGAACAAAGGACTAGTGACGTAGTTTGCCCCACCTCCGCATTGCAAAGCTACTAACCGCTGCCAGTTTCGTCTCAACAGGGTTCCACGCCGGCCGGTATACACTAAACTTTACATTATCTAACTCTTACAACTACATCAAAAAATGTAAACCAAAATTTAAATAGTAGCAACAGGAAAATAAAAATGTGAAGGTGCAGTATTATTAAAACAGTTCTCCGAAAACATCAGGCGAGAGTGCGCGATCTGCAAAGATGGGACATCTTCACATATAATGCAGCTAAGTAATATCTAAACAAAAACTGCTGCCAAAACCGATCAAATGGTTTTTACATAAAATACTAAATTCAATTTATTCAAATGAGCTCATTTTAACCAGTCGAAATTGTTCCAAAGAATGAAAGTGAGAGAGTGGATACTTAATACAAAATGATTCAATATTAATAAGTGCTGGGTGGTGCCAATATTTTAATAACAAATATATATATCATGTTTATTAGGTTAATATTATAACACATGTTTGTTTTGGAGGGTTAAAATATTCTAAGGGTTTGATGTTTGCTAAACGCCCCATGGCGTAATATGTACGTGTTTGGTACAGCTAGAGTCATTTTTCAATATGTATTTTTCATCTTAAAAATAAACGGTCAATGGTACGTTTTATCTTGAGTACGATTATTTCAGGTAATATATTCCGCAACCCTGGTTCGTGTTACCCGAATTCTGGCCCTAAAGGTAAGTTTGTATTTTGTAGTGCAGTGTGACAACATGGCACCCGATTTTGAAAGTGAAAGTGATTATTAATAGTACACACAACATAAATGTAACTAAGTAATTAAACAATTAAAGATAGGGTTAATGGCGCCCGAACAGGGACTCTACATAAAACTTAATTTTATGTGGAGTATACTTACCAGAATGTGGAATAATTACCTGAGGTAAGAATGAGAAAGTACGTAAACACGTGCGTAAGGTAGGGTTAAGTTACGAGGCTATATGCATATATGTGTTAGCAGTATTGTATGTTCTAGAGATAAAAAAAAAAGTGTACCAATGACAATAAAACAATAGAAATCAGTGCAACTGATGAAAATTTGACTAGTGAGATGGATGTTCCATTAACACAAATTAGTCAGATTGGTGAGTTGAGTGCGACTGAATCTGCAGAGTTAGAGAAAGTAA
This sequence comes from Magicicada septendecula, assembly GCA_034769895.1. NCBI lineage: Eukaryota > Metazoa > Arthropoda > Insecta > Hemiptera > Cicadidae > Magicicada > Magicicada septendecula. Next base: position 848,574,793 of record CM068368.1, read on the forward strand.
CAGCAACATCCATCTCAAGTCGTCATGAAAACAAAACAGACGAAACAACTGCTGCTTTGATGCAGTTATTATTAACTAAATTTGATAATTTTGATATAAAGCTGGATGAACTAAAAAGAGATTCCAATTTGAAATTTGAGACAGAGTAATAAATTTGATGAGAAGTTCAGCAAGCTAGATGTAAAGTTTGACAAACAGAATGAAAATTTTAATAACTTAAAAAGTGAAATAAAAAATGAAATTAAAACACAAAATATTCAAACTAAAAATGAAATTAAAAGTGATTTTAATGAGACGTTTGACAAAATGAAAAATGAAATTAAAAAATGAAATGATAATTTTGATAAACAATGTGACGAAGTGAATAAAAGGTTAGATGAGAGATTAAGTCAAATAAGGAATAAGAAGGTAAGTAGCAGTGACAATATGACGAAAACAAGGTGATAATTAATAAGGTGAGTAACAATGATATAATTAAGAACAGGGTGTTAGAAAATGATGATGAGAATATTGGGAGTGATAATGAGATGTTAGAGTGTGTTGAGTTGAGTGAGAGAAAGTGTAAAGAAAGTATAGTTGTAGGGGGATTGCAGGGGGTAAAATTTTCCTTTAATGTTGTAGTAGGGGGTGAAGAAATGGCTTCACGTGAGTATTTGGGAGACGATACGTCTACAAATAGAGTTCCCTGGTTTTTTTGTGCACCTCATAGGTGGTGTAGTAATTGTGAGTTAGTGACCCCTGCATATTTTGAGAGAGAGAGTTATTGTGATGAGAGTGAGGGTAAGAGAGAGAGAGAGAGAGAGATTTTTAAAGTGAATAGAAACTATAGAGAATGTGTAGAGAGAGAAGTAATAATAATAAAGAATGAGATAATTATTATTATTAGTATTAGCAATAGTAGAGGATGATAATAATGATAACAAGTACTTACCTTGTGAAATAACGGGTGTATTAGTAGATAATTATGAGGACGATAGTAATGACTATATGACTTACATGATTATGACAGATAATACTGAGGTAGACAGAACCATACCTGATGATGACATGGTACATGATAAATTGATATGGAATAAACCTATTAATTCAAATGAGATTGTGGAAGAATATAAAAATTTAGATAAATATTATATTGATAATAATAATATCAGATACTTAATAAAAAATAAGTTGTATAGACCTAAGATTCGACTGTTGTTTAATGATGGAGGATAGATTGTTTTTTGTTTGTGTATGAACATTAATATATGTGAACAGTGGTTTTGAAATGGACTGCTTATGAACTGATTTTGGTCAATGATAAAATAATAAGTTGGATTGTATATTTTTTGTGTGTATTCAAATCAATGTATTTGTGTATTCTTGATGTTGTGTATTACAGGTAATATTATGCAAACCATGTATGTAACAAGAAGTTATAGTTTAATTGATTTAATAATAACAATTAACATGTTTTTGTTTTGACTAAACAAGTGAAAGTAATGGTGAAATTTTAAATAATTGAATTAAATAATTGAAAATTAATTACTTAATTAAGGTTGTACAAAACGAAAACCTCCTTGAACATCGCTTACAACAAAACATGCCGTAAACACAACATTATACCCACACATGCACAAATCACAATAAAAAATAACACACACGCAGCAATACAAACCAAACGTAAAGCCGAAATAATACACCTGGACAATATCATCAATGATTTATACCATAAAAAAGACACACTAAACAAAACGGCATACAACCTACACGTAAAATTAATACAGATATTACACCACATTGAATTCAAACACATAATACAACATACACGAAATATCATAGAGAAAATCCAAATAAAAATACAGGAAGTACATAACAGAAAAATCAATAACCTATTAACACGCAGAAACGAAACCATCCCTACACCGACACATAAGTTTCACACTCGTACTGTAAATACAACAACGACCACTTTCACTAAAGCAGAAATAAACCTCTTAGATAAAGGTCTAAAACACAATTTAGGTATCAATACAACTAACAACGTTAATAGTAAACATACACGTGACATAGTCCTAAACGCTGAAACAGCCATACAACACACGCTCAATCAAGACCAGGACACCATACGTTATGATACAAAACGAAAATTACTACACACACAGCAGTATGAAAATAAACAACACAATAATGAATTCCAAACACTAAAAAACAAAATGTAAATTACAAGAACACAACCTAACCATACTCAAAGCAGACAAAGGTAATATAAATGTCATAATAGAAAAACAGGCTTTAAATAACAAAATTGAAACATTTTTTAATGAAAACAACATCACTAAATTAAATAAAGACCACACCCCAAAATATCACAAACAAATAAACAAAACCCTAAATAACACAAAACACATAGTATCACCTGACAACATCAAATATCTAAAACAAATTAAACCAAACGCCCCTACACTAAATGCACTACCGAAATTACACAAACCTAATATTCCCATCAGACCACTTATAAACAACACACAAGCACCTGCACACAAAATAGCTAGACATTTAGATAAATTAATCAGAAATAGCATAAATTTTAGTAAACAACACCACTGTCAAAAATAATTTAGATCTAGTGAATAAAACTCAACATGTACACATTCCCCACAATTCCACACTTGCTTCATTTGACATAACAAACCTATACACCAATGTTCCCATAAATGAAACCATAACTACATTAGAACAATTACTAAAAATAAATAACACACCTGAAACACACATAAAAGAGATCATCCATCTAACTAAAATTATCACAGATCAAAATTATTTCACACAACAACATGTTTCACACACAAACAGATGGACTACCCATGGGCTCCCCTATATCAGGCATACTAGCCGAAATATTTATACACACCATAGAACAGAAACACATACTGAACAACAACAAATACACCGATAAAATAATATATTGGCATAGGTATGTTGATGACATTTTACTCCTTTACAACGGCAACAAAAGACAAATAGAAAATTTCCACAAATACATTAAATACACCATATGGTGTATTTATACACCATAAATTAAAATTCACACTCGAAATAGAACTAAATAATAGCATAAACTTCTTAGACCTTACAATCACCAAAACAAACAACACACACACATACAAAATATACAGAAAACCCACCACATCAGACATGGTCATACATAACACATCCAACCACCCAAATCAACACAAACATGCAGCTTTCAACTACATGCTCCATAGGCTCACTTCAATACCCCTAAACACACATGACTACCAAGATGAATTAAACACAATCAAATACATAGCAGTCAAAAATGGATACAACCCCAAATTAATAAATAAACTACACAAACGAATCCTAAACACAAAAAGTAAAACACATCAGACCAACAGCACACAACCCAGCAAATACATAACACTTTCATACTACAATTCCAATACACACAGAATTGCAAACACATTTAGGAAACACAATTATAAAGTAGCCTACAGAACCAACAACACCATTAGAAAACACATAAATAATACTAACAAAGACAATGACACATACAGCAAAACAGGGGTATATAAATTAAATTGTAATGATTGTCACCAATTCTACATCGGCCAGACGGGAAGATCTTTTTCTTCCAGATTTTCTGAACATTTAAAAGCCCTCACCACAAGCTACATACATTCCACATTTGCCACACATTTACATAACGAAAACCACAGTTACACAAACAGAGAACACAACATGGAAATATTACACTACTTACCTAAAAGTAGAAAACTAAACACAGCTGAACAATTTGAAATATACAGACATCACACACTACAACCAAACACCATATTAAATAAACAATTACATTATAAATCACATACACTATTCGATACACTGATCCATACACACAATTCGAACCTCACCGCCAATCCCTTCCCACCATCAACCCCCACCACACACACCTAATTCCGTAACGGTTATTCTGTAATCGACATTCAGTATACTCCCACTGAAGAAGAGGTACATCACCTTGAAACGTTTGGGAAAGTGACAACGAATAGTAAGTTCATATGTGAAAGTTTTATATATATTATTAAAAGAAAGTTTGATAATGAAGTTAAATGATTTTATGATTAGTAGATGATTAAACAGATAATATGTTCAAATTGAGGTATATTATTATAAGGAGAGAAGTGATGAATTTTCTAGTGTTATATCAAGGTGAAATGTTGTAAAAAGGTTTGGGTGAGAATTATTAAAATAAAGGCATTTGAGTTAGTCAATTAAAGTTAATGGGAGTTAGATAAATAAGAATTTTGAAATACCAGTAACACACAAAGAGAGTGTTAAATATTTTAGGGACACAGTAGTAGTGATTATATGTAGAAAGGTGAGTAATGTGAAGGGTAAATATATTTGTTGATGATGATATTTTGTAGTCAGGGTAGTGGTGTAAGGAGTGATCAGCGTGCGGCGTTGTGGCAAGTGACAGAGTAGTTTAAGGGAGTGTTTGCTGATGTTTTGGAGGGCAAATGGTTAGGTATGTATATGGCCAGGTTGGGAACACACATCCTAGTACAAAGATGAGCAGTGCCAGAGGATTTAAGTGGAATTAGTGAAGTGGATTATAATTGAGAGATTGGTGTCATGATATGTAAATCTGGTTGTTAATAGTGGTTGTTCGTAGGAAGAAAGGTAATAAGAAATGAAATAATAATAATGTAACATGGATATTAATAATAAATTTGAAATTGTGAAGAATTAAATGGTAGTAAATGATAAATAATTGATGGCTAATTAATAAAAGTTTAATAATTAAAAGTATTAATTAATTAATTAAAATGTAATGTTATAATTTTATACATAAATTTAAAGATGTAGGGTGTGTAAATTTTGATCAAAGTTAAGTGTGAGTGGTTTGGTTAGGTTAGGGTACACCATATTTCGGGCGATTACTGTCTTACCAGCATTAATCGTGGTTTTGGACGACAACCAGCTGTGGGCAGAATTTGTAAAACCTGACCATAGTTTGGTTGCCTATGAAATTGGTTCAACTTAGAAATTTAATGGGAGATTCAGGGGAATCTAAGATTATTTGTTTGCATAGGCTATTTTCACCTAAATATGGGTGGTAGACCTTAGGGGCATGTAATAAAATAATAAGTAGGGGTATTGACCTTGAAGTTTCTGTAACGCCGAAGCAAGGATGGGAGAGACAGAAAAGTGCTCACTCCTTCTGCCTCAGTCCTTGTGGAGGCAACTGAACGCAACAGTTCAGGGGGGGGGAAATAGTGTGTGTGGAGGAGAAAGAGGGGTAAATATTGTTAACAGCACCGGATTACTTACTGTTAATGATAATATTAATAATAATAGTACATTTTTTTTATAAAATGTTTTAGGAAGAGGGAGATTTTGGTAATTGTATCCATAAATTTTGGATTATACGTATGTTTCAATTGTGGTATAAAGATTTGTATTTCTTCTCATAATTATATTAATTATGAAAACAAAAAAGGGTTAATTATTATCGATGGGAATCGAAAAAATTTTATAATGTTAAGGGTAGTCAATGAAGAGAATGGCACTTCTATATAATTCTTGTTGAGTTGAAGTAAACCCAGTGCTTCTTAACAAAAACCAGCACATAGCTAAGGGGAAACAGATCAGTTAGGGATATAGCATTATACCAAGCCACTATTTTGATATTTTTGATTTATTGTTTCAGTGTTTGGTGATGTTGTGACGGCGGTCCTGAGCTGGCCAGTGCGTCAGAGCAGGAGCGTAAAGAGCCTGATTGGCCTTATGGTGTTGGGATCTCGTAGGAGAAGTCCAGTAAGGTCATGCAGGTACTGTCACCATCATCGGGCCACGGGTGAGTTATTGTATTCTTTTCATATAAATAGTAAGGGGGTTGTGGCGACATATCCTAGCTGATCCCTTTAGGAAGTACGAATGTGTCAATGAGAGTTTTTATACTTCGGTATGAAACCTCTCATTGAGGGGGTTTTGTAACGGTACAATTCTGGTCCTATAATATTTTGGGAAATAATTGTTGTAAAGTATAATTGTTTTTAAAGCCCTATAAAGAAAACAGAGTAAAGTTTTCCAAAAGTTTTCAACGACATAATATTGAACGGACAGGATTTGTGTCGAGGTCAGGGTAAAATCACAGTAATAGAAAAAAACAGTTCATCACATTAAAGTGTAAACAAGCCTAACCCATGATGACATCAGCTACAGGAATGCGATACGCAATAAATACAGCTGTAAACAACGGGGTTTGGCCGTTTCGAACAAAGGACTAGTGACGTAGTTTGCCCCACCTCCGCATTGCAAAGCTACTAACCGCTGCCAGTTTCGTCTCAACAGGGTTCCACGCTGGCCGGTATACCCTAAATTTTACATTATCTAACTCTTACAACTACATCAAAAAATGTAAACCAAAATTTAAATAGTAGCAACAGGAAAATAAAAATGTGAAGGTGCAGTATTATTAAAACAGTTCTCCGAAAACATCAGGCGAGAGTGCGCGATCTGCAAAGATGGGACATTTTCACATATAATGCAGCTAAGTAATATCTAAACAAAAACTGCTCCCAAAACTAAGTAATTAAACAATTAAAGACAGGGTTACAACTCTGTCTAGTATTATGAATTTTGCACACTGCCTGGGTTGCAGCTGGATTAGCGCTTGGTTCATTCATGTTCAGAGCAGTTACATAGGTCTACTTCCTTATTCACAAGGGTATTCGCGATTTACACTTACTGACATGTAGCTAGAGTAAACTCGACTTAGGCCGGCCGTCCACTGGAAGTGACAACGCGCTATGAAGGTGAAGCGCTACAACACGCGACAGGTTGTAGCATGATGTAGCGCGACAGGACCTCGTCCTCTGCCAGCGACATTGCGCAGCCTGGCCAGTAGTCAGTCTACTTTTTCAATTGCGTGCTGCAATGTCTTTTGATTTGATAACACTTTTAGCCCTTGATTCACCTCTCATTAGACGGAGGAGAGCCAAGAAAAGGAGAAAAGAGTGGGTGAATAATATTTTAGCTAATAAAAGGAAGTATGGCGAGTTTTTTTTGTACAGTGATCTTCAGGATAGTGAAGAACATCATTTTTCTTATTTTCGAATGCAGAAGGATACCTTTCGATACATTTTAGAAAAAATGCAGGATCATGTGGTGAAGTACAACAACTTCAGGGAAACTGTGCCACCTGAAGAACGTCTAGCAATAACTTTAAGGTATGTTACATAAAAAAAATAATATAATTATTAAAATAAATCATATATTTGAAATTTATATAGTTTACAAGATATCATGTAATAGAAAAATTAAGAAAATAAAAGTAATAATCAAGTTTTTTTTTCAACATAAAATCTCAATTGCTTGGGTTGAAATTCTCCCAAAATCCAGATAGACCAGAGGCGTTGTCATTGGTGGAATGAGAAGAAGTGTACGAGGAGATAGATAAGGGCTTTTCCGGATGGTAGATTATTGGTTCCAAAGCTCTGGGTTGTTCGGTCGTACTTCGTTATTCCTGTTCTCTTATCAGAACGTTTCGTATTTCAGCCCGGATCTTCAACTTTTTATGGTTGGGAACCTCTCGTAGATACGGTAGCAGGCTCGTCAAAAACTGGAAGTCGTTGTCTTGGCTGTTTGCTGCTGCCTCTTGAACACAGGATAATTTTTTATTTTCAATTTCGAGTAGTTTCTTGTCATAGTCAATTTTTTTCTTCTTTTTGAGGCGGCTCTTAAACGGCTTCTTTTTCCCAGTTGGGTGTTTGGGCGATTCGGGTAAAGACTGTGGTTAATGGTTGTCATTAGTACAACCTTCATTGATCAGCGCCTCAGCACTGTTGCCACTGTCGTCAACGGCTTCTTCGTCTTCACTGATATTTGATGATTCCTCAATACTGGATTGTGACTTGTTTGGAGCAATAACATCCATCAAGAAACTCATTTGACTGAAAAGTGGCCATGATTTTATTGTTTCTGACCCTTTACCACTTTTATCTTCGTAGCATTTTTTTATTTCCCTCCTGAAAGAATCCCTCAAACTTTTCCAGTTTCCCTTGACTTCCGCAACTGGAAAAAAAGAAATGACAAAAAATTAATTTACTTATTAATTCTATTCATTACCTATCTATCAATTTTATCTTATTCTTTGATGTACCAGATTTTATTTATTTTACTCTATGTTACATTGTTCTCCTAATATCTAAACCTAATTTTTATTTTACAGGTATTTGGCAACGGGCTCATCTTTCAAGTCGTTGGGTTACTCCTTTCGGTTGACCGATGTAACAGTTGGTAGAATCATTCACGAAACGTGTTGCGTGATATGGGAACAATTGGTCAAGGAGCACATGCCTTTTCCAACAGCAGAAGATGTAAACCACATTGCATCCAAGACCAACTACAATATCTCAGACCATAACACAGAAAACAAGATGGCGGCAGTCTTAGGCCAAATATTTCAGTAGTGGGGCTAGCGATATGACGATAATTTTATACACTTCGCTAAAGGGGTTGTCATAAAATATGTAAGAAATGTCACGTTAAAGCTTAGTTTTACATTTTCAAGGCGAAGTATAAATAATATGTTAAATTTCTCATCTTGCAAAGTAAGCCCTATAATTATAGCCTTGCATACTTCCAGCTTAAAATCAATGTTAATTGAATGCACTTATTCTTGCTCCTTTTTAAAATGTTATGAAATAATAATAATAATAAGTTTCTTCCTAATTGCATCCTAAAAAATAGCGATCACCAAAGGAGCAAAAATTCTATGAAGCAAAAATTGGAGATGCAACTCAAATTACAGTTTAAATTATGTACTACTAATAATAGCATGCAAATGCTAAACTTTGACCAACAAAGGCAAACACAACACATTCATCTACAAGATAAATAGAAGCAAAAAGTCAAGATGCAACTGAGAATCAAATGTATAGTACCAATCAAAACATGCAGTTGGTAAATTCTGGTTACTATTATTTTGTAATGTGCAGGAAGAACATAAAGTAATTGATATGAAGTACCTTTCGGGCAGAAGAAATTTATTTGCAGATCAGCTTAAACTCGATGCATTTGTAACCTGTAATATCCATTTAAATGTTTCTGAAGGCAAACACACATTTTTATGAAACACTTGTACTTCTAATGATTTTGATATTTTGAAGCACACTGAAACTGATGGCACATCACTAAAGGAATCATCCTTTAATTTAATAAAGGCAACATAATCATCCTTTACTGAGATTGTAAATGGGTGTACATTCCTTTTCTGCACTTCACTTTTAAAATACTGAAAGTCAGGTATATTGTCATGTTCACACCAATCACTAAAACTAGCTTCATCTCTTTGCAAGAGCGTCTGAACACGTTCTTGAGGATTCTTTCTTTCTTTAGGAATAGCTAATGTGTGATAGGAAGGCTGATTAGGAAAGATAGTGGGATATGCATCGTTCGTTAGCTTTGGAATTTTTCATGGCACACGTATAGGATCACCATTTTCAACAGGAAAAACGTCTTCCCTAACCAAAAACTTTGGTTCAAAATGTTTAATGCACACCACAGCTTTGTCATTAGCTTCAAAATTATCTCTGTTAATCAGCTTCAACCATTTTTCCCTTAATGCCCTTTCTTTTGGAAACTTAAATGTTGATGTATCGTATATTTTACCATAATTGGATTTGCAACCGGGTACACAGCAGCTGCGATCCATTGTACAAATAGTTTACATAACCCTATAATACACTTAAAATAATTAGTATTGGAGAAATGGTATAAAATATATTAACGAAGCACTACAGACTGATTTGGTATACTTTTTACACTATGTATCACAACACTAACAAACTCTTCCGCAAAACAACCTCAACATAACCAAACAGCACTACGGAACACGCCGGACAGAACAACAAACTCACGCCGGTTTGTTTCCCCAACGATTGCCGCCATGTTGTCAACTATCGATACAAGCATTAAGGTCTGAGATATTGTAGTTGGTCTTGTTGCATCCAAGTTTTGGAACAAATGGAAATTTCCGAACTGCGTTGGATGTATCGATGGAAAACATATTAGACTGAAATGCCCCAATAAGTCCGGAAGCATGTATTTCAACCATAAAAAGTTCTTTTCTATAGTCTTGCAAGCAGTGGTGGGAGCCGATTACAAGTTCATATGTATCGATGTTGGAGCCTACGGTAAACAAAGTGACAGTGGTGTTTTTGGGAACTCACAGCTATTCAGAGAACTAGAACGCGGTGGACTATTGACTAATCAAGAGAAAAACCTTCCAGGAAGTGACATTACCGCACCCCACGTTTTAATAGGGGACGGAGGGTTTCCTATGAAAACCTACTTGGTACTCCCTTATTCTCTAAGGAATTTGACATCTGACAAAGAAATTTATAACAAACGTTTATCACGTGCAAGACAAGTTGTCGAATGTGCCTTTGGCATTATAGCCAATAAATGGCCCATACTGTTGAAACCTATTGAACTTTCCCCAGAGAAAGCAGAAAACATAGTGAAATGTATATGTTTATTACATAATGTAATACTGAACAAATGCAAATGCCCGAAATAGGTTGTACTACTTTGAGTGAACCAAGTAATCTCTTTGATCGTGGATCACCCTGTATGTCCTTCAATAGAAGCACTAATAAAGCAAGTGACGTGAGGAAAAAGTTTAAAACATTCTTTGCTGCTAATCCTTCATAAACACTCAGTAACTACAAAACGTTTGTTGTTTAAGAAATTGACATGCTTTGTAAAGTAGACTAAATTGTAAAGTAGACTAATTAAAATAAGTAAAATAATAAATTACATAACCTAATACATAAATGTACGTAGTTAAATATAGACTTACTCGTATACTTTATAAATATATTTACTTAATATGTGATAATTTGTGTGAATAATAAATTACAAGAATTAATTTTCAAAACAAAATTCTTATCCTTTATTTTATGTAGAAATGAAAAAAATTGCTACGTAAATACAGACGGTTAGTAATGACAAACTTTCTAGGAATGATTTTAGTTGAAACGCTTCTAAGAACTTATTAGGTTCCAATGATTTCACGTTTTCCGTTCAGTGTTTATTGAACCTTATGTTGAGTTTTGTTGTACAAAAAACCTTTTTTACGTAATAAAGTTTAAAAAATAAGAATTTTGGTTGTCTTTGAAAAACTCTGGATTAACCGGCAATGTTCCGGTCCCAAAAAGGATGGATAAGCTGGAGTCTACTATAATTATAAGTTAATACTATATTATAAGTCTACTATAATAATAAATAGATTGTATTGAATACATTGAATAAATGAATATGAAAATATAATTACTTACTTGGCTCCTTCATTTCCACCGCTACTTCGTTCCACAACTTCAAACGTCACATTTCTTATGTGGTACTGTGACTTCTTTTGGTCCCACAAATATTTTCTTTCATGAACTAAATTTATTAGTTTCTCACTATCCATTATTATCACACTACACGGTCGAAAAAAACAAACAAGATTGAATCTTTTGCGATGTAGCACAACTCACTACGTCGCACAACAGATTTCCTTCCACTGGATGAGCTCCAATGCTAGTACACAAGTTTGATTCGTGTATCGCGTTGTAGCCAATTGTCGCTTGTTGTAGCGCTACAACTATGTAGCGTGTTGTAGCTGCCAGTGGACGAGAGGCCTTAGACAGAACATTGCGCCCAGTCTAGGAGACTGTTCTGTGGCTCCTTCTCTTTGTTTCTTTCAGGAAAGTGAAGATCTACATTGGCTTGATCTTCACCGATCGACGTTCAGTGAAATAATGTGAATGTGAGGGACTACCAGACGTGTCAGCAGTCTCAAGACAATATATAACAGGTTTACCCAACCTTTAGTGCTGTCATAGTTCTACAATAATGTTACAGATGCATTTAGTTCACAAAAATATTCATGTTTTTGTGTATACTATGAATTTTCTCCTACCTAAACTTAAACAATACTTAAGGGGACCATGTACCCGCCTATCTTCCCCATGTTAAATTAATCAACTTTATGTACCTTTTTCTCAAAACCTGTTCAAGGTACAAACTTGAGGTTTGGTCAGCATATTCTGGGAAGGTATTTTAACCATCTGAACCAAAAAAATTATGTTTTATTATCTTACATTTAATTAATTTTTTGAAAAATTGTCTAAATATTTTAATTTTTTTAAAGAGTTAATAATTTTTTGGTTAGTTTCTTCTTCTGTTTTTGAGGTTCAGTAGATACACTGTACAGTGTATCTACTGAACCTCAAAAACAGAAGAAGAAATTATTATTATATTTTATTAGCCCTACAACTTAAAAAAAGAACCGTGCTTCTATCTTTTACAGAAGCTGAGAAAAAGGTACATAAATATGGTAAAAAGTCATTTTTTGAGAAAACTTACTTTATTGTCAATGTTACCATAGTTACACAACAAAGCTACATTTAAAATAGTCCTGCGCCGTACTGTGGGTCTTCCTCATTTTCTTCTGATTTCTTGCCTTTTTCTTTTACGTTCTACCTTACTTTGCTATGTCATTTTCTTATCAGCTTCTTTTACTCTCCTCTCATCGATTCGTCTCAACCGTGCCCGACAAGACTCACTTACTTTCAGTCCCAGTTTCTCCATCACAGTACATTTGCTGTAAGCTCCACTGTTGAAAGCAAGCACTGCATCATACACTCCCACTTTAATTGTATTTATCCCAACCTTTAATTGTCTTTGGTAACCTTTTCCAAATTAGGGCATTGAACGATTCATTCGGGTTTTGTGTTTTACCAAAAAGGCACTTGCTCAGTAAAGTTTCATTGCTTAGGTCCCTGAATATGTTTTATTTTATGAAGCACAGGTAAAGGCAGTGAATGCTCATGTTTGTATTCCTCACCTGTAATAATAGAACGGTTGTATCCGCACCATGACTCTTCTCCTTTTGGACAAAGGTGATGAGTAGGGGCCACACCCGTTGAAGCTTTGTGGTAGTATATTGCCCACACTGCTTTTCTCATTTCTCCGACAGCATTTTTACAGTTGTCCCTTATTGCCATATCATACTATAACTACAGCCTGTCAATCTCTGCATCTGTAAGTCTGCCTTTCCCTTTCAAAGTCTTATTATCACTGAGTGTTTTTCCTTTTCTGATTTGCATAGAGCTCTCAATCTTGCTCCCATTCTTTTCTGCACATGCCCTATGCATTCAGCTTTGACAATCTCTACGTCTGGTCCATAAGGCAGTGATTCTGTGACAGCCTTGTAATCCCTTTGAATCACCATCACCTAGATAGGTTAGGTACCGCGCTCCCCGATTCATTTGTGACCGATTGAAAATTGCTATAGCGCCCTTCACCTCCATACCCCCGCTGGAACCTTCATAATAACTGACAAGTCTGTTCATGATTTTCAATCTTAGTAGGGTCTTCTTTGGCTAATTTACAACCATGGCAATATTTACTGAGGCAGTGAACATCAATAACCTTCCCAGTTTTAATTGCAGTCGCTGTAACAACTCCATTTATTGACGTATGGCCTCATTTTTGCCATGCGCCATCTATTGCGGCTGCTATGTCGGAGGAATCTGTCTTCTGTATAACTTCTTGCACTGCATCTGTCATGTTTTTTTCAGCCACATCACTTACCACTTTCAATATTGCTGTATTGAATTGCTTGAACCTTGTTGGGGGGCCAGGAATATCGAGAACAGAACAAAGTATAACTGCATCATCATGACCCTTACCAATAGATCTCAGGCCATAGACAAGCCTAATAATTATGTCATAGCCTGTATTCTCAATCAGATTACTACTCATAAAATACCTTTGTGCCAGACATTTATCACATTTCAGTTCTAAGCTAGAAGCACAACCCATTCTGTTATTTACATTTTCTTGAAGGCTTACCTTGCCTATGCCGCACTTACTACACACTACTGATTGAAATAAATTTTTGTTCAATATATCAATGTCAATCACTATATAACTAGTGGGTAATTTGTCACTGCATTTTTCAGTTGAGTTTGTCATAAAATTTCCCAGTTTTTCAAATGAACTTGATCTTGGTCTATCACAGTCTCATTAGACTTATTTAGGTTGGAACTACACTTATCATGTTCACTCTTCTGGCTGCCAGTTTCATGCAGATTTCCAAAATATTTACGCTTCTTGAACACTCTACTGCTCCTAGGGATTTTATTTTTATAATAGCAGAAAACTAATGTGATGCATCCACCGAATCAACAAATACAAACTTACTAACTGGACAACACAACACTAAACAACTAAAGAAAGAAGCTAGCACTACAATACCACAGACAAAACTGTCAAATATCAAATTACAAAATGATCAGCTGATGACAGAGTAGCCAACCTAACCTATAACACAAAAATTCCCTTTTGTATGTGACAAAAAAAACAGAAATAATATTAAAAGTTTCCAAGCTTGAAAATGCAAGCGCTCAACACAAAATTGTGTACTTTTTATTTATTTATTTTTGTAACTTTTATTTCTCATAGGTAAACAATTTTATATCATTTTTTTTTCAGAATTACCGGTAACTGTAGTTTCTAAAAAACAGAAAAAGTGAAATTTAAAAAAAATTTCGGGTACATGGTCCCCTTAAACTAAATCAATTTAGAAGAACTGATTCCTTTTATTTAGTGAACGTTGTAAGACAGATAACTGTATAGCTCTACATAGTAGCTCTATAAAATTTATCAAATAAGACGGGTCATTGTCTCTAATGTGTAGACAGTGATAAAAATTGTGTTTGCATCTATTATGTGAGTGTACATGTGACAACTGAACTGAACGAAATACGAAGTGTTATTGTGAGGAAGAAATTATCTAATCATAATTACAAATATAATTTTTTTAAATATTTCATTTTATTTATTATTCTATTTACTTAAATTCTGTTTACTTAATGTATAAAGAACACATTTTAAAAATTAATGCTATGTTAAACTAGAAATTTTGAGTAATATTAGGGAATATAACGTTAACTGTATTTAACATTTCGTTAATGCACAATCTGATATAAATTTGATATCGGGCTACCAAGGAAGGATTTTGGAATCTGAATTTTATTTGGTTTCTAATCTTGGCTGCATTGATTGGAAGGTTCCTTTTCCGTCGTAAGTCGTGAGTGGATATGGCGTCTGGAGTAAGTTTAGAAGATAGAAGATATTTACGTTTGTATATTAATCATCTTCAATGAATTTGTTCTTTTACACGTTAAAATATCTTAAGCTGTATCATATCTGTCTTACCATTAAATTTTGTGTTTCAGACATTATATACTTATCCAGAAAATTTCCGTGCTTTTAAAGCACTAATTGCTGCTCAGTATGGTGGTGGCAACGTGAAAATTGCGCCCGGTTTTGTGTTCGGAGAGACCAACAAAACCGAGAGCTTTCTTAAAAAGTTTCCGTTGGGAAAGGTAAATATAAGTTGATTTATGGAATCGTATAACATCATATCATAGAATTTTCATTCCGGCAACTCGTGTCTTTCTGTATATCGTGTAATGCAGTGGCACTGTGGAAGTTTTAGGTTATAATAATAATTTCGGTAATAATTTTTTAGATTATATTACTGATAGTTGTTTCTTGTTTATTATTAAGCTGTATTTGAGCAGTTTTTCAAATAGAAAATATTAAAATTGCTGTTAATTTATGGTTTTTTATGTCGACGCAATGAAAATATCGTTAATATTACACGCATATGCTGTATTGTCATTAGTCAAGACAACTGTTAAACATTTCCCATAACTCTTTCGTGCAAAAAATTCAAGAAACGTTTATGCAATTCTTGCAGTTAGTGCATGTATATCCATTAAATTGAATCGTGTGTATAAAATTAAATTTATATCATAACAATATTTATGTTAGGTTGCATGTCGTTATAATATTCAGATATTGTTAATTGTATGAGTATTATATACGAAAACCTACTTCTATAGTAGAGACAGTAGTAACATTTGATAATGGATATTAATTTTCTATACAAGTTATGGCATAGTTTACAGTCAACCACTAAAAAAAACTGAATATTCCATGTTTGCACATGCACAGTAATACAATAAAAGCAAGCATTTATTAATGGAATAAGTGGGTTTCTTGGCCTAATTGGATTCACAGAGAACATCTGTTAATTGTTGAAGAGGAGTTTTTTTGTTTAAAATGTAACATGATGACTAAAAGTGTACTTTATGTTTTAACAGTAGTTTGAATCAATTTAAAATGATAATTTCAGTTTACAAAAATCAGCATGCAAAAACAAAAATACTGAATGTACACAAATTAAGTATGAACTACTGCGAATTTTTATATTATTTCATTAGTATACTTTTTAGACGTAACTATATTATTTTTATTAACATTATTGTGGTACCGTTATATTGAAATAAACAAAATTTTTCCAAAACTGAAAAAAGCTTTTGATTAAATGGCGCTTTGACTTTAACAGAGGTTTTACCGTGGCTCATGAAGTCTCTTTGTACCTCTTTAACAGATTTTTGACATACAAAATATTAGGAAAAAATTCTGATACTTAGGGTATCATTTATATACTCGGGTCACATAGTTCATGATCTGTGTCACATTATGCACATTTAGATGTAGCCTATAAAAAATCTTCAATTTTGTTTTAATTTATGTTTATTTTGTGTTTTATGTCAATCCTGTGTATTATAATTAAATTTAGTGTATGTGTAGGTTCCAGCATTTGAGTCATCTGATGGAAAGTGTATCATAGAGAGCAATGCGATTGCATTTTATGGTAAGAAAATAATTTTGATTTGAAACAGTACACTTACAAAAATTAATTATACGATTAGTTTTCATTAATTGATGACCAAGGCTATTTGGTAGTAGTGGGGAGACTATCAGGAAAAATAAACAACATTTTTTATTAAGTTTTTTTATTACTTTTATGATAACCTTAAAATTCCATGATAAGGCTGATACGATCCCGTTTGTAACAAAACACATGCAGTCTTTTATATAGAAGTCTGTAGACAGGCAAAATTCACTCTTTTTTGTGAAAGTTAACGTGGATTAAAATATTTTCCTTTTGTATTTAAAAATAAAGAGTTTGTGAAGCATAAATGAAAAAGAAGAAAGAATAACTTTTTGTAGAATAACTCAGACTGTAAAGGATATGGAGATAGTTTTTCTTGAAATGTTTTGGGTTACTGCTATGTAGAACCCATGTGGCATGGGTTTGAGGTAACAATATAATATTTCCAAACAATTTAGTTTTAGAAGATACATTTTTTTTTAGTGTATCTTCCAAAAGAAATACCTTAATTCTTAGTATTTGTGAATTTGGTGTATTCTGTGTGTGTAATTAAAAACTAAATAGGCCTAGAGTGTATTCGTGATGTAGTTTTTGTAAGTCATAAGTGTGTTTCTTCAGTTTAAAGCTGATTTTCAAACTGCTAAAGGATTCCAGAGATATGATATTTTGTGTCGGACAGAGTTTTGTTTATCTTGGGGTAGTCATATGTAGTATGCGCAGCCAGTTTTGTTTTTCATATCCGAACTGTGAATATTGACAAAAAAATTATTTTTTGGGTAACTCCTCCCTTCCCAGTTTGTTTGTAGAATTGGAAATGATTACTGACTTCACATTATATCTCGAAGTGTTTTATTTTTGCATATACAGTGAAACCTCGGAATGCGAGTAACGTGGTCTACGAGTGTTTTGCAAGACGAGCAAAAATTTTAAATAAATTGTAACTTGATAAGCGAGCGAGGTTCTGCAATACGAGCGTCACATGTGCCTACGTTTTCCCCTCCCCTGAGCCTACGTTTTCCCCTTCCCTCTGCCTCTCTTTCCTGGGCGATTGTGTGTACAGTATATTCTCCCGCGCTGGACTTCATTTGGCGTGCCTCGCTCGCATAGTCAACACCGTACAAGCGTATACATGTTTTGTTTCTTTCATTAGTGTTATAACTGTACTGCAACAATGGGCCCAGTGAAGGAAAAGAAGGCTGAAAAGGAATTCGGTCGGAAGAAGGAGATGATTACGATGGAAGTTAAAAAGGAAATGATCAAAAAGCACGAACGAGGTATGCGAGTGGCTGATATCGCGAGATTTTATAACAAGTCTACGTCAACGATTTGCACAATATTAAAGAAGAAAGAAGAAATAAAAGGGCTAGATGCAGCAAAAGGAGTCACAAGAGTATCAAAGCAACGGCCACGTGTTCTGGAAGATGTAGAAAAGTTGCTTCTCGTTTGGATAAATGATAAACAACCAGCAGGTGATACTGTGACCGAGAATTTAATCTGCGAGAAGGCAAAGACGTACGCCAACCTCGTAAGTAAACTGCCATGTAGTATACGTACGTCAACAGAAATCGAAGAAAGCTTCAAGGCCAGCAGGGGATGGTTTGATAACTTTAAGAGGAGAAGTGGCATCCATAGTGTTGCGAGGCACGGGGAGGCTGCAAGTTCGGATGCTAAGGCAGCTGAGGCATTCACTGCTGAGTTCCAGAAGCTCATTGTTACTGAGTGTTACCTGCCGCAGCAAGTTTTTAACTGCGATGAAACGACTTTTTTGGAAAAAGATGCCGAAGAGGACCTACATTACAGCAGAAGAGAATGCAATGCCCGGTCACAAGCCCATGAAAGAACGTTTAACCCCGTTATTGTGTGCTAATGCCAGCGGGGATTTAAAAGTAAAGCCCCTGCTTGTGTATCATTCCGAGAATCCACGAGCCTTCAAGAAATGTAAGGTGCAGAAGAGCCAGTTAAATGTTATGTGGAGGTCCAACATTAAGGCTTGGGTCACTCGTATGTTCTTTGTTGAATGGATGAACAAGGTCTTTAGTCCTGTAGTGAAGAAATACGTTTTAGATAATCTACCGCTCAAAGTCTTGCTGGTTATGGACAATGCTCCTGCTCATCCTCCAGGTCTTGAGGACGACTTACTGGAGGAATTCAAGTTCATTAAGGTTAAGTTCCTTCCTCTCAACACTACTCCAGCCTATGGATCAGCAAGTCATTTCGAACTTCAAGAAGCTATACACCAAAGCACTATTTCAACGATGCTTCGAAGTGACCGAAGGAACAGACCTTACCCTCCGAGAGTTTTGGAGAAATCATTTCCACATTGTGAACTGCCTGAAGATCATCGATAAAGCATGGGATGGGGTCACCAAGAGAACTCTCACTTCTGCTTGGGGAAAACTGGCCTGACTGCGTTCTTGGACGTGACTTTGAGGGGATTGCTGGTAAAAATGAGCCGCCGATTGTCGATGAAATTGTGTCCTTAGGAAGACCATGGGGCTGTAGGTGAATGACGCCGACATTCAAGAGCTGGTGGAAGAACATAGCCAGGAACTGACCATCAACGAACTGATGGACCTGCATCGCGAACAACAGGAGGAGGTTATGGAGGAGATCTCGTCCAGTGAAGAGGAGGAGGAAAAGTCAGAGGAATCTCTCACTTCAAATGAGATTCGGGAGAAGTGCAAAATGTGGGAAACGGTGCAAAATTTTATAGAAAACACCACCCGAATAAGGCTGTAGCAATGCGAGCGATAAATCTGTTCAATGACAATGCAATGTCACATTTTTGTGAAGTCCTCAAAAAGAGGCAAAAGCAACAGTCATTGGACAGGTTCCTTGTTAAAGTTGCACGAAAAGAAAACAATTCTAGTGAGCCAACAGATAGCAGTGATTCCGTTAGTGAAATTTGTGCTACACAATTACCCTTCTCATGTCATCTCTCTCGTCTCTCTCACACCAACAATGACTCTATTGTAAGGTAAAGTGCAGTTTAATTTGTTTTACGTTATACTGTATTTTGTATTAGAAATGTTATGCGAATAAATATTTTTGTGTTGTGGAATGAATCATCCGCGTTTCAAATGTTTCTTATGGGAAAATTTGCTTTGATATACGAGCGCTTTGGATTACAAGCACGTTCCCGGAACGAATTATGCTCGCAATCCAAGGTTCCACTGTATCTTAAAAGTATTTATTCCTTTGAATAAATGTAAGTAGTTAAAACCAACCTGAATTTCTTATAATTGTTTCTAGAATGCTTGCTAGTTTCTAGAATGGTTAGCAAGATTTGACAGTTTTGGGCAACCATAACCTTTTCTCATGATCTTTGAATTTCATCGTTATCATCGTCATCATCATTGGCTTGACAGCCCTTTGTGGGCCCTGGCCTTCTTTAGAAGATTTCACCATTCTTCTCTATTCTTAGCCACACTCCTCCAGTTTCTAATTCAAGAGTCCTGATGTCATGACTCACCATGTCCATCCGTCTTAGTTTTTGCTTTCCAACTTTCTTTTACCCTCTGGCTTTGCATCAAACATCTTCCCAACAACACTGCTTTCACAAGCATGTGCAATGTGTCCAGCCCATTCCAATCTTTTTAATTTAATAAAGGTGACCACATCAGGTTCATCATACAAATTATAAAGCTCTGAATTATATATTTTTCTCCAGGCTACCCCCTCTTCCACTGGATCAAAAATTTGCCTGAGGATGCTCCTCTCAAATATATTTGCCTCTCATCTGCATCTTTGAATTTACCTTCTACCAAAAAAATTATTTTTAAATTCTCCAATAATTGTACTCAAAAATATATATTACAGTTACCTGTGACCAGTTTTTTAAACAATAAAATCCGACAATATAGGACACTGTGAAGTGACAATACCAAAATAAACAAGATTAAATAAAGTATTTGCGGGATAATGGGATATAAATTTTAAAAGTAAATGTAACATATGATGGCTCATGCACAATTATAATTGTGTAAAACAATCCAGCAACACATATACTGTAGTGAATATTTTGCAGAAGGATCTCCTGGACAGAGAGATGATAATCCCCCCCCCCCATTGTAAGAATAGGGAAAGTGTCATACACCGCCCTACTGTACTTTCCGAGTATTGTAGGATTCACATGTCAAATAAGATGGGGTGTACCACTGTTTCTGCTTTAAAATTATTTAAACCAAATAATGGAAAAATACTATTGTGTCCCCCCCCTCTCTCTCTCTCTCTCTCTCTCTCTCTCTCTCTCTCTCTCTCTCTCTCTCTCTCTCTCTCTCTCTCTCTCTCTCTCTCTCTCTCTCTCTCTCTCTCTGTGTGTGTGTGTGTGTGTGTGTGTGTGTGTGTGTGTGTGTGTGTGTGTGTGTGTGTGTGTGTGTGTGTGTGTGTGTGTGATTTGTGCACATGCTTGGAAAACAACGTGCACAAAAACACACACACTATCACAAATACACATCAGGACCCAACCTTGAACATGGCTGCTTCCCGCTTTTCTGTCTTCATATGTCACATTTCGCTGGTCGCTTTGAATGGTGTCTTTTGAAAATCTTCCTGGAGATGGTAAAGCTCAATTTTTGTGGACTGCTTTTAACTTCCTGTACATAATTTCTTTTAATGTCTTTCTTGCGTATCAGTAAACATTATAACGTATTAGGACTGAGTCTGTTTTTTCTACATTGCAGCTAATTGTTGGCTTCATTTTGTGGATGGAAAGTTGAAACTTTAAATAATACACAATATGTGTAATGCTAGTGAAATTAGGTACATACAAAAGTGAATTTATAATTAAGTTAATGCAGAGGAAAGAATTCTTATATCAAATTTTATTGTCAAAGGCACTATGTAAAGACATAGACTATTAAAGCAAAACCAAACATCAAGAATTTGGGATTTTTAAAAAAGCATAGCTTCATCAATAATCAACAGTATTACTGTTAGTCATCTCGTTCTGTATGGTTGTCACTCACATTCTCATATGCTCGTTCAATTCATTGTCACTCCCAGAGCCGTGGCGGCTATGAAAATTCCAAGAGCCCATGTTTTTGAATCTCTTGGTGATGCTGTTGATCCTAAATAAAGACCATTTAATAAAAATTAAAAGTTTATTGCTTACAAAACAGATTTTATGTATTCATTCTTTTGTCCACTTTTTTTTTTCAAAATATTCTTTATTTTCCAGAAAAATGACTACATTTTATTATATAACTAACTATTACATTTTATGTAACTATTCAGTGTTATGTAACCACTTTTTTAAACATTTCTTTGAAGGTTTTTTCTGTAAAGTCAGCCCAACTTCTGAATAATCGTATAGTCTAAAACAGTGGTTCCCAAACTTTTCAGTCCGCGGACCTCCTCTTAAAAAACACGGACCCCATCTGAGTTATGAAACAAAACAAACAGTGAATTTCAATTACAAACTCTTATATTTCAATTAAAATGTATTAAAATCAAAATTCTTTTAATTTGCAAAATTATAATATTAATGATATCAAACAGTTTAATGTGAACAATGAAGCTGCTTTTCAACGATTAGCTCTACAATATTAGGTTTAATGTCTGATAATTTCAATATTAAGTCACTTTTGATATCAAGTTTATTTCTTAACTTTACAACCTCGGCTTATCTTTCCAGCCACACGTGTCGAAATCCAGCTATTTAGGTGTAAAACCAGCTACATGGAAAAACGTTATGCATAGATGCAGTGCTTATACGTGGACTAAAACAGCGCGATCAGCTCTGCGTTGATGCGCCGCCTAGTCAGTTTGGCTGGCAAACAGATCTGCTACGCGATATGTTAAACACATTATTAGTTTCAAATTACTTTTACAATTACAATTAGTTTGCACAAAAAAAAAAAACTGGAATCTTCTAATTGTTTTAAGATTCTAAAATTTAGATGTAAGACTACAAAAAGTCGTAGAAATTTACGGTATATTCTATTTTTTTCTTAAAAGTGTCCGCGGACCCCACTTTGAGAACCACTGGTCTAGAAAGTTCCAAAGATTACCAAATGCATGATGTCAGCTGACAGTTTCAATAAGGAGTGGGAGGAGCTTGTATCCTACTACTCTATTTGTATCATTTTCTGATACTATAATAATTTTATCTGTTTTGTCGTCAAGTTAGAGGTTTTGTAAGCAATTTACATTTATAACATGATATTTAAAACTCCTGATGCACAGACCTCTTCACTAATCATACTGAACTTCTCTAACCTGAGTTAATTCTACTTCTTAAACTAGAAGTCGTAGCCTATATATTATTTTTACTTCCATATTCCTTAAGGAATGGAAGTATGGTGATGGCAAAAAAAATCGTGTTCGAGATTATTGCAGATTCTGATTCTACTACACTCAAAACATGAAAAAAAGTCGTTTTCCGAAAAATGTCTGTGTGTCTTCTGTCTGTGTGTCTGTCTAGATTTTTTTTCTATGGCAAACGATAACTGCCGCAAATTCAAACAGAATCAAATAATTTTTTGCATACAGCCCTGATTTGCAGAGTACTCGTGACCTATTGTTTTTGGTGAAGATCGGTTGAGGGAAAGGGGTAGTTTACCTGCAACGGTTTTTTTTTAGCAAGGGTAATTTTGTTTGTTTGGCAAACGATAACAGCCGCAAATTCAAACAGAATCAAATAATGTTTCGCATACAGCCCTGAATTGTAGAGTTCTCAAGATCTTTGATTTTGGTGAAGATCGGTTAAGGGAAAGGGGTAGTTTACCTGTAACGTTTTATGTTTTAACAAGGGTATTTCCTATGGCAAACGATAACAGCCGCAAATTCAAACAGAATCAAAAGATTATTTGCATACAGCCCTAAATTGTAGAGTTCTCAAGACCTATTGTTTTTGGTGAAGATCGGTTGAGGGAAAGGGGTAGTTTACCTGCAACGTTTTTTTAACAAGGGTATTTTCTATGGCAAACGATAACTGCCGCAAATTCAAACAGAATCAAATAATTTTTTGCATACAGCCCTGATTTGCAGAGTACTCGCGACCTATTGTTTTTGGTGAAGATCGGTTAAGGGGAAGGGGTAGTTTACCTGCAACGTTTTTTTATCAAGCGTATTTTCTATGGCAAACGATAACAGCCGCAAATTCAAACAGAATCAAATAATTTTTTGCATACGTCCCTGAATTGTAGAGGTCTCAATGACTTTCGATGTTGGTGAAGATCGGTTAAGGGGAAGGGGTAGTTTACCTGCAACCTTTTACGTTTTAACAAGAGTAAAGTACTTGAAAATTTATTTAAACTTTTTGAAACAATGGTAATTGTTAAAAATAAAATAATTTTGTTGCCAGGCAATAAAATTATAATTTTTTCATTTTAATGTAAATCATGTATAAGAGAAAATATATCGCGCTTGGCAGGCAAGCGTATCTCAGTTATGTACTGTTTACGTTTCCATTTTATTATTATGACTACTGCAGTAAAAAGGCAGGGAAGACACACACACACACACACAAAATTCGCGTTATTGATTATAAAATATAAATATTTACAACAAGAAAAGAATTTTCAGTTTTCAAAATTTAAATATATTTTTATAAAACAATGGGTTCTTCATTGAGGTGGGGACCATGTCACTCACTCCATCTCAAGCCTCTCCCATTTTGCAGAAAAAGAGGACCCTGTCAAGGCTGATACTTTGACGACAGTGACAGGGCTTTCCACCAAATTCAGCAGAGTGACAGGTAGGCCCAACTCTGATTGGCTCCTCAGATTTCCCCAGCGTTAGTAGGTTCTATGAAAATATTTTATTTCAAAAATGATTTTAAATATAAATCTTAGATATGTTTTATAAATCTCATGTTGTATGTTTTAACATGGGTAATTTTTTATATGACGAACCATAACTGCCGTAAATTCAAACAGAATCAAATAATTTTTTACATATGTGCCTGAGCTATAGAGAACTCAATGTCTGTTGATTTTGGTGAAGATCGGTTACGGGGAAAGGGCAGTTTACCTGAAACATTTTTTGTTGTAACATGAGTAAAGTACTTAATTTTGATAAAGTATCCTGATAAGATCTTAATAATCCACTGTAGAAACATAGATGAAATATCTATAAATGTAGAGGCTAGTTGAATGGGCTGGGGGTAATTTTCTATAAATCAAAATTATAGTTGAAGGGGGAGGGGATAATTTTTTTTTATATGTGTACTACGTTATTGGCAACAAAGAAGTATTTTTTTGTTAAAATTCCTTCCCTGGCTGTTTGGCTGAAAATGATTTTAAATATAAATCTTAGAATATGGAAGTCATGTATGGTTCTCCATACCGATATTTTATTATTTATATAATGTTTTAAATTGGCCTACATCATCTCAGTCAGGTACAAGTCCAGGTGGAAACAAGCGTAACTACTATATTGGTATGGCTATATTGGTGTAATGTATCTGCCGGATATAAACTGTTTCTCTTTCTCATAAATCTACCAAATCATTCATGATTATCTGATGTAGGATGGAGTTGGGTTCAGGATCCAATTGTGCTAAACAATTTCATGTGCCACTCTCTGCATAAGACTTTTACTCCCACTTTGTTAATAATTTTGAAAACATCCTGTTTTATCATTATTAATTTAATTTCACTAAACCACAAAGAAAAATTAATAACAAAAATGCTAAAGACAATTAGAATCCACAAATTAGGTGACTGATCAGTATTATATTATAATTGTAATTTCACAACTGACAGTATCTGGGATTGTCAACACCTCACAGAGCTGCATTGACCAATGATTCAATGCAGTAAGGACTGATTTTTGCAGAAATCCATGAAAAATGTGACGTTACTTGAACCAATATCCCCATTGAAGCAGCTGATTTAGGCGGCGGTTACATTTCATCAGAATTCGTAAGAAAATGTCATGAGACTTCGTCAGAAGTGAACATACCCGTTGTTCATGACGTGGTTTGTTTGCTTCTGACCTCTGCTTACGAATACTCACGAATTCGTACGTCCAGTCGTATGTGACCAAAATAATTTGTTTTTTATCAGTTTTCGTACGAAATTTACTGTCTCTGGAAGTTGTAGATCATCTCATAGCAACAAACCATTGTTGGTCACCAGCGATTTACAACACTCATACGGTTTCGGAAAGAAAGTGTTTCCATGCTATTCTTACGATTTCCTACGAATCATTACTCGTGAGTTTTCACGAATTCGCACGACCACAAATTCTGATGCAATGTAACCACAGCCTTATATGGTCTGATACATGCTACAAATTCCTACTTCTACATACTATTCTTTACTTTTGTACACATATTTTGTGCGGATAGAGTGCACGTTCCAGCAATAGTGGAGGGGCTTCACTGTTTAAAATATTATATAATTTATTTGTGACTAATTTACTGGTACCAAATTTATGTCAGTGTTTTTACAGTTGGCAGCAACCAGCTGCGTGGCACAACAGATCTTGAGAAGGCACAAGTATTGCAATGGTTGAGTTTTGCAGACAGTGAGATACTTCCTGCCTCGTGCACATGGGTATTCCCAACTCTGGGAATCATGCAGTATAATAAACAGGTCAGCATAATTATGAAGAGAAATTGGTTTTTGTATTCATAGATTATTTTTACGATGGTTTTGTGTAGTTCAGATACATGATTTGGTGTCTTTTAATTCATTTGCATGAAATTATCTGACAAAATTGTCCGTCTACAATAGTGTGTACAACAGATTAAGTGAGAGTTATCCTCAAAGCAAAAGGCGAAGTGGTGTATTTTCACATCATTTTGTAACGACTTGAGGTAAAACAAAAGTACGGTAATAAGGCAGTAAATATATGTACTGTGAAAAATCCAGTATACATTGGTTTTTAGTGTCAACATAAAATAGATGCACTTTACAAATATTGGTAAGATTAAAAATACGTTGCTAGTAATAAAATTGAAACGATAATTAATAATGCGCGAGTCAGTCAAACGTAAATGAGTTTTTTGAGAAATTTTATTGGATTAATTGTGTGAAACAAATAGTTTTTTTTTTTTACTTAGGTTTCATTTTTGGAGCGTTTACACGTTTCCCCACTGCAATGGCAGTTTTTTATTCCTTCATAAAAGTTTTGTAGACATTTCATGCTCAATTGCACACGAAGTCTTTCATCTCTGTGCCACTGGCATGCTTTTTTAAAATTATTTTTTTATTAATTTTTTCTTATTTTAAGGGGTCAAAAAAACAAATTATAGGTGTGTGGTACAAATCTGCCCAGTCCACAGCTGGCCAGTGTAGTTCTTCCAATTTTGCTTAGCAGCAGGAGCGTGTGTGTGGGGGGGGGGGGCAAAATGGGAAGAAGCAAAGTGTTGGGCTTAAATAATGCCTTTTGGATTGATAGGCCTTTTTGACTTTCCCCAAGAATTCAGAGTAGAATGCAGCATTTATTGTTCTTAATTCAAGTAGAAATTCGCCGTACACAACACCTTGAGCATCCCAAAAGACAGTCGTCTGAAACTTGCCAGCAGATACCTAGTGTTTTTTGCCTTCAGTGGAGGTTTTTATGCTCATCCCTTCATACTCGACCTCTTGGTTTGAGGAGTATTGTGGTATACCCATTGTCATGTGAGAGTGGGAATAAAAAACGAGTCTCCCTCCACTGTAAAGTAATGCAAAAGCTTCTAAGAAATTTGACATCTTACAACCGTGTAATTTGTATTCAGAATTCGTGGCACATATCTTGCGTGGATTTTGCTAACTGTGACTCCTTTTTCACGATTGTGAATTTTCATATCTTATTGCAGTTGGTGTACTAATTTCAGTTGTTGATTTTGTGAATAAGGTCCTAAAATGACGTGTCCTGTTCTGCTGTTTCTGGGACAATGTGTGTGTGTAAGAAACTTCTTTCTAGCCTTTGCAGGAAAACTCACGTCACTTGTACACTTAAGCCCCATGCCAATATAACATTACTGAACTGTACCCAATCTGCACAAAATTTCAGCTAGCATAACACCTTCACATACTAAAAACTCAATAATTACACACTGCCCAGTGGAGACATGCACATAGTGTTCACTCATTGTGACAAATTACTTTAGAAAAAAAAAAGTGTGCATATCTAGGCACTGCTGCCAACCACTAACATTAACAACCATTAAAGTATCTCACCAATTTCAAACATCTCATTTATATTTGTAAATATGAATGAATATATATTTATATTTGTGTGCATGAGCACGCAAGTAGCGTCAGTTTTTTGCCAAACTTGATGCATTATAATTCTGAAACTAGTTGAGTCTCGGTTATCAAATTTATATGATATGTTCTTAGAAAAAAGTATATTCTGTAAAATTTTCACAATTTTTCACTCAGTCCCTTTTGAAATATTAAACCTTGAAAGCTGCTGATAACAAGCTTTTGGCCATCTTTGAAATTCCATATAAAAAAAGGAGAAACTTCTCAAGATTGAAACTCCTACAGCAAGTAGTACTATGATAAATCTATGCAAGAAAAAAATTAATGGTGTCTCTTTTCCTTCATAAAATTTTACAGCTGTAAAAATCACGTTTTTTTTTTATTCTATAGTTGTGAATTTTTTGGGATTTTCCTCACTACTTAAGTGAAATATGGTAGGAACATAAAATTTAGAACATATTGTGCTGAACATTTTGGTTTTTGATTTATCTTGATATCTGTAAAAATGACAGAGCTCGAAAACTCGTTTTGAGCAAAAATTGACTAAGTGGCTGATTAAAAATGGCTGCCAAAAAAAAGTAATGGACGTACAAATTTTTTAAACCATGGTTTTGAACTCATATTGTTATAAGGAACACCTGGTAAAAAATTATAAAAATCAAAAATGTTGTGCAACAAATTTAATATAAATTGGGTGATTTGAAATGGATTGACCCTATAAACTTGGTATCACCCCTATTTATTCCTGTGATTTACATCTCTGTTCAGATTTTAGCATGCCATATTATTACCCTTCAAAGGGTCTTTACACAGACGTTTAATCCAGGTTCAAATTGTTATATTCATACTCATTATATGGCCAGTCCAGTTTTGGTTTCCTTTGCTTGGTTGTCATCTCTACTTTTTCTACAGCAGTTAGTTCTGAAAGCTCCCTGGTTATAATCACACAAGGTTGGAAGATGTTGCAGTTAATCTGGAGGCATTTGCTTATGAAAGTCTGTAATTAATTAAAACACGTCTTTTTCTCAGTCCTCATTCCCACTTCACACAACACACTATTCACACTTGAATTAAATTAAAGTAATTTTGTTTTCATATCCTATTCATTAAACCAAATGCTTTTGGAACCAAGTTGATTCTTGTGTTGATGTCAACACCCGCAGCTCTGTTCTCGTCACTTACCAGCTTCCCAAGTACTCCCTATCCTCGATAATTTACTACCATCATAATCACTGTTTTGTGGAAGTCAAGTTTTTAATATATTTGTATAAAATCTCTTTTTCTTAGAAGCTTCAGATAGTTTAATTTGTTCTCTTGTATACAGCGATTCTCATTAATGTGATTCAAGATATCAGCCAACCAATTTCATGTCTTTCAACTTTCCAAAAATCTCCCAGCCAATATGTTCTTCCATCCACTGTATTCTTTATAACTTGATCGATGACTCCCAGGAGAAACAAACTGGTAATTCCTGAGAAAGCGTCGGATCATTGAGTAACAATGTAATATAGTTAGCATGGTTTAATATTATTGCAATTATTGTGATAACAAAAGTGATAGCAATTTGATAGAAGGTTTATAGAATTGTTTCATTTCACAATAGGCAACAGAACGTGCAAAAGAAGACACAAAAACTGCACTTGAGGTTCTTAACAAACACTTACTGACCAAAACGTACTTAGTAGGAGAAAGAATCACACTTGCTGATATTGGAGTCGCGTGTACACTTCTGCACCTGTATCAGTATGTCTTGGACCCCAGCTTTAGGTAATCAGAACACAAATAATAGTAATAAATATTTATGTAACAAATAATTTTTATGCCTATTATTTGCTCTGTGTGCGCGGGCATGTTTTGTGTATCATAATAATTATTACATCTGTTTGTTTTCTGGTAATTTTAAGGAAAGCTTATTACATAAGCATTGTATAGTGTGAACGTTAGATTAAGTGAATACAATCCTCAAAGAAAAGGCGAAGTACTGTATTTTCACAGTATTTCGTAACAACTTGAGGTAAAAAAAATACTGGAATTGTTATGCGATTCATACGTAATAGTGTGTTTGGTTTTAAATCCAGTATACATTATACATTAACACATAAACACAACATACATACACGCCCAAAGAAGACACCAGTTATAGTACAATATAACCAATATATGCAAAATAGCTTTGTAAAATGCAGTTGTTTGAGAGCATCCACTGTATCTGAAGTGTTACCATTGTATCCCGGTTGTGAAGGTTTCAGATGGATAAT
The DNA here is from genome assembly GCA_034769895.1 of Magicicada septendecula. NCBI lineage: Eukaryota > Metazoa > Arthropoda > Insecta > Hemiptera > Cicadidae > Magicicada > Magicicada septendecula. The sequence continues at coordinate 848,605,008 of CM068368.1, forward strand.
ATTAGTGGTGTGTTGGTACCAAATTTTTCTGATTTTGGTACTGGCACCGATTCCTCAATCGATTCCCGATTCTGGGTACCGATACCAACTTATATAATATTAAAACTTATTAAAAATGTATTATATGCCTAAAGGGAAAAAGAAAAACACTAACAAAATTAATTCTAAAAAAGTGTATTTGTGGAGTAGGCCTATAAAATAACATTAAAATAAAAAATTCACATTATTATTTATTCACATTTCAGATTTTTGTTCAAAAACACAAAAATTTTTACTCTTAAAGGGTCTAATCTGTTGCGTTTGATGTCTCAAATATTCCCAGCAGTGCTATTAATAATTTTGGGTTAGACATAGTAGTCAATTTGGGTTTGGGTGGCTGTTGTCAGTAGTGAGTCAAATGAGCGTCTAAATTAACTACGTTGTAATTTGTTACATGGGTTTAGTACTTAGTACATTACAAAAATGGCTATAAAACTCGTATAAGTAAAAAAAAAAAAAAAGTGTAGTCTTAAAATAATTTGGGGTGAAACATAATTTTTTATATATATATTATTTGTTCCGATTTCAATTACATTATAGATCGACTTTCACTTGACTCGGCAGTAATGTCGTCGGACTTAAATGTTTCGTCATCGTTTCTTTGCACGTGAGAAACATCACTAATATCGATCGATACAAACTGAATGGTCTAATGCAAAAACGAAGGTATAAAGTTTATAAAACATGTAAAAGTACCGGTACCGATTTTGTAGTACCAGTTCTCGATGCTGGTACCTAACCCTGTAACTATATCTTCTTGGTCACGGAACCATTGTAACTATATCTTTCTATTTGCTATAGTAAAAAAGTTTTTAAACTTCCACCTACCTTTAGTTATTTTGTGTGTTGGCCGTTATGTGTGATCTCTAGTGTGGAACTAACCCCGCTCGTACGACGAACTGATCAGTGCAGCAAATGAAATGAGGTGTTTGAAATGATTTGTTTAACAAATTGTATCATATAGCAGATAACATTTTTATTTACGATTAATATGACATTTATTCTTCCCACTTCCTTCTATGCATGAAATATCAAAAAATATTAACCCTTTCACATTATTTTTAACTTTTGAAATACATTATTATCATTTTTAACATATGGAATACATCAAAACTTTTTAACTATCTAACATCTATTATTTTAAAAGAACCAATACCTTTATTTTTATTTTCTTATCCACACACACACACACACACACACACACACACACACAAGATTATTTGAGATCTCATTTATTTCCTGCCCATTTATGTAAAATAAAAAAAAACTTACTTGTTCAAAACTTACGTGGTACCACTCGGTTGCGTCATGCGTGTTTACGCACTTTTACGTGTTTTCGCATTTTTCGTCACTATTTTATCGAACTTGATTAAATTTTGTTCTTTACTCTTACTTCCACAACGTTATTCTTCTATTGAATGAAATTTAACACATTTTTTACTAAACTTAGACTCTGTTTTTATTAAGTCGAGTCTAACACCACCCGGCCGGGATTGTGACTAAACGCAGAGTGCGAACCAGACTCTGTACTGTTGTTATTTGATATTTTCACAACGTTCATCAACACGTTTACATAATATATTACTCAGATACTCAAACTTTACATTTATACTCTGCTCAAACTTAATATTTTGTTCTTCAAGTTCTTTAAAATTGATATTTTTAATATTCTGTTGTTCACATTTTATTTTCTGTTCTTTAATGTCATTACTTAATTGGTCAAATTTGGTATCATTAAAATCGAAACGACAATTTATTCTATCGAACTTTTCGTGATTGGCATCAAAACGTTTATTTATTTTATCGTCACTACTATCAAAACGTCTACTCATAAAATTCATGATATCGTCCATTGACCATTCTTTTTCTTTTGTTTTTGTCACTACAGGAGTAGATTTTGCTTCAGCATTATTCATTATAATTGATTCGGTTAGGTCAGCGTTAGTTACTGATTGCATACTCGAGTCAGTTGTTGGCATTGGCTGGCTTAATTCACTCACACTGGGTGACGGGTCCATTGACCCAAGGCCACTCTCATTCATAACTGAGTCTATCAGATTAATTTCTTTTTCGTTATCAGACATTTTATACTGTTCTATTAAATACTTATTAAATTTTACTTGTAATCTAACATGCACAATTTATCAACACCTCGTAATTTTATTTTGCGTATGTTACGTAAATTTTACGTGTTATTTTCGGCTTCCGCCAACCATATTCCATTCTCTGTGCTTTAAACTAGGCCAATTTGGAATAAATACATTATTTATTCCAAATCCTGGTCACGCCATACCATTTGTCGCGTTTTATTACTTTTAATAAAATGATCACAAACTCCCACTTACCTTTTATTTGTCAACTCTCTGGCCAGATCGTCTAGTGGTGTAACCCTATTTCGTATAGCGAATTTACCAGCACAGAAAATGAAATCAGGTACTTGAAATGATTATTCTAACACACATATATCAAGTGAAATAAATTGTTAATTTATTATTATTTATTGTTATGACATTCTTTGTTCTCCCCTCTCTTCATTTCCTTCTACATCTGTTCTAAACGTTATTAAAACCTACTTGGCTATGCCACTTATACTATTATATCAACATTACATATTTATTTATTTTTTACTTAGATTATATAAAGCAGCCCAGTTCGCTCACTCTTTCATACACACATATTTAAATTTTCCCCATACTTTATTTTTAGCGCTTTATAAAAATTACGGCTGAAATAGTTCTCACATTTTGTTTTCTATGTCACTGTAAGGTAATTTGTTCTCACGTTGTTTTTAATTCCACTTTATATTATAAATTTAACCACATTCTAATACGTTAAAATTACAAGCTGAAGTTTTAGGCTGACGAGTCTATGTGTTAACGCCCGGCCGGGGTTCGGGTCTCTCAATAGACTGCGGAGTTTTTTGCACACACACAGCGAAAGCATTTCTTAATACGTGACCAAACTCTGGGAAAGTTGGCCGCCGAGTGCGCGGTTGAAAGCGCGGGCACGCCCTCTTTGCAATCTGCACATACCAATGCCAATTCACACCCATCTCGACGCTACAGTCTATTCACCGTAATTTCTTAGTTGCAAATAATATCGAAAAGATTTCACTTACATAACCCCATCGGTCTGTACCGTTACAACCGCAAGAACCAGTGGTATTGAGAATCGGTACCGAGAACCGACACATCCCTAGATAATATAGAATTAACAAGATTAATTATAGTAGAACCATGACATTCTAGACCTCAAGAATCCGAAATTTTGAATAACCAGAACAGATTTTGCGGAAGTGAAATTCAGGTGCTTCAAAATAATATGCACAAGTTTATTAACAAAATCAAAATTAACGTAAACAGAATGGTAGGTGATCAGAGAATGTGCCCAACAGACAGTATTATTTTAACAGCAAAGGTGATCAGTTTCTTTTGGTAAAGTTTAGGCGTTTGGGATGATTTAGCAATGTTCCGTCACTTATTCTTGAACATGATATCAATTGCTTTATTATGCTAGAGTACCCAGCTTAGAAGTAGTCCCGTCAAGGTCACTCACTTTCACTGCTTCTCCGTCACCCCCTCGCCCAGCTTTGTTGCCGGCTACTATACGTTGTGTAGCGTTTTAGCAAAACTTCACTGTTTTCCGTACAGTGAACTTACTTATTTATGGTTTTACTGTTTTCTTCATGGCAGTTATCCTACAGACTGACAGTTGTCTGAGAACATTTACTTTGCCTGGTGTTGTCGCTTTAATTTTTTCATACTCACAGTCTTTTCCCTCTTGTAAATGAACCTGTTCTTGTTCTCTGCACGGTCGTTCCTAAGCCATATGTTTCGGAAGTTCTGTTAGGAATATGTCCACTTTTGGTATGCAAATTGCGTATACCCTGTCGGCATGTCTTTTTGATAAATATTGCTGTCTGACACTTTTATGAATGCCTTTGTCATTTTTATACTCCCCTCAAAACTGTGTATGTTTACTGGGCGGGCTACTACCTTTCTTCCGTTGCACAATGATAAATAGGACTGAGCAATTTCTGTAAACAAGATTGTCGTGGCAAAAGTCAATCTCATTTCAGTTACAGTACCCCATGTATGTACCCCACATTTATAATATATTAATAAGGAATTTATAATTTATTTCATAAGGAATTTGTATTGTTTTTTTTTATACAATTATCCTTATTTTCTTAAGAAAGTCAATTCCTTTTCGCATCTATACATACTATTATTTTTATGCTACTTGTGCATGTAACGTATTATACTATACTGCTGATTTTTTTACTTAATTATTAATGACAGCAGCGCAGGAAATAAAAAGAGAATATTTTTCGGAGTCACGAATAGTGCGGTGTTTCTTCAATAATTAAATGGGGCAAGCTTAAGACACAGGATGCGTACGAAAATTCGTCCAAACAAACTATAGCTGATGCGTCGCATTGAATGTTATATATAAATTATGGAAATTAATTGTTAATTAATTATTAACAAAGTATTAATTGTGATGTAGTTATTATTAACAATGTATTCTAATGTATGTATTAGAAACTTTCTCACTGTGAAGTGTGTAACATGACATAATCAGTGCCCTGCCCTAATTAACAAAAATAGTCATTTTTCAATAGAGGTCAGAATATGTCACCTCACAGAGTCCACCAATTAAATAAAAAGCCTTTTTCTATGTCAGACAATGTAGAAACAAATGAAAGGTACAATACAAAAGTATTGTCAATAAATATCTGGTAATTTATAATTAATAAATGTAAGAAAAAAAAACTGTGCTAGTATAAGAGAGTGGGGAGCAAGGTAGTTAGTTATTTGGACAGAAAAGGAACTGCTGAGTGTGATTTTTGCCTGCTTGAAATTCCGTACCACACTGCTTGTACAGTGAAAACACTACAAAATTTATTTATTTTAAAAAGGAGTGAACAAAACATTAATTTGTGGTGTCTCGATAAAGTATATGGACGGCCATTTTGATTGTGTCAACTGCCTTGCGTAGTGAGACAAATTATTCGCTGTTGTCCGGCAAACAAACTGTTTACGTATTAGTTAGTAAGATTTAATTTATAGTTTATTGTAATGTATAGTACCTTTTCTTTGCATTTCTGACTTGTTTTAACAGCTTCAAAGAATCCAAACCCTGAGATATACTAAAAAGTAAAGTTATTAACAATCTTAAGAATTATATAAAGAAATTTTAGAATTGAAATGAGCACAAGAGTCAATACGACTCAAACATAGTTTGACATAAACATCGATATATTGAATCAAAGCAGTTAAACGAATAATAAAAATAAACACCTTTTATTGGGAATTTAATTCGTCTTGTTATTTGTAGAATAAGATTAATTTTCAGGAAATTTATAGCTAGCAGTGAGGAGTGTGGATATCCGGACTATACGAATTACACACACTGCAAAGAGAGACATAACCTACAACGAAACCGGCTGCGTCGGAGTCGACGGTCAACGTAAACAAACAATTACCGGAAATCTCTCTCTCTCTCCCTCTCCCTCTCCCTCCCCCCTCCCCCCTCTCTCTCGTAGTAGTAGTAGTAGTAGTAGTAGTATGTTAGGATTCATGGGGTTCTAGTGTACTTGTTTTATGTCTAAAAAAATTATACATCATAAAAACTTTCATATAATGCCGGTGTTAATAGATGACATTTGTCATTTATTAAGTGAAAGTAATATAAAACCCAATTTGTTGTATATCAACATATTCATGAGTTATTAACATGTATGAAGTATTTGTTTTACTGGATAATATGTTATTAAACAATTGTGTGATTGATTTAAAGTTATAATATTATTAACGAAGGTATCATTGACAATACAGAAAAATAAAATGTTACAATTGGTTTGTAGGAAGCCATATCAAAATGTTAACCGATGGTTTTCAACAATCATCAATCAGCCCCAGGTGAAAGCTGTTATAGGTGATTTTAAACTTTGTGAGAAAATGGCAGAATTCGATCCCAAGAAATTTGCTGAAGTTCAAGGTACTTTATTTTTATGAGTAATTAATAATCTTGTTGTAAAGTGAACTAACAGAAGCAGTCTTTGTAACTGCAAGCATTTTTGTGTGTTTACATTCAGGATTAGTGGAGGAAAGGGGTAAACTTCAGATTTTGCTTGATATAACTTGAATCTAACCCGATTGTAAACCCAAATTCTTTGCACATAAAATTTTGTTCTTTGTTTACTCTACATTTTTTTTTTAATACTCAACTGTCCTTAAACTCCTAGTTTAGTAGATTAGATAAACTAATCTTTTCAATCTGCCTTGTGACTGATTAATTTACAGTGAACTATGATGGATTTCAAAGCGTATGCTTTGTCATCAGATATTTCAAAAATCTTTCTTACGAAGTTGTCACTAGTTAGTACCAATATCGCATTTACAATGTATGCGGAGTCGGTGCGCACAAGTTTGGTTGACCATTAGACCATGTGCACACCTACTAATGTGTACAGTGAAAATGCGATATTGGTATTTTAACTAATGATGTCCTTGTAAGAGGGATTTTTCTTTAATTTCTGATGAAGCATATGCTTCATAATTAATTGTAAATCAAGAAATCACAAGACAGATGGAAAAGGTTAATTTATCTATTCATACAAGAGACTTGGATGCCACTGAAGGAAACATGCATGCTAAATTTTTCAGTTTTCAGTTGACTGAAAATACTATGATCGAAGGAATAAAAATTAGCATCTTTTAAACTAAAACAGTTGTATATTGTGTAAATAATAATGCTTTAATTAGTAGTATTGTGTATTAGAGTGAAAAAATATATTGTGAAATCTGCAGAAAATAAATGGTGGTATGGTAATGATAGTTTGAATTTGCACATCGCACTCTCCTCCTAAACCAAGAAGTCAATTTTTTAAATATGGCTGCGAAGCCATGTCTCAGTTTTTGTTTTCAATCTTTTGTCTGGTTATAAAATTTTGTGTTATAATCTCTTACTTATAAGGGAGTGCTTACTTAAATAGGAATGCTTATCATCAAAATAATAGTATTTAGCCTAAGAATAAGAGAGACTGATTCCTAAACAGGAAGAAAAAGTCACACAAAAAGTTGGAGATACATATTTTGACGTAGGAAGGCTGAATTGTTATAAAAACATCATCCAAATCTGGATATATCAGTGTTTGACAGAATCATCCTATATTTATAAAATACGAAAGCTTACATCTATACTCACAATGATGTTTAATACATTTCTGACACCTCTAATGAATCTGTGTGATTCCAATTTATATTTATCTTGGTACTGAGTGAGTATAGAATTTTGTCAATCGTGTGTTGTTTCATTGATTTTTTAATAGTGTTTTGTATTAGTGTGAATAATTATATTACTTGATTGCAACTAATGTGACAATTAGTTGTAATATGATCGTATTATGGTAATTGGCATAAATACGTGGTCTTTCAACTTAACAGTCTGTGTCTGAAATAAACCATTCGTTTGGAAATAAGAAATAATTCTTAATAGCTTATTATTAAGAATAAATGAATATATTTTTAATCTAGTTGTCTATTGCATTATTTGTAAAAACGTTTTGTGATCACATGCCTGGTAGTGTGAGGAGGGCTTTTCAGAAATTAATCTCCAGTTGGTTGGTAAAAAGAAAAATGTTTAAGGAAAATGTATATGAAAATTATATATTTCTGTCTATTATTTTTCCTTGTAGTCACACCCACATTAGATAATTATTATATTGTGGTACCAGCTTCTGCAATACCTTGTCAAAACATACTGCTGCTAGGCTGTTAAGTGACGCCATATTTCATTGGTTTCAAAGCGCTGGAAAACTAACAAGACTTTCGTCTTGATGAAAAAATTGTAGTCTGTCGATGCCAAATCTAGTCGTTAAGGTTTAGGATAGAAGGTATTCATTTGAACTGGGATTGGTTGAATAAAACCATTCTATGAACTACAGCGTGTGAAGGAGAACAACACAATTGGGAGCATTTGCTTTTTGCATCAATTGTTTTGTACAGTACTGCCATGCAGAATTACCACAGTAGAGGGGGAAAACTGATGTGTGTGTGATATGTGCAAACTACTTCCTGATTTGAATTTGAAATATTAGTTCATGGAACACTGTCACATACTTGATTTCAGAATATAAGGCTACGCTAATGGGTGCTTTTTTGTTTAATGGAATTATGTGAAGTTTGTTATCTGGTTTTGAAGAAAGACATAAAATTAGTCTGAAAAACAGTGTCCATTTCATGTGACTTATGCACTAAATGTTTTTATTTTTTGACTAAGACACTAAACATATGTAAGCTTCCCTCGTCCCACGTGAGAACTCTATTATTGTATTATTTGGGCCTATACATTCATGGATTCAGTTAGACCTTGGAAGCCAAAAACACTGGCTATAATTTCTTTGTTTGACAGCATTTTCATCAATATTTTAAGCTTGTTTGTTGAATGATTTGGTGTCCATTGTTTGGAGTGTTTCTGACTCTGTGCGTTCATAAACTTTACCCAGGTCTCGTAGGCACATACAGTTCAGATGAGACAATTCTCTTCATCGTTGAGCTCAAGGAAATTCAAAGCTGTGACCTTTATTTTGTTTCAATTTGTGACAAGCTGTGAATTTTAGTTGTTTGTAAACCCACCTTGCAGAAATATTGTGATAATCCAAGAATGATTCTGTAAGGAATTGGCTTTAAAATTTGTGAAAATTTGTATTATGCAGTTTTGGAAATTATGAAATTTCATGCCTTTTTTCATCACATGGAACTTGTTTGATTTTTTGAACAAACTTGTTGGTCACAGTGTGCACATTTGTGCTCCCTTTCCTGAATTTTCCATACCAATCTCATTTAATACCGGTATTAATGAATATGGATTGCAGTAGCGCCATGCCCTGCTTGCAGAAAACAGATTACACCATGTCTTTCACAGCTGGCAGGGAAGGCTGTGACAAGCACTGTTTTTTGTCAGTCATTACTGGAACAGGACTAAAGAAACTATGGATTGGTGTGAGCAGTGTAAAATGTTTGTGGTTGCTTCTGTGTTGCAATGAGAATACCAAATAATTGGAGATAAATTTCTGAATAGCCTCCTGTACCAAAATACATTGCATGTAAAATATTAGTATAACTGTTAATGTGCGTGAATAAGTCATTCAGTACATTACAAAATTATTATCTTTTTTAAAGGTCGATGAAATATTAGAAATTTTTCTTAACATATAAAAACAGTGTTGTGTCCCAAACACCGTGTACAGTGAAACCTTGATATAATGCTCTTCTGCGGACCGGCCAAAAAGCACTTTATATCGAGGGTCACTTTATATAAAGGTCCCAAGTTTAACTATTTAATTTGCCAGGACTGTGAAAAATGAGTGTTACATCAAGGGTTGCGTTATATCACAGGGGCGTTATATCGAGGTTCCACTGTATTAGAATTGAATTTTGTATTAAAATTATTAACAAACCAGCATACTAATCTTCAGGATTTCGTATAGAATCCACATCACCTGTATTTTGGTTACTCACAATGATGTTAGATTTCTGACACCTCTAATGAATCTTTGTGATTCAAGCTATACTTACACTGAGTGAGTATAAAATTATATTTTACTAAAATTACAAAAACAGAATGACGTCGAAGTAGATTTTTGTGCCTCATCATAGTCCAGTTGTATTAAAAAGATGTTTTGAGATCAGGAACATTGCTTAGCTGTTTTGTGAGCGCCAACATTAGAAAATCAAATTTTGTGGTAAAACAGAGATAGCAAGATTATCAGATTCCAGTTTTGAAGCTTTTTTTTTTGTTTCTTCAAGAATGATAAAATATACAAACACGTTAGAACAAGTATTGTTTATAACTGTATGTGTATTTTTTATTGGTACAAAAAGAAGTTTGTTATTATTTACCAATAACACAACTTGAAACATCAATGGTGACCAAATATGAATTTGGTGCATAAACGTGATTTGGTGAAACAACATCCATAACTGCTTACCAGTGGTAGTAATAATTACATTTATACTCACAATGATGTTAAATTTCTGACACCTCTAATGAATCTGCGTGATTCAAACTTATCCATTTACTGAGTGAGTATAAAGTTGTGTTTACTGACTGTTATGGTACAAGATTACAATTCATTAATATTTTCTATTAGTTTGAGTAACTCACTGGCATTTTCAAACATGATTGTGTCAATAAATTTATTTTTTTGTTCATGCAGCTTAGCAGCCATCTATATGAAGTGTATAGTAAAGAGACAAACATTCACGTTAAGACCTAATTTAGGAATAACTAATTTACTTTAATCCTTTAAGGAGATTTAGGGCTGTGACAAAGAACATCTCAGTTATTCCCAGGTTTTGATTTCTTTCCTTTCAGCTATTCTAGTCCTAATTCTGGATATACTAGGTTTCCCTCTCCTACGCCCTTCCAGGAGTGAAGTCAATCCATCCATACTTCCTCACCTTGATAATCTCTGTTGTTGGGCGTTGTCTAACCCCTTCTCCATTGTTGTTCATTGGTGTCCAATGCATATTGAAGAATTGAGGGGTTGAGAATCAAAGTGGTGTAAGTCACTGGAGTGCAATGTTTGATAACAAAGCATTCTTTCTTGAAAGCTCCCAAAAAATCAGTTTTGCTTGAAATGCTTTTTTGCTTGTAAGACACTTTAGTGGAAGGACCAATGTAACTTATTGTATTGATACAATAGTTGTATCTATGGTAACAGCTGTAAATTTTAAGGAATAAATGACTTAGATCACTTTGATATTAAACAAAACTTATGTATTGTTGCATAAAAAACAAGCACGTGTTTACAAAATGTTACAAAACAAGTTACAAAGCTAAGTTCTTTGTTGAATTATTACAGTAAACAGTTATTGTTCTGTAGGAATAAAAACTCTATCTGTTATTTCATTCATCTGCAATAAATTCCTTTTCTTCATTTGGAAGAAAGTTAACATCTTCTGCAGTGTTGGAACTTTTTATGTTCTTAAAATATTGATGGTAGATAGGAGGAATGTACTTCAGCAAAAAAAGCATGTCTCGTTTCTTCAGTGCATTTATGATGCATGGCTCTGTGTAGAGTAGTTCTTGCTCAGGAAGTCGCATTGTAGGGCGACCTTTGGTTAACTTTGGTCGTACATCCAAGGTTTGAAAAGGTTCGTCCACATCCAGCCTAGTCTTGTACATGATCTGAAATGGCTTATCCTTTTCATACCAAAGCCACTGAATTGAGTGCCACTTAACAGCTTCATTGTCTGTTTTTGGATCTTCTGACAATAGCTTTTTTCCAGTGGTTGTGTCGAAAAGAAATCCTAGCTTTCATCTTAACTATAATAAATTTACTCCTTTTCCTTGCAGATGCCATAGCATTATACCAATCATCAGGCAGGTAGATAGGCTTGTCTTTAGCAGAAAGCTCAATTAGACCAAAGTCTGAATCGTTGGGCAAATATGAATGACCAGAAACCATGAACTTTTATTCCACAACATCCACACAAGTCCTGGCTTGTACTAGTTTCATTAAAGATAGGGCTACTTTTATATTCCTATTTTGCCCCGTACATGTATCTCTGTATATTACAGTGTGGTTATGAGTAGTTGCATGCAATATAATGTGCTTGACAATGCAAGAGGTGAGAACCTCTTGATGCCATACATTCATCCCAAACGTACATAACAGCTTGGCCAGTGGCAAGGTCATGCACACCTAAATTGTAGCAGTACATGTTACGACGATAGTAAGCATCTGAAACAGAAAGTTTTGGGAATGGGAGTGCTTTCTGAAGATCAATACTGATTGCTAATATCTGATCTTTATTATTTTGTGCTTGTTGTGCATCAGCTTTTAAAGCAAATCTAGCTTTTTCAGCTTTGGCTAGGTGAATGTTATGTTCAGTTTGTAACTCTGCCTTTTGTTGTGCATCGTTTTCAATATTGACAGCTTGTTTGTACTTGTCACAAATTTTGCAAGTGTCTTTACGGGTGACATGAAAATGAAGATTGAAATTTGTGTTAAAGACCTGCCTATAGTAATGTTCATTTTTACGTGTAAAACATAATTTTGAACAACTTTCAACATAAAGTTCGTACATTTTCCTTATGTTTAAATCTGGACTAAGGAACTTTCTGTGAGGATTGTCTTTACGTGTATAGTGACTTTGAAAAGCTGGAAAACTGTTGATATGATCGATAATAACTTGCTTACTATGGTCAGGAATTTTTCTTGATGAAGGGTGCTTTCCCCTTAGATCCTCTCCTGGTGACTGACCACTATTCATTTTTTTCAATATTCTACCAAGCCTACCATTTGATGTAATAAAGGTGTCCAGGAAATACTGTTTACATACACGTACTGTTTTTACAACCAGTTGCAAGTGGTATTTGTTTGAGGATTGTTTTCCTTGTTTACTACCATCACGAGGCCTTCTTACTGATACAGGAGCCTGATGGATTAATCCACTCAATAAGGGTTTTGTTTGCTAAAATCTGACATTTTATAAAAATTATTAAATGAAGATTGTCTTTCCTCTTCTGTTAGAGAATCAAAACACTTAAATTGGCACCGGCAGTCTTTATTTACAAACTTCTTGCCTTTTACTGTTTCCCCATTGTACTTTTTGTAGGTATCACCTGAATTCCTTAAACGTTTGGCACAAGCACGTTTTGTAGCTTCAGGTCTTCTCAATCTCTTTCGATTTTTCTTTTGTTCCTTATCTTGTTCTTGGGGGGTATCAATTATAGCCTCTTCTGTGTGACTGGATTTTCACAACAATGCTTAGTATCAAAGTATAATAAGCCACTTACTTATATTGTCTGATTTATACTCACCTCAGTATAAGTCAGACAAATTGAGGTGTCCGACTTAGACCACTTTAACCTCAACGATTTCTAGGTTTCATTCAATAAACAAAGTAAGTGAAATAAAATGGAACTACGACTTAGACCACTTTTGTACCTAACAGAAAATGTGATCACATGTCTGTACATGGTGTTAAGTCATTTCTGTAAAACAAGTGACTTAGACCACTTTGTTTCTCAACCCCTCAATTGTTAAGTGTTTTTTGAAAAACATGAACACGGTTATATGTTAAAAGAAGTAAAACAAAAACACACAAGGTTTTATGCACAAGAATTGAATTGAACATGATGTTCAATGATAATTTTATGTCTTATCTCTTTTATGTGCATCATTGTCTTTCTTTGGTTCTCGCTTCGGTTTAAACTTAGTTAGGAATGTTATCTGATTGGTTGTAACTTCAATAGTCCTCATTTTTGTACTTTTCCTGATATCAGAAAAATGAATTTAATATGTTTAATATAGTTAATTCATAGTTTAGTTTTGACAATTAAAGTAACATTTTTTTGTTAAGTCGTCAAATTTAAGTAATGTGAAAATTTCAATGAATAATGATGGTTCTCTATAGCTGAATCTGATTTACTGAAAAGAAATGTTGTCTTTAGCTGCATCAAAGGGAGGTAGTAAAGATTCTGGTTCCTCTAAGAAAGAAAAGAAGAAGGAAAAGGGTGGTGGCGATAAGCCCCAGAAAGAAACTCCTAAAAAAGAGGCACCGCCTCCACAGGAGGAAGAATTGGATCCTACTGAATCAGCTCTTGCAGAAGAGCCTAAATCAAAAGACCCCTTCGAAGAACTTCCAAAAGGGTATGTTGTATAAAATTTTAATGCTTTAAGTTTATTGTGTTTTGCTGACCAAATATGTTTTCAGTGTGATAATTCACAGGAAATACGTGTCCGAAAATACCATATTTGTTAGCATATTGTTTCCCCTACGTATGTGGTAATTGTGGGTTGTGTTTTAAAATAGTTGACATATGCATTATTTTTTAATTCATTCACAGTATTTTATTCATAATTTAACAAAATAAGGTCAAACCTGTTTGCTATATGAAAATTCTTGCAAAAAGCGTGTTATATTGGTCAGTACTTTTTTATAGTTCTGGTACATGATTCCAGGTTGTTATATTTATGGCCACCTTAGTGGATGTAGATTTCCGTTATACAAATAAGTGTTATTAGCACATAATGTTAGTGTTGAGTTAAAAAGTAAAAATAACCATTCTGTTCGTGGTTTTCTTATTACTTGGGAGTGAAGGGCCTGTAATAAAGTCTGACTTAATGCTATGAGCTGCTGCTTGCAGCAGCTACTCAGTTAGTTGTGGAGTGCTTAGTAGATCTTGTACAGACATTCCACAAGATGCAATCCTCTGCAGCCCATCTTATTAGAGGCGAACACATTACATACTGGAAACTTAAAAGAGTTTTATGTAACATTATTATCATCATGTTGGAGGCCACTGTACATTGATGTATATTGTAACAAATAATTATAGACGTGTTGAGAGACGAGTTCTTATGCTCCACGTTGTATGCGTCAATTTGTAACAAATAAAAATGTTACGTATATTTGTATTAAACCCCACCGTTGTGTTCGTCAATTTGTAACAATTAATAATACATATGTTGAACGGTAAATTATTTCGTATTCTGCCGCTCGCTCCCACTATGCGTGCAGTTCCAATGACGTCACTCGGAGTTGCCAACAGTTGCTCCGTCCGCTGTGCTATGTTAACGTAATTCTTAAATGAAACAGTAATAATAACACAAAACAGATATCTTCCTTTTAACGATCTTTATTCAAATGAAGCATTGATTAATTACTTCTCGTTTTTCTTTACTGTAATTACAATTATGACAAAATTATGCGTCTTCTTTCATCAGTTGGTAGTAGCTAAAAAATATTGTTCTGTAGTCGGCCAAGCCAAAAGAATGATGCTGTTTGTTATTATTTTTATTAAAATAAATTATCTCAGGGCGTATCTGGTTCGGGGATTATGGTTAAACAAATAATACTATTCTTAAAATCAAAATACAAACTTCACAATATAAGGATATTACAAGGGTTTGGTGTGTAAAGTGCAAACTGGCAGTCGTGTATTGGTTACTTATTATTATAGGTTATGAACAGTTAGATGCTAATTAGTTATCGTTAAAGTTTTTATGGTGTTCAAAAAAGGTGTAAAACTCAATTGGTGTTATTTTTGAGTGTTTTTTAGTGTTGGTGTAGTATAGTGTCTGCAGTTTTATTTTGTTTAATTCCTAGATAGTCGTGTACACAAATGTTGGTTTTGACACATAAGATAATAAATTGTTCAAATTCACCAGATCCTCTTCTTTATTCTTCCAGGACGAAGATAGGGTCCAAGTCTTCTTCGCTTCTTCTCCTCGGATATCAATTCTTCTGAATTAAATTCTTGAAGTTCTATTGTTATCATAACGGTTTGTATTGACTATCTCAATTTGTTTTACAAAGTTTGGTATGTGTTTTCACTGTTTAAAATATAATTATCTGAGACGTTTTATTAACGCGTCTGTCTTCAATGACCGTTGTTAAAGAAGTCCTATTTTATTTATCTGAATTTTTGGTTGCTAAGGTAAAACTTGAAATCTGGTTGGTTGATTCAGATATACACTGTCTTACAAATTCATTATTTCAATGTCTGAATTTGGACAAAACTTTTAAATAAGTATAACTTTTCTGTACTGATTGGGAATTTAAAACTACTAGCATCATTATTTTGGTCTTAACATTTGTGACATATAGACACCAAACATGCCTATTTTTGCTTAAGAAATACTGATGTTACATTTTTGCTATTTGAATTTTTCTTAAATAACTTAAAAACTGATTATTTCGATTCCATATTTGTTGTGTATACCATTAACTATAAATCTATCCATATTACAACGTTTGTTTTACAAAATTCTAACAGTATTTCCTAAAATTTACAAAATTCCAAAGTTTTTATAGGCCTATGTCTTGACATGTTAAATTGCTATTTTCTGTTATTGTAATCCCTATTAATTATGCAACTACCATCAAAATTACTCCCTATAACTCTATTAGTATTATCATTTAAAAATATAACAATAATTATTACAGTAACAACATAAAACATAATTCACATTTTGTGATTAAACAATTTGTATATGCCTGGTTGCATACATACTGCATAAGGCATATCATACATATATTATTTAATAAAACTATAACTAACATCAACACAACTTTAAACGTGTTAAAGAACATAACAAGGAAAGTAATCATTTAATAATGATTTTCTATTTTTTCCATTTTTCCTAGGTAGTTCAGCCATTGCTGTAGCCTACTAGGTACTCTTTCTGTTTCTTTTTATACATTTGACAATTATTATGTGATTATACATTATTTTCTTGACAACATTATGTCCACTATTATTTACAATTAGTTGCATGTTCCATGTATCTATAATAATTGTTTTGTTATATTATTTCATTATATCATTCAATTAACAATTTACTAATATATCATTTTACATTGTATTGTATGTTTGGGCCTATTATCCCTCAATTTGTATTTTGATTATTTTTATATTTTGATACATTTAATAAAACCATTTGTTTACTTATAGTATTGGTACATAATGCTGTCTGTCTTTATAAGTATTATTCTTGTCATTATTTGAAATTCATGTCATCATCGGGGTATTTTGCATCACTTTGCCTAAACATTAATTTGGGTGTGGTCAGTTGTAGTACAAGTCAGTCTAAAGTAGTTATTTGTTCATCTTCACTATCATTTATGAAAGATATTTTTCTTCTTGTTTAGTTTCTTATCCATAGTCTTCATTAAATCTGGTACTATATCAAGCTATGCCAAATGTAATGTTACATACTACCCTGCCACCAAATTTCATTATTTTAATAAAATAGTATATTTTGTTGAAATTATCAATTATCTTATCTTTCATATTATCACTTGTTATCCTTTTTATGATCTGGTATACTTGTCTTTAATTATAAGTGTTCTATCCCTGGAACATGTTACCTCCCTAACAAGTTAATCACCATTTATTTTGGAATCAGTCGGGGGGGCTCTCTTGACCTAATACCCCGCTGTCCTTATAATACATAATACATAAATAATATCGATTGCTGGAGCTATCTCATCAGTCAATCACATTTAATAATCACTAGTCTATTCACGACTAAATCAAATAAAAATAATATAATAATATATTCTTGGGATGGTTCACTCAGTTTAACTTCTCAGATCTAAATATTTGTTTCCATTGATTCTTTCAGATGTTTATTTTCTTGTGGGGATATTAAGAACATTTTTTATTTTCAATTGGTACTATCTTCTTTATCAGTACTGCTTAATCTTCATTGTTCATTCACTATCTTTATTCAGTTAAAACATAACAAGTATCTGTATTTGTTGTTAATTCTCTCACAATCATGATAGGTTATTCGTAGTAAATTCGTTTCTAGTTTTGTCTTATTTTCATCGTTGATTGTCTACATTAGTCTTTTCTTATTCATTTTATAGCATTATGGTTTCTTCTGATTCATGGATGTTGCATCTTTCTTTTATATTCCAATAATAAGTTCATAATTATATTTAATAAGGGGGGCTTATTTTGTTTAGAATTTTGAAATTTATTCAAATTTGTTTATTCACTTGGTTCAAAATAACATTATCAAAATGTACTGTAAGTTGTCCTTACTATTTATTTGAATTTTGAGATTTATTCAAATTTTTTTAATTGGCTTCATTTAAAATTATATTCTGGATTGGTAGAGTTGGTAAGATGATCTTACTAAATTTTTGAATTTTGTGGTATTATCACAAATTCTACACTTCTTATTATAGCCCTTATTGTCATATGTTCTTCTATACCCAGTATTGATGATCTTTTGGTAATTTTCATTATGTCGCTCAGTTGCTCATACTTTCATTTGTATGGTTCTGTTTCTTTGTTCTTTATTCATATTGTTGTTCCTCAATTAAACTTATTTCTCGTCTCCTTAAAATGGTTCTTTGGCCGTAGTCGGTTAGCATAACATCCGTCCCTTTTCTTGATGGTGTGTGGTATATAACTTATCCCGGTCCATAATCTCAGTTGACCTTATTGTCCGTACTACCATTGTCTTTATAATTATTCCGGTACTTGTGACATCTCTTGCTTCCACCTTGTACTTCATTTTTCCTGCTGTTATTCTTTCATTTGCTGCAAAGCTTCTTCGACTCACCCTATCATATTGTTTCTTACACCAATATGTCACTGGTCCATCAATTTCTATCTCTGGTATTCCCCATTTATCTCTGGTCTTCTCTAAGTTGTAAACTATAGTTTTATGGTAAGTCATTATTGAAATTGCTTTTAATCCCCTCCTATAATCTCTGGCATTCATGATTTCTTTATTGTTGGTAATTGGGATATTCAGTACATTAATTAATCCATTGTTCATCATCTCCAATTCTTCCGGTGTTTTTATTAAATTACTTGGATGCATTCTTCTCATTTTCTTTGATTTCATTTCCCTGTGTTTAATATTTCCTTTGTTTATGTTATGTTTAATTTCAGACAATAATGCTACTTGTTCCCTAGTTTTATCGTTTGGTATTTCTTCTGTTCCCGGTTTGCTATCATTTTTTATTTCTTTGGTCCTCTCATTTCTTAATTCTTCCCTACACAGTTTATTATCATTTATTATTTCCTCCATCTTCTTACTCAAGTCTTCCTTCAATTTTTCTGAGTTCTTCTTACTGTTCTCACTTAATTCTTCCTTCAATTCGTCCATTAGTTTCCTATTACTTTCTTCCGTTTTCTTACCAGCTTCCTGCATTAATTCCATCATACATTTAATCATTTCTTGCGTCTTCTCGCCTTCTGTTTGTGTGGGTTCTTCTGGTTGTTTCTCCTGAGCCTTCCTTATTATAGTTTCTACTTCCTCAACCGGTGTTGCTTTCTTGTCTTCCATGCTTAATTCGCTTACTTTCTCGGTTTCGGCCGCTCGTTTGCGCGATGTTTCTCGCTTCCTCATTTTCGTTTATTTCTGGTTGTTTATTTATAAATTATAATTTAATTTATCGCCTCACACGTTGGTTCGCCAATTTGTAACGATAATAAATAATGTGTAGTCTCGCGAGTAAACAATGTAACAATTTATGTTGAGAGACGAGTTCTTATGCTCCACGTTGTATGCGTCAATTTGTAACAAATAAAAATGTTACTTATATTTGTATTAAACCCCACCGTTGTGTTCGTCAATTTGTAACAGTTAATAATAGATATGTTGAACGGTAAATTATTTCGTATTCTGCCGCTCGCTCCCACTATGCGTGCAGTTCCAATGACGTCACTCGGAGTTGCCAACAGTTGCTCCGTCCGCTGTGCTATGTTAACGTAATTCTTAAATGAAACGGTAATAATAACACAAATATAACACAAAACAGATATCTTCCTTTTAACGATCTTTATTCAAATGAAGCATTGATTAATTACTTCTTGTGTTTCTTTACTGTAATTACAATTATGACAAAATTATGCGTCTTCTTTCATCAGTTGGTAGTAGCTAAAAAATATTGTTCTGTAGTCGGCCAAGCCAAAAGAATGATGCTGTTTGTTATTATTTCTATTAAAATAAATTATCTCAGGGCGTATCTGGTTCGGGGATTATGGTTAAACAAATAATACTATTCTTAAAATCAAAATACAAACTTCACTATATAAGGATATTACGAGGGTTTGGTGCGTAAAGTGCAAACTGGCAGTCGTGTATTGGTTACTTATTATTATAGGTTATGAACAGTTAGATGCTTATTAGTTATCGTTAAAGTTTTTATGGTGTTCAAAAAAGGTGTAAAACTCAATTGGTGTTATTTTTGAGTGTTTTTTAGTGTTGGTGTAGTATAGTGTCTGCAGTTTTATTTTGTTTAATTCCTAGATAGTCGTGTACACAAATGTTGGTTTTGACACATAAGATAATAAATTGTTCAAATTCACCAGATCCTCTTCTTTATTCTTCCAGGACGAAGATAGGGTCCAAGTCTTCTTCGCTTCTTCTCCTCGGATATCAATTCTTCTGAATTAAATTCTTGAAGTTCTATTGTTATCATAACGGTTTGTATTGACTATCTCAATTTGTTTTACAAAGTTTGGTATGTGTTTTCACTGTTTAAAATATAATTATCTGAGACGTTTTATTAACGCGTCTGTCTTCAATGACCGTTGTTAAAGAAGTCCTATTTTATTTATCTGAATTTTTGGTTGCTAAGGTAAAACTTGAAATCTGGTTGGTTGATTCAGATATACACTGTCTTACAAATTCATTATTTCAATGTCTGAATTTGGACAAAACTTTTAAATAAGTATAACTTTTCTGTACTGATTGGGAATTTAAAACTACTAGCATCATTATTTTGGTCTTAACATTTGTGACATATAGACACCAAACATGCCTATTTTTGCTTAAGAAATACTGATGTTACATTTTTGCTATTTGAATTTTTCTTAAATAACTTAAAAACTGATTATTTCGATTCCATATTTGTTGTGTATACCATTAACTATAAATCTATCCATATTACAACGTTTGTTTTACAAAATTCTAACAGTATTTCCTAAAATTTACAAAATTCCAAAGTTTTTATAGGCCTATGTCTTGACATGTTAAATTGCTATTTTCTGTTATTGTAATCCCTATTAATTATGCAACTACCATCAAAATTACTCCCTATAACTCTATTAGTATTATCATTTAAAAATATAACAATAATTATTACAGTAACAACATAAAACATAATTCACATTTTGTGATTAAACAATTTGTATATGCCTGGTTGCATACATACTGCATAAGGCATATCATACATATATTATTTAATAAAACTATAACTAACATCAACACAACTTTAAACGTGTTAAAGAACATAACAAGGAAAGTAATCATTTAATAATGATTTTCTATTTTTTCCATTTTTCCTAGGTAGTTCAGCCATTGCTGTAGCCTACTAGGTACTCTTTCTGTTTCTTTTTATACATTTGACAATTATTATGTGATTATACATTATTTTCTTGACAACATTATGTCCACTATTATTTACAATTAGTTGCATGTTCCATGTATCTATAATAATTGTTTTGTTATATTATTTCATTATATCATTCAATTAACAATTTACTAATATATCATTTTACATTGTATTGTATGTTTGGGCCTATTATCCCTCAATTTGTATTTTGATTATTTTTATATTTTGATACATTTAATAAAACCATTTGTTTACTTATAGTATTGGTACATAATGCTGTCTGTCTTTATAAGTATTATTCTTGTCATTATTTGAAATTCATGTCATCATCGGGGTATTTTGCATCACTTTGCCTAAACATTAATTTGGGTGTGGTCAGTTGTAGTACAAGTCAGTCTAAAGTAGTTATTTGTTCATCTTCACTATCATTTATGAAAGATATTTTTCTTCTTGTTTAGTTTCTTATCCATAGTCTTCATTAAATCTGGTACTATATCAAGCTATGCCAAATGTAATGTTACATACTACCCTGCCACCAAATTTCATTATTTTAATAAAATAGTATATTTTGTTGAAATTATCAATTATCTTATCTTTCATATTATCACTTGTTATCCTTTTTATGATCTGGTATACTTGTCTTTAATTATAAGTGTTCTATCCCTGGAACATGTTACCTCCCTAACAAGTTAATCACCATTTATTTTGGAATCAGTCGGGGGGGCTCTCTTGACCTAATACCCCGCTGTCCTTATAATACATAATACATAAATAATATCGATTGCTGGAGCTATCTCATCAGTCAATCACATTTAATAATC
The DNA here is from genome assembly GCA_034769895.1 of Magicicada septendecula. NCBI lineage: Eukaryota > Metazoa > Arthropoda > Insecta > Hemiptera > Cicadidae > Magicicada > Magicicada septendecula. Next base: position 848,626,753 of record CM068368.1, read on the forward strand.
ACTAGTCTATTCACGACTAAATCAAATAAAAATAATATAATAATATATTCTTGGGATGGTTCACTCAGTTTAACTTCTCAGATCTAAATATTTGTTTCCATTGATTCTTTCAGATGTTTATTTTCTTGTGGGGATATTAAGAACATTTTTTATTTTCAATTGGTACTATCTTCTTTATCAGTACTGCTTAATCTTCATTGTTCATTCACTATCTTTATTCAGTTAAAACATAACAAGTATCTGTATTTGTTGTTAATTCTCTCACAATCATGATAGGTTATTCGTAGTAAATTCGTTTCTAGTTTTGTCTTATTTTCATCGTTGATTGTCTACATTAGTCTTTTCTTATTCATTTTATAGCATTATGGTTTCTTCTGATTCATGGATGTTGCATCTTTCTTTTATATTCCAATAATAAGTTCATAATTATATTTAATAAGGGGGGCTTATTTTGTTTAGAATTTTGAAATTTATTCAAATTTGTTTATTCACTTGGTTCAAAATAACATTATCAAAATGTACTGTAAGTTGTCCTTACTATTTATTTGAATTTTGAGATTTATTCAAATTTTTTTAATTGGCTTCATTTAAAATTATATTCTGGATTGGTAGAGTTGGTAAGATGATCTTACTAAATTTTTGAATTTTGTGGTATTATCACAAATTCTACACTTCTTATTATAGCCCTTATTGTCATATGTTCTTCTATACCCAGTATTGATGATCTTTTGGTAATTTTCATTATGTCGCTCAGTTGCTCATACTTTCATTTGTATGGTTCTGTTTCTTTGTTCTTTATTCATATTGTTGTTCCTCAATTAAACTTATTTCTCGTCTCCTTAAAATGGTTCTTTGGCCGTAGTCGGTTAGCATAACATCCGTCCCTTTTCTTGATGGTGTGTGGTATATAACTTATCCCGGTCCATAATCTCAGTTGACCTTATTGTCCGTACTACCATTGTCTTTATAATTATTCCGGTACTTGTGACATCTCTTGCTTCCACCTTGTACTTCATTTTTCCTGCTGTTATTCTTTCATTTGCTGCAAAGCTTCTTCGACTCACCCTATCATATTGTTTCTTACACCAATATGTCACTGGTCCATCAATTTCTATCTCTGGTATTCCCCATTTATCTCTGGTCTTCTCTAAGTTGTAAACTATAGTTTTATGGTAAGTCATTATTGAAATTGCTTTTAATCCCCTCCTATAATCTCTGGCATTCATGATTTCTTTATTGTTGGTAATTGGGATATTCAGTACATTAATTAATCCATTGTTCATCATCTCCAATTCTTCCGGTGTTTTTATTAAATTACTTGGATGCATTCTTCTCATTTTCTTTGATTTCATTTCCCTGTGTTTAATATTTCCTTTGTTTATGTTATGTTTAATTTCAGACAATAATGCTACTTGTTCCCTAGTTTTATCGTTTGGTATTTCTTCTGTTCCCGGTTTGCTATCATTTTTTATTTCTTTGGTCCTCTCATTTCTTAATTCTTCCCTACACAGTTTATTATCATTTATTATTTCCTCCATCTTCTTACTCAAGTCTTCCTTCAATTTTTCTGAGTTCTTCTTACTGTTCTCACTTAATTCTTCCTTCAATTCGTCCATTAGTTTCCTATTACTTTCTTCCGTTTTCTTACCAGCTTCCTGCATTAATTCCATCATACATTTAATCATTTCTTGCGTCTTCTCGCCTTCTGTTTGTGTGGGTTCTTCTGGTTGTTTCTCCTGAGCCTTCCTTATTATAGTTTCTACTTCCTCAACCGGTGTTGCTTTCTTGTCTTCCATGCTTAATTCGCTTACTTTCTCGGTTTCGGCCGCTCGTTTGCGCGATGTTTCTCGCTTCCTCATTTTCGTTTATTTCTGGTTGTTTATTTATAAATTATAATTTAATTTATCGCCTCACACGTTGGTTCGCCAATTTGTAACGATAATAAATAATGTGTAGTCTCGCGAGTAAACAATGTAACAATTTATGTTGAGAGACGAGTTCTTATGCTCCACGTTGTATGCGTCAATTTGTAACAAATAAAAATGTTACTTATATTTGTATTAAACCCCACCGTTGTGTTCGTCAATTTGTAACAGTTAATAATAGATATGTTGAACGGTAAATTATTTCGTATTCTGCCGCTCGCTCCCACTATGCGTGCAGTTCCAATGACGTCACTCGGAGTTGCCAACAGTTGCTCCGTCCGCTGTGCTATGTTAACGTAATTCTTAAATGAAACGGTAATAATAACACAAATATAACACAAAACAGATATCTTCCTTTTAACGATCTTTATTCAAATGAAGCATTGATTAATTACTTCTTGTGTTTCTTTACTGTAATTACAATTATGACAAAATTATGCGTCTTCTTTCATCAGTTGGTAGTAGCTAAAAAATATTGTTCTGTAGTCGGCCAAGCCAAAAGAATGATGCTGTTTGTTATTATTTCTATTAAAATAAATTATCTCAGGGCGTATCTGGTTCGGGGATTATGGTTAAACAAATAATACTATTCTTAAAATCAAAATACAAACTTCACTATATAAGGATATTACGAGGGTTTGGTGCGTAAAGTGCAAACTGGCAGTCGTGTATTGGTTACTTATTATTATAGGTTATGAACAGTTAGATGCTTATTAGTTATCGTTAAAGTTTTTATGGTGTTCAAAAAAGGTGTAAAACTCAATTGGTGTTATTTTTGAGTGTTTTTTAGTGTTGGTGTAGTATAGTGTCTGCAGTTTTATTTTGTTTAATTCCTAGATAGTCGTGTACACAAATGTTGGTTTTGACACATAAGATAATAAATTGTTCAAATTCACCAGATCCTCTTCTTTATTCTTCCAGGACGAAGATAGGGTCCAAGTCTTCTTCGCTTCTTCTCCTCGGATATCAATTCTTCTGAATTAAATTCTTGAAGTTCTATTGTTATCATAACAGTTGTATTGACTATCTCAATTTGTTTTACAGAGTCTGGTATGTGTTTTCACTGTTTAAAATATAATTATCTGAGACGTTTTATTAACGCGTCTGTCCTCAATGACCGTTGTTAAAGAAGTCCTATTTTATTTATCTGAATTTTTGGTTGCTAAGGTAAAACTTGAAATCTGGTTGGTTGATTCAGATATACATTGTCATACAAATTCATTATTTCAATGTCTGAATTTGGTCAAAACTTTTAAATTAATGTAACTTTTCTGTACTGATTTGGAATTTAAAACTACTAGCATCATTATTTTGGTCTTAACATTTGTGACATATAGACACCAAATATGCCTATTTTTGCTTAAGAAATACTGATGTTACATTTTTGCTATTTGAATTTTTCTTAAATAACTTAAAACTGATTATTTCGATTCCATATTTGTTGTGTATACCATTAACTATAAATCTATCCATATTACAACATTTGTTTTACAAAATTTTAACAGTATTTCTTAAAATTTACAAAATTCCAAAGTTTTTATAGGCCTATGTCTTGACATGTTAAATTTCTATTTTCTGTTATTGTAATCCCTATTAATTATGCAACTACCATCAGAATTACTCCCTATAACTCTATTAGTATTATCATTTAAAAATATAACATAATTATTACAGTAACAACATAAAAAAACATAATTCACATTTTGTGATTGAACAATTTGTATATGCCTGGTTGCATACATACTGCATAAGGCATATCATACATATATTATTTAATAAAACTATAACTAACATCAACACAACTTTAAACGTGTTTTAAGAACATAACAAGGAAAGTAATCATTTAATAATGATTTTCTATTTTTTCCATTTTTCCTAGGTAGTTCAGCCATTGCTGTAGCCTACTAGGTACTCTTTCTGTTTCTTTTTATACATTTGACAATTATTATGTGATTATACATTATTTTCTTGACAACATTATGTCCACTATTACAGTAAAGCCCCGGTTAACCGAACTCGGGTCAACCGAAACCCGGGTTATCCGAAATGCCTCTGAAAATCGCAAATCCAAAAAATAATACAGTACTGTACTGCACGGAAATAATTCGAGGGCGAGAGTGTGCTGGGCTATGGCTAGCGGGGAGAGGTGAACGCCCGACCTTGAGTTGCTTCCCCAGCCACCGGCTCACCAGTCTAAATATAGCTACACTGCCAACTCTCCAACCCCTCCCAAGACCATGACGCCCGCATCAGTCACTAGCTGTCAACACACAAGTGCGGATCTGCGATACAATAGTGCCTTCAAGTGGTTGTTTATTTCCATTGCGTGTGTATTTTTGTGCTATGGCGACTAAGCGGAAGCGTGTTGTGATTACTTTCGCTGATAAATTAGCTGCTATCAAAGAAGTTGAAAAAGGAAGTTTATTGAAAACTGTTGCGTCTAATTACGGAGTTGGTGTTTCTACCGTTTCAGAATTGGTGAAGTCTAAATCTAAATTTCTAGAGCAAGCTGTGAAAAATCCTCATAGAAAAACACTGAAAACATCCGACTTTGAAAAAGTAGGCGAAGCTCTTTATCTTTGGTTCACCCAACAACGAGAAAAAGGCATGCCTTTGACTGGCCCGATACTGCAAGAAAAAGCTAAAATGTTAGCTGAGTTGAGGAAGGAAAAGATTTTTGTGCAAGCTCTGGGTGGTTAGACAGGTTTAAAAACAGATACAGCATTCGGCAATTGAATGTATGTGGAGAAAAGTTATCTGCAGACCCAGACGCGGTTGCTGTTTTCAAAACAGAGTTTGAAGATTACACCCAAGGCTACACTAAGGACCAAATTTACAATGCCAATGAAACGGGTGTTAATTTCAAGATGTTGCCTACAAAATCCTTAGCTTCCTCAAAAGAAACGTCTGCCCCAGGACACAAAATGCAAAAAGAACGGATAACTGTTCTTTTGGCATCAAACGCTTCTGGCACACATAGACTGCCCCCAATGTGTATCGGGAAGTCGAAAAAACCTCGGGCCTTGAAGGATGTTGCCCGAAATGCGCTACCAGTTTTTTATAGAGCCCAAAAAAGTTCTTGGATGTCTTGTGAACTCTTTGCTGAATGGTTTAGTGATCAGTTTGTACCGAAAGTTGAAAAGTTTTTAACTGAAAAAGGTCTGCCTAAAAAAGCGATCTTATTAATTGACAATGCGCCTACTCATCCTTGCGAGTTAAAAAGTGGCGATATTGTTGTGCGTTTCCTTCCCCCAAATGTTACCAGTCTAATTCAGCCACTGGATCAGGGCGTAATAGCGACATTTAAACGGCACTACCGTGGGCTAAATTTGAGAACCATCCTGCAAGATAGTGACATGCAAAACAAAAACATGAATGAAGCGCTGAAGGCAGTAAATATGAAACACGTAATTTATTGGTGTGCGCAAGCCTGGGATAATGTGAAAGCAGAAACTCTTCAAAGGTGCTGGAGCAAACTGTATGGTGGGCTTGAAGGAGACGACTCAGAAAATTTTGAAAACTTGACAGAAATGGTAAAAAGAATTCCCGGATGCGAAGACATGGATACGTGAGAGGTGGATGAATGGGTTGTCGCGGACGATTAGCAAGAAATCACGGACCAAGAAATTGTAGAAACAGTGTTGCAGTCAAATGCTGACGCGATCGAAGAGACCGAAGTAGATGACGTGGATGACGGAGTGAGAGCTGACGATGGTTTTCGAGCACTAGAGGTAAGCCTAAATTAAGAATTTGTTATCTTTCAAAAACCTACTGGGTATAGTATAACACAAAAATTACAGTACAGTACATGTGTTGTTGTTAGGTTGCCCTAAGATTTGTTGAACAATGCAGTGAGTCAACGCCGGCTGACGTCCTTCTAATGAAAGGATGGCGGGACATCGCTGCTCGAAAACGTTGGGAGGGACGCAAGAAACAAACTAAAATTACTGAGTTTTTTAAATGAGTAGTAATTCATATGCTCCAAACTATTAAGTACAGTACAGTCATCCCCCGAGATACATAACACGCGACGTACGTAAATTCGCAGTTACGTAAAATGAAAATTTCAAAAAATGGAAAAATTTTTGAGTAGAGTAACATACAATTTTACAAAGAATTACTGTACTGTATTCTATTTCAAGCATGCAATACTGTACCTTGTAGCGACTGCGTCAATATTCACTCTCACTCTCTCTTTGTAAACAAACACACACACACTCTCTCTTACTTTATTGCTCTGCTAATCCTTTACTTTTCGGTCTAAGCACGAAAGCAAGCGTACCGGGCACTCTTTCTCGGAAACTTCTTCTACTCAGTGAAGGTTGAGCAGCGGAACCGAGCACATGTTTATCGCTCGTTTTTCTAGATGTATTGTTTCACGTCATTAGTGTAGCTTGCCGCGAGTGATTTGTTCATACTCATGTATGTACGCACATACCCATACATATGTCTGTATAATATATAAGTACGTAGGTACACTTAAGCAATGTTCAAATTCGACTTACGTAAAATTAGAGTTACGCAAAAGTCTACGGTCCGCATTAATTACGTATCTCGGGGGATGACTGTATACTGTATATTGATGTACTGTAATCCTAAAAATGTAATTTTAACTTTAATAAAGAACATAAGTGTAGCCTACAAAGAGATTTTTGAATTCGTTTGACCTTCAAAACCATTAAAAAATACGTACTGTAATTACAATACAAAATACTGTAGTATTAGATGTTCATGGCTTAACCGAAAAAATTGTTATCCGAAACGGCTTCCCCCCCTTTAGTTCGGTTAACCGGGGTTTTACTGTATTTACAATTAGTTGCATGTTCCATGTATCTATAATAATTGTTTTGTTATATTATTTCATTATATCATTCAATTAACAATTTACTAATATATCATTTTACATTGTATTGTATGTTTGGGCCTATTATCCCTCAATTTGTATTTTGGTTATTTTTATATTTTGATACATTTAATAAAACCATTTGTTTACTTATAGTATTGGTACATAATGCTGTCTGTCTTTATAAGTATTATTCTTGTCATTATTTGAAATTCATGTCATCATCGGGGTATTTTGCATCACTTTGCCTAAACATTAATTTGGGTACGGTCAGTTGTAGTACAAGTCAGTCTAAAGTAGTTATTTGTTCATCTTCACTATCATTTTTGAAAGATATTTTTCTTCTTGTTTAGTTTCTTATCCATGGTCTTCATAAGTCTGGTACTATATCAAGCTATGCCAAATGTAATGTTACAATATGTATACACAGTGGCGAAGCATCAGGGGAGACAAGGTAGACAGTGTCTCCCCATATAATTTATTCATAAAATAATTAATTTTTATTTATGAATTAAGTTGCATAAGTTACTCAGAAAGGTATAAAACTAATGTAAGAAGTTAAATGTCATGCGACATGACGAGAGTGTGAGCAACGCAACCTTGCTGTGCGATACAATTGTACGTGGAGTATCAGGGTAGACGTTATTTGAAATGACTTTAAAATGGCTGGAGGTGAGGAGGGCTTCGGTTGATGACAACGGAAAGGGACCTGTGCGCGCAGCATAAAAATGCGTCCCGTACATCATATCAAAAGACACGTCTCCCCTGCACTAAATAGCACAGAATTCTCGCCTGGCCGCCTGTGTTTGTTTCAGTGTGCTCGCGTAGTGAATATTTGTTTTTATTGAGTTTACAAATTATTTTTAATTTTTTATATAGTTGTATAGACTAAGAAGTGTGTAATCATTACGCACTAATTATTTAATAATACATATTGATAAGTGTCGTCATTTAAGTTCTTTAACCATATCGTTTAAAGGAGCAAAATGAATACAGTTAATACCAGTTCTACAGAATAAGTATTTGATATAAACTCTGACAACTTTGATTTATTAGAATTTTTGTTACAATACGAAATCAGTACATTACATTTAGAGCAAAGAGTATTGCTAACGTCAAAAATATATCAGGCGTCTTTAGACTTGTCGCAGAAGGATGGAAAAGTTATCAGAAAATTTGGTATAGTAAATACATATGGCTCTCTTGTTGTAAGCGAAACAAAACTCTGCACTTCTATTACTGTTTGATGTTTAATGAGAGGACCCATGGAGCAAAGTTGGAGAAGAAGGTATAAAAAATGTTGAAGTTAAAGCCGCTAAACATGGTAGTAGCAAAACTCATATTAAAAATTCTGAGATGTTTCACATGCTAGGTGTTTGTCCGAAACACCTAGAATTCAAGCAATACAGCACAATGGAAATGTGGCACGAAATCGTAGGATAGTAGGCCGTTTGGTAGATGTTGTTTGTTATTTAGGGAGACAAGAGTTAGCTTTTAGTAGGTATAAGGAAAATTAGCAATCTCTCAATAAGGGTAATTATTTAGAAACTTTAAATTTACAGGCAACGGAAGTCTTTCATGAAAGAACATATAAGGAGTGATTCAGAATTGCATGGCAATCTCTCGGGAGCTGATTCTATAACTAAAAATAAGATAAAAATGAGACACGGCGTGTAGATCTCATTTACAAGAAAACATGAACCGTTTGTGTAATGCCTGCAGTAATCCGGATTTGTCTCCATTACAAAATGTGAATAAAATTTATGTTAATCTGGGAATATTTTCTAATTAAGATTCATAAATGACACCAATAACAATACAATAGCTTTTTTTTTTATATTTAGGCTAAATTATATAAAAATGCGGGTGTTTCAGACAGTCACTTAGCTATTATCTGATAGAGGTAGCATTAACTCAATTTACCATAGTTTTACTGGTTCATTAAGGACGTCAATAACCTTAGTAAGAGGTTGCTTTTGGCTGGTATTTTTATGTCTACCCAAATTATTTTGTCACGCTTCGCCACTGTGTATACAGGTTCTTACAGTATACTAGTTTTTGTTGGTAGTATTTAAAATGTGTTTTGGGATATGTGCAGTGACAAAGTTGCATGTTTTAAAAATATACTAAAAACTTACTTGTTTTCAGAACTTTCAACATGGACGATTTCAAGAGGTGTTATTCAAATGAAGATGAATCTAAATCCATTCCTTACTTCTGGGAAAAGTTTGATAAGGAAAACTATTCTATCTGGCTGGGAGAATACAAATACAATGATGAATTACAAAAAGTATTCATGAGCTGTAATCTCATTACAGGTAACATATTTTGTTGAATACATTATTGCTTTTCTGTTTGAATATTGACTATACAGCTCCATATAAAGTGTAGAGTTATGCATATGGTTCTAGTAAAATGAACCTTAAATAGATAAATGTAAAATAAAAGGACTTGTTAGTGAACGTACACTTTTAAGTAGCGAGCTGTATGTTGCAATTGATTGTGATTCATGACTACTGACAGTACTTTTAAGTATTTAACTTCCTCAGGTTGGAGATACTAATCTAGAACCACATCTCTTTGTAACTACTTACAGAACATAAAAAAAAACTGGTCTTGAACCGTTCTCTTTCTGGTCAGCAATCTGAAAATTGGTTGGCAACATTGCGCCTCTTTGTTCTCTGCCGGCCTTATTCCCTGCAATTATTTCCTTGCAGTTTGCAAGGTTATGTATACTGCTTCCGTTCTTAGCTTAATCCTGATGTAAACAAACAGGCGTGACACATCTATAACGCTATTTGCTGCTTGAATTAGAGGCGTGTCACGCTGACAGAAGTAGTACAGACAGGGTATATATATATATAATGTTGATACTGTACAAACACATGTAAATTAGGATAATTTTTATATTCCAGACTAAAGTAATATTTGTGTGACTGTGTCAGAGCGACAATGATATATTTTATAACATGTAGAGTTAATGGGTGTTTTTATTTAATGTTTGAATATCGCAAGAAAAAAAATCAAGTAGGCCTATATTTAAACCAAAAATAGACGCTGTGATAATTATTTACCAGTGTACTGTGTATTATCAGTTGGTGTCAGAGTAATTGAATGCCTTCGATGTCTGTGTCGGAACTTGAATCATCACTTGAGTCAGCAGTGTTAATGATAAGATTGTCCACGATGGTGTCGGTAATTTGGTCGAATTCTCATGGCTTATTTTCTTTCTTGAATACATGCTCGACACAACAACTCCACTTGTGTCCATCGTTATTTTATTTACTGCCTTCTCTATCAGTTTTATATCATGCAGCTTATACAGGGTGATTCACGAAGAAACGGAAATACTTAGGGAGATGAATCTACATCGAAAAATAAGAAAAAAGTTCATATAAACATAGGTCCGGAAATGCTTCGTTAGCAAGTTACGGGTAGCGAAAGATTTCGCCCGGGTTTCGGTTCCCCCGGGTAAATGAAGACTTTCTGAAATTCTGGGAAGGGCGAATTCTGTTGTTTCTTATGGTTTTTGACCTGAAAAATCAAATAAAACAGGTCGCAGAACTGTGTCTCCCATAAGTTTCATGATATCCGATGTAAAACAAAAATCTTTGCTTAAAAATAAATTTTGGAAAATTGGAATTTTTTGTTGATTTTTATTGACTTTATTTACACCATTTTTCTCAGAATTAAATTCTTTACAAGTTTTGTTTTTAACTTTTATGCATTTATTAGTCATTTAACAAAGTTATTGTACAGGGTTCATACGCGTCCTGGAATACCTGGAAATGTCATGGAATTTTCTGATTTGTCATGGATTTTTGTTTTTTGTCATGGAATTTTCTTAATATTATTGCTAAGAGTTGAAAAGGATGTTTTTTCACTCACGTCCTAGAAAAATTATGTTTTCTTGTATACAAGTTAATTGACAGCAGTTCATGTGCTAAATATGGGAGGATGGTTGGGTGATCAACAGAATCAAAGAAGCTAGTTTGTCAAAATATTTCCATTTGTTTTTACCAAAAAATTCTTGCAATGGCCTCAACAACCTTTTTTCAGCAATGTTTCCTGACAGTGAAATTGCCAAAAGCTTTTCATGTGCACCAACTAAGTGTTCATACTTACTTTGTTTTGGGATTGCACAGTACTTTAAAGACAAATTGTATCAACACATTTCTAAGTGTGAATTTTTCTCGTTGTGCTTTGATGGCAGTATAAACAAGTTTATTCAAAAAGATCAAGTAGATATTATCAGGTCTTGGGATGAAGAAGCGCAGATAGTAACAAGCAGATACTTGGATTCTCAATTTCTGGGACATGCCAAAGCCGCTGATTTAGTCAAAGCTCTTCAAGGGGCCATGGAAAAATTGAATTCAGCAAAGTTGCTTCAAATAGGTATGGACGGGCCAAATGTAAATTTAAAAGCATTGAAGGATCTTATTATGAATAGAGAAACCATGTACCCTGAATACCCCCGGCTCATTGATATTGGTAGCTGTAGCATTCATACTCTTCACAGATCCTTTGAAGTTGGAGCTGAGCATACAGGTTGGGACTTAGCCACCCTCTTGAGAGCATTGTGGCAAATATTGAAAGATTCACCTGCTAGGAGAAGCGATTTCTTAGCTCTCAATGAAACTGGGTTGATGCCACTTAAATTTTGTGCTACAAGGTGGGTTGAGGATGTAGCTGTGAGTGACCGAGCCATAACAATTTGGCCTTCTGTAGTAAAGTTTATTGACTCTTATAAAGACAAACCACGGTCTGAGGTGGTGTCAAAATCTTTTCAGATTGTAAAAGAGGCAACTAAAGATCCTCTAGTAGTTGCCAAGCTTAGCTTCTTTTCTTTTGTAGGCAAACAAATGCAGCCTTACCTGAAAGGTTATGAAACAGATGAGTCTATGTTACGTTTCCAAGCTATTGATGTTTTGAAATTGCTCTACAACCTCATGTCTCTATTTGTTAAGAAGGACGTTCTTGATAAAAGTAATACTGATTTTGCTCTGTGTTCAGTTGATTTTGATAAAAAAGAAAATCTGCAATTCTCTAACAAAGTTGAGACAGGGTTTGCCATCAGAGAAATCTTAAGCAAGCTTTAGAAAGAAAAGAAAGTCAATGAAAAAGAAGTGTCGGTGTTTAAGTTGGAATGCCAAATGTTTTTGAAGGCTGTAGTAAAGAAAGTAATAGACAAGAACCCCTTGAAATATCCAGTCGTCAGATTTGCCAGGCGTCTCGAACCTAAGTCAATGGTAGTAGATAAATCAAAAACCATTGAAACTTTCACAAAATTACTACAAGAACTTCAGAAAAGAAAAATTATGCTCCCAATAAACTATGATAGTGCTCTATCTGAACTGAAGCTGCTTTTTACAGAATGCCCAATAACAGAGTTCAGCAAGTTTGAAAAGTCCAAAGACAGGATAGATTCCTTCTACTATGACGTCATTGGGGCTAAGAAACAATATTCCCATTTGTGGAAGGTTATTAAGATAGTCTTAACCCTCTCCCACGGACAGGCTTTGGTTGAACGAGGGTTTTCTTCAAATAAAGAAATAGTTGTGGAAAACTTCAAAGAAGAAAGTTTGGTAGTTCTTCGATTGGTGTGTGATGAATTGAAAAGTGTTGATTTACATGAAGTTCCTATTACTAAAGAACTTCTGTCATATGCCCGATCTGCGAGAATGAGATATCAAAACTATCTAGATGACCAAAAGAAGAAAGAGGAAAAAACCAAGAAAAGAACTTCAAAAACTGAAAAATTAAAGTCTATGAAGAAAAGAAAGTTGGATCTTGAAAATGCCATTGAGACAATGACAAAAGAAGCTGATGCAGTGGCACTGAAAGCTGAAAACAAGAAAGACTTTACATTGCTGGCTAAATCAAATTCTTTTAGGTTAAAGACAACTCAAATGGCAGCTGATGTTGAAAAAATAAACAAAGAGATTATTGAGCTATCCAAAGAATGTTAAGTTGTGCAATACTGTAGCAATTTAAGTACCGGTAGCCTGATATCTCCCTCCTTTAATTAAAGACTAAAATAACGTGATGTAGTTAAGTCGTTCTAGAATAATAAGAAGGGTACCTTTAAGATATTAAGATTTTAATTAAGATGTTTTTGAATAATAAACTTTCCCTTGGCCATACCCCATCCAGAAACAAAATTTCAATGACTTGCCCATTTTATCTTTTAAAGATCTTAGTTGTTATGTATGAATATAATAATTCCTGTAATTCTTGAGTCTTTCAGTTATATGTCAGCCAAACCAGTTTCCTATTTCAACATTAAACTCAATGCAATATTCTTATATTCAAAAATTAAAAAGAAAAGTTTGTAAAGTGCATTGAAATTTTGTTTTCAACCGGCCTCTTATGGTTGGGGATATTTTATAAAAAAAATATTTTTATTTTTGACTTAAAATAGCTTGACTGATATAGATGTATCTTAGGTTTGTATATAATTATATACAATGCAAGAAACAAAACTATTTATCATTAAATCTTTGACTTTGGGTATTTTGAATGTCGCGAGTGTGTATTTTGAGTGCCGCGAGTGTCCTTGAAAATCTAGATTTTGTCATGGAAATGTCCTGGAATTGTCATGGAAAAAATATTTGTTAAACCTGTAAGAACCTTGTTGTACTTCTAACCTAAAAAAACGTGTTTTTAGGTTAGAAGTACAATAACTTTGTTACAAGGTTATGTAGCAAGGTTTTCATGCCAGTGTCCCCCCCCCCCATCTGTACATCTTGTAATTTCTTTCCCCTTCTCACACATCTTCATTTGTCATCCTTGCTGCTCAGAGAATTTTCGGTAATCTCCTGTAGCACTACTCTCAAAAAGCTTTAAATCTTTTTGTACTTCATTTACCTGTCGTCCATAAGTCATTCCACACACAAGACTTCATTTTTAAGTTTCCCTCATGTGAGAGTTAATAGTTACTTTTCATATCAAAAACCATTTTGCCAGATTTATTGTGCTCACTATTTGTTTCTTATTTACGCCATCCTCTGTTATTCTATTCTGAGGTACGAGAACTTTCCATTTTGCAAGTGTAATCGTTCAATTAATTCAGGCAAGGTAAAAACAAAAAGAAGAAAAGAAGGAATTAAGCCCCGATACTAACCTTACATACCTTAGTTACCGAAGATTCCAAAAGCCCCAAGGTCACCACCACATTTTTATTGGGAAATGTGGAAACCGTAACAACTTTCCCCGTGGAAACAATTTAAAATACCAACTCTCCCTCACAGAAAATTCCAAGGCTGTTAGACAAACTTTTGGACACAGAGAATAGGTTATATGTAGAGTGGCGTAATACACTAACTTAACGCATTGTGATAAAAAAATTATTTTATTCAATATTTCAAAAGAATTATTGAAATGTAATTTGTGGCTACAAATTACATTTTGATTACAAAACAGAAAATAAAACAGCAAGTTAGTACTTTTTGTATTACCCCCTTTTTTCTCTCTCTCGCTCTCTCACACACTCTCTTTCCCTCCGATTCTGTATATATTTTTATTTCATATTTATTGATTTATTAAATTCAATTGGCCAAATATTTTCTGCACACTTGTTTAAATTTTTTGTCTTTTTACTTATCTGGGTTATCGGTGAGCCTCATTGTAGTTGCGCCATCCGGGCGAAATTGTGCACTTTTACCGATAACTAGGGTTTTGACGAAAAATACAAAAAAAAAAAGTTTCAACAGTCCGGTAAACTACCGTTCACTATAGCTTTACAGTGGTTTTTACTGTTGTTTAATTTCACATGGTTTTGTAACTTTTGAGATTGGTAGGCCTACCGTGGTTGCCCACACACTAAAATATGTCTGTACTGGCTGCTGGCGATTGTGAGACTGACTGTTGTTCGTCGTCTTACACAACAGTATGTCCGTTTTACTCCGCAATTAAAAACCAGTTTTTTCCGGTTTCTGCCACACATTGCTGCCGTTGGCTGACTGGCTGACGTCACTTGTTTACAGTTTAATTACATAAGACGCAATTCTGTCCTGCCTCACCCAAACAACAATATTGTTACACATTCCTTTTAGTGTGCGTAATTGTGACTCACTCGTCAACACAGCTAATAATAGGTTGCATAATGTACTGTTACACAAGTAACTTTTCAATTAACCCTTGTGTTAATTAGAGTGCCAATGTCTGTTGATTTATCCAGTATGGTTTGTTACAGGTATGTACCAGAGACTGGACAAAATGCGGAAGTGCGCTTTTGCATCTGTGTGTTTATTTGGAACTGACAATAACAGTTCAATCTCAGGAATATGGGTATGGAGAGGACAAGGACTAGCCTTTGAGGTATGTTTTGATAGTACAAGTTGATAGCAATTCTAATTAACCCTTTTGGTGCCTTATTCAACTTCAGTCAGTGATGTCCAATTTTGAATACAATGGAAACTTGATGTAATGCTCTTTGGTGGGGTGAGCATAATTTTTCAGTTTAATGTACAAAATGTGGAGGTATTCCCCCCCCCCCCCAAGCTTTGTTTACCTAACATTTCCAAATTTGGCGAAGTTTAGTAACCTCAGATTTTATATTAACCATTATTTTATGAAGATTTCTTACAAAAATAATGTATGTTGCAAATTATAAATAGTAGTACTATGTTGAAATGTTGAGAATTAAATTGTTCTATGAAAAAATGAAAAACAAAGACATCAGGCATTCTTTAATTACAATATGCAGATCCAGTGAATAGGAAAAATACCGGGAGCTTTATTCCAAATACTGATTTCTACAAAATTTCATGTATTTAATATATATAGCGCTTGTAGCAGGTACTTAAATACAAAAATTTGAAAGCATTGTTGCAGACAAATTTTTAACAAAAACCTGTAGGCCTAACACAAATGTGCTAAAAAAAAAAAAGAGGAACAAATATTATTGAGAACCCACAATTCCGCTTGAAAAAGTATTAAGAAAATGCACCCAGTACAGAATTTTGCAATTGGATTTGTTTTTATTTATTTGTCAACTTGTCAAAAGTGGACAATTTTTCTACTCAACTTTCAGATTTTCATGGCAACTAAAACTCTTATTAAGCAGTTACTAACTGATACATTGAATCTCTCTCTCATCTATTTGTATACTTTGACTTTAAGAGTATGACATTAATCTTGTACAGTAAATATGAACAGGCTGAATGAGTTTTAGGAAAGTTAAGGCCTGCGTGTTGGCCTTGAATAAATTCAATTTGTTTATTCCGGTTAAGGTTACCCTGCAAAGAAAAGAGAAACCAGGTTACTGCTTGCCTTAAGTTAAATTTTAATTAACCTTTTCTAGGAAGTACTGTTTTCTACTTTGTGGCACATTATGGGAGAAAAATATACAAACCGGGGGTACTAAAATTGTGCAAGTAAATACAGTAGGCCTACTCATCAGAAAAAAGTGAAAAAGGAATTAATGACTTACCTTTTATAATGAAGCTATTATAAAACACAAGAATCCAAAAAAATTCAAGATTTTGTTAGTACGGGCTTAGACACTATTGCAAAACAAAATACGTACAACCATACACTGAAGAAAGCAAACCAACTGTGGTTTTATTCAGACCACACCCATTTGAATTTGAACCTTGGTTTCATTCAAGATCAAAATAGCCTACAGCCATTCTTTATAATGGATGTGTCCATCCCCAGATATGTACTGAAATAAAAATAAAAATATTTGGACTTTGGAAAATTCGTGTTTGTCAGCTGGCAAAAACAGCGTTTTATCAAGAGGGTTCGCTTCCTAAATCAGAGCTTTCTCCTCCTTCTCAAGGATTAGGAATTTATAGACCTGTTCCAGCTCCCATCTCATCCTCGGACGACCCACGTCTCTTCTACCAACGGCTTTGTAGTTCAGTGCCGCTTTTGGCAATCAATCCTCTGTCATCCTTTGCAGATGATCCGACCATTGTTTTCTGTAAAATGAAATAATTTTATTTATGTCCTTTACTTCGAGTTCTATTCTGATATCCTCATTCCTTATTCTATCTTGCAATGTATAATTTAAAGTATTTTGAAGAAACTGCATTTTAGCACTCTGAATCTTGCTGCATTCCTTTTTTTTTGTCAAGACCCACCCCTCACTCGCATAAATCAATGTGGGTATTGCAATTGTCTTATAAAATTTAATCCTTGTGCTGGGTCTTGTTTTATTTCTAAGATTTCTATGAATCGTACCACAAATATTCCTAAATTTATTTTACCTTCTCTCTTATACACCAGAGCTTTAAATCAACATTTATTATATATTGTTTATATGGAAAATTAGGTGGGACCCTAAAATGAGCTTTACATCAAGGGCCATATAACAAAGAAGTATTGTTAAATCAAGGTTCCACTGGAGTTGAAGAGGAACAACATTTGTGTAGGACTGAGATCATTTGATAGTGGTGGCAGACTGGGATTTAGGTCACAAGCCATCAGTAAATCCGGTTCAGGAATTGAATTAGGTGTGGCAAGAAATTTTTAAACTGATTTTGTTTTGTATTAATGAAAAATCTTGATTTAATTTTTTTTTCAGGGTTCTTAACTTTTGTAGGTATATTAATAACTAGCAGAATACCCGTGCTTCGCTACGGAGTTTCACGTTGTACGTAATGAAAATGTTAGTTTAATTAATAAAGTTCAATTAAAGTAGGCTTCTTAAAAATAAATAGCTGTTGCCCACAACTTCATTCGCGTGGTCTTCAATTTAATGCGATAATATATTTAGAACAGAATCTATTCTATTGGGTTGCCATAGTAACCAGATCTAATAGTTTTTTAAGACCGCAAAGGACCCCCCAGAGGATCGTATCGAAAAAAACACCTGTCCTATGTTGGTTCTCCTGTTGCGTAAAATATTTGTGCCAAGTTTGGTTGAAATCGGTCCAATGGTTTAGGTGGAGACGTGGAAGACCCCAAAGGATCGTATCGAAAAAACACTTGTCCTATGTTGGTTCTCCCTTTGCGTAAAATATTTGTGCCAAGTTTGGTTGAAATCGGTCCAGTGGTTTAGGAGGCGATGTGGAAGACCCCAAAGGACCCCCCAAAGGACCCCATCGAAAAAAATACAGAAACCTTCGCGGGCGTGCGCACAACAACTCACCGAAGTTTCATCGCAATCGGATGAAAGGAACGAAGGAACGCATACGGGACAAACAAAGAAACATTCATTTTTATATATAAGATGTAAACTATACCACTTACTTGACATAAACCGTGATAGCTAAGCTAATGTACAACATATATGTATTAATTATACACATAAATGTTCCTCGATAGACACTCTATCTATTGGCGAAAACTTGAATAAAATCCGTTCAGTACTTCCTGAGATTAGCGATTTCAAACACAGAGAGAAAACGGACCGACTTTACTTTATACTATGTATAGATTTATAAAAACTTATCATTTATCTTCATGATTTGATAATAAATATACGTTTTTCTATTTACAGTTAAGTCCAGACTGGCAGATAGATTATGAATCCTACCAATGGACTAAACTTAATCCGGATGCAGAAGACACAAAAAAATTAGTAGAACAATATTTATGTTGGAAGGGCAAAGACAAGGACGGTCGTGAATTCAATCAGGGAAAGATCTTCAAGTAATTATGATGTCTGCTTCCGAAAATAATTTTTTTGTTTTCAAATAATTTATTAATAAAATTTATTGGAATATGTGTTTTGGTTAGAGTGTTTTCCCTGTTTTGTTTGTTTTTTTTAATAAATGTAATTTATAACTTGAATCCCGTAGGGGTTTTACTATTTTGTAATTGGTTTATATGAAATTCGTATTAACGAAAATATACTTTACATTGTTGGAAGTATATTTTTAGTCTTTTATTGTTCCTAAAGTGAGAAGACAAATCCAAATGACGGGGTCGACAGTAATCAGATTACAATTTGGAAAGAGCACCCTCTCTAATAATACAAAACAGTAGTATGGATCCAGTAGTTTTTGTAAATTACAAAGTTTTATAGTTTTACTTGTAAATTGGGGGTATGTAGTATCTCTTTCCTTTAGCTAGACACACAACCAGATAATTTCTTTTGAATAACATCTGTCCAATGAAATTAAAATAGAATACAGACTTGAGAGTAGCTTGACAAATTAATGATAAAGAGGAGAAAGTAGTAAAATTGTAGATAATGGGCAGACAAGAGATGAATTCTAAACAAAACATACAGTGTGTTTGGAAAGTAACTGTGTACTAAACTAGATGAGTTGGCAGCACTGTTTGGGTTTCTCTATATCTCATGTCAGTTTGTGAAAAAAAAAGGATTTACATTATGTTGATACATTCACAATATAAATGTGATTTATGGAACCTGGTAATCTTACATTTCAACTTGGCCCAATCTGAATCATTTTCCTCTATTTAAACCTCTTCTATCTTCTAGCTAAATGGATAATCTATGGTAACAGGCCACGCTTTGTTGCCCCTTGTATTATGAAAGTTTGAAAAGTAATGTAAGATTGACTCATGTAGCTGATATTTTACTTTATTCACAGCAAAAGTCGATAATTATACATACTTTATATACACATATATTATGGGAACCGAAGATAAAAAAATCTAGGAAGACTATACTGATAATTGTAATAAAGGTTACGAATGGAAAGATCGATCAGAGTGGAACTGGATAATCAGCAAATTGAACAGTGAAGCAATTTTTCTATTGGGGAGTATAATTTTGGAAGTCAATAGTTGTAGATCACAAGTGGAAAGAAGAGAGTACATTTTTTGTAATACGAGGCATGTTAAAAAATAAGGGCTGGTAAGTCATTAAGGAAAACAAAGTAAAAGAAGAAACTTATTACTCATTTAATATTTGTCTTCTTCCATAAAGGAATAAGTGAATCGCCTTTTCCAGTCCCGAAGGAAATAAACCCACTTCCTATTCTCCGTTGTCCAATACTGTCATGATGGTTGCACGGTCTTTGTATTGTACCGTGGAACAATAACTGATATCAGACAAAGTCACTGATTATAACTTTAATTGTAGTTAGTAATAAAAAACATAATAAACTACCAAACTTCCTTAGACAATTTGCCATCCAGTATCCTGTTCAGGTGAGCAATCCATTTCTTTGTTTGATATTAAAAATTTTTGACTATTGTAGTCTACCTCATTCAGGTGTGGCATTCAATAGAACAAGCAGAATCTCATCTCTGATGACTGGATCTGACTCAAGCACATACTTTTCACCAGAATCCAAGTTTCAGAACTATACCACAACACTGGCACAGCCATTACTTTATAAAATTGTGGTCAAGTCTTCCTTTGTTTTCCTCTACAATGCTTGATGGTTGTGCCACATATTGACTAAAACTTTGTCAACTTATTAGGTAGGCTATCACGGGCCAGTCATTGATAAAAGGATTTTTATCCGGGCTGTTTGGCTGTGGTCGATTGGTTTGTTCTGTCGTTATCTGAACATTTGGGCACCCACCGGACGCCTTCTTCAGTAGAAAAAAAGTTTAAAGTGTTTGACTAAAGGGTGGAGAGCTGAACATATCCCTACTGAGCTATATAAAAAGCAAGGTTTTTACCTTGGTTAGGGGGTATGTTCAATTCTCCACCCTTTTGTCGAACACTTTAAACTTTTTCTAGTGAAGAAAGTGTCCGGTGGGTGGGCAGAACATTTGGATAATGACAGAACAAAGTAATCGACCATGGCCAAACGCCCGGATATAAATTCTTTCACTCAACGTATGACCAACATCATAGTCCACATTATAAATGTCACAACCAAGAAAGTGGAAATGTCACATTTGCTCCAAACTGTTAGTATCCAATACAATCTTAGTTTGCAGGGGTATTTGTCCATAAAAGCTACAGTTTTTGTCTTTTGCACAGAAATTTTCACTTTGTAATTTGAACAGACTTGTAACTGGAACACAACCTCTGGAGCTTCCATTCATTGTTTTGAATTATTACTTAATCATTCACAAACAGCATTGTATCCAAGTACGTTCTATTATTTTTATTTCTGTATCCATTCTTTAATTTCCACTATTTGTCATCAATATATGTTGAGATATGCTTCAGCCTCGTTGCACCCTCTGATTAATATAAATCTCTGAAAGATCCTTTCCTACAGACAAATACTATCCTTGTACGATAACATAAGCTCTTTATAATGTCTAAAATATGTTTAGGATAACATGGTGTAATGTTGGCCTGTAAAATGGATCTGTCAACTCCATCAAATGCTTTCTTGTAATCGATGAAGGCAAGGTGTGTCAGACATTTTGATATGAGTATAAACAGTATACTGGTACAAATTATGACATGCCTTAGAATTATACTATCAGGACTTGACTAAAGCAAGACTGTACTTGGAAAGTCCTTACGGTATCTAAGCAAGGAAAGTATATAAATGAAATGGGTAGTTGAAGGGGGAGGGGGTAATTTTTTTAATAAATTAAAATGGTAGTTGAGGAAGTAAATTTTATAAGTTTTATATGTGTAATACGTTAATGACAACAAAGAAGTAGTTTCTATGGAAACATTTCATTTCACTTTAACAAAATTCTATATTTTATCATTTTACTTCCATATTCCTTAAGGAATGGAAGTATGGTGATGGCAAAAAAAATCGTGTTCGAGATTATTGCAGATTCTGATTCTACTACACTCAAAACATGAAAAAAAGTCGTTTTCCAAAAAGTGTCTGTGTGTGTGTGTGTGTGTGTCTGTAGATTTTTTTTCTGTGGCAAACGATAACTGCCGCAAATTCAAACAGAATCAAATAATTTTTTGCATACAGCTCTGATTTGTAGAGTACTCACGGACCTATTGTTTTTGGTGAAGATCGGTTGAGGGAAAGGGGTAGTTTACCTGCAATGGTTTTTTTTTATCAAGGGAAATTTTTTTTTTTGGCAAACGATAACAGCCGCAAATTGAAACAGAATCAAATAATGTTTCGTATACAGCCCTGAATTGTAGAGTTCTCAAGACCTATGGTTTTTGGTGAAGATCGGTTAAGGGAAAGGGGTAGTTTACCTGTAACGTTTTATGTTTTAACAAGGGTATTTCCTATGGCAAACGATAACAGCCGCAAATTCAAACAGAATCAAAAGATTATTTGTATACAGCCCTAAATTGCAGAGTTCTCAAGACCTATTGTTTTTGGTGAAGATCGGTTAAGGGAAAGGGGTAGTTTACCTGCAGCGTTTTTTTATCAAGGGTATTTTCTATGGCAAACGATAACAGCTGCAAATTCAAACAGAATCAAATAATGTTTTGCATACAGCCCTGATTTGTAGAGTACTCAAGACCTATTGTTTTTGGTGAAGATCGGTTAAGGGGAAGGGGTAGTTTACCTGCAATGGTTTTTTATCAAGCGTATTTTCTATGACGAACGGTAACAGCCGCAAATTCAAACAGAATCAAATAATTTTTTGCATACGTCCCTGAATTGTAGAGGTCTCAATGACTTTCGATTTTGGTGAAGATCGGTTAAGGGGAAGGGGTAGTTTACCTGCAACCTTTTACGTTTTAACAAGAGTAAAGTACTTGAAAATTTATTTAAACTTTTTGAAACAATGGTAATTGTTAAAAATAAAATAATTTTGTTGCCAGGCAATAAAATTATAATTTTTTCATTTTAATGTAATATAATATTTTTCATTTAATACAGCAATAAAAAGGCAGGTAAGACACAGCCTGGCTGTTTGGCTGAAAATGATTTTAAATATAAATCTTAGAATATGGAAGTCATGTATGGTTCTCCATACCGATATTTTACTTCCATGTTCCATAAGGAAATAGCAGTATGGTCATGGCGAAAAAAATCATGTTCGAGATAATGGCAGATTCTGATTGTACTACCCTCAAAACATGAAAAAAAGTCATTTTTCGAAGTGTATGTAGAATTTTTTATATGACAAACGATAACTGCCACAAATTCAAACAGAATCAAATAATTTTTTGCATACAGTTCTGAATTGTAGAGGACTCGAGGCCTATTGACTTTGGTGGAGATCGGTTAAGGGGAAGGGGTAGTTTACCTGCAACCTTTTTACGTTTTAACAAGAGTAAAGTGCTTAATTTTGATAAATAAAGTATCCTTAAAATAAGGTCATAATAATCCACTGTAGAAAGGTAGATGAAATATCTATAAATGAAAAGGGTAGTGGAAGGGGGTAATTTTCTATAAATTAAAATGGTAGTTGATGAGGGAGGAGATAATTTTACTTCCATGTTCCATAAGGAAATGGAAGTATGGTGATGGCAAAAAAAATCGTGTTCGAGATAATTGCAGATTCTGATTGTACTACCCTCAAAACATGAGTCATTTTTCGAAAAGTGTCTGTGTGTGTATCTGTAGTTTTATTTTCTATGGTAAACGATAACAGCCGCAAATTCAAACAGAATCAAATAATTTTTTGCATACAGCCCTGAATTGTAGAGTACTCAAGACCTATTGTTTTTGGTGAAGATCGGTTAAGGGAAAGGGGTAGTTTACCTGCCACATTTTGTTTTAACAAGTGTAATTTTATTTTTATGACGAATGATAACTGCCGCATATTCAAAGAGAATCGAATAATTTTTTGCTTGCATTCCTGAAGTTTTAAGTTCTCAAAGTTTGTCGATTTTGGTGAAGATCGGTTAACGGAAAGGGGTAGTTTACCTGCCACCTTTAATGTTTTAACAAGAGTAATTGTTTCTATGATAAACGATAACTGCCGCACATTCAAACAATCAAATAATGGTTTGCATGCATCACTGAATTGTAGAGGACTCGAGACCTATTGATTTTGGTGAAGATCAGTTAAGAGAAAGTGATAATTTACCTGCAACGTTTTATGTGATAACAAGGTTAATTTTTTCTATGACGAACGATAACTGCTGTAAATTCAAACATAATCAAATATGTTTTTGTATATGTCCATAAATTGTAGAGAACTCGAGGCCTGTTGATTTTGGTGAAGATCTGTTAAGGGAAAGGGGTACTTTACCTGCAACATTTTATGTTGTAACAAGAAATTTTTTCATGACGAATGATAACTGCCGTAAATTCAAACAGTCAAATAATATTTTACATATGTGCCTAAGTTGTAGAAGACTCGAGGCCTATTGATTCTGGTGAAGATCGGTTACGGGGAAATGGCAGTTTACCAGAAACATTTTTTTGTAACAAGAGTAAATTTTGATAAATACAGTATCCTGATGAGAAGATCTTAATAATCCACTGTAGAAACGTAGATGAAATATCTATAAATGAAGAGGCTAGTTGAACGGGGTGGGGGTAGTTTTCTATAAATGAAAATTATAGTTGAAGGGGGAGGGGATCATTTTTATGTGTACTACGTTATCGGCAACAAAGTAGTAGTTTGTTGTTAAAATTCCTTCCCTGCCTGTTTGGCCGTAGTCCAATGTTTTCTGCAAAGCCAGACGTTTCTGCAGTGCTGTCGACTGCCATCATCAGTGAAAATCGAGTGCGATAACGTGTGGTGGTATACGTTAGTGACCACAGTACTGTGGTTAAGGCTGAAGCAATAAGTGGAAATAAGTAGTTTCTATGGAAACATTTCATTTCGTAAATGATTTTAAATATAAATCTTAGAACATGGAAAGTCATGTATGGTTCTCCATACCGATATTTTTATAAGTTTTATATGTGTACTACGTTATTGACAACAAAGAAGTAGTTTATATGAAAACATTTTATTTCACTTTGACAAAATTCTATATTTTTTTAGGAATTATCGAACCGAATTCAAGTAAGTGATTGGAACTGTATGAGTACCCGCAATACATTTCGATGTTTTTAATATGCGATTGTATCAATATATTGCGATGTGGAAAAGAAGAAGTGTACTAATTGTAAATTGCCCTATTTCTTAATGTAAAACAAAAATACGTGTTGTTTTCATTTGGTAGTTAGGTAATAATGGTTTTGGATTTTTAGTTTACCGCTAAAATAAATAAAAGCTGTGGTTGAGAAAACAACATTAAACATGTAATACAATAACAGAGCAACACTTAAAATAAAGAACCTAATGTTTTTAAGTTTACAAATTGGGAAAAAACAGCAAATACAAAATGAAAATACAAATATTTTAGGTTAATGAAAAAACTATTAAGGAATGACAACATATGCTTTACAAATTGTACATAATGGATGTTTGTTTTTTGTTAGTAACAAAAAAGTGACATGTAGGCCTATATATAATAATAGGCAAGGGGTTGACCCTTGGGCGGTTCCCGCCTTTCTTCAAGTTGGGTTTTTTGTGGTTTTAGAAAAAAAAAATAGTTGTACATTGCACACATATTGGTTTCCATGTATAATTTCAGTTTTCATGTTAACCTAACATAATCAATTTTTGGTGTCACAGCCATGACCTGGTGATAAATTACTAATACTAGTCATTTACCATTAAAAAATGACAAATTGCAATCACCAGCCAACTATTTTGCAACATACAAAATTCACTACATAAAATTATGTGCGATATTCACTACATATCTAAGCCCAAAAATCGCATTATCGTAATAACTGCGGATACGCATAAAGGCAGTACCAAATGGTTTTATATATAATCAGAGAGCATGGAAGTCATGTATGGTTCTCACACATAAACAAGAGTAAAATACTTAAATTTGATAAATAAAGAATCCTGAAAAGAAGGTCATAATAATCCACTGTATAAAGGTAGATGAAATATCTATAAAGAGGGTAGTTGAAGGGGGAGGGGGTAATTTTCTAAAAATGAAAATGATAGTTTAATGGGAAGGGATAATTTTTTATATGTGTACTATGTTATCAGCAACAAAGAAGTAGTTTGTTGTTAAAATTCCTTCCCAGGCTGTTTAGCCGTGGTCCAATTTTCTACAAAACCAGACGTTTCGTCAGTGCCATCATCAGTGAAAATTGAGTGCGCTAATGTGAGGTGGTATACATTAGTGACCACTACTAATTTCATTTCGAAAATGATTTTAAATATATATCTTGGAACGTGGAAGTCATGTATGGTTCTCCATAACGATATTTTTAATTTAAATCACGTATGAGTGAAAATATGTATATCATTCCTGGCAGGCAAACATATCTCAATTATGTAATGTTTACTTTTCCAAAGTTTTATTATTGTGATTACTGCAATAAAAAGGCCGGAAGGACACACACACTATTCGCGTTATTTCTGGCGTCATGTTTATTTTCTTACGTTTGCACAGTTTTTAAATTGAAAGTGCTGAAACCGACACTAACACAAGCCGTAAAGGTGTCCAGTGTGGACAGCGATTTGCTTCTTGTGGATTGCTGGCCATTGTAACTACACATGTTTACAGAGGAACAGTTCATAGACACTTTTTGTCTTTAGGAATGAACCCTCTGCAAGATGCTCAGGGTCCGTGAGATACTTTGGAGTGCTCCTTCTTTTCCGTGTGTTTGTTCTGTGAAACATGCACTGTAGATTCGCAGCTTTACTCTGAGCAACGCTCCATAGGGAATGTTGAAAATTTTTGTCCCCGGTGTACCCTCATACACACTGAAACCTGCTCTGATGTTTTGATTACGGACATCATAATATTAAAACTTTGGAAACTTGCGCACTACTTAATGGATATCAAACATTAACTTTTACAAGCCATTAATTTTATGCATAGCCTATTTTGAAGCAATAAATGTTTTAATAAATTAATACAATCTGTGTACTTATTTATATTATGATATAAAAGAATTACAAACTAATATGTGCATGTGTGTATATATGAAAAATATATAAATATTTTTCTCCTCTGTAAAATTGTTTGCCCCTCCTGGAAAATATTTTGACTTCCCTGATGGCTAGTTATTTACTAGCCTGTGTGGAATGTAGTGTTATGACATGGATCAGAATGGTGGGTGTTAAACAGAAGACACAAACGTATTAAGGAAGAAATGTTTTGCTGAGAAATTTATAAATACATGGGCTAACAGAAACGGCGTTCAGGAAATCAGAAGCTCTGCTTCTTGTTAGAAATTATCGAACTGAATTCAAGTAAATAATTTTAAGTATAAATCTTAGAACATGGAAGTCATGTATGGTTCTCCATACCGATTTTTTAAATTCCGATTGTTTTTAAAAACCATTAAACCAAATCACAAAATTTTGCAGTTAGTTTTTATTCAAGTGGTAAAATTTTGTACATTTTACTAAACAAAATTCTGAAATGGATCCAAAAATTGTTGGTAAGCAATTAATTTGTGGTGGTTACATATATTATCGTATTAGACTGCCCATTGGAGGATAAACATATTCAGAGTGTCCAAGACTACCTAGGTACCCAATACAAAAATGGAATCAATACGTGGCGGCTTTGAACGGTTCTCAATTAACAAACAATTCAAGTGAAGGCTGGCACAATAAGTTTAGACTGGTTGTAGGAAAGCATTACCCAAATTTATACTCCACGTTGGGTGAGTTTCAGAAAGAACAATTTGAAACCGAAACCATTATTAACAAGTTGAGTTTAGAGCGAAGTATCAAAGCGGGACCCAAAAGACAGTGGATCAACAATGAAAAAAGAATTAAGATGCATAGTGCATGAATATGAAGTGTATGCAAGTGAAAATAATAAATTAGATTATTTATGTCCATTAGTGCATACTATTGTGCTGTAATAATAAATAAATAAATAATTTTCATTGATATTAATTAATTTAGGAAAAATGGTTGTAGGAAAATTAGATTAGGAATTTTTATTTTAGGGAAAAATGTTCTGTAGGAAAATTTGATTAGGAAAAATCTCCAGGAATCGTGTATGCACATTTTGCACACGTGGTACACCAGCCTTAGCTGTAATAAGAATGCTTTGAAATCAGGAACTCTGCATCATGGGAATGCTTTGATGAAAACACTAAAAATAAATATTTTTATTCTTATAAAATTTATTTTCTTCTTACAATGTTGTATGTACAAAGTTAACTGAGAGTGAGAACATGCAATGAGTATACACAATCCACGTTATGAAAAATAGTACAATCATACTACAAATACAATATAATAGAGTATATAAAAAATTACTATGCTAAGGGTACTCTTAAGGTAACAGTCTGAGGTGATTAAAGCTGAACTGAATCCGGACTGTAAATGTATATAACAAATTTCGTCGCGTATTGCAGCTTTTTGTTGTCTGCGTCAAAAGAGGATGCCAAAATTGTCACTCTGAAATTAGAGAATAAATGATAATACAGTGTATGACACAACACTTATGATTACAATAACAAAGTAGTATTGCTAAAATACACCATCTTTCTCTTCTTCTTTCATTGTATAGTTGCTTTTATTTCCACAAACAACTGATTTTATGTATCATTAAAAACAACTAGCCTACTTCATTCAGTATACGCTTGTATACTGAATTCAGTGCTTGACTAATTAATATTAGGTAAGATACATATCTCAATAAATACCAACTGGCCACACCGTGGGGTGGCAGCTCATTATTCTGACCGATGGCTACTGCTTGACCACACCAGTACGCCTATAAGCTCCTGCGGATGAGTCCTTAAGGGAGCCGTGGACCCGCGCCTCAGGTGTGGGGACAGGCTGGAGCAATTCATGAACTCTTCTCATACGAGCTGTGTTTTTTTAAGTAAGAACCATTTTGATACTAAAAGTAACAAGTAATATTTTTTTGAACAATTTTGTTTTTACATGAAAGCCAGTACATTATACTATTTTTGAACATAGTTTCCACCTATATTGAGGCACTTGTCGTATCATGTGATCAGCTTCTGTATTCCGTCTTCATAGAAGTCAGCCGCCTGAGAAGATAACCATTGCTCCATGGCTGTTTTGACATCGTCATCGTAGCGCTGGCCGCCAAGGTGCCGCTTTAAATGGAGGAACAAGTGATAGTCACTGGGCACGAGGTCTGGACTGTAGGGGGGATGATCCGTTTTTTCCCGGCCAAATGACGTAATCAGATCTTGGGTGCGTTGAGCATCGTGTGGCCGAGCATTGTCGTGAACCAGTACGATTCCTCTGGATTTGTTTTGTTTTGGATTGCGCCGCGATGCAGTGTATTCAGGGTCTCACAGTATGTCAGCATTTATCTTTTCACCCGAGGCAAAAAATCAACAAGCAACACCCCCTGCCTGTCCCAAAACACAGTGCACATGATTTTCCGGGCTGAAATGGTTTGCTTGAACTTTACCTTTTTGGGAGATGTTGAGTGCCTCCCATTCCATGGACTGCTGTTTTGATTCCGGTGTAATGTAAGACACTGATGTCTCGTCACCAGTGACGATTTGGCTTAAAAACAGTAACCTTCCTCACTGTACCTCATGAGAATAGTCAGACCACTGGCTAAACGTTTTGTTTTGTGCAACTCAGCATTTTTGGGACCCAGTGTGAGCACAACTTCCGTTAATTTAAGCGGTCTGTCACAATTCGTAGAGACACTTCTTGAAACTTGAGGAAATTCATTAGACAGTGACGAAATCGTAAACCGCCTATTCTCACGAACTTTTTTGTCAACTTTCTGCACCAGGTCATCATTAATGACAGACGGTCGCCCACTCCATGCCTCATCGTGCACGTTTGTACGGCCTTCTAACCCACTTTCTCACCATGCCATCGCTCATAGTGTTTTCCCCGTACACTTCACTTATCTGTCGATGAATATCGGCCGCTTTCACGTCTCTTGCATTTAGGAAACTAATTACAGCCCATATTTCACAATCGGCGGGACTTTCAATGATATGAGGCATTTTAAACATGCACAGGAAAATGTAAACAAAGACTTCTGCTCATGTAATGGTGTCTGTAGCATGCTAATAGATGCAGACACTCAGTGCGTATGTGTAGAATGGCGACTGCTGCACTGTAGCGGTGATATAGCGAAACAGTACTTACTTAAAAAACACGCCTCGTACATGCAAACGGTGTATAGGGGAACCACATCATAATTCTTTGTGCCAAACAAATAGCCATACTGCACTTGTTTGAACCTAGCATTTAACACGCTTCGACACAGTAGCACCAACAAACCAAGGTGCAAGACGCCTCGTATATCTTCTGTCTCTCTAAATGATTAATATTAACCTTTTTTGGTACTCTAAGCGGATGTACTTGCAAAATTTGTCCCTCCAGTGATCGAGACGAGTTAAGTCACATCTTTTTTAAATTGATGAAATGCTCAAGACATGTTTGTTTTGTCATGCCTGTAACATGCTGAGTAAGCATGTGCACAAGGTCAATGGGTTGTCACTGTTATTGATTCACTGTACACGAGATGACTGCAAGTCTGTAGACAGAACATGCAGCAGATAATACAAACACTTCACTGAGTCATTGAAAGTTTATTACTGCACTTTTCTAAAATTATTTTGTATAGAACATTGTTGCCTTTTGTGTGTATCACAAGCCTGCAGTTACCTGTTGCTGAATTCTATAGGTAATCTGTTTGTCCTAATCCACAGGTAGACATCAACGAACATTGCATGTTTTGGTGAATGTGATGCTTTGCGTATCTTAGGATTCAGGGTAAACACAATAACATGTAGAGTCGTCGGTGCGGAGGAATAGGGGAACTTTCCCCCTCCCACAAATCGTTACTTCAGAAGGTTACTGCTTTAGTAATTGTAAAATCGTTTTGTGATTGTGAATATTCTACAAAATTCATTTCACGTTATGTAGGTTCATTCCTTTATTCTAAAATTTACTTTAAATTGTAACTGTTCTTTACCAGTATGTTACTTTTTGTTTGCTACATACCATAAATGAGTAGCATGTCATATAAACTATGAATGAATATTATTGAAAGAACAATAAATTGGCAAGCACAGATATGATTTTATTCTTGTGTGTTAATAAACTTATTGTGTCGATAAATAACATGCTGTATATTAATCTTCACTAATTCCTATCATTTATACTTTAGGCCTTTAAATAATTGCCCAACTATTTTCAGAGTCAACTATTCTCCCCCCCCCCTAATTGCTTGATGTATCTGCCCCTGATCAGTACAGACTCGCACAGTATTTTGGTAGTATTTGTAATATTGGAGTTCGTCTCGTTTTTAGAAAATATTCATTTGTACTGTGTTTGGTTGTGTATTTAACCACAAATACTGTATGTAAATTATATAGAGGTAAGTAAAACATTTTATTATAAAAGTTTATAAATATTTTCATCAAAATTAACTTGTTGTATCATAGTTACCTTGTTTCCATGTTGCGCCCATTACTTCTGAGATTTTTGTTTCCTTAGCAGTTATTACGATATATGGTTACAGTTTCTCTTATCTGAAGTTTAGGATATTCACACTTATTACACGTCCAGGTCTTTTGTTAAAATGCGTCCACACCATACTTTGGACAAGTATGGAATATAGATCTGTATAAGTCATTTGTACAGCTGCCAAATAGGTAAAATAAATTATAATTTTTGTTGTATTTCATTTACTGCCAAAATAACTGGGTGTTAAAATAACTGCAGCTCCAGTTATGGAAATTACTGGACTTCCTGGTTGCTTGCTGCTATTATTAAACACAGTGGGGGGAAAAAAGGCAAATGTCACTAGCAGATGATGAGAAGTTTGGAAGACCTCGCACAAGCACAGAACCCAAAAATGTTTACACTGATTTATTCACACTGATCATTAAATTACCACTCATGAAATTTCTGACATGATTGGTATTTCATTTGTTGTAGCTCAGGGAATCATCTGGGGTAATCTGAACATACATTGTGTTGCTGTCTAGTCCATGCCCCTTACGTTGCCTCTCACTCAAAAGGACTTGTGTATCATCTTGAAAGATCTCAATGATGCTAGCTTGGAGACAGCTTTCGTTCCTAGCTTCATATTAACGATCATCACACAAGAGACGAGTGTTGTGTTCACAACTGTGACCTGGAGACTAAATACCAGTCATATATGATATTTATAACAGGTGTTTTTAGTGTAGGTTAATGTCTTTCACAGCACTACTTTTTGCTACCCACTAGTCTAGTAAGCCTCCTCAATAATTTGAGAAATTTTGCTTTGTCATTAGGTTGGAATAGAAACCACAAAGTTTAAGAACTTTGTTTCCACACTCTTAAAAAGAGTTTGGTTTTTATTCTGAACTGGTGATGAGTTAAATCACTCAAAAACACTTATGGAGTCACTAGACTAGTAGCTAGTGATAAGTGGTGTTTTACATAAACATGCAGCAGTCGTCCAAAAGGAAAAGTCCGCAGTCGTTGAGACCCAAGATGACAAGGCAAGACAGAAGAGGAACAAAGAGCCTGGTAATATTTTTTTCATATGAAAATGTTGTGTACCATGGGTCAGAATTCTTACTGTAATATTTTAACATGGGTGTATGAGGACATTCTACATACATAAAAGAATGAAGTTGAGATGTCACAGAAACTGGGCCCTAGACCATGACATGTTCCTGCACATCCAACATTCATGCGTATTTTTGGTGGCAAATGGCATGCAAGCTATCCTTTATGCATCTTTACTAACCAGAATTAGCCTGCTTGTGACATTTACATTCCAATAAATGAAATTGGAGCTTGAAGGACCACCAAGAAAATTCAGACAACATTGCAACAGGTACTTGACATGGTCGGAGAGAAAAAACTTGCAGAGAGTATAGCGATATGGTAGAAGTGGTGGGTGTACTGAACACAGAAGGAACTTTGAAAAAGATGAATACCATATTTAAATTATTAAAAAAAAAAAAAAAAACAGGAAATTACATGCTTGAGATGAGTAGAGGATAAAACTCGCAGGGGGCGAGTCAGAAATATTATAATAAGAGCAGCATTAAAAGCAAGACCACTGGCTGATACAATCAAAAAATCCCAAATGAGATGATTTGGACACCTTCAGCAAATGGGTGATGAGAGACTTCTCAGAATACTTATGAGGGAAGAAGCACGGGACGGTGATCTAAAGGAAGGTCCAGAATGACATGGGAAGACAATGTGCAAGGCTTCTTGAAGGACAGGGGCATCAGACAAGGGCGCTTGCTCTCCAGAGGCAACAGTGGCGATCTCTTTGCAACTCCTCGGCACCTCAGGATAGAAGAGGACGCGACTAAGACTACAAAAAAAGTTATAATCCCAGTCTGGTTTCTTTTTTTGTAACACTTTGTATAGTGGAATGAGCAAATATCTGTAGCCTATAAGATTTAAAAGGACACATCCTTCTTTACAGTATGTAGAAAATTATGTGAAACTTACTTGTAGATATCCTGAAGCTCAAAATATTTCATTGCATACAATACACCATGGCCATTTTCAATCCGAACTCTCAATGGTAGACCTGCAAAAAACATTTTCGAACTCAAGTTTCATATAGCTATAAAAAATAACATGAAAAGAATTTGTTTTTTAACTAGTAGGAAGCATGCGTGACAGTATGTGTTAATTAATATTCCTCATGATTTATCACTTACTGTCTCAGGAAATAAGGACATTTTGTAGTAACTGCTTACTTTTTAAACACAGTTTTCATTAAACAAAAACAAGCTTAATTATAGTAGAGTCTCGGTAATTCGAGTTAATTGGGGCTGAGGCAACCTCGAATTTGGAAAAACTTGGATTATACGGATGAAGAAAAAAACAAAGAGTAATGTATAAACAAACGTTTATTGCTTACGGATAAGAAAACACAAACAATGTAGTACATACCTGAACTAGTTTAAACTCAAAAGATAAAAGGCACACAAATTAATTTTTAAAGAAATTGTCCAGAGTCTTTTGTTTTAAAATAGAGCCTCGTTTTTTAGCAGCAATGTCACGCCATCTTCTAAGCAGCATCGTATCGGTCGGTGTAGCTTCTGCTTGCTGTTTGACATAACGCAATGCAGTGTCTAGCGCTGCCAACCCCTCGGCGTGAGTCATCACGGGTACAGTCTCTGCAGTCACGTCTTCATCACTATTTTCTTCTGCCGCTTCATTCAGCATTTCAACAATTGAATCATCGGTCACTTCAAACTGTTCATCACTATTCAACCATTCTGAAACATCATTTTCATTTGACTGTTCACAACCAGGAAGTGTTTTTATCAGTCGTGCTAAGACCAAGTCATGTTCATCTGTGGTGTTACAACTGTTATTTTCTTCTTTTAAAATCTTGTTCCAAGACTTCTTTAGTGTTTCTGTCTTTATGTCATCCCATGATTCCGCCACCCAGTAAACTATTTCTTTCATTGTAGTATTCTTTAGAAATTCCACTATGGTTCCCTCGCCTTCTGTAGTTTGTAGGAGCCTCTGCAGCAGACGACGACGATATTTCTTTTTCAAGGACTCAAAAATGCCTTGGTCCATCGGCTGTATTAAACTCGTCACATTTGGGGGTAAGAACAATGCTCTAATTTCGCCACATTTCAGTTCTTCTTCGTCAGGGTGTGATCAGTGTTGTCAAGGGTTAATATTGCTTTGGGAGGCAAGTTCTTTTCCTTTAGGTACTTTTTGGTCTCAGGAACAAAACTTTCAAAAAACCACTTCTTAAAAATATTTTTATCCATCCAAGCAGATTTCTGGTTAATGTATGTAACAGGAAGCGCAGACGGAGTGATGTTTTTTAAAGCTCTAGGCTTTGCAGACTTGCCTATTAACATTAGCTTCAGTTTATGTTCTCCACTTGCATTCGATGCAGCAAGAACTGTCACCCTTTCTTTAGATTTTTTGTGGCCTGGCGCAGCATTTTCTTCCCTTGAAGCTAGTTTTAGTAGGGAGCATTTTAAAATTTAGTCCTGTCTCATCACAGTTGTACAACTGATCGAGAGTAAGTTTTTCTTCTTCTATAATTTTTTTAAATCTCTCACAGAACTGTGTGACAGCCTCAGAATCCGCAGATAGCTTTTCACCACACATTTCAAGCTGCCTTACGCCATATCGTTTTTTCCATCTATCCAACTATCCTGAACTTGCTGTAAAATCATCCTCGCCTTCCTTAAACTGGTTCCTGAAAAACATTGCTTTTTCTTGCAACATTGGGCCTGAAATAGGACTTCCTTTTTCCCTCTGTTGACTAAACCAAGTGAACAAAGCTGCACTCGTTTTTTCATAATCAGATTTCTTCATCGATTTGCGTTCACAGGTTAAAATCCCCATACACTTTTTAGAAGAATAGTTTTCAATCTTGTCTCTGTTCCTACGCCAGTCACCAACAGTCACTTCGCCGACTCCATAATCAGCAGCAAGTTTTTTTAGCGTTTCACCTCTGTCTAATCTTTTTAAGGCTTCCAATTTAACATTTAGCGGCACAAACTTCTTAGGCCTACTCTTGTAACTCATTATATAGAGTATAAATAACAATTTACTGTAGTGAAAAACTAAACGTTGAATATACTGTACAGTAAAATAACTAAAACAACAAGCAAACACTAGTAACGAAGCTTAGTAGTAACGCACAGGTACAACACTTGTATCAGCTGAGGCGGTCAGTCCGCTACTGACTTATTTACGTATTTATTTTTAGCGTTTCATGCTGTAGACACTTGGTCTGGCATGAGTCACGATATGGCGGGAATGTTGTTTACATTTACTGACTGTATTTATTATTTTTTTTTCCAGCTCAAATTACACGGAACCTCGAAATACCGGGGCTTGAATTACCGAGACTCTACTGTAATATACAAAAGCTCCTGTATGTATTACAATGACACAATGTATTAATTAAATGTAATCTAAATTGTGTAGTGGTATAGCTCATACAACATTACTGATAACGTGTATGTATAATTGGAGTTCAGGTGTAATCATAATAAGAGTAGTCCTTTTATGAATCGTATCATGTTTTCATTTCTTTATTCTAACGAAAAATAAAAAACAAAAATATAATAATATTTACTTCGCCATAAAATATTCATTATCAATTATTTCAATGTTTCTTTGTTGCCGTACACTCATCATAAAATAAATCTTATATTAGCAAAACTCTATGTTAAACATTTCTTCATTACCCTATAAATTCTCGACTACTCAGTCTGAATGTGTGCTTTATAAATTTGTTCTTATTTACATTATTATTCTATGCTTGGCATACATCTTAAGGCTTTATAACATTTTAAATAAACTAATCGAATCGTTAGTCTTCTTCTTCTATATTTCCAACTACTTTACTTTATACGCTTTCAATGAAAATTTAAAATTATTAAATCAATTATTGATCCTCCAAGCAAGGATTTAAATTATCTTTAAATTAATTGGTCATCATTAAAGAAAATTCTTACTACAGTTAAATTACATTCTCTTATCTCTATCTACATAATTTTTCTTTAATTTAAAATTTTTTAATCAATGTCTTTTCAATGTCTCTATTCTTTTATAATTATAAATTGGTTTTTCGCCACCTCAATTCTGCAGATTGTACCCATGTCCTCCGGTGATCTGTCGGTCCTCTCCTACTGGATGTCCTCTTGCGTTTTCCGGTTCCACTGGTCGTCCTCCAGTCTCTCGTCCTTCATGGTCCCATCTGCTGGCTGTAGAATGGAATGATGTGTTGCTCTGAATCAGCTGCTGTTGTTCTATTAACCGTCTCTATTGCTCTGCATATCGTTCCTCTGCTTGATGTTCTCTCGCCATTTGTCCAGAGTGTTGATGTTTGTAGTTGTAGACTGTTTGTAGACGTCCGATAATTGTAGTTACTGTTTTTTTTTTAATTACTTGAACTAACGTATTGTCCATTAGACTTTACAGTTTATAAACAAAAGATCTTGTCGATATTGGACATAGCGGCCAGCTATGTCTGAAGTAATTAAGATTCGCGTCTCTGACGGACAGAGCTTACTGCTGCAATTGAAAACTGATTGAAGAGTAAATTTGGCTCTCCTGGGCTTGTATTTATATTCACCATAAAAACCACACCTGTCGTCACAGGATTCTGCAGGTCAAAAGCTGTCAGTGGCGTCAGTTCCCCCACCATCGTCCAATTCCACATATTCACACATTTTTGCCAATTGCAATGTCTAATGCGGATTTCAAAGGGATCTAACATTGTCTGATTCAATTACACATATTATACATAATTATCATAATGATCGCATCATTAGTGTAATTACTATGCTCTAAAAATCGCACAGAATTTGCACTGCACATGTGTCTGATTTTTAAGCATTTTTAGAAGTCTTTACAATCTTTCTAATATTTACGGTTTGCTTATGATTAAATAAAACTTTAATTTAGTATCTATTTGGGGTGAGACTGCAAACTTTCAGGCTTGAACAAGCCTCATGCACACACACTATTTACTCGTGTACACGCTCTCAGTGGCAATCGCGTGATCTTTCCTGTTGATTCCTGTTCATAATTCAGCTTTCAATTTCATACCTGCTTGTCTATTACATATTACTAAAATTAATTTAAATATTTATTTATTTAATACATGCACATTACAGCATATGCTTGTATTGTCGCAGTATATTATTTGCTACCTTTATTTACCTATTTGCTTCTTGTCACTGATTGACAAGCAGCACTTATTGAACATATATAAAAGAAATAGACAAAACAGAATGCTGTATCCTTTCCCTCCTTAAGTTCAGTGTTTATGGTGGAGAAGAGTAAGAGGAAAACCTATAAACAATAAGTGGTAAACCAATAAAGTGGCGTACGAGGGTCAGTTGAAAAGTTTGCGGAGCGACATCTGTAGCTTAGTGGTAAAACTAAAAATTTTCGTGTGCTCCAAGATTTGTATTTTATGTGAACTGTTAATTTCCAAATCGATCTATCAATTTATTCATTGTTGAGAAGCTATTTAAAATTGACGTGTCGTGTGTTTTAAAAACCGGACAAAATCAAACATCATGGTGTGATTCTTTGATAAAATTGTTTAGCGCCAACTGAAATTCAGAACGAAATAGTAAATGTGTCAGGAGATGCTGCGACTTCAAAACCAACAGTTTGTAAGTAGGCACTTGAGTTTAAATGTGGCCGTACGAGCATTGAAGATGATCCCCGCACTGGACGCCAAAAAATGCATCAACTCCAGGTGCAGCAGCCATCTTGCACAACGCTTTTTCACACCAAGTTCTTGAGTTATAGTATGATGCACATGGTCATATGAGGTGGCTATGATTTCAGCAATGTCATCCACTCTTCGATCTGCGGTCTTCCAATATCCTATGAAATTTTTTCAATAATGTCATTTTTTTGTTGCACTTTTTTGACGTCCACTGCTGCGAACGTCTTCAGTGCTTGTACGACCACGTTTAAATTCGAGTGTGCCTCAATTACCATTGTTTCTGAAGGCGCAGCATCTCTTAACACATTTACAATTTAGTTTCGATTATCCATTGGCACCTAACGTTTTAAATGAGAATTCATCACAACACAATGTTTGATTTTGTGGATTTTAAAAACGCGCGTGACAGGAAAGTTTCAAACAGCTGATAAAAAGTATAAATAGACAGATATATCTGGAAATTAACAGGTGTTTATGCGAAATATACGAGGCTTATCCAGAAAGTAAGTACCGTCTGCGCATATATCCCGCGCATATTGTAGTACGAAGATCGCGCATGCGTAGTTACTTCCTTCTATTCGACGACGAAGTAGCCAATCTATATTGTTTGTTTACGTTCCGATTTACGTTTACTACACATCGGTAATCATGTTTAAAAAAATCGGTTGGCCTGCCAGTTGTGAAATAAGAACAGTTATTAGGTTTTTGAATGCGAGAAATCTTCGTTCTTATGAAATTCATCGTCAGATTTGTGAAGTTTATGGACAGAATGCGATTAGTGAAGGTATGGTAAGAAAGTGGGTTAGGATGTTTAACGATGGAAGAGAAAATGTTCACAACGAGGAGCATAGTGGTCGCCCGTCCTTAGTCAACGAAGAATTGCTGCACAGTGTTGACGAGAAGGTTCGTTCCAATAGGCGATTCACAATTTCTGATTTGTCAATGGATTTACAAACATTTCTAGATCTTTATTACACGAAATTGTGACTGAACATATACACTACAAAAAACTGTGTTTGAGATGGGTGGCGAAAATGCTAACAGACGGTCACAAAACGAAATGGATGGGAGCAGCCTTGGAATTTTTGCAGTGTTATGAAAGAGATGGAAATTGTTTTTTGAAAAGAATTGTCACTGGTGATGAAACATGGGTTTCTTACCCCATTCTTCCCCGAAAGCCAAGAAAGCAAAGCCACCTCTTTCTGCAAAAAAATCATGTGCACCATTTTTTGGGTCTGTCAGGGAATTTTGTTAGTGGAATTTATGGAACGAGGCACAACAGTCAACGCAGAAGTTTACTGTGAAACACTCAAAACGTTACGGCGAGCAATACAAAACAAAAGGCGTGGACTACTGACTTCCGGAGTGGTGTTTGTGCATGACAACGCGCGACCGCATACCGCACGTGTAACGACGGCGCTTGTTGATTCATTCAGTCATTCTCCTTACAGTCCAGATTTGGCTCTCAGCGATTTCCATTTGTTTTAGCATCTGAAGAAATTTCTTGCCGGCCAGAAGTTTGAAAGGGATGATGAGATAAAGGGAAACGTCCAGCAGTGGTTGAAGTCGCAGGCGGCCAAATTCTTTGAAGCGGGCATATTAAAATTAGTGCCAAGATACGACAAATGTCTCAACTTGCATGGTGACTATGTAGAAACGTAGATTAAAGTATGCAGAATTTTTGAAAAATAAATTAATTTGAAAATAATTTGTATCATTTTCTTAATGCCCAAACGGTACTTACTTTCTGGATCAGGTTAATACGTCTTGCAGCATACGAAAGATTTTAGTTCAAGCACTGAGCTATAGATGTTGCTTTGTGATCTTTTCAACTGACCCTTGTAATGGTTGTAATGGTAACGGTATAAAGTCATAAAAAGTTCTAATGGTAAAGTAAGTCAACAACAAATTCTAAGGAAAACAGCATAAATAAGTGCATAATATGATTTAAGTGCATATAAACATAAACCAATGTGATTATTACAAGAAAAATAATATTAACTGAAACATATAAATCATTTTAGAGAAGGAAAGGAATCAAATGTGTTTAACATAATTAATAGTTCATCTAGTTAATAAATACGCCTACTGACAGTGGAGCCAAAAAATGCTATTGCACAGTGGATGGATGCTGAAGCTCCATCAAGATGGACACTTTTTTGACAGCTCTTAATCCATCACTTTAATCAGAAGGCACCAACACATTTCTGATTTGCTGTATGGTGACAAGAGTTTCGTACTGAACAAAGAAGAAGCAAAAGCATAGAAATTATTGAAACATGGGTAAATAAGAAACTACTTAGGATTTCTTGGACTGGATATCTTTTGCGCATTCACAGAAACAATAAACACAGATTTCTTTGCTTAATATCAAAACCAAAATACAATACAAAAGTGAGACATAAAATTTCCTAACTGATAATATACATGAATAGTTCAGGTTAACATTAGTCCATCTATTTTAGCTTGTTGTTTTGTAACTTATTATATTCTCAATGAATGAATGAATGAATTAAATGTATCACTACAACTGGGAATTATCAGTTGTATTGTATAATGTAGGGTTACATGGCCGGTGTCAACATTATTAGGTTGAAATAAAACCAAGCTGTTAGGCTGTGGTCGGTTGCCAACAAATTGCAACATAGTCAGCTTATGTTTCGATCCCAGCTACTGGGAATCTTCATCAGAACCACAAAGTAACAGAGAATACGTATGGCAGATCTTAGCTGTACAATACCCAAGTACTTTTACTGGGTATAAGCAACTAGGCTTGTTACCCTGTGTAGTACCTTGCTTACCAGTCTAGTAAGTTGCTTATACCTGGTAAAAGTACTTGGGTATTGTTTAGCTAAGAACTGCCATATATATTCTCTGTCGCTTTGTGGCTCTGAAAATGGTTCTCGGTGGCTGGGGTCAAAATGTAAGCTGACTGTCACAATTTGTCAGCAATCAACCACAGCTTAACAGACTGGTTTTATTTCAACCTTCTTCTTCTTCTTCTTCCGGAGCTCTACAGGCCAGGATGACCCTTAACTTCTGTCACCACTTGCCTCCAGTTCTCTCTCTCTCTGTTGGAACGTTCCTCCAGTTTTGTACTCCCATTTTTCTTAAGTCTTTCTCCACCTCATGTATCAATCGCCTTCTGGGTCTGCCCCTTCTTTTTTGTTCCTGCCATGTTTCCATTCAGCACTTGCTTGGGCAGTCTTGCTGGCATGTCCCAGCCAGCTTATCTGCCTTGCCTTTATGAAGCACACTATATTTTTATGCTGCAATATTTAATCAATTTTAGCATTTTGAAGGCATCTGCACTCTCCTGCTTCCATTATTGGGCTATATATCTTTCTCACTGTCTGCCTTTCAAATAGTCTCAACAAATTTATTGATACAGCCGTGAGTGGCCATGCTTCAGTAAGTCATGACTGGTCTGATCAAGCTCTTGTAGATTTTCATTTTGGTTTTATGAGACAGAAGCTTGGACTTGAGAAGATTAAGAATTGCATAATAAGCTCTATTGCCAGCCATGATTCTTCTGTTTATTTCTTGTGAGATTTTGTTCTCCTCATTGAATTCTGTTTTTATTTCAACCTAATAATGTGTTATTAGTTGTATTCTGTGAAGACATAACACTGCATTTAAAGGCTAAGATATTCTTTATCATATTATGTAAAATATAATCGCTTTTACATCTATCTAAATTTGTTAATTCCACTAAAGCCATACCACTTTCATTTTCAGTAATGGTGAATACGGTCCGGGGCAGAATCTGTTCTTTTAATCCTTTGCCTACCAGAGTAATAATATCCTGGTATGGGTGTACAATACCGCTTAGTGGAACCGCAGTGAAGCTCATTATCTCTGCTACCGATGCATTCAAACTACACTTCACACCTCGCTCTCCACATAGCTGCATGCATTTTCTGAAATTTGTAAAAATATCTGTGTAGGTAGAAGTATTAATTTATTAATTACTGTATATTACTTTTAAATTAAAAACACATTATTTTACATAATTTTATATTAATATACATTGATAATACTAGTGTATTTTATTAACATGGAATTTATTTTTAGCGTACGGATTAAGGCACCAAAAGATGAAGTGTCTACAAAATAAAGGTGACTAAATTGAGTCAGTTAAGAAAAGCGACCAATGTTTGAAAATGACTATTACAAGATCGTGATTTAGGTATCCTGACACCCCTGGGCAAAAAAAGAAAAACAATTGCTGTCCCTATCCCCAAATATAAAAAAAGAAGACTATTTAATTTCCATGTCACTGTCTCATTCTATATGTGTGTTTTTGCATTGTTTCAATGTGCACAGAAAAATACTGGTTTTGAATAAAGTTATCTAAATCTAAAAAAAGACAGACTTTTACTTAATGTTAAATCTTACGTACAAAGTCAGATAAATGAGTGAATAAATAATCTTGAAAGCAATTATGAAAATGCCCATGATTGCAAAACTAGAAAACTACAGTACAGTTAAAGTATACAAGCAGTCCACTTGATCACTTGTGCTATACTTTCCTTCCTCCCTCAGCTTAACAATGTGACAACATATGGTTTTTAGCAACAAAAATTCCTGCTTAGGTGAGAAACTGAAAATTTTCACAATGGCACTAAATATATCATATTTCTTCTATACTCCAATTTTTCACCTCGCTCGTAAAATCTGCCACCATGAGCAAATGTCCAGCCCCCCAAAAAATATGGGCCTGACTATTACAATTGTGGTCTCAACATATATGATAGTGACATACACATATGGTTGTCTCTCAACACGTATATGAATATGAAAGTGGGCCTTGTTACAAGCAGATGAGCCTCTGATGAAGACTGTAATAGCCAAAAACTAGTTCAGGCTACGAGGTAAAAGTTTTTTTATATTTTCACCAATAAAAAATTAGTGATCCAAGTCAGTAGTGACATATTTATAATTAGTTAATCAACTGTCCGTTCATATCATGAACAAAAAAATCCAGGGACATTTTTTCCTACTGCTACTCTGTTTAGTTTTCAAAATAGTTTCCAAAATAACATAAACAAACTAAGCAAAATAATTTTATAACTGACTTAGTTATCAGTAAAAGTGCATTACACAGAACAGACTCATACCCAGTCTCCAAGTCAAGCCTGTAATTGCTGGGGCAAGGGGTATCCAAACACTGATGGCTTCCTATGAGGTTTATACAGATCTCTTGCAGTTTACATGCATCATCAACTGAACACTCGTCAAAATCTGCAACAGAGAATATTTGATGTTATACTAAATAACATTATCCTGCAACCTGTAAAATGTAGAAGCAGAAAAAGACATTTCAAAATTTCTATTAGAGAATATATTATTAAAAAATAAATAGATTAAAGTCATGGTGCCCATTGAAAAAAAAAACAAAAGGTTAAAAACATGTATTAAAAACAATGCACTGAGATTATTACTTTCCAGTTGAGAAATGATAATTTTTTTAACCTAAAGTAATATAGATTTTTGCCAGTGTTGAAATTCTTATAGAAATTTATTAATTTTTTGTAAAATGTGGTTGCAAGACTTGTCAGAATTTTGTAAAAAATATGAAATATACATTTTGCCTATAAATTGTCAATTCTAGTTTTCCATTGGTCTCATTATTCCTTCTTGTTATCTTTCAACAATCTTCAGTATACTTTCTTTAACTACAGTTCAGGTAAGATGTTTCTGACCTGTAGTTTTCCACCGGTCTTACTGATATCTTATGCAGTCTCAATTTATGTCAAGATATACTTTTAGATTTTCCAAGCTTTATTTTGCCATGGTATGTCTTAATTCCTGCTACCAATTTATTATGTGCTTCCTTATATACTTTGTTTAACAAAAGGCTACATTGTGTACAAAC
Organism: Magicicada septendecula; assembly: GCA_034769895.1. Lineage (NCBI taxonomy): Eukaryota > Metazoa > Arthropoda > Insecta > Hemiptera > Cicadidae > Magicicada > Magicicada septendecula. Next base: position 848,670,306 of record CM068368.1, read on the forward strand.
AAGCCACTAACAATTAAAAAAATATAATTACAGTATTTCACTACCGACTTGAAACACAACTTTGTGTTCCGAGTCGGTAGTGATATAATTACATTTAGTTAATCAAGTTAATCAACGGACACATCGTGGACAATGAAATCCAAGGAATTAAAAAATATGTAACATTAAGTTATGTAAGTTCAGTAGGTTGATTAGTTCTCTCTCTCTCTCTCTCTCTCTCTCTCTCTCTCTCTCTCTCTCTCTCTCTCTCTCTCCCCCCACACACACACACACATCTTCTTCTTCTTCTTTTAGTGTCCTGCCTAAATCAGTCATTGACGATTTCCATCTCAATTATGTCATTATATCCTTATATTTTTCTCAGTCTTGTACAGTGCGCAATACTTCTTCAGCAGCAAGGTCTGACCACTGTTGGAGGTTACAGACCCAAGATAGTTTATTCTGATCAATCCATTTTTTACCTTCTATTTTTCCACTTAGAATGAGTCTTAGACAGGAGTATCGGAGACCTCTTTGTATATGTCCCAAGTACGCAAATTTTCTTTTTTGATAGTTGCAAGTAGTTTGGGCTTGTATCCCATTCTGTTAAGTGCTGAATCATTTTTAGTATCACTTGCCCAAGAAACTCTCAATAGGCATCTAAAGTGTCACCTTTCAAAAGTATTAATACAATCTATAGAATTGCTACATAACGCAGAAAAAGTGTTGCACCATTACAAAACATTCTACATGTTTCTCGGCTAATCCAGTGGAATCCAGTTGTAATGTGTATGTGCGTACATATTGCTGCTACTTTGAGATGAAGGACAATTACGTGACACTTGTCACGTGTCTGCCGAGACTGATCTAGATTTCACCAGTCCGCGCACGCTGTGTGCAAGGCCGGAGTCAATTACGTTCTGGTATTTTCTAGTAGCATTCTTGACGCGTAGTGTGGAATATTCTGGTATTTCAGCAGGGTATAAATAAAAGTACTCAGCGATGCTCAGTTTCAGTTATTGTCAGGCGATTTACACAGTATTTACGAATGCCAGGCGATTTACGAAGTATTGTGGCAAAGTGTTATGTGTTTTATAATTGTGTGGGACAATTGTAATACAATTGTGTTTTATATTAGTTGTTTTTATTGTTCATCTTCTTTTTTCATAGTACTAAACTAATATAGAATATTGAAACTTTCACTTGTGAAACTTACTTGTCTTTTCTTCCCGTACGTGTTTCGGTGCACATCACGCCAAAACGCGTACGGGAAGAAAAGACAAGTAAGTTTCACAAGTGAAAGTTTCAATATTCTATATTAGTTTTATATTAGTTGACATTTTTATTGCGTGTGAACAATTTTTATTTGATATGTTGTAAGAGAATATCTTGTTGATTACAAACTGTTTAATTGTTATAATTAAAGCTGGTTTTTAGTGACTTCATTGGTGTCTTGTATTTTGTTTTCCACTGTACCACACAAAGATCAGTAGACCGTCGTAACAGTATTTTGTTTTAGTGTCCATGTTTCTCATACATATATGAGAACAGACCACACACAACATCTAACAAATCTCTCTCTGAGACACACACATACATATTCAATTATATAAAATATTAAGTTTTGTTTAAGAATAATTTACAAACTACTAACCACTGCAAGTATCCCCATTTAGGGTGTAACCAGGTTTACAGACAAACTGTTCTTGTGGTTGTTTGTGCTCTACGTAATCACCCATACTGCTGACATCTTGTGAACCCACATCATAATAGTCATTGTCTCCAGCATCTCTGTAGTCATCATTTCCACGCCATGCTGTAACAATCAATAAAGAAATTAGTAACTTGAGAACTGACAGTAAGAGTTCTGTTATCATCCACATGTCAAAATACCCAGCGCAGGCAAAACCAGTTACACACGTAAAATGGCTAAACAAAATTGATTAAAATACACCCTCATACAATTTTATAATTCATTGATGTTGATATAATGCTAATTGTATTTGTAAGTTAACTTTTTGCAACAATGCTAAAATATGGAACTGTATATCAGGCAGCTAAAGATGCAGTGAGCTCTTGGACACAGAATTCAGTGTGTTGAAACAAGATTTTAGAGTTGCCTATTGTGGATGATAGGCCACAGCTGGATGTTAAATATACATCAGATTTGTGGGATGCCATTACTGGGGTCATATAAATAAATAAATATATCACACACACACACACACACATGTATACAATCTTTTGTAATTTAAATACCTGGTTAAATACCTGCTGGCCTTACTAGTTACTGAGGACAACATTATGGTCGAAGAAATAAAAGAAGGGGTTGGAAACAGATGTTACTTCTCCTGACAAGGAATATTTCACTGTAAAAACATAAGCAGAGCAACGAAGATTTATTTCTATAAAACAGATCTTAAGCCAGTGGTCATGTATGGGTCTGAAACTTGGACAATGACACTGACAGAGGAAAAGTGATTGCACAGGTGGGAAAGAAAAGTCCTGATGATATTTGGTTTAATGAACATCCAAGGGGGATGGAAATAAGGACGAATGAAGAAATCCAGCAAATCTATGGAGAACAAGATATCGTAACTGACATAAAGAAAAGTAGAATCCGGTGGGCAGGGCATGTCAAGAGAATGTCAGTGACATCCACATTGAAGAAAATTTGTTTGGGGAGACCTGGTGGAACAAGAAAGAGGGGTTGATAAAACGATGCATGGATGATCTTGACGATGACCTGTGCGCAGGTTTGGAGTAAGAAGATGAAGACTGAGAGCAGAGGATCGAGACGACTGGAGGCGGATTGTCCAGCAGACCAAGGCTCTTCAAGAGCTGTAGCGCCAATTAAGAAAGAAGAGAAGTAAGATACAATCTTTTGTAAATCCTGGACCCAGCCAAAACAGAGCAGGAATTTTTTCCTTGCCCACTGGGGATGTTAAACCACTGGAAGCCATTATGTCTAAGGCCACATTTTCACTAGGGGAACAATGAGCTATTGATCTGACCATGTGCTCGCTCGTTCAACTGTTCTGGAAATTGCTGTTTGCACTGAATGAGTTTCAGTTCAGGACAAGTATTATTTCAAGACACATTCAATGTATAGTGTACACACATTTGTTGAGAATGAACAAGATAGATACTTTAATCATGGCTGGTGCTGCAGTTATCATTATACATTTTTTATTAAAAAAGGAAAGAAAAAAGCATGCTGGGTATCAATGTTTCTGAAGAAAAGAAGTGTACAAAATATACATATAGCTGTCACATTATAATTGTTGCAATGAATTTCTAAGGGTTTCATGGCCAGTGCCAACTCTGTTAATATTATTTTCTTCTGGGCTATTAGGCCGTGGTCTATTACTGTTTACAACAGATGTTTTGGCCCCACCATTGGGGTCTATCTTCAGCATCTCGAATGATCGAGTGAGTAACTGGCAAGATGTATGCCAGTTCCCACAGTACTGATATATTCAAACATCCCATAAAAACAGTTCTTTAGTCAGATACTTGTAGCATGGGAAATTGAAAAATTTGCATGGCCTATTTCATCAGATCTCGTATTTACTGGCAAATTGTACAAACACTCGAACTTTAAGTTAATACATAAGTGCAACTTGGGGCCTAACTTTGGGGGGGGCAGGGTAAAGCTTCATAAATTCACGTGTGTAGTGAGACCATCTATATAATAAAATTAATAAAGTATATTATATACAAAATTAGAAAATTTTTAGTAATAATTCTTAATTAGTAAACGAGGGACAATTTCATTTTTTAATGATCAACAAACCTTTCTTCATAAGTTGTACTTCCAGTTATGTTTACCTAGAACAAATATACTGTAGGCCTATAAACATAAACAATTTCAGTTCTGCCAATTCTTATACCCAGTTTTCGTAAACGCATCCTCTCCCTTAGGCACACTGTCACAAAATGCTGGGCAGTAGTAGCAGTAAGCCGAATCAGTCACAACACAAAGAAATTTTCAAATTGCCAGTCAGGGAATTTTCAAATAAATTAAGCCGTGTTACTCCTTTGCATTTCTTATCTGCCATTTCCCAGCACTTATCAACACAAAAAACCAAAACAATCACAACAATAACAAATTAAGAAAGAGACAAACGATGTGTACTTTAACGGACTATGTACACGACCGAGTAACTGACCATGTTTGTATCAGTTTCAGTTAACAAATAACAGTTCCAAACGACCGTCTTTTAAGATTCGTGAACAAAGCCATCAACGTCTTGCGGTGTTCCAAAACAAGTCTCTGTTCATGTAAAAGGCACGCATTGTATTCCAGTTAATTAGGTCTCTTAGCGTTTTTTTTTTCGAACAGAAATATTATTTTGACAAATATCATTCAAATCTCTCAAACATTCCCCTTACAATTTTCTTCGAAAGAAATAAGAATAATAAATTTATGGCAACTAGTCATCTGATAACAGTACAGACGTTGATAAATAGTGCTTACTGTGCTCGGAAGCATAGAAACTGTCTCCTGTTTGACTATTTGTTAGTTTTTATTTATAAACAACTGGAAACAAAATTTTATAATGCTCGGAACATTAGGAGGGGTGCCCCCCATTGACCCTCCCAAGTTACGCCTATGAAGTGCAAGTCAGTCTGGTCTGCTTATCTTACATGTGCAAGTGATGCCATCAGTATCCAGAACAAAGCTGCGTGGACACAGACATCGGTAGCTCCCTTTGGTGTTCTGGCAGTCGTGTGAACAAGGATTGCCTTCTACACATTCATTTATGTCTGAAATCAAATAATAAATGGTAGTTCATAACTGTATGTATATGAAATTAACAATTAATGTTTTATATAATGTATACATATGCACATATTATTGTTAAATCTATTATACATAATTATTGTTGTGCACAGATACATAGTTGAATGTTTAATTGGATTTTTTTAATATAACTGTGTATTTTGTTTATAATATGGGCTTACATTCTTTTTGTACGAATTTTCATAAGCCACTTCCTAATTATCTCAGAATAAGAAATTTAAATGAATCATTAAAAACTGTAAATAAATGTTTAAAAATATCAATAATAAAGTAAAACTTTTTATATTTTATACATAACACAACTTTGAATTAGTACTAACACCACTGTTATTATTATTATATTTTCAGTGAAGGGTTAGTGAGGATCGGTCAAACACAAATTTTAACTTATTTGCGTCGACGTTTTGACAATGTTTATTGCCATCATCAGGACAATTCTTACTGACACCAAACACACAACTGTAAATTGCCCTGACCAGCCGCCCTATTTATAAAACAGAAACAGATGACTATTTCCTTCAAAAGTCAAATAATCTACACGCGTCATCTCCATTTCCTTCAAAAGTAAAATAATGTACAAGCATCATCTGTTTCTGTTTTATAAATAGGGCGGTTGGTCAGGGCAAATTTACAGTTGCGGGTTTGGCGTCAGCAATAATTGTCCTGATGATGGCAATAAACATTGTCGAAACGTCGACGCAAATAAGTTAAAATTTGTGTTATTTTTTACCGATCCTCACTAACCCTTCACTGAAAAATTCATTGATTGATGGTCACTACAAATTTAAGGATTTAATTACTATTATTATTATTATTGTTATTGTTGTTGTTTAGTTGACTGAATTAAAAGTAGTATTATAATTGTTTACAAGTTCAGTTTTCTCAGTCCAGATGCCTTACCTACACATCTCTTTCTGTTATGCGACATCCGGAATCCCTTACGGCACACACATTTGTATGATCCAAAGTGGTTTTCACATATTTGACTGTGATGACAAACACTGTGCCTGGCTTCTTGACATTCGTCAATATCTGAATCACAAACAAGGTCATTATATTGTCAATGCTTGTAATTATAAATTAATTTTTGCCGAATACTTGAGTTAAAACTAAGTCTTGTGAAAAATCGAAGTCAGATTTGATCTAGTAACAGGATACAGACATAAAATTATTTATCTCTTTCGTCTCTGAGTATAAACAAAATATTAGAGACCGGTTATTATATAAATCAACCAAACATCGATTGTCAAATGGAGAGCTGAAGGATGTATCTACTTATTCAACTGAACATTCTTATTTATTCAAGAACATGCTGTACGCTGTCACTAACACCTGGCAAAGGTTGCATACAAAACCGTGGAGCTGAGATTTACATCTAACAACTTTTAACTCGCTGAGGGATCTTCAATTGGTAGGGGATACTGTATAGCATGGGCAGCAGGTCCACCACAGCGAATGTGTTAACATTATTTTATTTATTTTGCAACAGTACATTACGCAACCTATTTTTAGCTGGTGACAAAAGAGTCACAATTACGCACACTAAATGGAATGTGTTTACAATTGTTGTTTGGGTGAGGTGGAACAGAATTGCGTTGTTATGTATTTAAACTGTAAACAAGTGTTATGTCAACCAGTCAGCCAATGGCAGCAATGTGTGGCTGAAACCAGAAAAAAACTGGTTGTAATTGCGTAGTAAAACGGACAGCATTGTGTAGAACAAAAGCAATGGAAGTCAGTCTCACGATCGCCAGCAACCAGTACACACGTGTTTACAGTGCGTGTGGGCAACCATTGTAGGCCGAACAGCAAAGGTAGGCCTACCACTTTCAAAAGTATAAAATAATGTAAAATTATACAAATCAGTAAACAGGAGTTTACCGAATTTTCCAACATTTTATTTTTATTGTAATTATCATAAAAAATGGATAAAAACTGTGAAAGCGCGTGGTTACGCCCGAGTGGTGCAACGACCAGGTGAAGTGAAAGTGGGACTCGCCAGGTAAGTACTAAATAATAAAAGACAAGCGTTTAAAAAAATTTGTCAATTGCATTTAAACAAACAAAAAACAAAATTATGAAATAAAATGGAGGGAAACTGATAGAGTGTGAGCGAGAGAGAGCAAGAGAAAAGCGGGGGGGGGGAGGTATTTTATTTAGTAAAGAAAATAAAGTGCCAACATTTAACATTTAATTTGCTACCATTTTTCTTTTTGTTTTGTTTTCTCTTTTATATTTGTAATATTAAACATAAAAATTAAATATAATATATACATCAAGAAACGGACTGTAGCAAAAAGTGTCTGAATTAATATTAAACAATATTTCATTATAATAAAATAAGAATTTTTATTACAATGTGTTAATTTATTATGCCACGCTACCTGTAACCTATTCTCTGTGTCCCAAAGTTCAACTAATGGCCTTGGAATTTTTCTGTGAGGGAGAGTTGGTATTTTAAATTGTTTTTCACGGGGAAAGTTGTTATGGTTTTCAAATTTCCTCCAATAAAAATGTGGTGGTGACCCTGGGGCTTTTGGTGTTTTTGAAATCTGCTGAAGGTAAGGTACTGCAATAAAACATTGCAGTAAGGGAAGTGTAGCCAGGACTACATGCTGTTATAACAGGTTATGACGTTATAGACATGTTAATATTTGATTTTTTTCCGAATATGTAAATTAGATGTAAGTATTAATATAAGAGTGGGGCAAAAAACTATTATGTATTAAAACGCCCATAAATGTATTTGTGATTATGTCATGTGCGAGAAAAAGGTGCGAGTGCGCGTGTCAGTCGTATTTTTATGAATAGCTCAAGTATAAATTAGCGTACCGAACTGAGATTTGGACAGTGCACGCATCTCAAATAGCGCTGTATTTTCTGGGTGTCAGATGCTTGCTACGTAGTATGTAAATTGGGATTTTATTAGTAAAAAGCCGTTTCTATAAAGTCCTTATCTTTTAGAAGGGAGAAAAGTCTTAGATAAAATCTATACCTGCTGCTGCAAAAATCTGGAAATCGTTTCAAGTAATCATCTATCAGTTGTAGCCATCAATCGCGTGATAAGCTGTTTCGACCAATCAGCGGCCCCAATTTTCCACTAAGATTGGGTCTCCGCCGGCGAATATCAAGTCAGTTCTATCCTGCAGCTCGAATTTTTCAGACGTGCTCTCTGTGCGAGTTACCCGTGCAGAAACGTGTTTTTGGACGAGTGATCAGGGTCAAATTTGCGACGAGTTGCTGATACCTTGACAAGGTACGAACTCATTAAAAAAAACAATAAGATATTCAACTTTGTTTACCAGTGCTAGTATCGCGTGAATCAAGATTTCCGCATAGGGAAGGTGTATCCACCCGGGGTACTCCTGTGTGATCGCAAGGACACCTCAAGACGCGGGAAGGTGCATGCTTAACGCACCAAAATAAGTGAGATTAAATTACAACCCAATTTGTGCCTTGAGATTAGATTAGACTGATTACCGGTGTGACGGCGTGCGCGCGTACAAGAGGAGCCCCAGCGACGCGAGAGTTTGCAGAAAGGAGGAGCAGAGTACGGCGATTCACAGGACTGGCAGTAAGACAAATCAACCCACGAAAACAACATCCAAGTAACCAATTGACATTTCTTTTTAAAAATCAGATCAATCTGATTTAGTGACGATTTTGAAATAAAATAAATATTTTGTGTACTACAAAGCATATACAAATTTTGTCTTAAAATATACAACCTTGCTCCAGATAACTGTTTATGTGTTCCATTATTATTATGCCTAACATTTGTTTTGTCGCAGTACGTAAAGTTAGTAACGGGGTTTAATTCCTTCTTGTTCTTCTATCACTGCTTTTTAATTAAAAAGCGATGTTTTGGCTAAACAACAAATTAGTAGCCATCTTCAGGTAAAAATAAAACTAAAACATCACAAATAAAAGGTAAACAATACTCTGTTCCACAACTGACAGAGAGTCAAAGACAGTCAGAGAGTAACCGACTTTTGTGGGACAGAGTATTGTTTACCTTTTATTTGTGATGTTTTAGTTTTGTTTTTTCCCCAGAAGACAGCTATCAATTTGTTGTGAAACTGTAGCATTGCTTTTTAATAAAAAGCAGTTATCGAAGAAGTCCGCCTCACTAGTAGGCCTAATATCAATAAGTCATCACTGACGTCGTTTAAAGAAATAGCACTCCGTCTTGTCAAACTGATGTCAGGATAGTGGGTCATTACTTATTTTTCTGAGGAACCATTAGAGGTCAACGTTTCAAAAGATATAAGAAAATTAATTGGGTTAGAATTGGGGTGATTTGTGCTAATAATTGTGTCCACCACTTGTAATAATAGATAGTGATTATAGAATGTATGGCTAGATCCTTTTCATAGTGAAGTGTTAGTCTAATATATTTACTACAGTGTTCCACATAGAAATTACTGTTGGCTGAAATTAATACTTTAAAATAGTAATTGCTCAGAGAATTTAAACAAAACCATATAAATATTCCCTGATTGGTTGCTTTGTTCTTGTACAATACCTTTCAGAATCTGAACATGAATACAGTAGCTCTATGAAAGGGACAAAGATAACACATGAATATACAAGAAACATTCAAGAATATGGAAACAGTACGACAGAACACCTGAGAATTGATCAACTCAATCATTTTTGTAACTTGCACAACATTGGAGGCACCTTAACAATAGCATGTAATACATTTGTATAATCAAATGAAAGCAGTTACCTGTGCAGTGCTGATGTCTTGTATCTAGTTTGAAACCCTGTGGACATTTATCTTTATCTGATATCCTTGAAATTTCAGATGCTGCTTCAAATTTGATTTCGTGTGATTTTGGATTATACTTTGTCCTTATATCTCTTGTTGACATCCGTTCAACTAAGTATCTATACGAAAAAAAGGAACATAATTCTAAAAGTAAATAATTCAAGATACGCAGTACTCAGATTGTTAACATAAATGTAGGAATTTCAGATAAATATTGTTACGAGAAGTGTACCAAAAATCCAGAACATTCTCCAGTGTGGGTTGTGTTGTGTCATTCACGTAGGTGGTTCTAGTGAGTTCCAGGAACACTTGAGATATGCATGAAGCCGCTGACGTGCAGTAAGGAGGCAAAGCTGTACTGCACCTCTGTGAGGCCTATATAAAGCCATAGGAGCCGGATTGTCAGTTCAGTTACGTGAGCGATTTTCGCTAGTGCGGATTGAGTGTTTGTCGACGTGAAGAATTCTTGTGTTAATATAGTTGTGTTTTATATTAGTTGACATTTTCATTATGTGTGAACAATTTTTATTTGATTTGTTGCAAGAGACTGTCTTGTTCATTACAAAATGTTTAATTTTGATAATTAAAGCTGGTGATTAGTGACTTAACTGGTGTCTTGTATTTTGTTTTCCACTCTACCATACGATGACCAAGTAGACCGTCATAATAATATTTAAAAAAAGTACGGTATTGAAAAGGCTGTAATGAAAAACGTGGAGAAAGTACTTTTACTGAGCTCTACCAACTTTTTCTGGCATTTGCCTACATATTTATATTTATGAATATAATTATATTTAGTAGTTAAACGTTGGTATGTAACAAAAGAGAACTACCCTATTTACAACTTCTACACTTCGTGAGTACACAGTTCTGTAACTTTTCTGTAGTACAGTAGTCACTTTAGCCAGACAAAATTTTGCATGCAACAGATTAAATATTGTAATGTCTCCCATGCTTATTAGGATTTACGTCTATTTTTAACGATATCTAACTGAACGAGTTGACTTCTTTTTAAGCCCTACGTTGTTAGCGTCATTTGTAACGTCTCCCACGTGATTCGCGTCTTCTCGGTTACAATGTTTGTTATCTGTTTGTGTTATTTGTTTGGATTCCGATAATGTTATTTACTTTCTAAAATCGAGAGTGTGTGACTATGAATTATATTAACCAAGTTATCTTAATTTCGTATTAAATCAGGGCAGTTGTTTGAAGATAGGTAGGAGAGAGAGTGAAAGAGAGCTAAAGAGAATTGCTCTCTTTGTATACGATCTAGTACTTCAAAATTTTTCCGCTCGTTGCATCAGCTGTTTTCTATTTACGAACCCATATAAGGTTATGTTATTTTTGCAGTACTTAATAATCTTCTGATGACTGGGCTGATTTTCTTACTCTTCTCGGCTATTCCTTATTTTCCTGTAACAAACTACTATCTACCAGAAATAATACACAATCAATTACCTAAAAGCAAGGCATTTATTGAATTTATTTTTATTCAATGGATACTATTGTCTCCAAATCATAAATTGACAATCGATTATTTTTCGAAATCACAACATTATTTCGATATTAGTTTTACATTACATATAACACACAACAAATGTTTTCAATTACAGTTTTTTAGAAAGAAAAATTAATTAATTATATTTACCAGGGTTATTTGAGGTTCTTTGAACTTTAAGAACGTCAGAAATGCATATTTTTTTTGTATCATACTTTACATTCAATAATATTTGTTTACTTTAAAATCTGATTCAATGAGTTTGTTTTTAAACCGCCAGAGCGCAGACTACGTGTCTTCACCTACAGTAAGACAAGGAAGATGGCTGCCATAGTTTCACCATGCACACACGTTTGACAAAATTTTTGTTAAATAAAATAAAGTTTATATTGTTCACCCTGTTTTCTTATAAATTGGAATATGTGGTACTGTTTCTAGTGTTCGTTACTTATTGGTGATGTATAAATTTTTTATTTATTAAAGGAGACGATCTCACCCAAATATATTTTAATTCTGGAGTCTAGGCCGAGTGCTGTTCTGCTGGATTTACGTTTTCATTGAGTTTCTGGCGTGAATTATTGTTGTTTCAAAGATGTCTCTGATGTAGTGAATGGTGCTGACTCGTTTCATTAATTTTGTAGTGGTTTGTTCCGAATGATAGTTATAAATTTTTTTAAATTTTACTGGACATTACATTTTTTTCATCTGCTCACTTTGAATACAATTGAACAATTAATTCAATTTCTTGTTGATTAGTTACTCTTGGTAACCAAGAAATTGATGGTTTTTTATTGGCTAACCTAGGTACCATTTTAGTAAATAGGCTAGTATTAATTATTATTATTTCATTTCTTCTTTTAGAAAAAATACTCCTTTACAAATTTTAGCGATAATTAAATTTAATTTATATAAGGTCTTTCTTCACCTCTTATTTAAACTTGGCTACCGGTATTTTATTATTTAATGATTATTATTTTAGTTTATTTATGACTTATATTTCAGTTAATGTATTCTTACTCTACATTATTTTGTTTTCCACTCCATCTCTCAATATTATATTAATTAGCCATTATTAGTTTGATATAACCCTGGATTCCTTTAAACATAAACAAAAATAATATATTAATTACAGTGATATTGCCTTTGTGGCCTAACTACACAAAACTACAACAACTTATCATTAGTATTACAGTTTATTATTATAATACTGCATCTTGCATCTGCATCACAATTTTGTGAGATGTCCTTTTTAAATTTTTAACACTTCCACATAACCTACTATGTTTCACTTTGCACACACCACACGTTTATGATTACACTTAGCACATTGTTTTCAATTGCTACAGTGTTTTGTGTACAAAGGTTTTTATAGTATGATACATAATCCCCATTTCTGACTTTTTGAATGGGTAATTACTGATTTTATTATTCTTATGATTACATGCATACTTCTTTATTACTTATCAGTATTGGGCAGGGGTTATGTAATGTTACATAAAGCTCCCCCACTAGAACAGATTTATTTTTATTTCCTTTTTAAAATTAATCATTGAATTCCTCATTCTTCTCCTTCCTTTACCAATCTTCATAATATATTTTCATTTCTGCTTGGTTATATACACCTTTTATTTTGTTATTATTAATTGACTTTATTTCATATGTATTATTTCCCTTCACCTGGGTTACTAGGTATGACCCAGTATAAAGTAGAAGTAACTTCCTCGCTATACCCTCTATAGAACTGGGTAGTTGTCTATTTTTTATTAGTACCTTATCCCTTACTTTATATGTGTTAAATCTTTTCTTCTTACCCATTTCCTTTTTATATTAAAGTTCAGCTTTATGCAGCAACCTATTATGCATTTCTATTTTATTAAATCCTACTCTCTCTCCTGGAGGAAAATTCACTAATGATATTTTTTCTCGGGGTGGTGGTTTTTCAAACATTACTTGATAAGGACTGGTCCCAATCGTTTCATGGTATGACCAGTTAAGGAAGGTTTCAGCTGGTTCAAGGTACTGGCTCCACTCACTATGTTCTTGGTGACAATAAGTCCATAAAATTCTCCCAACTTCCCTCAAGACACGTTCTGCAGGATTACTACTCGGGTGATATACTGATGTTTTATATGTTCTTACGTCAAATTTCAGCAATTCCTCCTTCCACTTCTTCTTTCCTCGAAACTGGGTACCATGATCAGTTACTATGGTTTCTGGTTTTCCCACTTCTAGCAGGTACTTCTGAATAATAACTTCTAAAATTTTCTTTGTGGTAGCTCTACTGATTGGGTAGAGTTTCGTATACTTGGTATAATGATCGAAAATAATTATTATATATTTAAATCTATGTCTCCCTCCACTTCTGGGAAAAAGGGCCACATATGTCTAGCAAGGTTTTCTCAAGTTTACTGTTGGATGTTATTGTAATCATAGCTCCAGTTCTTTTTTCATTATTTATTTTTACTAATTGGCATATTTTGCAATTTCTTAGTACTAATCTTACTCGCTTATTTATTGCTTTTATATAACAATGTTCTGATAACGCTTTAATAACCTTGAGTGGTCCCATATAACCATATCTTTCATGGTAGTCCTTTATTATGGCTACTTCAGTTACTTCGGGTACACACATTCTCCACACATGATCCTTAATGGTTGGATGGCTGAAAAGGTTCTTCATGAACACAGAAAAATGTTGTTATTTTGTAGTATCCTGTCTCTAATTTTAATTAATTTGGGGTCCGTTTTTTGATCTACTTTTAATTTACTGATTATTTCCTGTAACTCTCTCTTTAATTTGATAATGTAATATATTTTACCAATACTCTCCTGCTCTACTTCAAATGTTCGTTTTTCTAGGTGCACTCGTGACAGTCTGTCTGCTATGATATTCTTTTTCCCCGGGATATATTCCCAATCTAAATTGTATTCTTGAAGTATCAACACCCATCTGATGAGCCTACCGTGGTTAAGCTTACAGTTTTTCAAAAATGATATTGACCTATGGTCGATCCTTATAGTTACTGGGTATCCCAATATAAATGTACAGAATCTTAAACACGAAAACACAACACTCAGCAGTTCCTTTTCAGTCACTGTATAATTTCGCTCACAACTACTCAGTACCCTGCTTGCAAAGCTGATTATCCAATGATTGCCTTCCTCATCTTCCTGATATAATTCACTTCCAAGACTAATATTGCTGGCATCACAATTGATGAAAAAACGTTTATTGAAATTTGGGTGGTGTAGCATTATGCTATTTAAGAATTTATCCTTTAGTAATTTAAAATTATTGTCTTCATTTTCTTCCCACTTCCATTTGTTTTTCTTCGACAGTAAATGTTGGAAATTTGCTGTCACTTCTGAATAACCATGTTGAAATTTCCGGTAATAGTTGCATATTCCCAAAAAAGATTGTAATTGTTTTAAATTTTTCTGTTTCAGAAAATCCTAGATAGCTTTTACTTTCTCGGGTGATGGTTTTATCCCAGTAGCAGACAGAATGAATCCTAAAAATGGTAATTCATGTGTTATAAATTTTGATTTGTCTAATTTCAATGTTATATTATTTTGTAGCAGCTTATTTAATACTGTTTCCACTCTATTACAATGCTCCTTCCACGTGCACGAAGTAATCAATATGTCATCGACATATACTGTTGTGAAATATAAAACTTCTTTACCCAGAATTTGGTCCATACATTGAATGAACATGGCCACAGAATTTACCAATCCAAAAGGCAAACGTTTGAAATGATAATTTCGTCCTTCAAATATAAAAGTGACATATTGTCTACTGTTAGGGTGCAATTCTATCTGCCAATAGCCGCAAACGGCATCCCAAGTACTCATGTACTTACATCCATAAAATTTCTTCATTATCTCATCAATCTCACCTGGAGACGTGCGGTCATTAATGAGCATCTTATTTAGCTCCCGAGCATCGAGGCATAATCTTACTTGACCATCTTTCTTTGGTATAGCTACCAATGGGCTGGTATACGGGGAATTGTTTCTTTCAATTATATCTTCCATTATCATCCTTTGAATTTCTTTTCTTGCTGCTTCTTTCAAAGCTTGAGCAATGGGATAAGACCTTTTATTAAAATTGACATTGTCCTTGAACTTTAACTCACACAGGAAATTTTTAGTTTTTCCTGGTGAATCCGAGAATACCGTTCTGTATTTATTATAAATTTCTATAAGTTGATGTTTTTCTTCTACACTGATTGTTTCCTGGGCCTGCCTCTCTTGAAACTCCATGATCTCTTCTATCTTCCCTTGCCACATCTCTGACTCTGTTACTTTAGTATTTTTACCTATTAACCACCTATTATTCTCCCTAACATAGTATGAGCTCAGACACTGAGGGGCACTTTGGCAACCAATTATCTCAGCCGATAACTCACCTTCTTCTGTACTCAGTGTAACCTTACCACTGGCCAGATTTATAACTGCAGTGTGTCGCCGTAGCATATCACACCCTATTAATATCCTAAAAGGTAGCCCTTTGGCTACTAAAAATCCCATAGGTATTCCTATTCCACTGTTAGTAACATTCAGAGATACTTGCTTTCTAATTGTTTTATTTTGTTTCCCGGTGGCGCCAATAATTGTTAAATTGTTAATTGGTAATGCAGGTATTCTTTCGGTAGTTAATTCAGTAATCCGGTCAAGCTCTAATTGGTCAATAATTGAAACATTTGCTCCTGTATCAATCATGGCTTCTGCTAATACTCCATTTAATTTTATTTGTATATAAACTATATCATTGTTTAATGGTGACTCTTTAATGGCTCTTTCTTCCATTAATTCCGCCTGTAATTTTTTTAAATAATGGTTTCTGATAATTGTTATTGGTTTCTTTAATTTATTATTAGGACTTTGGTAAATTCTGTGCCTGGTTGTCTCTAGCAGTGACGGGCTGTCACTTCTTCTCACTGCTGGTACCCGTTTCCCCAACTTCCGTCATTATTATTAGATTGTTCAACATTCTCACTATGTTGAGGTTCGTTTGAATGCCTTCTTTCTTCTCATTGGTTCTAGATCTTGGTTGTTCTTCGCTCCTACTTCTTTGCGGACCTTCCTCTCTTTGATACGAACTATTTTGATAATTTCGGTTATTAAAATTTTGCCGTCTTCCTTGGTAATGATTATGGTAATAATTATTGTTGGCCCTTACATAGTTTACTCTTGGTCGAGTGTCTCTGGGTTGTTCGTTTCTCCGATCCTCAGTATTTCCGGATCTCCATCTACTCCTCCTGTAATACGATTCTTGCTCATAGTTTTCTAAGAGGGTTTCCATACCTCCGATTGTCCTTATCTGTCCGCTTAATCGAGCACTGGTAATCTTTTCCTCAAAATGATATGCTATCTTGGTTACCAGAGACTCTTCTGGGATCTTCGGGTCTAAATACTTTGCCACACATACCTTTCCCAAAAAATAAGCAGTAGGTGTCTGTCCTTTACTGCTGTCATACCTCCCATGACAGATATCATCTCAAATAATATTTTGCACTGATTCAGACCAGTACTTCAGCTTGAACAACCTTTTAAAATTTTCATAATCACACACCTCGTTCCTAATGACAGTCCACCAGTTGTCATTGATGTTTTTAAAACACTCATCTAGTGTACCTTTGATCATGTTCCATCGGTTTTCTTTTGACCGGTTTAATATTTCGTCAACTCTTCCTAAAAATTCTAGTGGGTTCCTTCGATAATCTTGAAAGTTTACACTTTCACTACTATCTTGGATAGTATGTTGAGCGTTGCATGTCAATCTTAAACCCATTCTATCTACCTCCCCTTGTAGGTTTGTTTGTAAATGTTGTAAATTTTCTAATTTTTCTCCCTGATTATTAAACTGGTTCTTTACGTTTTCTATTGTCTCATTAAAATCGGTGAATTTACTGGTTATGTTGCTTTTCATACTGTCCAACTGATCATTATTTTCCTGGCGTATGGCCATTATTCGAACTTGATTACTTTGTTCCTCTCGATCCATTCGGGCATCTATTCCTGTTCTGATTTGTTCAATCGTTTCTTCTGTTTTATCTAATCTTTGATTGGTTTCTATTATTTTCTTTTCTGTCATCTCCTTGAATTCCTCTACTTTTTTGTTAAGTGTTTTGTTAACATTTTCAATTTTACCCTCGAGAGTTTCCCTTAACTCCTTATTGAAGTTCTCCATCTTACCCTCAATTTGTTTTAAATTTTCTTCGTTTATTTTCTCAATTTGTTTTAAACTGTCCCTCAAGGTTTCATTTTGCTTCCTTGAGTTCTCCTCCTGTTTCCTAAAATTTTCATCTATCCTGTCAAATTTTTTGCTCAAGGTTTCATTTTGTTTCTTCAAGTTTTCCTTATTTTCCTTAGATTTTCGATATTTTTCTCATTTGTTTGTTTATTGCTTTCCATTATAATTCTCAACATCTCCTGCGTTCTCATGTCTTCTTTTTGGGCGGATTTATCTGGTTGGTCCCCTTGGGCATCCTCTTCAATTATTTCCTTTTCCGTGTCCGTAACTACTTCGGTTTCATCTTTATCGCCTGTCTGTTGTTCCATTTCACTGTCCGTGACTTGTAACAGGACAAAAAGCCTGTTTTCATGATTATGGGATATAAAGATTTTTATTGTATTCGTACATGTCAAATATGGTTAGGTCAATTTCCCTATGTCTGCATAAACAACGCAATCCCATCGATACGATTCAACTCAAGGCCGAGGGCGTACGTGGAAAATAAAACGTACACAATGGCGGTTCTGATCGACACAAGCAAATTGGTATGACAAATATTGACACACGTCACAGCGATGACGAGGAACAATGCCGTCAGCTGATGCGGACAAATAATTGATCACAATTGATCCCCTCTACCTGTCGACAATTCGACACAATGTCTCCCCACTCTGAAGAACTTTGTCATGGCGACAACACGTAAAATTTTCTCTGGTCCAAAATAACCAGTTAAAAGTGTGCAACTAATTTAAAATGTAGTAATCAATCAATAGTGAACAGTTAACAGTTTAACCATTTAATTCAGTGAAATAACAGACAAAGAACAGACAGTACAAACAACAACTGAGTACACCAGCCAACGGCCGGATCATGGAGAACGTCTGGACTGTAGAACAACGACAACCTTCAGGAAAGTCATAAGTCTTATTATTGTTTATATTTTGAAAATTAGAGCTCTGAATAATCACCAATAGAATTTTCAATACAACAAAATTAAGATCTTTAACAGTAGTATGTGAGGAAGAGAGTGAAAGTGAATGCCGGCTACCATTAAACTTAGGCATTGGTTTATGGGGTATAAAAGGGGTTATGCTAATAAATGAATCAATAAAATCGCAATTGCAAGGTAAAGAATAGTTCTTTTGTACTATTATGTTCAAGTACATGATCTAGAAAATTAACAACTATAATTGATGAGTAAGAGCGGAACTACATAGCCGCCATTTTGTGTAATGACTACAATTTGATTTAACCATTTGTAATGTAACTGAGCAACTATAAAGATTATTAAACCAGTGTGTTTCAAACATATGTGTATGAATCGTTATTTCAATAACCCAGGCTGCTTCCGTCTCTCGTTTAACGATAGTTTGGGACCCTTAGGTGTAAATAACATATCCAGTGTAGACGATTTGAACACGTGGCAACCGGAAGTATGGTACCTCACTCAAGAGTTATGCAAATAAAATACATTATTATGGTAAGTACTCATAATTATAAATATACAGAGTAGAAAAGAGTTAACAGACTACTTCTATTTCTTGTTCCGGTCCACCTTCTTCCTTCTCCGTGTCTTCTGCCCTCTTCTTCGACCTGCCTCTGGTATTATGCATTTCTTGTCTTCTCATAGTTGCCGACAAAAATTAGGTTTTTCGTTATATTAATTTGTGTATATCTCGAACATCCTTCCTAATTCAAGCCCTTTAAGTTGAGCGCCATTTTGTAACGTCTCCCACGCTTATTAGGATTTACGTCTATTTTTAACGATATCTAACTGAACGAGTTGACTTCTTTTTAAGCCCTACGTTGTTAGCGTCATTTGTAATGTCTCCACGTTATTCGCGTCTTCTCGGTTACAATGTTTGTTATCTGTTTGTGTTATTTGTTTGGATTCCGATAATGTTATTTACTTTCTAAAATCGAGAGTGTGTGACTATGAATTATATTAACCAAGTTATCTTAATTTCGTATTAAATCAGGGCAGTTGTTTGAAGATAGGTAGGAGAGAGAGTGAAAGAGAGCTAAAGAGAATTACTCTCTTTGTATACGATCTAGTACTTTAAAATTTTTCCGCTCGTTGCATCAGCTGTTTTCTATTTACGAACCCATTTAAGGTTATGTTATTTTTGCAGTACTTAATAATCTTCTGATGACTGGGCTGATTTTCTTACTCTTCTCGGCTATTCCTTATTTTCCTGTAACAAACTACTATCTACCAGAAATAATACACAATCAATTACCTAAAAGCAAGTCATTTATTGAATTTATTTTTATTCAATGGGTACTATTGTCTCCAAATCATAAATTGACAATCGATTATTTTTCGAAATCACAACATTATTTCGATATTAGTTTTACATTACATATAACACACAACAAATGTTTTCAATTACAGTTTTTTAGAAAGAAAAATTAATTAATTATATTTACCAGGGTTATTTGAGGTTCTTTGAACTTTAAGAACGTCAGAAATGCATATTTTTTTTTGTATCATACTTTACATTCAATAATATTTGTTTACTTTAAAATCTGATTCAATGAGTTTGTTTTTAAACCGCCAGAGCGCAGACTACGTGTCTTCACCTACAGTAAGACAAGGAAGATGGCTGCCATAGTTTCACCATGCACACACGTTTGACAAAATTTTTGTTAAATAAAATAAAGTTTATATTGTTCACCCTGTTTTCTTATAAATTGGAATATGTGGTACTGTTTCTAGTGTTCGTTACTTATTGGTGATGTATAAATTTTTTATTTATTAAAGGAGACGATCTCACCCAAATATATTTTAATTCTGGAGTCTAGGCCGAGTGCTGTTCTGCTGGATTTACGTTTTCATTGAGTTTCTGGCGTGAATTATTGTTGTTTCAAAGATGTCTCTGATGTAGTGAATGGTGCTGACTCGTTTCATTAATTTTGTAGTGGTTTGTTCCGAATGATAGTTATAAATTTTTTTAAATTTTACTGGACATTACATTTTTTTCATCTGCTCACTTTGAATACAATTGAACAATTAATTCAATTTCTTGTTGATTAGTTATTCTTGGTAACCAAGAAATTGATGGTTTTTTATTGGCTAACCTAGGTACCATTTTAGTAAATAGGCTAGTATTAATTATTATTATTTCATTTCTTCTTTTAGAAAAAATACTCCTTTACAAATTTTAGCGATAATTAAATTTAATTTATATAAGGTCTTTCTTCACCTCTTATTTAAACTTGGCTACCGGTATTTTATTATGTAATGATTATTATTTTAGTTTATTTATGACTTATATTTCAGTTAATGTATTCTTACTCTACATTATTTTGTTTTCCACTCCATCTCTCAATATTATATTAATTAGCCATTATTAGTTTGATATAACCCTGGATTCCTTTAAACATAAACAAAAATAATATATTAATTACAGTGATATTGCCTTTGTGGCCTAACTACACAAAACTACAACAACTTATCATTAGTATTACAGTTTATTATTATAATACTGCATCTTGCATCTGCATCACAATTTTGTGAGATGTCCTTTTTAAATTTTAACACTTCCACATAACATACTATGTTTCACTTTGCACACACCACACGTTTATGATTACACTTAGCACATTGTTTTCAATTGCTACAGTGTTTTGTGTACAAAGGTTTTTATAGTATGATACATAATCCCCATTTCTGACTTTTTGAATGGGTAATTACTGATTTTATTATTCTTATGATTACATGCATACTTCTTTATTACTTATCAGTATTGGGCAGGGGTTATGTAATGTTACAATATCAGCTGAATAAGGTGCTTTTCAGAACAGATTAAGTAAGGTACTTTTCAAAAATAATGTACATCTCATCCATATGAACATTTCTTTATATTTGCTGAAATGTATCTGTAAACCCTAATTGTACTGGTTTGTTTTTGTCCCAGTCTTCAGATGCCAGGAAGTGTCTAATAAACGCAGACTTTCATTTCTACGAATTTTCATACTGAAACGATTTCATGTAGTTTGGCAAAATTATTTAGTATGTGCTTAGAACAAACTAATTTTTAATAATTTATAGTCGATTCTTTGACACTTATAGTATTGCGATCATTATACTTTTTGTTTAATATAATTTACTGAAATCTCTTCTAGTAGCTTGAATATCTAAAACATTGCTTTAAATAAAAATTTAGTATACTGAATGATTGAGACTTGATTATACATTATAGAAACAACAAATTATTTTCTTATTTTTTTTATAGTAATTGCACTCAGTGGTTGCCAAAATGTCAAGATATTTCTGTAAACTTATTGGTGAGATATATTTGCTCAGACATATTTATGTATTGGACTACCAAATATAAATTCCTATATCGAAATATAGTACTTACGGCATTGTTCCTAATTCTGTATCATACTGCACAGTTTTGTTCCATTTATATGGTAAACGCTGACCATCAATGCCAAGGTTACCATGAGAGGCTGCATAAAGAGAATTAGGCCCTGTCTGAACGTAATCCTCTAAGAAAGACATACATTGATCAGCGATAAGATTAAAAATGCTTTTATTTATCAATATTTCTCATAGTTTACTCTAAATTACAACTATACTTTTCATACTATAGTCAGTTTCTTAACACACTTTATTAAGAAACTGATAAATTCAATTGACTGAATTGATTGCAGAACTGAAGAATTAGAATTTATAGTGTACTGCTTAAATATCTGTACTCTAATCTTAGAATGGCATCAGTTAATAGGAATAATCAATGTCAACACAACTTTCCAGATAAGCAAATTTTCCACATAACTGAATAGTCACATTAAACAGAGTTATTTCTGAAAACTTTTCAGAAGAAAACTGCACACAATATAAAAAATGAAAGTATATTATACATTAGTGTGCTGTAAAGAACATTATAGAGTATATTATAGAGCGTGTGACGTTATATATAGAACATTAAAGAATAAAAAATCCGACGTGAAAATTAAATTTTATAAATTAATGACAAATGCTAGTAAAACCCGAGTGATGACAGGAAAGAGAAAATAGCAGAAATTATGTTTCTAAGGAATGTAAAATGTTACTAAGGAAGAGAGCAGAACCTCATTGGAGAAATAAGGGCCATTGTAAATATATCTTCTATGAATAACAGAACTGATGAAAGAAAGCACCAGTAAGACCAAAGGGTAGATAAGCTGACAGAGGATTATAAACTGAATGGGTGAAGATCTGTGGATAAGCCTCACAGAGATGGTTGAATGAAGATGAAACAAGCTTATAACCATGGAATGAAGCTTGGTTTAAATATTACTGTAGTGACGACTACATTTACTATAGTGACGACTACAATAAATGAGTACTACATTGCATATTAAAAATTGTCTATAGTTGGTGTATCAGTATTGTTTGTACTCTTTAGAGAGATAGGTCCAATTATTTCTTTTTTTACTTGGCCAAGGATGATAGATTTCTGCTCCAGAGAAAGTACAACACATTCACACTTTCGATACATTTTGTCTCTTTAAGAAACCAAACAAGGAGAAACACTGCATCTTTTATACTGAACATAAGGCAGAATTTAAGAAGAGGAGGTAGAATAGTTTTCCATAATGAATCAAACAAGAAATCATCACAATTTTATAGAACACTCTAACTTAATAGATATTACAGTGTTTCTATAGAACTAATTAGTTTTTCCTAGAAATTAGATTATTGCTCCCATTTTGCAAGATACCTAGAATTGCTTAACTCCCAAACAAACTTTATACTAGCTAGATAAAGTGATAAACCAGCTAACTTTTGATAAAAGAGCCAGATAAAGTATGAGGTCTGTCCTGTACTTTCTGTCAGAGGGGCATTTTTATAGATATGTGAGTAGTAGGATATGTGACCTACTGCACTCTTTAATTAGCTGTGAGACACATTGCACGATGCACAATATACAAATAACTATAACAGAGGATATGCATCATGTTTTGTAAAAAACTGGAACATTTGCCAGTGGAAACTATTTAAATTGTTAAGAAGGTGTTCAGAAATAACTGAATGGACAAAGTCCATAAAAATTGCTTCAAAGTGGTACAAATGCTTCAAAGTTGGTCAGGAGTCTGTTGAAAGTGATTCATGTTTTGTAGGTCTTCAGTAAGCTAAAAACACCAAAATACTGTGTTCATATGGACTACAATAAATGAAAATCAGCAGTTGATAGTGCAATAATTACAAGAAAATGTGGGGATTCTGTGGTCTATTATTTAGGGAGTCTCACAGATGATCTTGGCATGAAATATATGGTAAAAAATTCATACTGTGGCTTCTGTCATGAAAGCAGAAGGAAACTGTACTGAAGTTACATGAACTGCTTGAAACAGTTAATAATATTTTCTCAAAAGATTATAGCCAGAGATGAATCAAGGTGGGTCTAAGGCATGGTTGAAAAAAAAATCCAGTCTTCCCATTTGAAGTTACCAGAGTGACTACATCCAAAGAAGGCTCAACAAAGTCAGCAGTGTCAAGACATGTGTTGACAGTATTTAATCATGAATGTGTTGTCTATCATGATTTTGCTAATCAGGATTACTGTATCAAAATCAAAGTTCTTTACTGACTGAAAGATGCAGGAAAAAGAAAATGGTCATATCTGTTGGGAAGCGGTGATTGGATGCTTCAACTTAACAATGAGCCTACCCTTTCTTTATGTCTCGTACAAGATTTTTTTGGCAAAATTTCCTCATCACTCATATGCTCCTTGATACTTCTGGCTTTTTACAAAATTTTCAAATTTCCTTTGATAGGGAGAAATTCAAGGTCACAGATAATATTAGGGGGGATGCGACAAGTCAGCTGTTGCAAATTGTTTTGAAAGGTCGAAGAGATGCTGGGATAAGTGTACGAGGCCAAAGGCAACTAGTTTGTAGGGAACTAAGGTACAGTTGTTCTAGAAACATTCTTTATTTTATGGCAGTAAATAATTGGATAGTTCCTAGACAGATCTTATATACTCTACATACCTGATTTCCAGTTACTCAAGTATTATGAGATCTTAGAAAATTATTCTAAACATACTAAAATAATTATACTACTAAATAGCCATCAATAAATAATTATACTAAAACTAAATACGGACTAAATTGTACTACAGGTGAAAAAATAAACATGTGTTCAAAAACTGTATATTACAACTAAATTTTTATGACTTACGCATAACAAGTGACTGGTATTTGAAGAAACAGTGTGTTCAGTTTTACTGTCAGCTAAATGTTTTCCTTCATAACTAAAATTTCAGAACATGCAAATAGTAGAAATGTCAAATAAAACTGAAGAGACTACAGACACAGTGATATCAACCATGTTAACCAATACTTTTCTTATTCACTGGGTCTTACTGTCTACTCACAAATGCATGCATTCTTAGAGACAACATTTAATATGCATTTAATAGAGACAACACACGAAAAATTCAAAGAAACTACCTGTGTACGGATCAATGACAACTGAAGCCCTAGGTTCTACGAGAGGCACTTTTCCAGTAATTTCAATATCAACTTGTAAAGCTCCATCTTTGTTTATGCCACGACCAGCATGATTAACTACCAGTTCTTCACCTGTGTTTTAAGCAGTTAATGTGACTTGTAACACAATGTCTAAGTTAAATAAACTTTGACTTATAACAAAAAATTTGTGTTATAATAAACTTAAATTAAATTTAACGTTAAAATTAATTTAATGAAAACATATAAATAATGAAAACAGCACACTTTTATGCAAGGTAAGATAGTGGTATATGACAAGAAAATACAAGAGACAACTGAGATGTCAAGACGAACAATGAAGGAAAGAAGAAGGGGAATTAGAAGTAAAATTCAGAATCACAAAGTATTAGCATCATGCAAATATTATTTAATAAAGTCATTCTTCAACAAAACTAAGTAGCAGAAAATTTTTTGATGAAGTTATGCATGTTAGTTGTTAGTGTCAATGTTGATTTTCATTGTGGGTGTCCGTCTGCCATGAAAAGTGAAGACATCATAGAGAACATTTGTATTATTCAAAGTATATTATTCACCAGGAAAATATTGTGATGTTGAAAAAATTGTGTCACAAGTTGCAATATGAATGGAAAGTAGACACAGTATTCTCTACAATCATCTGATTTGTTAATGCAATGTTCTGAAAACAATGGCTAGATCAGAAACATGAATGATATTGGCAGAAGACCTTATCAAGATGATAATTTTTAGAAAATGTAATTATAGGAGATGAATTGTGGTGTTTTATTTATTTATTTGTTAATTTAAGGATTTTACCTTATATAATCCACTAGGCGATCTCAGTTTTTCAAATACGACATGTTTCAGGGACTAAATCCCCATCCTCAGGTACAGTAAAATGCTATTCCCCTAATACATAGGGGTCGTCGAAAAGATTAAAACGTTTATACACATAAACACCACACGCACAAAACTCACTATGAACAAATTAACATATATACATAATCATATGAAAACGTTATAAGTGATCGGTGCACCGGTCGACCTCTGATCGTCAACTAACATGTATTCGTGCTTCACTGCTTATCTTCAACGCGGTATCATATAATTTATTGGATTTAAACATCAGCTGATCGTTGAGTAACTGTTCTTCATTTATTTTGGAGGCCCTGTATATTTCAAACTCTTCTAGGGTGTTCAGGAGATGACCTTTATTACATATGTGTATTGGCTCCATGTTTTCTTTGAATCCGGTGTAACTATGGTTTTCGTTTATGAGGTGTAGTGCGTAATTTGATGAGGTGGTTTGGGGATTCTTTTTTGGTAGGTGTTCTTTAAACCTCTCGATAAATTTTCTCCCCGTCTGTCCGATATAGAACTTATCGCACTCACTGCACTGGATTCTATACACTCCTGAACATTCCTCCGATGTTATTGGAGCACGTGGCTTAAGTATATTTTTTAGATTATTCATGGTCTTGAATGAAACATTTATACATAATTTTTTTAATTCATTTTTTATTACATTGGGGAGTAAGTTCGTATATAATGCTGAGACGTATTGTGTTCTATTTTTAGCCTTATTATTGTCACCATTTATTTTCCGTAATTGTTTACGTATTATTTTATCCACAATTTCTATTTTATATCCATTTCTCAAAGCTATGTGTTTTATGACGTTAGATTCGTCCTTATAATCTTCCGTGTTCATTGGTACGTTTAATAGTCTATATGCTAGCGCATTAAACGCCGCCATTTTTTGTGTGTACGGATGATTCGATTTAGCATTTATAACTATGTCTGTTGTGGTAGGCTTTCGGTATATTTTAAAACCGAGATGGTTGTTTCTTTTTAACACCGATACATCGAGGAAGTTCAAGCTATTATTAGTTTCCATTTCCATGATAAATTTAATGTTACGGTTAATGTTGTTAATAAACTTAAAAAACATATCCACCTGTCTATGAGTGCCATTAAATACTATGAAGGTATCTTCTACGTAACGTGTATAAGAAACTATTTTATCATGGAACTGGTTGTAGTTAGACAATAGAAATTTATTCTCATAGTAGTTCATGTATATTTCGGCCAAAAGTCAGCTTAGAGGTGAACCCATTGCCAACACTTCCTTTTGATTAAAATACTTTTTATCATGAGTGTAATAATTTTGTTGTACTATAATCTGTAATAAAGATAGGAGTTCTTCTATCTGCTTTTTGTTTAGAATGCCTGTCCTAGTTAAATTTACATTTCTATTGTCTAACTACAACCAGTTCCATGATAAAAAAGTTTTTTATACACGTTACGTAGAAGATACCTTCATAGTATTTAATGGCACTCATAGACAGGTGGATATGTTTTTTAAGTTTATTAACGACATTAACCGTAACATTAAATTTATCATGGAAATGGAAACTAATAATAGCTTGAACTTCCTCGATGTATCGGTGTTAAAAAGAAACAACCATCTCGGTTTTAAAATATACCGAAAGCCTACCACAACAGACATAGTTATAAATGCTAAATCGAATCATCCGTACACACAAAAAATGGCGGCGTTTAATGCGCTAGCATATAGACTATTAAACGTACCAATGAACACGGAAGATTATAAGGACGAATCTAACGTCATAAAACACATAGCTTTGAGAAATGGATATAAAATAGAAATTGTGGATAAAATAATACGTAAACAATTACGGAAAATAAATGGTGACAATAATAAGGCTAAAAATAAAACACAATACGTCTCAGCATTATATACGAACTTACTCCCCCATGTAATAAAAAATGAATTAAAAAAATTATGTATAAATGTTTCATTCAAGACCATGAATAATCTAAAAAATATACTTAAGCCACGTGCTCCAATAACATCGGAGGAATGTTCAGGAGTGTATAGAATCCAGTGCAGTGAGTGCGATAAGTTCTATATCGGACAGACGGGGAGAAAATTTATCGAGAGGTTTAAAGAACACCTACCAAAAAAGAATCCCCAAACCACCTCATCAAATTACGCACTACACCTCATAAACGAAAACCATAGTTACACCGGATTCAAAGAAAACGTGGAGCCAATACACATATGTAATAAAGGTCATCTCCTGAACGCCCTAGAAGAGTTTGAAATATACAGGGCCTCCAAAATAAGTGAAGAACAGTTACTCAACGATCAGCTGATGTTTAAATCCAATAAATTATATGATACCGCGTTGAAGATAAGCAGGGAAGCACGAATACATGTTAGTTGACGATCAGAGGTCGACCGGTGCACTGAGTCACTTATAACGTTTTCATATGATTATGTATATATGTTAATTTGTTCATAGTGAGTTTTGTGCATGTGGTGTTTATGTGTATAAACATTTTAATCTTTTCGACAACCCCTATGTATTAGGGGAATAGCATTTTACTGTACCTGAGGATGGGGATTTAGTCCCTGAAACATGTCGTATTTGAAAAACTGAGATTGCCTAGTGGATTATATAAGGTAAAATTCTTAAATTAATCATAATAGCGATCTGGAGACTGCATAAAATGTATTTATTTGTTGTTGTTGTATGATTCACAATCAGTACACCAGTTGTCAGAATAGAAATCAGAATCATCTCCTCAGACATAGAAATTTCATTTTGACAAGAGCAAAAACAAAGTTATATTGAATTTTTTTTAATTCATGAATTCACTTCATCCTCTGTTGTATATGAGAAGGAAATGTTTTTAAAAATGGAAAACAGGAAAATGGATTCTTTTGTATGACACTGTAGGAGCCTTTCCTGACCTTCCTTGCGTAGCAAAATGTAATATTTTTTTGAATATCCATCATACTCTCTTGTATGTTACTTGTTTCCTTAGGAAATAAAAATTTGGAAGGAAAATGATAAAAGAATGCTGATGACATAATTACCTTAGACACAAAGTAGACAAAAGAAGATTTTTGTCATATAAGTAGACAAAAAGAAATCTGTATATGTTTCCAAAAACTATACAAATGGTGAGAAAAGTGTGTAACTGCCAAAGGAAACTGGTCTGAAGGAATTCTAATGTAAACATTTTTAATGCACATGGTTTTTGTTAAATAAACTTTTTACAAGATGTATTAAAAAAATTGTGTTTTTGTCTTTAATACATGACTTTAAATTAACTATTGAATAAACGCACTTATAGACATGTATCTATCAGTGGCGAAGCTATTGAGAGGCTTTTGAGGCTTAGCCTACCAAAAAATAAACGAAAAAATGAATACATGAAAAGTTAACATTTCAGGATTATCGTATTTTATAAGTTCATAACAATTGGTTTACAAAACGCATTCTAAGAGCGCGGTACGAATGGAACTGCCGCCAGGCTATGTGAGGCTTTCTGGCAAAGCCTCTCTCCCACCACCATTTATGACGTGCGACGGGTGTTATCTGTGTGTGCGGGAGGGGGAGAAAGCTGTTGTGTTGCGGGCCAAGAGGCTAGTCTCCGTCTCAGGCAGTGAGAGTGAACAGGTATATCTTCCGTACTTAGTGCAATTGATTATTCACTCTACCAATTCATTTACGTTTAATTTAATTAATTTATGTTCGTTAGTGTTTGTTTTATGTTTTTACTTGTGTGTTAATGTTAGATATTTTTGTGTACAATGGGTGATACTGAGAGAAGATTAACGTCATTATTTAGTGAATTAAACGTGAAACCGTTTTCAAGTTGGAGTTATGAAACAAAGTGTGCCTACAAAGATATGAGATTGACACCACATTTAGATATTAAAATAGCGGACAGCAGACAAAATAGAAAGTTTCAATTCTCTTGGTACAAGAAATATCCTTGGCTAACAGGGTGCTCTGAGAAAAATAAATTATACTGTTATACCTGTATTCTGAGTGGGGGCGAAAAAGAATGGTCATCAGCTTCTTATGGTGTCTGTGTAACAAAAAATTTTGACAGAAAGGCCGAAAAACATCAATGTTCAAGAAGGCATCTTCAGAATGAAGAGACATTTTTATTGTTAGGTCGTGGAAGAATTGAACATTCCATTTCTGAAGGCGCTAAGCCATGAAACACAATGAAATTGTGAAGCAAAATAGATTTGTAATTGAGAGACTTATCGATGTTGTGTGCTTCTTAGGTAAACAAGAGCTTGCTTTTAGAGGGCATTTTGAAGATGCAAGTTCCGACATCTTGAATTATTGGAACTTCTCTCCAGACAAGAACAGTTTTTACGTGATCATTTGCAGTACACTTCCAGTTTTAAAGGTACATCAAGTACAATTCAAAATGAGCTGATTGAATCAGTAACTGATGTAATTAATGAACGCATTAAAGAAGAATTACATTCCTGCGAGTTTGTTAGTGTGCAAGCAGACGAAACCCTTGACGTTTCTTGTAAAACTCAAATGAGCATCATTCTTAGATTCTGTACGCAAGATGGGCCTAAAGAACGGTTTATTGGTTTCTATGATGTTTCAAAAGACAAAACAGCTGTAGGGTTATCAGAAGTTATTATCCATTAACTTAATGCTCGGGAAATTACTGACAAAATAGTTAGTCAAACCTATGATGGGGCCTCTGTAATGGCAGGAGATTGAGGAGGCATCCAATAGTTTGTGAAACAGGTCTGTTCACGAGCTACATTTTTACATTGTTATGCTCATAAATTGAATCTCGTGTTACTATATTGTTCAAAATCAATCAAACAAGTTAGACTTTTCGTTTATAATCTTGCAGCTTTCCATACATTTTTCAGTAAATCCTCAAAAAGAACACAGCTGTTAGAAAATAAAGGATCTAGATTACCACAAACATGTACCACCTGCTGGAATTTCAATTCCCGAGCAGTGCATACAATTTATGCAAAATACAATAAGCTGAAAGATGTTTTCCACACAATTACAGATAACATTGAAGAATGGGATGCAGTCATTCAACTGTGCTTCTGGCCTGCTTAATATCTTGAACAAAATACAATTCACTTACCTGGTTTGCCTTTACAAACATATTTTTGCATATATAGACCACCTTTTTGCACTCCTTCAAAACAAAGAAACATAAGACATAAATATGTGTAATACTGAAATCCAGAAGACCATTGGAGTAATAAATAATATGAGATCAGAAAATACTGTGAAATCATGTGTTGCAAACTCTAAAAAGATTTGCAACGATTTAAGTATAAGTGAACAAGAATTCGGGTCCTTCAAACTTTTAACCTACGAAATTTTAGACACACTGACTGTACAAATGGAAACGCGTTTTGGAGATATTGAAAAGATCAGATTTGTCAAATTGGTGGATCAAAATAGCTTTGGGGGATATAAACTAGATTTTCCTGCAATGAAATTAAACAACCTTCTGTCCACGTATCCATTTTTCAACAAAGAACGATTGGAAAATGAATTAAAGAATATTTATGTAGATGAAGAAAAACATTTACCCCCTGTAGACCTTTTGAAATTCATAACTAGCAATGGTCTTCAAACCATCTATAAAGAAGTGACACGACTTATCAAGTTGGTCTTGACATTTCCTGTTACTACAGCTTCCTCTGAAAGAAGTATGAGCACATTAAAAAGGATAAAAAATTGCCTCCGAAATTCAATGACAAATGAATGATTAAGTTCTCTCAGTACAATCGCCATTGAAAAAAGTTTAGTTAAAGAACTTTCTATGGGTCAGAGTTTCAAGGAACGTGTAATTGATATTTTTGCAACAAAGAAGAATCGACGTGTGGACCTATTGTATAAAAAGAAATATAAGGTAAGGAAGCATATTTATATTTTATAGATCACTCCCCCTTCAAAAGCCGTGCTCCTAGTCGACTCGCAGGCCGCAATACCCAATCTATCACGCAACTTTCAAACCGACTGCCAAAGGACTATTGACTGTAGAAGGAAACTGGAGACCCTGGCGAGCCGAGGGTGGATCCTAAAACTCCAATGGATACCCAGTCATGTCAACATCTGGGGCAATGAGGAGGCCGATAAACTGGCCACCAAGCAAGGCACAACCCTACCCCAGCCTACCCACCCGCAGTCCCTACAATCTTCCAAGGCTCAAATAAACTCTGCTGTCAGCATATGGAATAAGCAGAGACTCTCTGAGGCGGCCTCTGGCAAAAAATGGGAAGGCCTTGTCACCGACAGTCCAATCAACCCCAACCTCCCTCGTGCAGTGTGTGTCGCCAACTTCCGACTAAAAACTGGGCACGACTATCTCGCTTCACATCTGCACCGCCTCCGTGCACTGCCAACCCCTGAGTGCCAGCTGTGCGGCCACGCGACGATGGACGCTGGCCATCTGAGAGACTGCCCGGCCTTAGACCACACCCCGTCCAACAAGGACACCGAGATCACCGAAGCCCGACGCTACTGGTCAGCGCGTCGCCTAATGGCTCAACAGCCAAGGGTGAGCGTTGGCTAGTAAGTAAATAAGTATATTTATATTTTATCAGCCTACCCAGGACTTACACATTAGCTTCACCACTGTTATCTATGAACACTGTAATGGGACTTCTATGGGGCAAGTTTTATTTTATGTGAATTGCAATTTATTTTATGTGAATAGTTTATGTAATGGCGTTAAAGAGAGAGAACGCCATATTATTAGAATGACATGTGCATTAACAAAGATGTACAAGGTTGCCAAAGAAACAAAGTTAACGTAACCATGGTGCACGCACACACGCACACGCACATGCACACACACCAAAAACACTTCAGTTTTAGCATTTCAGCACTGACTTTGAGCAAAGCTCAGTTATACCAGCACCTGCAGTTTGCAGTCATCAGTGGAACAACAAACCTAGATATTAACTATTGTTATCAAGTCTTCGGTGCTTGGATCAGTTGCAGTTCTTTCATTAACCTTGGGGAGACAAAGAAGACTAGTGCAGATTTTATTTTGATAGCTGTATTTTATTCAGTCCTCCAGAAACTTAACCTCAATTCTCTCTTCAACATTATGGGTAAAAATTAGATAAGTAAAACTAAATTTGCAGGTGAATATGGGAAAAACCGCTGGATTAGGGTTGGTTATCCAATACTTGTGGGTATTACACATGGGCGTAGCTTGGGGTCTAACTTTAGGGGGGCAGGGTAAAGCTTCATAAATTGAGGTGTGTAGTGAGACCATCTATATAATAAAATTAATAAAACGTATTATATACAAAATTAGAAAGTTTAATAATAATTCTTAGTAAACGAGGGACAATTTCATTTTATAATGATCAAGAAACCTTTCTTCATAAGTTGTATTTCCAGTTATATTTACCTAGAACAAATATACTGTAGGCCTATAAACGTAAACGATTCCTTTTCTTCCAATTGTTATACACAGTTTTCATAAACGCATCCTCTCCCTTACACACACTGTCACAAAATGCTGGGCAGTAGTAGCAGTAAGCCGAATCAGTCACAACACAAAGAAATTTTCAAATTGCCAGTCAGGCAATGTTAAAGAAATTAACCAGTGTTACTCCTTTGCGTTTCTTATCTCCCATTTCTCAGAACAGGAACACAAAAAAAAAAAAAACAATCACAACAATAACGAATTAAGAAAGAGACAAGCGATGTGTACTAACGGACTATGTACATGATCGAGTAACCAACCGCATTTGTATCAGTAATCATTAACAATAACAGTTCCAAATGACCGTCTTTTAAGATTCGTGAACAAAGCCATCGAAGTCTTGCACAGTAAGCCAGCTTTGTTCATACTGCGAGTCTGTTACCCCAACTATACCGCTCTCTTTGACACTGGCCTGTAGTGTTTGCAAAATTCTGCTGAACTGAAAACAGCGATAATCTTGAATCAAACAGTAAACAATCTGAGCACAGAGATGATGCTCAGAATATGTGTGACAAAGAGAGGAAAGTAAAGAGAGCAAATTCTTAGAAGTACAGCTGCGCTTATTATTTCATTACAGTGTTCCAAAACAAGTTTTTGATGTATATCATACAAATCTGTCAAACATTCCCCTTACAAGTTTCTTCAAAAGAAATAAGAATAATAAATTTATGGCAACTAGTCATCTGATAACAGTACAGACGTTGATAAATAGTGCTTACTGTGCTTGGAAGCATAGAAACTGTCTCCTGTTTGACTATTTGTTAGTTTTTATTTATAACAACTGGAAACAAAATTGTATAATGGTTGGAACATTGGGAGGGGGGGCGAGTGCACCCCTTGGTCCTCCCAAGTTACGCCTATGGTATTAGACCACAAACAGGAGGGCTAAAAATTAAATGCCTTTGAAAGCACTGATTCGTTTGTTAATTAATGCCATGTTCAGTGTGTTCTCATAACAGAGACCTGGGGGAATTTCTATTAAAGGGAGTTTCACAATTGTGAATAATGGGAATAGCATTCAGTTACGGCTTTCTAGCCAGTTGACAAATCTGGGATTTTGTTTTTCAGGGGACTTTGTGTTACATATTTTGTGGTCTTACTTTACAACATATAATATAATTGTCTATCTATATAGACTTAGGTGTGAATGTATGTATTTGCTTGTATGATTGATTACCTGTAGCAAACTGATACCGGGATTCCTGATTAAAGTTGCCATTTGTTAATGAATAACCATTATTTGCATTCTCTTGTTCATGAGCTGAATTCCAAGAAACAGGAGGCAAAAGAAATGATAGGTATGGAAACCATCCTGCCTAAAATCAGATAAAGAGATTAGACAAAATTTGAAAAAAATATTAAAGAAAAGTTGTGTCTTCATAATAAGAAACAATTATAAAGCTACACATTTTTTAAGGCAGTGAATTGATAACTTCATAGCATATAAATTATTGTTATTGTTTTGCAAATTTTCAAACTTTTACTAAAAAACTTTCTCAAAACTGTACAAATATCTTACTTGTTGCTTGAGAATATCTTCCAGAGTCGCTGTAACAACCCCCCTTGATCCATAGTGATTGATGTTTGCATCTATATAAGTGTCTTGTAATTCTTCACCATTTAACATTCCTCTTACCTTCAGCGATGCGGATTTAAGTTTGTTTGATGCTTTATTGCAAGCTGTTAATCGACACTCCTCTATCTGAATTGAAAACAGAATAAAGAAAATTACGTTAAAATACGTTTATAATGAAAAAATACACCTATGCATAGTTTGTTTATATTTTGTATTATGTGGTATGCAACACAAAAATAGTAAATCTTAAATTTTTATCTCATATGTGTAATTTACAAATCCATCAGAATTAGCCACCACCACCAGTATGAATTTTTTTCTGATAATATCAACCAATTTTGAAGAGTTCATAAGATATATTTGAAGATGAAAAGTGCCCATGCTTGGAAGAAAATAAGTAAACAGTAAGCAAAATATAATAATATTTTTACGACAATTACATAATGCTCTCCAAGCTGTTGGCAGCTGCAGTTATGTAAAAATTCTAAATATTTCTCGACTAGCTGAGCGGGTGCAGTGCCTCAGTCAAGGCCAGGCTAAAGTAACTTCCAGATTGTTTGAGAGGACTTGTAACTAAGCAAATTATGCTGGCACGCTGCCTAATGAATAGAAAATTATTCTGGAACATCTGCAGGCTACCGTATACTTAAGCAACAGCGGCTGGTTTAGTTAGTTACACCTGGCGAGATTATTCAGTGCGGATCAAGTGGTTGTTGTGGAAAGTGATTACTGTATTAGTGCACAACTCTTAATAGTTGACATTATATTGCGTGTAGCCAAATTTAACTTCAATTACTGTATGAGAGTATCTTGTTGATTTCAAATTATTATTTGACTCATTGAAGCTGGTAATTAGTGATTTCATTGGTGTTTGTATTTTGTTTCCACTGTACCATATGACGATCTCTAAGACCATCATAACAATATTGTAAACAAAATAAAATAAAAATGTATGCAAGTAAAGTGTCTAATAAATATTTATTAGACACACACACATACACGCACGTGCACACACACACACACACATTCAAATTTTATTCTATGTTATTGATATCTAATTTGATAATAAATTTAAATACTTTTAGTTGTCAATAACAGATCTGATAATGAATTGTACAATAACACTAAACACTAAAATCTTTTTGTGCAATAATTGTGTCTGTAATAATAACTGTGCAATAATTTTTCTTGGCCAAATTTTATCCTGTTTTACAAAAATATTATATTTATGTGTAACCTGAATTGTACATACACATCAAATATAGTATTAAAAAAATACTAAAAAACAATATTACAAAGCACAAAAAGCTGGTTATCATAACATATACTTATAAAATACAATTGGAATAGCTCAGTGCACTGTACCTCAACATTGTCACCCTTACACGGCAAGCCACCAAATCTGCTTCTGATGCATGTACGTATCCTCCTTCTGGTTCCTCTACCACATGATACTGAACATGGACTCCATTCACTCCAGCTGCCCCACTTACCATCTTCTACAATGATACATGATTTTATTTAGTATCTTTAACTTAAATTAAAAATGTATGTAACACACACACACACACACACACACACACACACACACACACACACACACACACACACACACACACACACACACACGGATATGGTTGATCATAATAAATATGTAGGCTGGTAAAGTGTTGGACTGTTAGATTGCCCAATGCTGTCATGGCGTGACTAAGAATGAAATGTGTATGTTCTTGTGATGCTTACAGGTGACTTCAAGTGACTGTTGGGGACATCTGACATTGAAGGATTTAGTTACATATGTTCAACTCTGAAGGCACGTGTGAGTACTGTATTTTTATAACATCAATACTTAAAGAAGTCAGGATTAGTACTAAGCTGTTTGTAACGGCCACTTAGGCTGTTACATAAAATTTAAAAACTAGACCTCTTGGCCTACACGGAGCGAAAAATGTGCTGGAGCCCAGAGTGACAGGACTTGCAGTAAAACACTCATGTACCATGTAACCATTAACAACCTTTTATTAGTGTTTTTCTTTTTTTTATATAACATGTTGATTTAATCCTTCAAAAATGAGTTCGAATATGGTTCATTTTTTTTATAATTTTAGAAACACCTGGGCTTCTGATACCCCTTGTGTAGAGCATGTCTTTACATTTACATATAACGTCCATTACTCTTGAAAAAAAAAAAAAAAAAAAAAAAAAAAACAGGTGGAGTTGTTGAGTGTTTAGTAACTGGAAAGCTTCCACTTGTACTTTGAAGAACTGGAATGATACCAGGTAGAGCCATGGCGATGAGTATTGGTGATGGTTCCCGAAGAGTTCCGAAGCTTGAGCTCATCTCATTCTGGGCATCTGTGTGTTGGTGTGTTGCAGGAGAAGTGGTTCAGGGCCTGATGGCATTGGGGAGCATCCGGGTGCAGTGCTCTGCAGATGGTGACTGTTGTTGATGTCACCATCTCCGTATTCCCCTCTCTCCTGGCTGTATGGGGACCCTGAGATGCTTTAGAATTTTACGAAGTCATATTCAAAGCTGAACTCGTACGTCACCCTGCCGTCAGACCACAAGCACTCTGTCAGAAGGTTGGCGACGAAATGAGAGAGGACAATGTATTTTGCGTTCCCACATGATGTAGAAATTCAACTTGTTTTGAATTGTCGAACCTAACCTTCGGCCACCAATGCATCAGCTGTTATGATTGGCTGGCTTACTAGATCGCATCAATATGGGGCAGACACAGCCTTACTAATTGCGTTAGCTGTCTTGTCCAGCGGCCAAGCCTTGGCGGCACTTATAGTTCAAATCACGCCAGGAAAATTCAAACTCCAGCACATGTTACCCAGCAGCAATGATTTGAACACCTTATCTCAGTTATGAGGGAGTTAGTAATTGTGGTATTGAGGAAAATCTTAGGCTAGTAGATGAAGTAGTGTTTAGTGTGGTATGTATAAATTGGGGTATTATTGCATGGTATCTTTAAAAACAGGTGACTCCTGTGGTGCTCTAAAACATTCCTATCTGCCTATATAAATAAAACACACAACACACAGAACCACCTTAAAGAAAACCCCAAAGCCTTCTGTTCTTATGATATTTTACCATTCATTTAAATATGAATTGTATAAACATTTACACACAGGTACTTAACAATTATTTACCTGGGCATCTTCTAAAGTTACAGGGCACTTCCTCACGGTCCTGACCTTCACAGATAGTTGTGGTTTGACCATCATCACCTCTAATACAGCGCCTCTCCCGTACTTTTGTTCCACGGTTACATGAAGCACTGCATGGACTCCATTCTGTCCACTCGCCCCTGAAATCATAAACAGAGTAAGTATTAAGAAAGTGAATATGGTCATTGCAGGTGTAAAAACTTTTGTACCAAGCACATGTATTAAAGTCTGCATCAAATGCCTCCAGTGTCTTTTAAATATTAACAATGATGGAATATTTGTGTTAATATTTGAGAACCAGATATTAACCATCTTTGTGAATAATCATGTGTTTTCTGCCGAAGGGCAGGTATTACAGAGCATGCTCCCTCCATGTTTTCCTATCCTGGGCTTTGTGAGTAGGGTATGTTACAGGAAAAGAGTGTAGATGGGGTGGAGGAGGTTCTAGAATCAGCTGACGTGATAGCAGTACTGATTTCTATCATAAAGCTGTTGTTGTTGTGGATGATAATTGTGACATTGTTTTACACCTGTATGATGAAAAAAATATGAAGCTGAATGATATATATAATTTGAAAATGTTTATGTTGTAACGTAACCAATTGTTGCAACGATAATAAGATTTAAATTAACTTTGATTATTATTATTGTGTGATTATTAATAGAGTTGTTGTTGGTGTTCACGTTTAAGTCTTTTAGTTTAAAAGAGTATTTAACACTTCACTGTCAACCTCCCCACTTACCATATGTGGATGTTTTCAATGTTCTTGTTGGTGACTCCTTCTGCTGCAAAAAACACTTGATACACATATATGGATATTCTATTTGAATATCCTAAATAATGCACGTGCACAATAAAGTAAAATAATGGTTTAACTGTAATTTGAATGGTATTGAACATTCAAATCCTACCGCCACCTTCTGATAGAACTGATCATAAAAATTAAACTATTTTAAAAAAAATCAAAAACTCTGTTCCACTGGTAAATAAATTGGGGTTTATTAACAATTGTAAAATGCAATGAACTCTTTTAAAAAACAATCAATTAATAATGTCTTTACAAAACAATAATTACTATAAACAATTCTTGAGCTCTTGTACCCAAGGCTGGTAACACTGATGTTTGTTACAATAGTTTTAGTTAACGAGGTTATGTCCTCTTTACTCAGTTATATTACCAAATTCGTGTGTTCTTGGAAGATGCATGATACCAGATACAAGTGTTATCTTATTTAACAATATTTAATAATGGATTATTACAAAAATAAACAAAGATTTAAAATTATAAAAGTCGGTACCATAAACCGATATATATCGTACTATCGTACGGTTATTAAAATGCATACAGCAGTTGTGATGAAAACACGTGCTCTGTGCTGCACTGTTAAAAATACTATTATTATTTATTCGTTAATTATTAAAATTATTTATTGGCAAGAGAAAAAATCTAGAATAAAAAAAAAACTCTTGTTATAGTTTTCATTGGATTGAAATTATTTGAGAACAGAATCATTACTTGGTGACAAAGTTATCATTGGTATTTCTAGGTTAGTTACTTAACAAAAGTAAGTAATTATTTTGAATAAGTATATTATTCATTAAATTCTTAATACTATAAACACATACATTTTATTCATATGTCATCTGATGTATAATTATCAGTCGTTTAGAATATTTTCGCAATAAACTAGTTATTCGTTAATTCAAACAAATTTAGTCAAATGAGCGACTACTCATTATACTTGGATGGTCGATATTTAAATTAATACCGATTATTTCAATCATGATAAAATCGTAAAATATTTATCTTTTAAATTAATAATTGCGTTATGATTCATTTATTCACTTCTGATAATTTTTCATCATGGGTTAAGCACTTCCGTACTTTTGACTAGTGCTGTCCCAAAACAATACCTCTTCGTTTACTAAAGAAAGTTATTATTTTAATTCAATTCGTTAAAGTAATTAAAATAGAGTACTCCCTGTTTTTTACAAAACACAAAACACGACCTTTATTATACACTGGTCGGTTTATTATTTTAATTCACTTAAAGCACTGGACACTCGTTATTATTCTGTTGTGTATAGGTTAATGTATGTAGCGTAACTCGTGTTGGTGACGCGCACATTTTAAATAATCTTGACAATTTCCTTCATGAACCTTGCTCGTTGAGTGATATGGAACGAATGCTTGCTTCATCAAAGCGTCTCCTGCTCGTCTGGTTATTTTAAGCCATTTGATTGGTTTAAAGGGTCAAACTCTCAACCCCAAAACACTTTGGTTAAATAAAACTTTTAATTTTTTACAAATTTTCATCTGGGTTTGAGGCTACGGGTGACGTAAGCGTCGATATACAAAATGACTGAAAAGTTTATAAGTGTCATAACTTTTTTATTAATTATCGTATCGTCGAACGGTTAGTGGCATTAAATTGCGGACACTTGCGGCTTTATTTCAAGTCTAAACAAGGATTAAATCCGTTCATTATTAACTCACTAAGCCATTTCACAAACTCATATGGTGATTCTTAATATAAATAAGTTTATTTCACCATATTTTGCTCCAATTACACTATAACACTCATTATTAAACGTCTCGAGTCCATTTCTCTTTCGTTTTAATACAGAAAATAGTTGTAATTACCATTTAAACAATATTTGGTAATGGCGTCCTCAACGACCATATTCGATTGTTTATAATTGCATGTAACGCTATTATTTCTTACCTAATTACATTTGTTTGGCATTCTAACAATAATATATACATTTATTCACATTTGTTCACATTTTATTTTATGAAAAATGTTATTTTTCATATACTAATAGTCTCATCAAAATACCTTCTGTTCTCTTTTCTTTAATTTGTCCCTTTTCCAATTATTTTACTACATAAGGTATATACTGTTATAAATTAAAATAGTGTACAATTATAGTACCTTGTTTGTTTAATGTATTTA
Organism: Magicicada septendecula; assembly: GCA_034769895.1. Taxonomy (NCBI): domain Eukaryota; kingdom Metazoa; phylum Arthropoda; class Insecta; order Hemiptera; family Cicadidae; genus Magicicada; species Magicicada septendecula. The sequence goes on from CM068368.1 coordinate 848,711,114, forward strand.
TCAGTCTTTCGTTATCTGAAAGCTTTCCAATTCTTAGTATTGTGTTTGTTTACATCAGGTTTTACAATGATAGTCAGTTAGTTTCTCATAATTCAACTACTAAATTACTACTCTTACATCTGAGATGTGTTCTCATAGCAGTATCAGATATTTCTCTAATTACTGATAACATTTTTATTAATCTTTTAATAAGTTTTGATAGTGCATTTTGATTAACTATCTTGGCACATAGTGTCTGTTTACATCTGGTTCTACAATTATAGTCAGTTAGTTTCTAATAATTTAATTATAAAACTACTATTATTATAATTGTTATATAGTCTCATAGTAGTATCAGGTATCTCTCTAACTACTGATAACATTTTTAGTCATCTTTTAATAAGTTTTGATAGTGTATTTTGATTAACTAACTTGTCACATTGGGTTTCTGTTCTTTTGACTTTATGATATCATATTTAATCTGATTTATTTGCTGTGTATTTCATTACAAATGTTATTTATTAGTTTGCATTACTATTCATAATTAGTCTTTGGTTGAAACAATTGTTGATAGTTGCTTGGTTTAATTAATATACATGATCTTATGTTATAGGTGCACTTTCTATGAGGTTATGTTTCAGTTATCTGGTAACAATGTGCAACATATTCTTATGCAGTATTTGATTCTACTATTATCATTTCATTATGGTATTCTATTACAATGGTTTAATTATTAAGTAATACACATGTTTACACTATTTTTCTAAACAATAACACAAGTATTCTTAATCTAATAGTATTACATTTCTTGTTGTGTTGTACCTAGTTTTTGGTACATTGATTGTTTGATACCTAACAAACTAGCTTATTTGTTACTATTGGTTCTGGACTTTGTTTATATTTTATTCTGTCTTGCCGTGGCATTCAGTTATATTTCATTTTAAGGTTTACAAAGCTTTTATTATCATTTCCTATGAACAATTATTTTACTGTTCTATCTCACATTTCTCTTGGTGGTCTTATGATTATCTATTTTGGGTTACAATCTTGATTAAACTGGTCACACTAATTGTCTGTGCATTTTAACTAGTTAATCTTGGATTCTTCCACTTATAATGGTAACTCATTTTCCTCTGTTATAAACATTCTCACTTGTATTGTCTGTGGGGTTTATTTGGGCTAAAAATGGTTAACTTGTTACAGGTTGTCACACTTATATTAAGTTTTCACTGTTATCATTTGTGATTGCTCAATTATGCTAAACACTGGTTTCTTTATAGTTGATCTTCGAATAATCGTTACACTTCTTCCGGTCATTGGTATAGTTCCTTGTATACCTGGTGAATGGTGATTTCTTGTATTGTCCATATATTATCTTCCTTCTTCATGTTATGTTTCCTTTGCTCTTCTTCTTCCTCTCTTCCTCTGTTTAATTGTTGTTCCCTATCGGTGTTCTCCTGGGTTGTACATTACTTGTGATAATCCATGTTCCCTTATTCTTGTCACCTTCTTCAATATTTCCATTTGTGGTAATCATTGTTCCATAGTATTTATATTAATAAATAAATTTGTTTGTTTTACCATCATTGTGGTTGTTCTTGAGTTGTCTCCTCTTCATTTTAATAGTTATTATTTTTGTTTCCCCTCACTGTTTGGACCTTGTTGGCTCACCTTCATTTTAATAGTTATGGTTTTTGTTGTTTCCCCTCACTGTTTGGACCTATTGGGCCTGGTTTCTAACATTTTATATTGGCTCGTTGTCATTTTCTCTCTCCTTTGTACTCGATGATGCTATATTACTCTTCCTTCTTCTTTGTTGGATTTTTTCAATAATATATCTTTGTAGATACACACTTTTTGTCTACACTATTTTATGTACTTTGAAATATTTTCATGATCTCCCGTTACTTGACGTAATAATTAGTTACTTTATGTAACTGCCAAATTTGGTACGTTACAATGTATATAAATAGACTGCTAGTTAAAAGACCGCTAAATATAAAAGACTGCTAAAAAATAAAAGATATAAATAGTAATGTACATAAATATACATTATTATTATTATTGGCCCTACAGCAAGCAAGATGTGATGGAGGTCACGGAATCCATCCTTTTGTATGGTTGCAAAATCTGGGCCAATGCACTAAAGACAGAGTAATACAGGAAACGAGTGGGATTGGTGCAGAGAAGATGCCCTCATCTTCTTACCAGACAGCGCTGGAGCCAGTAGTCCTGGTGATAGTGGGAGTGATTCCCATAGACCTGTTGACTCTACAGCAAAAGCACTTCTTCGAAAGAAGAGATGTAATTGGAAGGGATGTGGCAAAGCATGAAGCCAGGGAACTCTCTGGTACTGCCAAGATTGATGAAGAGGGAGGATAGAAGAAGGTGGAAGGTTCCTCAGTGGTCATGGCAATTTTAATCTCTGCCTTCACAGAATAGGGAAGGTGCAAAGCCCAGCCTGCCAATATGGTGACTCTCCCCATGAAGGTGCCTTGCACATCTATTTCGAGTGCTGCAGATTCAAGATGGGGCTCAAGGAGTTCACGTCCGAGACCGTAGTAGAGATAATGTTTTGAGGAAAGGTGGAATGGGACCGTATTTCTGTATTTATTCAGTGGGTCCTACTAGAAAAGCAAAGAGAGGCCCAACTTGCATCCAACGGGCAGTAGAAGATAAGGGATGACTCGAAGGAGCCAGATCCTGCCCTTGCGCAGTAGGCTCCGTCCTGAAGTAATATGCTAAGTGGTTCCAGGATGGATATGAATTCCTGAATTAGAGGTGATTTCTTTAGTAGGTGAGAGTCCCACACACCAAGGGATGTGCAGTTTCCTCTGACAGTGCATAAAGCATTTATTTTCCCCATCTTAATATACATAATTATTAAACTTGTATATACTTACATAGTATATTATTGTATATAAACTTGTATATTATTATACATAATTATAGAAAGTTTCTTGAAGCTATACTGTATCAGAACTATCACAAACATAACCATTATCTTTTGCGAATATAAAAATGATTTTATCTGACGTTTCATAGAATTATGATCAGTTCGGATGATGTAGTTTTTGTCAAATTTCATCAGAGAAAAATTTTTATACTTGAAGAACATAAAATTATAATTAAGATATATGAATTCTAAATATTAACCAGTATGCAGCAACTGGACATGGTCCCATTAGGCAGTACTCTTGTTGAGCGTCTGAACCTATACATGGTGCACCACCGTACGAAGGTGGAGGTGAATCGCAGGCCCTGTACCTCCGCCTAGTCGCACGGCCACATGTTTCAGAACAGGAAGTCCACGGTGACCATTCTCCCCAATTTCCTGCAACCTGAACACATTAGCAATTATTCCAGATGAGTAATAATTTATAAATATTGTAACATAACAAGATTACACCCCAGAATAAAGACAAGTTATTCATCCAAATTCATTGTGAATTATGCCTAAACGCAATCTTTTTAGAAATAAAATACAAAGAAGAATGAAATAAACTTAACAAATAAAGAAATGAAAACAAAATATACTATCTAAAGATAAATAATCATGTCAAGGAGTAAAAAGTAATAAAAACAAAAAGGGAAATATTATAATAAGTAAATACTAGGGAAATAGGGAAGGAACTTTAGAAATTAAATAATTTAATTACAATGAGAAGACAATAACTGACGATGACCATTATACCCAGAAGAGGAGATCAAAGAATAATAAAAATGTAAATAGTTATTAGTAAACATAAGTATATTGTATAAATGTTAAACCTAGTAAATAAATAAAGAGACATTGGTTATAGCATTAGACTATTAAATAGAGGGAGGTCTGCAAACCTCAAACAGTTATTTTGTGTCAGAACTACGAAATGTGAGTGACATTAAAATTACTAATAGAATCGTATTAAGCTATAATTATAAAAGGTAAGTAGTTTAATAATACAAAATAGTGAAAAGAACAGTAATAAACATTATAAAACAGTGCAGAATGAAAGTGAATAGGAAATGGACCTACTTATAATATACACTGTGAATAAAACATATAAATTATATAAACCAACTATAGTTAATATAAAAAGGTGTATAAAGATTAATAATAGTGAAATCTTATGTTACAAACTAATAATATACACTAGTGATGAAGAAAAAATAAGATTCAACTGAATCATGTGAATTATAAAATATGAAACCGAACCTGTGACCCATAAATAATCCATCCAAGAGCTGTGCTGAATGAATCAGTATTTTGTAAAAAAGAAATTGTATTGTTGAAGAATTTTCGAAACGAAAGCAAAACACATTAATTTAATGCTGGACATTTTTACAAAATAATTAATGATATAAAACGAAATGATGAAGAAAGACTGTAGAAATAACGAGGGGACTAATGTTGTAATGGAATACAATGAAAACTTGAAGGCCACAAGATAAATATCAAGCAATAATCTGTAAATGAAACTACAAGATTGGTGAGATTGTTCCATAATGTTAAGACAAACAGTTGAACAAACATTACTTCATTTAAAGAGCAAGTTACAGTGAAACACTATAACAAAAACAATATAAACATTATAATTTATGAATTTTATTTGTACACTATAATTATTATTATTATTAATAGTTCTTGTTTAAGTTGTTATTTTGTATGATCCAAAGGACCCACGATTCAACATACATACACAACACCAAATTACTGAACATTAGCAGAATCTAACGGTTATGACAGAACAATAGTCAGTAAACTCCTACACAAAACACAAAACAAACAACAGACAAAGACAGAAAACAACAAATTCATAACACTAACATACATCAACAAACAAACAGAAAAAATTGCCCACAAATTCAAAAAAGCAGGATACAGAATCGCTTACAAAACTACTAACAAAACAGAACACACACTATCAAAACGCATGCCCAAAGCACAAAACAAATTCGATCTACCTGGTGTATACAAGCTAAATTGTTCAAATTGCAATAAATTCTACATAGGCCAGACAGGACGTAGCTTCAAACAGAGATACATTGAACACACAAAAGCACTCCACACCACTACAGAATCTACCTTTGCAAACCACCTCATTGAAGCAAACCACACATATAAAAACATCGACAATAACATGAACATTCTACACGTACACACAAAAGGCCAAAAACTAGACACTCTAGAACAATTAGAAATATACAAACACACAAAAACAAACAAAAACGACATCCTAAACGAACAGACACAATTCAAATCGCACGCATTATTCGAACACATCTCACCACACACACACACAGCTTCGATCTTTCGAAAAACTATCCCGTCGCCAACAACAAGACGAACAGCGCTACCTACGACAGCCTCTGATGAAGCCTTCTATAGGTGAAAGCCGGTTTAGGCTGTAAGGTAAAACTTTACGTTTTTACTTATAAAAAACTTAGTGTTCCGAGTCGTCAATACTATAGTGATATTTAGTTAAGTAACGGACACGTCATGGACAACGAAATCCAAGAACATTATTTATAAGTATTATGTTTTATTTTATATGTATGACTTGTATGGTACATTGACTTTACTTTTTACATTAACCCTGAGAAAAAGTTTTCATGTTATCAAACCGAAAAGAGCTATAACCTAAGGAAGGGACACTGAATGTTAGTACATTTAAATATATGTCAAAAAGAAAGTATCAATAAATTTTATGGAATTTGAGACAAGAGAATAGGGGTTTGATTCTTTATTGTTTAGCATAGCATTACATTGAAGAAGGGTAAGATTAGGATTTAAGATTCACACACATATGAGTTGAGTTACAATATTAACAAATATAAACACGATTGGTATAGCTTTTAAGTAGAGAGTAACCAACACCATGATAGTAGAGCCTAGTAGCCTGGTTGCCCAGAAAAGCAGGTAAACACCTGTGATAAAATAAAAAAGATTGCATATTATTTTGTTTTATTAAAAGTTAATACAGTTTTGAGTTAAAGTATTTGTGTTTTAAACTGAGATGTAAGTTTTGGATTAACATTTTACAGATGTTAGACTTACTTTTACAGTCTTAGACAAACATTTTAAGCTAGACTTACTTCTACAAAAGACATCTTTATAAATCTATACTTAATAAAACTCTAACACTGACTGACAGACTACGCATAGCCTAAACCGGTGGGTCTAGAAGCATCAAATTTTGCACAGGAGTTCCTTATATAACGTAGGTGAGCACTAAGAAAGGATTTTTGAAAATTCATCCCCTAAGGGTGTTAAATAGGGGATGAAAGTTTGTATGGAAGTTTGTCATTTTTGAAGTTAGAAATATGGAAATTGGTGTTTAGGCTTCTGTTAATAAATAAAAGTTAGTTGTATCAGCGTTTTTGGAAATTCATCCCCTAAGGGGGTAAAATAAGGGACGAAAGTTTGTATGGGAAGTGCGTCATTTTTGAAGTTAGAAACGTAGAAGTTGGTATTTAGGCTTCTGAAGAACATCGAAAGTAAGTACCTAATAATAAAATACGTTTTGACTGATTTATTTATCAAAAGGGAAATGTCACGGATCGACCTGAAAATAAAAGTACAAAACACGCATAGAAACTGACAGGGAAGAAAGAGATTCAGAGATATTTATCTTGAAACACATGTAATGTAATAAAATATTGAAGTATTAACTTTAAATAAATATTCTTATTCCAAAAATTAGACGTGCTTTTTTCTGTCAATATATTTTTGTCAATGTTAGGTTCATGACAATGAACAATTTCATAGCTTAGTTATATGTAAGTTTTCAGGTTTATTCATTTGTTTTGGTTTAGCATTTGAGTAATTTTGAGTTAGGTTTTGTTTTGTAAATAGGGATAGTTATTTTTTCGTGCTAATTGCACTTACTTTCATTGTATTTATTTAAAATGGTTGTGGAAATTTTGATGATTGAGGGGCAGAATGTCCCACAGACTGTTGTTCCTATTGTAGGAGATGGAGCCTGCTTATTTCGGGCCTTGTCTTTTTTTATTAATAAAACCCAGGAAATTCATAATGATGTGCATGGGCAGATCATTAGGTATGTTGTAGATAACTGGATAGAATTTTCTATTATGTCATGTGACAAAAATGGAGATAACTATGCCACATCGTCCGATTATAACAACGATATGATAAAAACATCAACGTTCGGTAGTTTATGTGAGTTGGAAGCTGCTGGGCGAATCTTTCCATTTGTTTTCGAAGTCTATCGAAATGGTACGTTTTATGTGAAAACAGGAACTGAGGGTCGACCTGTTAAGCGGCTTAGGTTTACAGCAAGTCTTTCAAGTGGGCATTTTGATGCATATTGCTTCACAAGAAAATTTGGTTTCGCAAGTTTTGGACACAGGTTTCCAAAAGGTATTACTGCTAAAAATATAACAATGCGAAGAGTAGAAATACCGGTAACTCCGTCGCCTGAGAGTCAGTCCCTGTCTTCATCTTCGTCATACCAAAGCTTAGAACAGATTGCTCCAAGTCTAACACAAAAGTCAAACAAAAAACGAAGGGCTCGATACACAAATAAAACCTGAAAAATTGAGAAAAAAAATCTTCTAAAAATAACCCTACTGCGCATCAGAAAGCGGTAGCAAAATATCAGGAATCACATCCTGAAGTACACCAATCAACTCATACATCCAGAGGTCAACAGAAGAAGAAGAAACCTGAAGACCTGCATATGCCACCAATTACAGTGACAGCAAACCATCTCTCACAGTAGGATCAATGTCTGACCGATGTCATGACTGCTTGGCAAAAATGTTTCCTGGCGAGAGTGTCACAGGCGGATATTTTTCCATGTGCTGTGGCAACGGAAAAGTCGAAATGCCGGATTCGCGGATTGTCAGATCTGTGCCCAAGGAATTAGAAGAACTCTTTGTCAGCCAGTCCTTAGAGGCCAAAAACTTCCGCGAGTACATTCGCAACTACAACAGCACATTGGCTTTTGCATCCATTGATGCCAAGGTGGACCACAGTTTTGCCGGAAGAAGAGGACCAATACCGTACAAAGTCTCGGGAGACGTACGGTTCATGACCTCTCACTTGATGTCAACCGACAGACCTGCATATGCCTGTCTCTATTACGTCGACTCTCAACAAGCACTTGAGGAGAGAATGGGAAGATCTGAGAATGACAAATGCTTGGGGACTGTCATGAGCAAGTTGGACACTGTGTTGTGGTGATCCAATGTGTACGCACAGGCTTACAAGATAATTAAGGATGTTGTTGCCCAAGTTGGAGAGCCTGAAACAGTCAAGCTCATGTTTTTCAAAGACCCGGAGAAGGACAAGAGGAGATACAACAGACCGAGTGCAAACGAGGTTGCGATCGTCTTTACGGGAGAAAGCGGAAACCCTCCTCAGAATATTGACTTTACTGTTTTCCATAACCAGCATGGACTCCTCAAATACTCCAACATGAGCCCCCACATTGATCCGATGGCCTTTCCTCTGCTCTTTCCCCGAGGTGAACTTGGATGGGATCCAAACATGACTCACACGGGACGAAGACAAACTGCATCTCACAACAGGCTAACAATGCAGCAGTTCTACAAATACAGGCTAATGGAGAGAGACAACCATGGATTCACTCCTCTTCATCATGGCTGCAAGCTCTTTCAGCAGTATTTGGTTCTCTCTTACGTGAGATATGAGTCGAACAACCTCTTCTATATTCGTCAGAATCAAAGCAAACTTAGAATTGAGAAGTATCAAGGACTTATGGATACCCTTGCTCAAGATGCAGCTGATCACCAGAGACCGATTGGAAGAGTCTGCATATTGCCTTCGACATTCCACGGCGGTCCAAGTTATATGCAACAAAATTACCAGGACGCCATGGCAATCGTGAACCGGTATGGAAAACCTGATCTTTCATCACGTTCACCTGTAATCCAAACTGGCCTCAGATAACAAACGAACTGAAGCCTGGACAAACTCCTCAAGACCGACCAGACTTGGTGGCGAGAGTGTTTCACCTCAAACTCGAAGTTCTTTTAGGCATGCTCAAAGATGGTCATTTTGATAGATGTCTTGCCCTCATTTACGTTGTCGAGTGGCAAAAACGGGGTCTTCCACATGCCCACATCTTGATGATGCTGAAAAGTGATGACAAAATCAGAGGAAGAGAAATGATTGATGAAGTAGTCTGTGCTGAGATACCTGACGAGACTGCCGAACCAAATCTTTACAGCATCGTGACCCAGCACATGATTCATGGACCGTGTGGAGAACTTAACCGTGACTGTGTTTGTATGGAACATGGCAAATGCAGGAAGGAGTTCCCAAAGAAATTCAACCCTGAGACTCAAGAGAATGTCGACGGCTACCCTCTTTACAGACGAAGAGATGGTAATTCTTTCATGAAGAATGGAGTCAGGATTGACAATCGATGGGTAGTCTCGTACAACAAGTTTCTCCTCAAAGAGTTCAATGCTCACATCAATGTGGAGATTTGTGCCACTGTGAAGGCGACAAAGTATCTTTACAAGTATGTATACAAAGGTCATGATTGTGCAAAGATGGAAATCACCTCCGAAAACAATGAGCATGATGAAATTACTCGATACATTGATGGTAGAATGGTGATGGCTCCGGAAGCGGCTTGGCGACTTCTTGGATTTAAATTGCACTCTCAAAGCCACCACATTGAGAGATTGGCAGTTCATTTACCTCATCAACAGAATGTAACGTTTCTGGAAGGTCAAGAACGTCAGGTATTAGAGAACGCTTCCTCAAAAGATACAACTCTGACTGCATACTGCAAGCTGTGTCAGTCAGACCCTGATGCAAGAGAGCTCCTCTACACAGAAGTCGGAGAATCATATCGATTCGTTAATGGAAAATGGCAAAAACGAGTGCGTTGTTTGGATACAATTTCTCGGATGTACAGCGTCAGCTCTTTGGATCGTGAGCGATATTTCCTGCGACTTCTCCTTCTAAACGTTCGAGGGCCAACATCGTTTGAGAACCTGAGAAGTGTGAATGACATTACATGTGGAACATTCGAGGAGACAGCAAGAGCCAGGGGATTGCTTGAAAACGATGAGGAATGGTCGAGATGTCTTGAGGAAGCTTCAAGATATCAGTCAGCAAAATCTCTGAGGGATCTTTTTGCCATCATTCTGGTGTTCTGCAATCCTCAAAATCCTACACCTGTTGAATTATTTGATCGGCATCTGGAAAGTTTAAGCGAGGATTTGAGAAGGGATCACTCGGCTGATGTTTCCAAGGATAGATGCCTTGCAGAAATCAATGATATCCTGAGACTTCACGGAACAAAGAATTCTGATTTTGGACTTCCTGATCCAGTCTTCTGCGTCGATCAAGATGAAAGTTATGACCAGGAGGAAGAGAAGAGACTTGGCAAAGAATGCTATGCCAAATGCAATCGAGAGCAAAGACACGTTGTTGACAGCATTCTGCAAGCCTGTGAAGGAAGAGCAGATAACAAACTCTTTTCTATTGACGGTCCTGGTGGAACTGGAAAAACTTATGTCTACAACACTTTGATGCATATTTTAAGAGGAGACGGAAAGATCGTAATTCCAGTAGCCTCAACATGAATCGCAGCGACATTGCTGAGAGGTGGAAGGACGGCTCACTCAAGGTTTAAGTTACCGGTACCACTTCACGAAACATCAACATCACTCCTGACCCAAGGCCAAAAAGCATATCGCGAGTTGGAGGCTGCCAGCTTGATTATCTGGGACGAAGTAGCGATGGCACAAGGACGCGCTCTTGAAGTTCTCGATCTGCTTCTTCGGGATATGATGAAAAGTAAAATTCCATTTGGAGGTAAAATCATTTTGTTGGGCGGAGACTTCAGGCAATGTTTACCTGTTGTTCCAAGAGGAGGTCGAGCAGCAATCGTCGGAGAATCTCTCAAGCGATGCAACCTCTTCTACTCATTCAAAGAATTCAAGCTCACCCAAAATATGAGAGCGGATCGCAATGAGAAAGTATTTGCTGAATGGCTTCTGAAACTTGGAGAAGCCTGTCTGCCACATGCAAAAGTTTTTGGTGACGATAGCTTCCAGATTCCTGAGCCTTGCGTCGCTAAAAAAGATCTGGTAGAGCTAATTTTTGGAAACGATCTTGACCCCTCATCCTGTGAGTCATTCAAAAATGTTGCGATCCTGACACCGAGAAATGAAGATTCACTTGAGATGAACGATAAGATTGTCGACAAAATCCGCGGAGAAGCCAAAATTTACAGCAGCATCGACAATATCGAGTGTGATGATCCAGAGGAACAAAATAATTATCCAATGGAGTTCATTAACTCGCAGACTCCTTCAGGAATGCCTCCGCACATACTGAGACTGAAGATAGGATCGATCGTCATGCTGCAGCGTAACTTAAACACAATGAAAGGATTGTGCAATGGAACACGCCTGATTATCCGAAATATGGGTGAACATATTCTTGATGCCGAAATCCTTACTGGTGATCATGCCGGCGAACGTGTGTTCATTCCTCGGATTAATCTATCTCAAAGCCAAGCTGAGCTTCCATTCCGGCTGAGAAGGCGACAATTTCCTATTAGGCTGTCGTTCGTCATGACAATCAACAAGTCCCAGGGTCAGACCTTTGACAAAATCGGACTTTATCTTCCAGCTCCAGCTTTTGGACATGGTCAAATTTATGTCGCCTTTTCTCGAGTCAGGCGCTTTGAAGATGTGAAAGTTTTTGTGGCAGATTCCGTGAATCAAGGACGGATTGGCTCCCAAGTCTGGACTCAAAATGTGGTATATCGTGAAGTCCTATAGGTGATTCTGAGATGTAGAATTCCATATCCCTACTAAAATGTAAATATTCAAATGGACTAACTGATATTAACATACTTATGTATACACTATTTGTATTATTCTATATGAATAAACAATTCATCTAATTGTGTTACTACATGTTTGTAAATATCTACCAAATTTTGATTTTACGTATCGAGGAAACATGAATGATGGATCTATTGCTTCGCACTTTTTGGATATTCATAACTTACAATATAAGAATATTATTAATATAGATGTACCATTAGCAATTTACCAACTCGACAGTTACCACAACAATCATATACAAATATTCGCGTGCGAAGCCGCGGGTACCTGCTAGTAAGAAAATAAAATGCTTACAAACAGAAGGCCTGAGATAAGTAAGGAAATATGACCATTATAAAAACATAGGATTAGATGAATTTACTTGTGACAGTGGTTTTGTTTAAGACTAGAAATCCAAAACTGATGGAATATGTAGAACCTTGCTTTTATTTTACAATAATTAGATAACAGATTTCAACACTAAATTGTTATGCTTAACTCTTCAGTCCAATCCTGAAACACCATCCATTAAATGACAAGGAACTCAAATTGAAGACTGAAGGAATGGCTAAAATGTATCAAAATGATTTGCAAACCAATTTACAAACTGATTTTGTACAGTTGTTTTATTATGATCTCTTATAATGAACTCTGCTTTAAAACATATTTCTACTACTGTTTTTTAGCCAAAGCTTGAAGTTTCAGGTCATTGCAATTACTGAAAGCAGTATGTGAAAAACATTTGAATCTGTTTGGTTAAAATTACTTCCCGGGCTGTTTGGCCATGGACCAAAGTTTACTTCAAAAACAGAAGACATTTCAGCTTTAAGCACAGTACAGTGGTCACTAATGTATACCACCTCACGTTAGCGTTCTTGATTTTCATTGAAGACGGCAGTCGATGGCACTGCCGAAACATCTGGTTTTGAAATAAACTTTGGACCATGGCCAAACAGCCCAGGAAGTAATTTTAACCAAATTGACTCTGGCCGTGTAAGCCTACGTAACACATTTGAATCTATGTTTTGAATATTTGTATTGTACTTTGTATTTTTTTTTTTGTACACTTATGGTAAAGATAGCTACAAGAGAGTTTAATGTATAGACAAGTAAAACCTGTACACATATCCGCTAACTTGCTAGATGCCTGTCATCGAGACCGGTAGTAGGCCTGCAGTACTGATGTAGTGGGCCTCTGTCTGCCACTGTGTTCGAATTTATAAATCCTTTTTCCATTCAGCTTGATTTCTTTTAGGGCTGTGCAATTCACCACTCTTCTTATTCCCTCTGGCATATTCTCTAACCTGGCAAAACCTCTTTTGTTAATCTTCCTCCTTAATCCTTTTCACAAGGCCATCCATTCCAACTGATGGTCTTAATTGCATACATTATAGTACAAAATTCAATATAAAGTTTAATGTAACAATAAAGTTTCTGCACAAAACTCAAAAACAACTCAAAAAATTACTTGGCATGGCACAGCATTACACGAACGGCTTTCTTTGCTGTCGCCTTGGCAAGCAGCTTTGTCGTAAAGCACTTCATGTTTAACTGTCAATCCTTCTTCCTTTCCACATCTTCGTGATCTCACTGCTTTCCCCCCACCACAGCTTACACTGCACGAACTCCACGTTGACCATTCAGACCACTTTAATGGAACTGTCAACAAATAAATTTTAGTTTTACTAAAATGTGTTTCTTATGTGAATATTAAATAATAATTTTTATCAATCTAATTATATAAGCGCACGCGTGCGCGCGCGCACACACACACACACACACACACATAAAATTTATTAAATTTAGTTTCCTCAAAGTTATGGCTTTATCATTAATGAAGATCGTCATGTATACATAAAATTACCTATAACTTTCAAACTGAAGAGTAGCTCCTTCAAGCCAGCCTGGTTTTCAGCAAGGCAGGTATAATTTCCTGCATCATTAATGGATGCACTCATGATATGCAGCTCCCTCCCATTTTTACTAAAGTAGCCATGATTTAATGTTGTACCTTCCTAAAAAAAAAATAAAAATAAAACAATACTAAATTGGGTATAGCGTGGGACACATGCCAGAAGTGAGAGCTTCAGTGCCGAGTGGTGAGTGAACTGATTCAATGTGTAAAAGGTTGCTTGTATGTATTTGAAGTGAGAGGGATTTTGCCATAAATAATTAAGATTCAAATAAGAGTGAACAGATAATTAAATGAGTCCAGGTCATAGTAATGTTTATTTTACTAAAGAATTGATTTTTCAATGAACATAAGTAAAAACATATCACACTTTTATTTTCAATAAACATACTACATACAAACAACATATAGCAAATAATTTTTTCACTGTAACAATACGATTTATGCAATGCTTAGTTGGAAAGTAGTATGTGATAATTATTATATATTTATAATATATGTATTATAACGATACATTATATTATAATTAATATATGCAGTATAATAGTTCAATTTATAGAAATTATAAATGGATTCTGGAACATAAAAAAACTTCCAGCCAAATACAATATAAAAACCAGAATTGAACTTGGGAATTAACTATAAAACATACAGTGTAAACAAAGATACAAAATTATACGTTTCCCCCGAATGTGTACCCCCAAACATTCTCATTGATGATACTATACATATTATAACATGAAATAGGTGTCACTGATTTTATATTGTTTTTATGAATTAAACAATTGGAAAGTTGTGTAAATACATTAGCCTAATATGAACTAAGTACAAGAAAAGGATTTCAAAAATATGCAGCTTGATATTTCAGCATATGAGTACATTTTCTTCTATTGTAAATAAACTTATTTTAATATTATGCTGTTCTTCTAATAGTATTTAAACATTTAAAATATGCTCACATTGTTTAATGATTACACCTTGCTTAAAAAAGATTGATTTAAAATACCAAATCTCTTGCAGTGATGGGTAATAAAACAGAAGCGTGCAGACAGAAAATGTATTTTGAAATGTACTTGCCTTATACCATGTGATGTTTGGTTCTGGAGAACCAGACAGAGGGCATTCTATGACAACTTTTCTGTACAACAGAGCTTTAATTTCTGATACAGTACCATTCCTCACCATACCTTCATCCATTGATGGAGGTTCTGAAAGAAAACAATACAAACATTCTTGGATTTTGTTGTCCATGACGTGTCCGTTGATTAACTAAATGATTAACTTGTGTTCCGAGTTGGTAGTGATATACTTATATTTATAAAAAAATTGTTACAAAAAAAAGAAGATGAGAAAAGGTAAAAAATTTATTTAATTAAATAGCAATCATGAAAACTTGACAAATAAGAAACTATACATTCATATTAGGTTCATTGGTTAAGTGTAATACATATTATGCTAAATATAGCTTACTTTAAAGTTCAGTACAATGCTAATAATCCAAAAATCAGTAACCTCAATTATCAATAATCCTAACAACATAAATACATTTTTAATAGACATATTTACATTGAAGATTAACTTTGATTTGTGTACTATAATAGCCTACTCTCCAAGTAGCTTCAGAAAAATTAAATTTAGGTAGGACACTGAATACTTAAAATCACCTCAGTTGCAAGGTTCTTGCAACGTAAAAACTGCAAGTTCTGGTTGGGTTGGAACCTAACCTAACCTATGAATAAGACATTAACTAGTATAGTCAAATGTTACAGAGAATAAGAGCTTATTTTAATAAGATGCCTGAACATATTAACTCATTCTTCATTGTTTGATATCTAATATATAAATTTAATTGGAATTTTTCTAGACAGGCAGGCAAAGAAGGGACACAAGTGTGTTTTGCAGGCTTAAACCATTTCAGGATTCCCATTGTTTGGAATGTAGAAATACAACAAAGCTAAACTGTGTCGGCATTTTTACCACAAAGTAAAAGAACTTCTACACATTTATTATTTTACTATGGTCTTACGTGTGCTCTGATTTTGCTGATGTGGCAGATATAAATGTATATTTATTTTACAAAAATGTTAGCTGAAGAAATTCTTGTTACCCAAAAGTGTTCATGGCATACAACTAACAAAGTACGGTACCTAAAACTTCTAGGTGGAAACTCTTTTCCATTGCTCCGGCTAAGTTTGAAGCAAGACATGAATACTGCGCTGACTGATCTACTCCAACATGTTCCATTACCTACAACAGAGACATTTTTCTTTAGATGTATTTTGTGATTTATGCCGATTTATGACATGTATAATTAGACTAAAAAATTACTGGTACTTCATACACAGGTACAAAAAAAAATAGTTTTTGATGTACTGTATACAGAAACTTCACAATTAAGGTGGCAATTTGGAATAGAGACTGTTAGTAAGAAGAATGATCCGTCACGTTAGGACCAAAAAGGTTATGTTGAGCTTCGGTCCGAGTGGACCAAATAAAAATGTGTTGAATGTCAGCACGTGTGCTCTAAGATTTTTTCCATCAGAAAGAATGAAGCTTGGTGTGTTATCGCCAGGATGCAGAATGATAAAGATAGTGGACTGTATTAATACATTTATTAAGTTTCCCTTTTTTACACTCAACTCATAGTACTAAGATTGGCTAATTCTGAAGATTAATTTTGAAGAAACTGATTTGTAAATGAAGCTACATTTTGATGAGGCACAAATGTGTGCACTCAGCTACATTGAAAAACGTTGAGGCCTAAGGCCTAAATAATTGTCGTGACAACAAGAAAATGAAAAGGACAGAATCAGGCAGCAAACGTAATAACGTCCGCTGCCAGCCAAGGCTCGTTGAACTGTATCGTTGTAAAAACATGATAAGAACGATTTGAAAGTGTACAGATTAGCCAACCTATGAATGCGAAAATTACCACACTACTGTCCATAACTGCCCGCAAAAAATCAAAAGATTTTTTAATACATTTTAATAACTTATTGTAGAAAAATACAGAGTCCTTAATAATAAAGGTCAATCTCAGTAGGCTGCATTGAACCTTGAGCTGTAATCTTAGATAACAGTTATGACATTAAGTGCTTAGCGATAGCTTGAGTGCAGGCCAAGGTTGGCGTGCAACTTGATTTGAGCATGAGTATAAATGCAAAAGTTAGCAATGTATTGCCAATATATATTGTATGTATACAATATTGAACGACATAAGACATGAAAATACATAATTTGACAATGTTTAATGATGAATAATCGGTGACTCATCACATGATGGGCCTGAAAAATTGTAACATTTATGCAAGTCATAGTGGTTAGCTTGAACCAGTTAAGGCCAGTAGACCTATAAAAGTAGTATTAAATACAATGAAAAAACAAAATTATTATAAAATTATACATGTAAAGACATAAATTTAGCATGATGCCATGTAGTTTGAACGATGCATGCTATCCTGAAGTTTCAGGAATATACAATAAATTGTTATGTGAAAACAAGCTATACATAGTTGACTGATTGCAAGCACAAATTGTAATGACATGTATGTCATAATTAAAGCATGAATAATAATTGCGCAATGCGTGATCACAAAATGCAAAATACAATATAAAAATAAAAATATAGGCGTGGCGTGGTTATAGACAGTAGATGTGAAAAACAATGTGTTTTACATAAATACAAGTTACATAATAAATACAATAGAAATCAGTTTAGTTAATTACAAATATGAATAAGGCACAATAGCATAAGTGACAAGTACAACAATGTGGTTATACAAATGTAATACATGAGTTGAACAATTGCGAGAAATACATTCATAGAATAATAAATATCACACATATTGACAAATGTGCAAGAAAATGCATACATGGTTTGTATAACTGCAGACCATGCGAATATTATGTAACAAATTTTTATATAAAACAATACCACCAATGACATGACACCTACCCAATACCAACATCAAAATGTAAATGTGTAGGACATAGTATGCCTCACACATTATTAACATATAAATACAAAAATAGCAAAGTATACCACCATGAAGCTATGATAAGTATAGACATAGCACAGTGCATGGTTGTGAAATTACAAGTCACATGCAAATTTAGTATAAAAACACGCAATGATGCAAATTAACATTAAAATGTTGTGATGATACATATCACAATTAAGTTGACCAAATGGTCATACAATAAAGTAATGAAAGCCAGTGGCCAAGTAAAATAGCATTGTGCTAACTAATTATAGTAACCTTGTGTCTAAGTCTCGTCCCACGCTGGCAACAAACATAGCTTATGAACTGGTCTCCGTAAAATACCAGTAGGCGTGCGAATGTCTACAACTCTAATTAAGTTGTCTGGGCCGGGAAATGTGGCGGTAATTACACCAAATTTCCATGCTAATGGAGGTAAGTTATCCTCTATCAGTAAAACCAGGTCACCAATGGAAACATTATCCTTGGCGAATTTCCATTTGTGACGTTGTTGTAATTGATGTAAATAATCGCGAGACCAAGCCTTCCAAATGACTTGGACAAACTTCTGGAGAAGTTGCCAACGTCCAAGACGAGAGATGGGAACGTGAGATAAGTCTGGGTCAGGTATCGCCGTTAATGGTGCGCAAATCAAAAAATGACCAGGTGTAAGTGGCACCGGATCATTTACATCCGATGAAATGGCAAATAATGGGCATGAGTTTAGACATGCCTCTATCTGAGACAAAACTGTCGTAAACTCCTCGAAGGTGAGTACAGACTTGCCTACCACGCGGCGCAAATGATACTTTAAACTCTTTATACCGCTCTCCCAAAGACCACCAAAATGGGGTGACGAGGGCGGAATAAATGACCATGAAATACCCTGAGAGGTCATAAAGGATTTGATTGATGAGGTAGCATCCTTATTATGCCAAAGATTGTAAAGGTCATGTAAAACATTGCGGGCCTTCCTAAAGTTCGAGCCATTATCAGAATATAACCGCCTGGGTATGCCCCTACGGGACATAAACCGACGTAAGGCAGCTATAAACGCGTTGGCTGTAAGGTCGGAAACCAATTCCAAATGAATGGCCCTGGTTGGTAAGCAGATGAACAAAGACACGTACGATTTTGACAGAGTCCTAGATTTCTGCCCGCCATGACGAATCATGAAGGGACCACCATAATCAAAATACAGATGAACACTATTAATAAAGGAATGAAGAGCAGGGACGACCTTGAATACGAGTCGCGATAACAACAAGCAAGCGCAGAGTTCAATGCGAGGTAATGACACTTGTCGTAGGGGGGGCCACGCTAGATATAGAACACAGAAGGTGACAAGAGGCTGATGAATCTTGATAAATGACTAATGTAAACACAACACCCATAACCCTTTTCAGAAGCATCCGAAAACCCATGTATTCAACTATCCTTGCCTTAGACTTGCAACAAATAGAACGTGGGACAATAATTTTACTGATCAGACACAATTTATCGCATAATGAATGCCAATGCAAGCGTAATTGCCCGGAGATTGGCTCATCCCAACCGAGATTGCACAGCCAGAGTTGCTGCATAAACTGTTTGTACAGGAAAACAATGGGACCGACGAGCCCGAGTGGATCGTATATCCCTGCGATAATCGATAGGATTTTCCTCTTGGAGATGCTTGATTCAATGGGGAATGATTTGATGTCAAACAAAAATGAATCGGTAGTGTTATTCCAGAGAATGCCCAAGGTATGCACATTACCCTGTTTGTTTAAAGGGAGTGATAAATTGTCATGATTTGCGACCACCTGGGGTTCATTTGATGCCCATTTATGCAGCGTGAGACCGTATTGACTCAACAACGTACCTAAGTCAGATTTCAACTTGGTCAGATCAGAAATGGTGTCTGCACCGGTTAGCAAATCGTCGACATAGAAATCATTGGTTATAGCTGACGCTGCGTCAGGAAAAGAAGCTTCATGATCCTTACCAATTTGATTAAGACAGCGAGTAGCCAAAAACGAAGCACTAGCAGTGCCGTAGGTTACAGTTCGCAATACAAAGTGTTTAAACTGTTCGAGGGGAGAGTCACGCCACAGAATACGTTGATAATGACAATCCTTCTCAGCTACCAGAATTTGTTGATACATCTTCTCGATGTCGGCGATGAGAACATAGTTATGCATACGAAATCGCAAAAGAATAGAAAAAAGGTCTTGTTGGACGTTCGGGCCTACCAACAAGATGTCATTGAGAGAAAGGCCATTGAAACGACGCGAAGTTTTGTCGTAGAACTAGAATGTTTAAAGACGGCATGGTGTGGCAGATAGTAGGTATTTGAAACCCCAAAATTGATAGAGCAATTGTCGATAGGCGTCATGTGGCCAAGATCCTTATACTCGTGAATAAAGTTTGCGTATTCGCGCACAAGCTTAGAATCACGCATGAACCGGCGTTCCAAACTCAAGAATCTTGCTTCAGCACTGGCATAGGACTCACCCAACTGGGGATGGTCAGACTTAAATGGTAGCAAAACAACGAACCTACCCTCTTGATTGCGATGAGTAGACCTAACGAAATGCTCCTCACAAGCTGACTCGTTATTAATAGGTGCATTATCAGGGATAGTTTCGGTCTCCCAAAATTTTTTGAGAGACTCCAAAATTTGACCGTCGTTGTTCCTAGCTAGGAACGAAACAGCAGGACCCTTATAACGGCAGTGTTTGGGCAGATTGCCTGCAAGAATGTAGCCTAACTTTGTTTCCTGTATAATAGGAAAATGAGAACCGCGTACGTATTTGTTAGCTAAGATTAAATCTAGGTAGAATTGCGCTCCTAAAAGTATGTCGATGTCAGCTGATATGTTGAAATTTGGATCAGCAAGGAAAACATTATCTGGAATGTTAAATTGATTTATGTCAAAAGATTGTGCTGGGAGTTTATGGGTTAATGCAGATAAGACAGCACATTTTGCCTCGAAGTTAAATCTTTGATAGCGGGAAATAATGCGTATAGACGCAAGATTAGTGGCACAACACGCGGTATTATTTATACCTGTAATCGGTATGTTAGATTTAGTCAAGTTAAGCCATAATTTCTTGGCAAATGATTCCGTACAAAAATTTATTTGTGAACCCGCATCCAAAAGAACTCTTGCGAGTTGTCTGTTGCCAGCCTAGTCAATGACAAACACAATTGCTGTTGATAAAAGAATATTATTTGTGGATTGTAATTTGAGTGAACAATAATTACTGCTGCTGGCAGAAACTGGCTTCGACACATTGTTTATGTGCAACAATGTATGGTGTCGTTTTGAGCAGATATTACATGATTGTTTAATCTTACAATTAGATGATAAATGATCTGGTCTTAGACAATTGGTACAGCATTTATGATTTAATATAAATTGTCCTCGTTCTGATGTGCTTAGTGCACGAAATTTATCACACATGTAAATTGGATGATTAGATTTACAGCATAAGCATGAATAATTATTTGACGCTGAGTGATAACTTTTAAATGCAGTGCTGCCAGCAGCATTTCGTGATTTATGTTTGTGAGATTTATTATTGAATCTTAAACTTAGCTTGTTGAGTTGCTGTCCGGCATCGATAGGCAGTGTATTTTCTAACAACTGTCTACGTGCGTTTAAAAACTGAGTAAAACCTTGAAAGTTAGGAAGATTATCAGGGTCTATAGACTCCTTCCATAATTTAAACGTAGTATGGTCGAGTTTTGCTGACAATAATTGTACAGTGATAAGCTCGAATGAATCCACTGACAGTTGCATGGCCGCCAGTGAATTAACGGAAGACGTTATCGTATTTATGAATTCTGCCAAACTTTGGACAGAGTCTTTAATTGTTGACTTTACTTCAAGTAAATTTTGAATATAGTACTTAGCTAGTATGAATTTGTTGTCATATCTAGTGGACAGCAAACTCAACGCTATCGAGTAGTCTTTGTTACAAATAGGTAATGACTTAATTAAATCTAGCGGCTCATTTTTCAGAGACGAATACAAATAGTGTAATTTCTGCACTGACGTTAGATCAGATCTGGCATGCACCAAG
The DNA here is from genome assembly GCA_034769895.1 of Magicicada septendecula. Lineage (NCBI taxonomy): Eukaryota > Metazoa > Arthropoda > Insecta > Hemiptera > Cicadidae > Magicicada > Magicicada septendecula. Next base: position 848,732,878 of record CM068368.1, read on the forward strand.
TCCAGAAATATTGAGTAGAAATGCTGCCATTCTAAGATATTGCCTGTGAAGCAGGGCAAACTTATCGGTTTTAGTTGCATATTGCTTGTTAATACGGGAGATACAGTCTGAACGTTAAAGGTTTCTATCAATTGTAAGATATTGGATTCTGTTGAATATAACAGCTCTTCGACCTCAACTCGGTCTTCTTGAGCAGCGTTTATGTCTTTAGAAATAAGTTCAATTTCGGACTGTACCTCATCGTATTTTGTTGCCAAGCTTTTTAGACTTTCGAGTCTAACTGTTAAAAAATGTTTGGTGTTAGTGTTCTTGTCAAAGTTACTGATAGCCGAATTAATACGCACTATGACAGACTTTAAGCCGCCTCTCTTTCTGACCAACACTTTGAGGCCTTCTTCAGCCATTGTACGCACCTGATAATGATGTGGTACCTGGTATGCGATGTCCTGAAGCGTCGAGGCCGTGGAGAAGATGGCAAACACACAGACCGGAGAGATGACTGCTTACACTAGAGTACTGACACTAGCACATGGATGGTCTTGCAGTGATGTCATCAGGAGGCTCAAAGGCGACGAAAGAAATGCTGGTTAAGTCATGACACGGTCGGATCAGCAAATATGCTGAGTCGCCCGTGATGGCCAGAAATTGGGGCAGAAAAATAATGAAAAGGTGAATGACGAATCCAGGCACGGAGCGACCAAAAAAATGTGTTAGTAAGAAGAATGATCCATCACGTTAGGACCAAAAAGGTTATGTTGAGCTTCGGTCCGAGTGGACCAAATAAAAATGTGTTGAATGTCGGCACGTGTGCTCTAAGATTTTTTCCATCAGAAAGAATGAAGCTTGGTGTGTTATCGCCAGGATGCAGAATGATAAAGATAGTGGACTGTATTAATACATTTATTAAGTTTCCCTTTTTTACACTCAACTCATAGTACTAAGATTGGCTAATTCTGAAGATTAATTTTGAAGAAACCGATTCGTAAATGAAGCTACATTTTGATGAGGCACAAATGTGTGCACTCAGCTACATTGAAAAACGTTGAGGCCTAAGGCCTAAATAATTGTCGCGACAACAAGAAAATGAAAAGGACAGAATCAGGCAGCAAACGTAATAACGTCCGCTGCCAGCCAAGGCTCGTTGAACTGTATCATTGTAAAAACATGATAAGAACGATTTGAAAGCGTACAGATTAGTCAACCTATGAATGCGAAAATTACCACACTACTGTCCAGAGACAGTATTCAGATAGGGTCCTTTGACATGTTATCAGAAAATATATCTTTCTTAAAAATATATGGACATGACCTTGGCTTTAGAAGATACAAGATATAATCTACATTACGTTTTATGTAATCAAAAGATTATAATTTTGATTATTTCTTTATCGAATTCTTTACCATAATATGAATGATTTCTTTATTATTCAGGGATGATACAGACACATACAGGAATTTAAATCAGACATGGCAGCTCAGATGTGTTTTGGAGACGTACTGAACTGATGGGTGTTTATCATTTTAACCAGATGTTTAGCCATCAGGTCTGAGAAAAATGTCTGTACATTACTTTGTTACTGGTTTTAGCTGAAGTGACTTTAAAGATGATCAAGTTTACCCTCTTTAACTTGTGCGTTGTAACAATGCATCCTCTACAATTTTAACAGTGGCTTTAATTGTTTCACAGTCACACTGTTGTCACTATGTGTTACTGGCAAGTATTTGAAAGACTCTTCCCTATGCTACTCGGGATAATTATCTCTACTCGGGGATTATTATCTTGGTGTGTTTATTGCACTGGTAATACTTCAGCCATATGTGCACTGTGTTGTGAGTAATAGATGATATAAATAATAATGGAAAGTAATGAATAATAAATAATTGATAGTGTTACTGATAAATTTGAGAACTTATAAACACTATTTCAACGTGGAACACAAATTTTTAAACTTTTACCTCATTGCCTGAATGAGCTTTTTTGCTCATTGTGAGCTTCATCAGAGGCTGCCACTAGGAGTGCAGTCCATTTTGTTTCGGAGATGGCACAATCATTTGAAAGGTTGTTTTGTGTGTGTGTGTGTGTGTGTGTGTGTGTGTGTGTGTGTGTGTGTGTGTGTGTGTGTGTGTGTATAATGTGTTCTAACAGTATGTGTGATTTAAATTGTGTCTGTTCATTTAGGATGTTGTTTTTATGAATTTCCGAGTGTTTGTATATTTCCAGTTGTTCGAGTGTGTCTAGTTTTAGCCTTTCGTGTGTATGTGTAGAATTTCCATGTTGTTTTGATGTTTGTCCATGTCTGGTCTGCTTCAATGGTTTGTAAAGGTGGATTCAGTGATGGAGAGTGTAATGTTTTTATGTGTTCAATGCATCTTTGTTTGAAGCTGTGTCCTGTCTGGCCTATGTAGAATCTGTTACAAATTTGTAACATCTTCCATGCCAATAACAGAATGGACAGTGCTGCTAGCAGTAGGCTCTAATGAACTTTGCAATGTGCAAAAGCTAGGTCAGGCAATAAGGTAAAAACAGGCACAAATTCAGTATGTACAGAAAACTGACTACAACTGACACATTAATACACAACTTCTTCAATCACCCAATACAACATAAACTAGCTGCCTACAGAACTATGATACATAGATTTAAAAACATCCCACTAGATGAAAAAGACTACAAAGACAAACTAAACATGATAAAATATCTAGCAGAATCCAATGGATACAACAGAACAATAGTCAATAAACTCCTACACAAAACACAAAACAAACAACAGACAAAGACAGAAAACAACAAATTCATAAGACTAACATACAACAATAACCAAACTGGCAAAATAGCCCACAAATTCAAAAAAGCAGAATACAGAATCACATACAAAACTACAAACAAAACAGAACACACACTATCAAAACACACACACAAAGCACAAAACAAATTCGATCTACCTGATGTTTACAAACTGAACTGCTCAGATTGCAACAAATTCTACATAGGCCAGACAGGACACAGCTTGAAACAAACATACATTGATCACACAAAGGCACTACACTCCACTACACAATCCACCTTTGCAAACTACCTCATTGAAGCAAACCACACATACACAAACATCGACAATAACATGGACATTCTACACGTACACACAAAAGACCAAAAACTAGACACTCTAGAACAATTGGAAATATACAAACATAAGAAAACATATAAAAACAACATCTTAAACAAACAAACACAATTCAAATCGTACGCACTATTCGAACATATCATGACCCACACACGCAACATCGATCTTTCAAAAGACGATACAGTCACCAAGAACAAGATGGACAGTGCTCCCAGCGGCAGCCTCTGAAGAAGCTTTTTAAAAGCGAAAACTAGTTCAGGCTTTTTAAAACTAAGGTAAAACTTTTTACGTTTTTACCTATAAAAAACTTTGTGTTCCAAGTCGGTAGTGAATTAATTATATTTAGTTAAGTAACGGACACATCATGGACAACGAAATCCAAGAAAGTAAAAATTTTTAATGTTTATATCTAAGCGCTTGTGTTCCATATTGGAATAGTGTTTATAATTTCTTGGTAATACTCGAACATATCATGGACAAGAAATCCAAGAATTTGATATGTTCTTTGCAGATATAAAACATTTTACTTTCTCTTTGCAAACACTGACAGTAATGGTGGTGACTTTGTTTTCATAATTTTTTTTTGTACCACCTACAGTTCAGAGGAATATTTTACATATGCTTCTTTAAAGAAGCTAAAGTTTCACATTGTGGCTAAAATTCTTTTTCTGTAAAGTAATCATTGCAATTCAATAATTTGTCCTATTATATTAGTAATACAAAATAATAAGGATAAAGAACAATTAGAGCAAATTAAATATATAGGACATAGGCATAACTTGTGAGGGGCAGGGGGGCACTCGGCCCCCCAATGTTCCAAGCATTATAATTCTGGGGCATTATAAAATTTTGTTTCCAGTTGTTATTAATAAAAACTAACAAATAGTCAAATGCTAGAGACCTAATTAACTGGAATACAATGCGTGTCTTTTACACAAAGACTTGTTTTGGAACACATCATAAGTAATAAGTAATAATAAGTAATAAGTAATGAAATAATAAGCGCAGCTGTATTTATACGAATTTGCTCTCTTTACTTCGTCTCTTTTGTAATAATATAATACATTTTATTAATTTTATTATATAGATGGTCTCACTACACACTTGAATTTATGAAGTCCCCAAATTAGTCCCCAAGTTACGCCCATGATTTAGGATATATTTAGGAACAGAATAAAGAGTGTGAGTGTCTAGTATCTTTAAATAGTGTGCCTTGGGTAGTTGTCTTTCAAAAATTTTTAAATTATGCTATTAACTTGATATACATGTTTTAATATTAATCATAGCAGATGTGGAAGTCAGTAATTGTATATAGGTTATTTTAATATAGGCAATATGCAGTATTTTTATGTTTTGTTAGTGCATCTTAAAAACATTTTGTTTTTTAATAGTATACTTTCATGAACAAAAACAGTATTTTTTTCTTACCAAAGTTTGATTGAAATTAATAAAATATGTACGAGGTCCCAGAAATGAGTCAATAGGCTCTGTACCTCTTAGCCATAGCAATGAAGGAATAGGGTGCCCTCTAACTGAGCAATCCAGTTGCAATGTCGAGTTTGATAACACTTGTAAGTACTTGACAGGCTCTTCGTCTAAGAACTTTGGTGCCACTGAAACAAGATAAAGTTGCTTGATGTATTTTGTCATTTGAAGACTTGTATGGTTGGAATTATGGTGTGTGTGTGTGTGTGTGTGTCAGTGCAGATTAGGGGTGAACCTAGGATTTCATTTCGGGGGGGGGGGGGGGATTTTTTCCAACCATATATCGTTTTCTTAGAGTATTATTTTGTCTCACATTATAATGCAAATCGTACCAACTAAGTAAAACTAACTGGCAAATAGTATCTGTATGTTGCATGTTTCATTAAAAAATCAGAAATATTTAAGTAAATTTGGCAAAATAATAAATTTGGTAGTTAATTACGCGAGTACATAGGATAACATTGGAACAGTTCGACTCCTAACGTCACATGACTTGAAAAATCGTTGTTCTATGGCCTGTCTTCTTCATAGGCTTTGGTTTATGTCCAACTAGCGGGTAAAAATAAACAGTTCCTTTGTTGCCGAATTAAATAAGTCAGCTGACATGGCTCAAGCACGTCGTCACATGAATCATATGTTTCAAGTTACTTGTAACCAGTGGAAATCGTGTTCTCCTACTCTCATGCCGACTTCTTTTTATTTTTCATATTTCTTTCAACAGCTGTTATATTTATTATTGAGGAAAAGGCCTATTATTGTATATTATTAAAACTTGTCATTGACCTAAATAGTATTTTTTTTAAATTGACAAAACCTATAAGTCAATTTATAACATTTCAAAAAGTACACAACCAGCTTTTTTTTCTCCAACACTTGACAATTTTGTTTTTGGATTTGGGGGGGATATATCCCCCATATCCCCCTCCTAGGTTCGCCCCTGGTGCAGATAATAAGTAAAACATACCCAGTACATCGACAAGAAAAGATTTTGATATATTTCCAGCGTTGTTTGTAGCGACACATGTGTAGTTTCCAGTGTGTTCTTTCCTAGCGGTTCCGATATGTAACATTTCCCTGTTTACGTTTAATGGAATATCATTTTTCATCCAACTAATATCAGGACTCGGAGAACCAACTACAGGACACTTTATTATCAGTGGAAGGCCTTCCAGTGAAGCTATTTTGTCATTTGCATGACTCCAGCGATGTTTTGATAATTTTGGAGCCACTGAAACATAAGAAAAACGATAATAATGTAATTTTTTAAAATCTGTATTGCTTATAAACTTGCTTATTTATACGCAAATGGTTCATATTATAAATAGATATTACAGCTAACCAAATCATATATTAAATAGGTTAAATTTTTACGTTTTTACCCATAAAAAACTTTGTGTTCCGAGTTGGTAGTGAATTAGTTATATTTAGGTTAAACACACACACACACACACACACACACACACACACACACACACACACACACACACACACACACACACACACACACACACACACACACACACACACACACACACACACACACACACACACACACACACATTGTTTATTTAAACAATATGCTGATTTACAGTTCATAAAAATGATAACTTTTGTGTAATAAATAATCATAGTCATTTATATTTCTCAGTTTGCTAATCTTATCAAAATAGTTTTTTTTAATATAAAATTTAATTTCTTTTCTAACTCTTGTTATGAAAGTTTTTTAGTAATTACAAACTAACTTCTGATCAAATATCTGTTACCATGTACATAACAAAATATTCAGCATGTGTTGAATCAATCAATCGTTTGGTTAGAACATTGTTGTGTTGTAAACCATGTAAATTATTTCTCAACACAAAAAATTACAAATGTATCTGTTGCCTAATTTTAAACAACTGATTATATTACAAATGTTGTGCAGTATACTGTATAAAGATAAAAAAATATTTCGAGCCTTTTTTTTATAAGTATGTGGTTAAGAAATAGTATGTGGACAATGAAAAAAAGAAAACTGATGTTTATAACTTTGTTCAATGGAAAAACACTAGATGATGCTGTGTACAAATGGTTTTCATAGCATTTTTACATTCATCTGGTAGTGCGTGGAATAGAAATTCAGGCAGCTCATGACGGGTGTTAAAATTTTGTAAATGTCATCATATTTCAAACCACCCATAATATTGTAGGGAAATTCTTAGCACTGATGTTGCATCTGTTGAGCTTTTCAGAAAACAACTTTGTTGTGTTTACTTGCTAAACTGCTATTTGTCATGTTCAGGACGAGGACTTTCAGTGTTTCCACAACAAGTTGTCGTGGTTTACTTACTTCTTCTTACGGACTTCCAGGGATTATGGGACCCCGATGGTCCGATGTCCATTGTACGCTGCAGCGGCCAGTGCCCAGTTTTCTCTTCTTTTGAGAATGCTCTCCAAACCTCTATCTTGTCCAACCAAGGTCTTCAGGTTTTCTCTTGCTGGGTTTTGTGGGGCGCACCGCATCAGGATATGCTCCAGTGTTTCCTCCTCTCCACCACAGTTTTCACAGATTGATGTATCCTTCAGGCCAAAACGGTGCAGGTAGTGCCCAGTGACGATATGGCCAATTCTGGGCCTAGCTGCAAAAGTAGCCGTGGCTCTTGGAACATTTCGATACAAGGAAGGATCCGTTGGTTCCTTCTGAATTTGAAAAAGATGTCTGCCTGTGGCCGCTCTGCACCAGCGCTCTGTCCATTCGTCATTTATTCGATGTGCTGCAGCTCTCTTGCACCTTGTGAGCGAATATCTCATATTCTGAATTGGTCCCATGTTTTCGGCTTCCTTTGCTATTTCATCCGCCTTCTCATTTCCAGGTATTCCGCAGTGCGCTGGTATCCATTGAATTACAATGTGTTTCTCTTTATTTTTTAGGCATAACAGCAGTGTCCGAAGGTCCTTGATTCAGAAGGAATAATCGCTCGGTCTTGTCTTTTCCAGAGCTTCCATGGCTGCTTTTGAGTCAGTTAGTACACATATTTCTCTTTCTTTTATTTGCAAGCAGCTCATCAGGGCCGCATTCAGAGCCAAAAGTTCTGCGTCCATACTTGATGCGGCATTTGCTGGGCTGTAATAGCGCTCGCCAGTCGCCTGGTTGAAGTATCCTGGGCCTGATTTCCGCCTGCTTATATCCATTGATCCATCAGTATATATTTTAACAAAACTGTGGTATTTGGAGTTTAGCATTTCTAAGGTTACCCCTCGAAGTTCTTCTGCCATATCTGCCTTTGTCAGGCGTATAGACAAATCATAGCTAGTTTCCACCTCTATCCATTTCCATGGTGGATCATTGGAAAAAGTCTTAATGTGTTCCGGAGTCTCTTCTGGCATGTCCATCGAAATCATGTCCACTCTTTTACCGAAGGACTGTTTGATATTTGTGGCCAGCATTGAACGAAGAGGATGCGATGAAGGGAGTGTTAAGTTTCTAAGGTGTTTATTCCAGATTTGCTTCTTGATAAACAGATCTATTGGTTCGATACCAAGTTCTATTTCCATCGCCGCTATGGAAGCAGTCCTGGGACACCCAAGGCAGATTTGTAAAGCCGCTGATTGAATGAGTTGCAGTTTGCCGATATGGGTAGTAGAAGCAGAGCCCCAAACCTCACTGCAGTAGGTCATCTTTGATCGGACAAAGGATATGTAAAAAGATCCCAAAGTGACAGTGTCTGCCTCCCAATCTCGGCTTGCAACAACCTTCATAGCATTTAGGCGCCTGCCGCATTGCTCCACCACGTGTAGTATAGGGCCTATGTGCCTTCCAACGAAGTTTTCTATCCAAATGAACTCCAAGCAACCTGGGGCATTTGTTTAACTGAAGGGTCATGTTGTTTATGACAAGGTTTGGAATGCAGTTTTTGTAGATATTATGTCTTGAGAAAAATGCAGATTCGGTTTTGTTTGGCGATATTTTGAGAGACACTTTGAACACCATGTTGCAATCCGGTTTAGAGCCAACTGCATTCTCTTGTTTGCTTCTACGGGGTCTTTGTCAGCCGTGAATAGTGAGACATCATCCGCAAATATCACGCATTGCACATCTGATATAGTGTTATATTTATGTCATGGAGAGCCATATTGAAGAGTGTGGGACTAATTACCATGCCCTGCACTATTCCATTTTCAACTTTAGCACAGTTTGACTCTATCCCGTTCACTGCTGTTTTGATCATACGGTTTTGTAAGAAGTTTGCTGCAAATTTTAGGATGATTCCCCGTATTCCCAGCTTCATGCACTGCAGCAAGATAGTTGAGTGGAACCCTATCAAAGGTGGCTTCAAAATCAATTTGGACTAGTACGGTAGATTTTTGGTTTTGGAAGCCCTCGTAAATGTTTTCTGTCAGGAAGAGTAACGCATCGCTTGTGTTTCTATTTCGCCTGAATCCAAACTGGGTGTCTCCGAGCAGGTCGCAGGTTTCCAACCTCCACATTAATCGATTGTTCACCAATCGCTCCAGGAGTTTGCCGAGGCATGAGGTGAGTGCAACTGGCCAGTAGGAGCTCATATCTACTCTATTCTTGCCAGGTTTAGGGAGGGGTATTATAAGCGCTGTTTTCCATGACTGAGGGATTTCTCCCCTGTCTTCCAAATCGTGTTAAAAAGCTGAAGGATACTGCAGAGTAACTTTGCTGAGCAGTGTTTGAGCATTTCATTATGGATGCCATCAGTTCCCTGTGCTTTGCTTAAAAGTCTGGCTGTTCCCTCCTTTAGCTCAGCCATGGAGAAGGGCTCATTTACAGGGTCGTTCGACAGAGTCAGCAGTTCAAACCAGGTGGTGAGTTTCATTTCCTCAGGAGTGAGCACTCTTGGCCATGGGACCTTCTTTCCAGATTTATCTCTATAGTATGAGTTTAGAGCCTCTGCCTTTTCTCTGTCCTCTTCAAGCCATTCACCTGAGGCGGTTTTAATCTGCTCCATCCTTTTATTTGTCTTCCCTTCGATAGCTTTAAACTTTTTCCACACAGTACTGCTGGGAGTGTTTGTGTTTATTGAGCTGACAAATTCTTTCCAGGCCTTTCGCTTTGCTGTTAAGATTGCTTTTCTCAGACCGGCATTACATTTGTTGTACACCTCACGATGTTTATTTGTATGTTTCTGTTTCCACTTTTTCCTCCATCTCTGCCTTTCGTTTCTAAGATCTCCTATTTCTTTATTCCACCAGTTGTTCATATGATTTTTGTTTTTGTTTTGAAGCTTATTCTTTGGTATCGCCCTTTCAGCAGATATGTGTAGTGCCTTCTCAATTTCCTCAGCAGTTCAGTCCTTGCAATCTGTTTCTCCTGTTGCAGTTTTGAAAGCCTCCCAATTTGCTTTCCTAACATTGTACTTGCTGTGTGCAACAGAAAGGTTAATAACCAACCTTCTTGATAGCCCAAGTTCGCAATAAACTGGAAAATGGTCACTTCCCAGGTCCTCTCCAACGCTCCAGTGTTTTATTGTTTTGTCGAAGGATGGTGACACCAAGGTCAGGTCCAGGGTGCTCAAAGTGCTTGTGGAAGGAGACTGGTATGTAGCTTCTTTCTTTTGATTTTGGAGAATGATGTGCGTTTGAATCCACTTGAAAAGAATTGAGCCATTTCCATTTTCGGGCCCGTCATTCCAGCTCGAATGCTTACTGTTGAAGTCACCCATCAGCATAAAGTTCCGACTGTTCGGCGTGATTGCAGTCAGATCCCCCTCCTGCAGGCCCTGTAATGGTATGTATGCATTTACCAGTGTGAAAACATAGTCCTTTGTAGCTCTTAATTTCGTCTTAATGTATTCTAAGTTCTTGCCCAAACTCATCGTAGAATCCTCCACATGCAGGGAATCGTGGACAAGTGTGACCAATCCACCTCCACAGCCGTTTTCTCGTGATAAGTTAATCATTTGAAAGTTCTTGAATTTAGGATGCCAGCTCACCCCCAAACCAATGTCGTGGTTTAGGACTTGAAAATGGTGGAAACACTGAAAGGCCTTGGAGCATGTCAAGTAGCAGTTTAGCAAGTAAACACAACAAAGTTGGAATTACAGAGACTGATAATTCAAATAACAAGATGAACAACTTTCAGAAAACAGCTAAACAATTTAACTAAAAAAAAAGGACTTCAAGTTGAATGAATCAATTGTGCAATTTTGCTGAAACAGGAGTGTTTTGGAAAACTATATCTGTCAATAAAAATCAAAGGCCAAGAAATCAATGGACATGTACTTCAGCAAAAATTTTATTAGTTTTTTAGTAAAAAAAACTGTTAAAATTGTTAAAATGGCTATAAAATTGTTAAAGTGTGTGTGTGTGTGTGTGTGTGTGTCGCCCACATGATATGAATCATAGACAAACCTAAAATTCTGACTCTGTATGTTGATTCAGAGGATCCAACTTTATTAGATGCCACACATATGTATTTTCCTCCACTCGTTGAATGAACTGATGGTAAATGAATAACATAGGTATGTTCAGCAGTTTTTGTAGTATTTGCAATAACATGGCCGCCATATAACCAAGTGACTACTGGTTCAGGAACACCATGAGCAATGCACGTCAAAGTTAGATCTTCTCCTTCCTTAATTTTCCCTTCCTTTGTTGCATACACTTTTGTTATAGTTGGAGGTTCTGAAACAGATATTATTAAATCCTTTAATTAAAAATTTTATTAATGGGAAAATTGGGTTTAATAGTTTTATTTATTTTTTGATGTTTAATCATTCTCTTTCTTATTAAACATATGCACTCCAAAAAAATAAAATAAACATAACAAAAGTTATATTTTATTATTTGTTTGAAAGAATATAAAAAAGTTCAGGCAGATAAGAGAAATTATGTGAATTACGTATTTTATTTAATTAACGATGGTGGAAAGGACATATAGAAAGAATGTCAGATTCCAAACTGGCCAAACAAGTCTGAAAATACAAACCTATAAGACACAGGTGTGTGGGTAGACCCAGGAAGAGATGGCTGGAGGATCTTTGAAGGCGGAAGAGGCAGCACCTTGCCTGTGCCGTGTTGTGAAGATGATGATGACATATTACTTACAGACAGCCTCAGAAGTTAGACAGTTTATTTGGTATAGACTTGTCCAAGAACTGGCAAAACACACAAATACTGAATCGACAACCAAAATGCAGAAAAAGCCCAAATGGACCAAGCAAAAATGGAAGAGAAGGCATAGAAAAGGTAGAAGGTGCAAGATAGGATGGTTTTTAGGATGATTTGTATGACAACATAAGAAAAGAAGAAGAAGAAGAAGAAGAAGAAGAAGAAGAAGAAGAAGAAGAAGAAGAAGAAGAAGAAGAAGAAGAAGAAGAAGAAGAAGACTGAAAATTGGAAAATGTAAACCAATCTGTGATGATGTTTATTAAATCTATTCTATTTGTTACTTAATTATGAATTTATTTTGCTCATAAATTACTACCAAACTTTTTCTTTAAGTGCCGTCTCCTCTGAAAATGTTGGCAACCATCACAATAATCTGAATTTTAGACGGCAATCTGGATTTTAGATGCAGGTGCTTTGTATAAATTGAAGTTCACTAGAACTATCTCTATGCAATCAGAAAACACACCTTTATTCTCTCTAGAACCGACTGTAACTTAAGGTCTTTCCTTATGTTGTCATTTCGTAGATCATCTCAAACTACATCCCTTAACTGCTCTTAAAAATTTGATTTACAAGGCCTGTATTTTTGAAATATCTTTTTGCAGGAGAGTCCATGTTTCACATCCATACATTAAAGTCGAACAGCCACGACATTACAGAACTTTAGCTGTGTCTCCCTCTGCGTTTTATTCTTCAATAGTTGTCTTATTGTTCCACAACTAAATTTATTTATTTGTGATGAGGAATACGCTCTTCTCTTAATAACATTTTTCTGTTATATAAAAAACAGGTACACCTTTAAAAGTATGTCCAGGAAATCATGGACTTTTACATTGAAGCCAAAATAAATGTGGTCGAGACAGAAAACTGTGGGACTTACCTAAAACTGTGATATTGAAGAGCTTAGTTACACTACCAGCTGAGTTTTCTCCTGTACACGTATATATTCCAGAATTCTCACTTGTCATGTTGTTCAATTCGAATAGCCTCCAGTCACTTCCTGTGTTTGTTATTTTTATGGTATTGCTGAAACATTATTTGTTAGTTACATCTTGATTTTTCATTATTTAAATGTAAACACTGGCACGTATATGTGTATGGTTATTAAATCTATCATAAGTTTTGTCTGCTGGCACTATTTGCAACTACGTTTTATGATGCATAAAACAATATGTTGTTTAGAAAAACAATAACATTTCCAAATGTGTTATACCGGATCTCAGCATTTGTAAATAAAATACCAATGTTTATGTAGTGTATGTAATTTAAATACAACTGCATTCACATCATAGGCTACATTAAAAATCTGAATACAGAAAAGTCTGTAATTTATTTTCAAAATACAATAAAATGCTGTAAAAACACTTGTTAAAACTCTTCAAGTTAAAAACCACATACTAGAAGGCAGCCAAGTAATACAGATATGTACAGAATTATTATGTGTTAATATTCTTCGCACTTATTTTAACAATATTAAATTACTTAGATACAAGCAAGGGGAGATTTGTATTGTATCTAGGTATTACTTAGATACAATACAATATTGCAAGCAAAGGGAGTGAATATTTTTCAGTAGTACTGCTCATCATTTATCATCCACTTACTTCTTGCCAAACGAATTCATTGGTGATATAAATGCTTGGCCAATAGGACAAAATTCCATGTTTTTAAAATCGCCAGTTTATTGTGGTGGAACATTGTCTATGAACAAAAGAATCTTATGTGTTTGTTTCTTATCATTTTGTTATCCAGATCTTTTAATTTACAAAACAAGCATTTTTGTTCATTGATCAGCATACGTATGGATGTTTGGCACTAACAAACACTTCACAGGTTACGTTTAAAACATTGTAATGTAATTGGTTTTTCTCACCAAAACTGGAGATCGTGACAATGTTTTTTTTTTTATTAGGACCATCAGAATTTGATGCAGCAATCACTGTTGCACCGGAAAATGAGCTGTGAAGATGTGAAAGCACTAATTGGGAATTTTAACATTGAAAATTTTTATAAGGACGTGTCGCACATTTGAAAACGGCCGCTGGTGCGTGATCGAAAATGGGAACCAGTGAGTTTCCATAGAAACTACTTCTTTGTTGTCAACAACATAGTACAAAACTTTGCTTATGAATGCGACTACATTTAACTTATAATCTGTACATTGGTAAATGAATATATATATATATATTTTTTTTTTTTTTTAAGATTTATTGAAGCATTTTCAATGCCCTTCTCTGTGCATTGCATTTGTGCAATGCCTGTAAATTTTTTCTATATTGGTGTGCAACAGTATTATTTATGTTTGTAATAATAATCACTAACACAGCTTTATTGATTAAATCATTGTTACACTTTTCTTAATTAATTTTCTACCACTAAATGTTTTCCATTTTGAAAATAATTTGTGTGATACAACCTTAAAATTGCTCCTGAGGTAGACTCTAGCTAGGCTAAAACATTGCTTCATTAGTTCTATTTGTTTCAAAGATTCATAAAAATGGATTAAAAAATTTTAACAAAAGGATGTATGTAGCAGGATTTGAGCACAACAATACTTTGTAAAGGTTCCACATGTGAGATATCCAGTCACTGGTAAAAAGCATGTGTTATACAGGTTCAGATCCACAGAAGGGGAAATGGGGGAACTTCCCTCCTCCCCAAATGGTCACTTGTGATTGTGAATGCAATAAAAATTTCATATCGCATTATATAAGTTCATTGTTTTGCTCTAAAATTACTTTAAATTGTAACTGTACCGTACCAGGATACATACCACAGAAACAGTATTGTTTGTAACATAGCAGTGTCAATTTTAAACTGTAAGGTGAATATTGTTAGAAGAATAATCAACTGATGAACACAAATACAATTTTTTACTTGTACGTCAATTAACTTATTGTGTTGATAAGAACAAGCTGTACTTTTGTCTACACTCATTGCTATCATTTATACTTTAAGCTTTTAAAGAGTGGTCTAATTTTTCATAACCCCCCACCCAAAATCAACTTTTCCCTCCCTACGAATTGCTTGCTGGATTCCCCCCTGATACAGGATAATGTAAGTGGGAGTGGTTTAACAGAATTTTATTGTGTGTTTTTAGTATCATATACTGCAAGAATAGAAGACGTACTAATAACAAACAACTATGTACTGTAAATAGATACATTTTTGCTGGTTATATTAATGACATTAACTCTACAGACAATATTCCATTTCACTAATAAAAATCAAATACTGACAATAATATACATTGCTGAATACGTACGTGGAATCGTCATGGGTCCATGTTACTTTAGGAGTCGGTGCTCCAAATACTCGACACTGAAGTACTGTAGATTCGCCTTTGACTACTTCCAAGTGTTCTTCTGCAGGTCCATCTAATTCTGGCTTAGCTGTTAAAAACAATTATTTACATTAACTGAAGCTTCCGTACCTTATTTTGTCAGTAAAGATATTTCTACAAATACTTTCAAACAGTGTTCCAGTCATTTTAAAATGTTTGAAAGTATGAAAACAGCAAGGTTAAGGTGAATGAAGATTAAACAACATAAATAGAAATATCCTTGCCAATAGAAAGAAAATAATATTAGTAAATTAATTACCACAGTAGTTAATAGAGAAGAAAAAAGAGTACAAATTTGGTTGAAATGAAGAGAAATTTTAGTAATTTGTGACCTGAATGATATCTAGATGGATAACTGATGTCTAGAATACTATGGAAGTCAGTTCCATCTTCAAGTTGTGACCTAATACTATACTGCATGCTTGTACTAGTAGACATGTTACAGATCTTACTGATTTTTATAAACGTTCATTACAATCATTAAGTGTTTGTAAACACATAGGATTTTAAGTGTTTTGAATTCTTTTAAGTAATTCCTTACTTTTTTATAAAGTAATGTTCAATTTTTATAAGTCTTCAAGTTCAATACTTCATGAATTGCATCTAGTAATGCAGCTGGTCAAGTTGTTGTTTAATTATATAATATTGATAAGACAGACTCTCATATTCCTTGTAATCAGAAAAATGAGAGTAGCAATTAGAAAAAAAAAACATTAAGAAGAATATTTTTTCCTGGATTTTGTTGTCCATGACACGTTGTTGTTATTAATTAACTATATAGAATACTACCGACTTGGAACACAAATTATTATGATAAAAATGATAAATTTTTACCTTATGGTATAAACTACTTTCATTTGTTAGAGCTTTGTCAGAACATAAGGTAAAAATTTATCATTTTAATCAATAATAAATTTGTGTTCCGTGTAAGTAGTATTCTATATAGTTAAATATTTTGTTGTACACACATTCAGAAAAGAGTGTGATTGTGTGTCAGATAATATTACCAATTACAATGAGTAAACGTAATATGGTTTTTGCTACTGATAGAGAGAAGTGGAGTGTCAGGGTAGAGGAGCCGAGACTGAGGTGTTCGGGATGTAACACTACAGGAGGAGGATGTAAATAATAGCCTGGGAGTCAAGGAGTTTTACTGCTATATAACTCAATACTTTAATTTCAGGAACAGTAAATTTAAATTTACACCTTTATTAAAAAAATTAAATAAGTGCGTGTGCGTGCACACACACACACACACACACACACACACACACACACACACACACACACACACACACACACACACACACACACACACACACACACACACACACACACACACACACACACACACACACACACACACACACAATTTTAATGTATAGTGGGTGCATGGCTGTGTGGCTTATATAAGCATTTAAAGGGATGCATACGTCTTTTAAACGGCTGAGAACCTATCTGCTCTAGAGAGACTCAATCCGTCTGAGCATATAGACTTAAATATTTTGTAAGCAAAGTGGTATTTTGGCAATGTCACTCACCTATAACATTTAACTTAAACTGACGACGTTCCCGGCCAGCCTTATTGGCAGCATTGCATTGGTATGTTCCTGCATGGTGACGTTTAACGTTAGGTATTCTGAGCGTTTGGCGAAGCGGTGACTGTACAATGACACCCGGAGCTGTGTGTTCAGTAACTGGTAATCCGAGCTCAACTCGTTTCCAACTCATCTGGATAATCGTTATTGTGACAGTTTAAAAAACAAATCTTTTACTGACAACCTTACAATATCATTCATGCTGTAAATAATGTGATTCCTGCTATGCTATTCACATTTGCATCATATAGATAATGAAATGTTTCATATCATTTAAATTTGAATTAAAAAGTAAAAAAAAAAAAATACTTTTGCAGTACTGCTACAGATTTTTTGAACTTAACCTTAGGCAAAGGATTTCCTTCAATGCTGCAGTCTAAAATAAGTTCTTCACCTTCAGTACGGGTAAAATGTGTTTCTGGAAAATCTTCAATGAAATGTGGACGCACCAGAACGTCTACAGCAAATGATGTTTGGGTGCTTCCTGCAATCAGTTACATTATACAGATAACAGCGAATTTGGTATACTTTATACTTTTAATGATATAAGAATTACCCAACATAAACTTTATATAAAAATAAAAATGTAAACCTTATATAACACAAAAAATAAATTGTATGTTTTTGTATTTGTGTGTGTATGTGAAAGAAAATGTTTATTTAATGCATTTATCTACTCTGACGTAATGTATTTATTCACTTATAGTTTTATGCTACCAAGATGTTTTTTCTCTTGAAAAATAAAAAACTGGTTAAGAGAAAAACTGATGTTAAATTAAATGATTAAAGAACAAAGAAAATATGTTGATAGTACATTAATCGTAAAATGCTTAAATTATCCAATTGTGTATTAACCTTTTATTAGCACACATGTATTTGATGTGAGAGAGATTATTTACCAAGAAGGATGAGACAACATTGGTTTATATAAATTCAGGGAAAGCTTCCAATCTTTAGAGAAGAACGAAGTGTTCACAAGTTTTGAAGACATGGAGGCTTATCAAGTTGTGGTTTAGGACTTGAAAATGGTGGAAACACTGAATGGCCTCGTCCGGAACATGACAAGTAGCAGTTCACCAAGTAAACATGACAAAGTTGGAATTACAGAGACTAATAATTCAAATAACAAGATGAACAATGCAGGATGAAGATAATAAGAAAAAGAATCAGTTACTAGTTGTGTGAAATAAATTGATACAATAATATTTAGATAAAGAAACAAAATGTAAAGACAGGTGAGAAACATCAGTATTGTTTGTTATCTCTGTCATTTGTGCTGAACATAACAATGGGGTGAAATAAAATGTTAACACAGTGGTGAAGTTATGTGGTTAAAGTATCATAGCAGCACTGCATGCATTATAAGTCCTGGATAAATGACTGTATGGCGCCTTGGTGGCTGAGAACATCTTGACACATAAGACTATATAAAGGATAAAGATATTTGATTTTAATAAAAATTTAAAAACTTTAAGAAAGGATGATTAAGCTTCACTAAAAAATGTTTTTACAGGTTAGAGTAAAACTGTAATTAAGTATTGAACTGTAGACAAAAAGCTTTAATGTCAGTTAAATGACAGTTAAACTTTATTCGTCTGATGACCCAGAATATTGCTAGAATTATTATGTGCCTCAAATCCACAAGTGGTAAAAATCTAGAAATGACACAACATATTGCTACACATTAGATACTGACTAAATATAACATTAACAATCCCCTGCTTGATTATTTATGACAAGACTTAAAAAAGCTGTTTACAACTGAGGAAGCTGCAAGTACTAGACTCAAGCCATTGAGTAAGCAACTACCACATTTGATATATGTGGTGAGAATAAAAGCATGTGTTATACACCTACTCCAATCACGTTACAGGGACTTGTTCAAGTCACCATAGTAAGGCCTGCGTTGCCACGTTCTAACCCAGATAAACACGTGATCAGCGTTGCACTGTGCAGCATGCGTAAATGTAATGCTTCGTGTGTACAGTTGGCAATGTCACAGCAAAATGTCAGGGTTTTGAGTGAACTGACAAACACAAATATGATTTTACTTGTATGCCAAAAAACTTACGAGGATTGTTCAATAGAAACAGGCTTGATCTGCACAGCTGTGATTTTGTTGCCATGGCAACGGAATTCATTTGTTTATATTGTCTGTTTAAGTACTAGTGACATGTCTGTCAAAAATATTTGCAGTTTGCTTTTTTTAAGCATTGTGACTGGGTTGAAAAATGGCATCTATGATAGAAAATCCGTCCAAAGATAATCTGCGTGGCGTTTTTCAGTTTTTGGTCACTGAGGGGTGTCAGCCAATGGAAATTGATACGAGAATGAAAGCTGTATATGGTGACTATAGGTATTCTCATAAGGCAGTGGTTGATTGGTGGAATAAATTTTGGCGAGGAAGAGAATCCACTAAAGATTTGGCCTGTCCTGGACCTGTACATGTTGCAGCATCAGATGAAAATGTGAGACAGCTGGAAACTGCTTTACACGCAAACAGACGCAGTAGAGTTACAGAACTTTTTCTCAAATGTTGAGCATCAGCATGGGAACTGTCCATTCCATCATTCGTAGTCCTGGCCACAAAGTTGCTGCTCGGTGGATTCCACGACTGCTTACTGATAAGCAGAAAAATTTGCGTTCGACCTTATCATTACAGCATTTGATGCACTATCAACAACAAGGTAATGCCTTCCTACACCAAATTGTTGCCAGTGATGAGTCTTGGTGTTATCACTACGAACCAGAGTATGCAGTGGAAGCATGTACAATCTCCGAAGGCAAAAAAATGTCGGTCTCAACCTTTGGCAGGAAAAGTAATGGTGACCATATTTTTAGATTATCAGGGTGTGCTGCTCTTAGATTTTAAAGAACCTGGTTGTCAACATCAACGCTGAGCGATATGCAGACAGCTTAAAACGCTTATGGGTCAACATCAAGAATAAACATCCCAGGAAGCTCACAAATGGTGTCATTATTCTGCATAATAATGCTCAATCCCATGTAGCCCAGACGATTCACGAACTGCTTGGTCGTATGAAGTGGGAAGTCTTACAGCATCCACCTTACAGTCCTGACTTGTCCCCGTGTGATTATCATGTTTTTGGCCCATTAAAGAAATCATTAAAAGGACAGCAGTTCAAATCGGATGCTCAGGTAAAGTTTGCTGTTAGCAAATGGTTCCACAAACAGCCGCAAGAATTTTACCAGCAGGAATCTACAGATTAGTGCAACAGAAGGACTCATGCCTTAATTTTAATGGAGACTTCTTTTAAAATCGTTGAATAAAAAATTCTTTACAGCCTCTAAATGTGTTTCTATTGAACAATCCTCATATTTCTGAAAGTTTAAGAAGAAATTCAGATTGGAGTATATAGAGAATGCTAAAGTTGCAAGTTGAAAGGAAAAAGGTAGTACAATATACAAAAGCAAGGAATGAAGAGATGTATTAAACAGAGAACGAGATTGATGAAAATTGAAAGCATCAACTATGTAGGCCTACTATTAGCACTGTCACAAGAGAAAATTTATACGTGCATCTACAATTGGTATAATTTCAGTAGAAATTACATGTATAATTGTAGCTAATAATGTTATTTTGCACAAAATAAGTCCATTAATGATTACATAATTCATTTAATAACAGGAAATCTTACCTGCTAAATTAGAGGCAATGCATGTGTAAATTCCATTATCATCTGGCCGTGCCTCAACAATTTTAAGGGAACGACCACCGTCCTTGAGGTTATAGTGAACATCGTCTGCTCTCACATTTGCTGCAGTGAAGTTTATTGGGTAGTCATTCTATACAAGTAATTCAAAAAAGATTATTTATTATTAGTATTATTTACAGCTACTTTACTCATTCTAATTATCAGAACCTTATCTGGTATTTGTGATTTTTCTGTGTTATCCTATCAAGATTTATATTGGAGTACCATACATGAACCAAAATCTTGAACAAATCGAAGTATGAAGGTTGGCAATTCCTGATCATTGTATATCACAGTAACAGATTTTGCTGTTAATTTTATTAATGTTAAATTGTGCTTTCTTTTTTATAACAGATTATTAAAAATCTTTTTTATTTGAAGAAGGAAAATTAGTGTCTGAAGTATTTTTTTTTTTTAATATTTATACCTAATAATCAATGTCCTGGTGTAAAGCACAGTTGAAGTATTGTGTAATTACATTACAATGTCATTTACAATGTCATTACATTACATATTAATATGTGGCATATTGGAATTACAGCATTATTTTAAAATATATGTTGGTGTTTATATATTTTTTTTCATTAAGTACAAATACATAATTTGTGGCCAAATAGTCAATATTAAATTTTAACATTTGAATTTGTTAATTAAGGATCTGCATTTGATGTGGTGGACAGAATTAAAAGTATATTTGTCTTCTTACTTGTTAACTGACATTATTAATTTTATCGGTAATTAGTAACTGAGTGAACTCAGTCACAACATTGTAATACAAACTGATTTATAACATTGTAAACATTTATGGATTAAAGAAATCTGTGTTTCCTTTTCAATGAAAATGAAAAATAAAAATTAATTTTTACAGTCATACCAAGAAACAGGGGTGCCCATCCCCCCCAAGGCCCAATGCGCAAATCCCCCCCAAAAGTCTCAGCACCCCCAATTAATAATGACCCAGGGGGTGCAAGCCATTCCGGGGGGTCTGGGGAGTATGGAATACCCCCCAGTAAAAGGGGAAAATTTGAAAATTAAGAGTTCAAAACTCAAGTTTTAGGTATATTTTAGACCTAAATCTCAGGGTTTTTCAATAAGCCTATACAAATTATTTTAGTTAAAAAAGTCATGAAAAACAAAACAAGATCCTACACTACAGTTACGATAATTGTTACACTTGTTAAGTTGTTTTAAATTGTATCATTGTTTTAAAAGATAAGGAGTTACATTGGTGTGGGTGTGGATGAGAAGCAAAGACATTTGAGATATATATTTTAAAACATATTGGTCATATTGAAACGTGGATGGCCAGTTTAAGCTTACAGAATTTTATCATTAGCCCTTATAATATTTTTTAGAAGTTTTGTATGTCATTACTTTGAACAAAACAGGCTAGATTCAAAGGGTATTGGAGTAATTAAAAACCAAGCAAATAAATATTGTACTTAGCAAATTGTATTTAACAAATGTGTTGCTAATACATTTTAAATAATTGTACTATTAAAACCAATACAATGAAATGACGCAAAAACGACGTACAATGTAGTTTAAATAATAATAGGTAAAAAATGTTTGTGCAAAAATATACATTTACATTAGCTATCACCTTGTTTAAATGTCTTGTACAAAAGCAGCTTTTTTCTTTGTACCCTTGTGGTTGCAAATTTGTTAATGATTTCTTCATTTTGTATCTGGCTTAGTACGTTGTTTCCACAGGATAGAATCTACAAACTTGACAGCCAAGAGTCTCCCATGCTGTTCCAAAGCCGATTTTTCACTATTTTCAAACGGCTCATCATTCTCTCTGCAGAGCAGCTAATTACCACTTATTCTTGGTCACGGCAAGAGATAACAATATTCTGTACATCACTGTCAGATTAGGTAGAGCCGAAAGGTTAAGGACACACCTGAATGGTCTAATGAATCCTCTCATTATCCATTGGTCCATCATCCTATGTTTCTCACTTTGCAAATTTCCTTCCTTTACCTCCTCATTTTCACTGCCATCTGGATCCTCTGCCCCTGCCGGGATTCGCACTTCATCCTCTGTTATCTCCATCCTTTCAGCTTCAGGGGAATGTAACATGTCTGATATGTCGATGTCTGCGTGAGTGACTTTGTACACATTGCAAAACGTCTCCAATTTTGAAGATCATTGTCCAGATTGTAATACTCACACAGCTCTTTTATCTTATCGGGGCTGAAGCCTTTTCCAGTCTCCAATTCATGTGCGATTTTCATAATTCCTCCATGAGAAAAATAAGACATTTGTTTAACCATGGCAAGTGAGCTGTCTGGGAAACGATCATTCAGTTGAGACAATAATGAGTCTAAGACTAGGAAATAAACCTCAACCTTCATTTTCTTTACAGGGTCATCAATTTTTTTCGTCTGTTGAAAGTTCGTCCATGAGGCATTTCCGTTTTTGGTTTCACTGAGTTCGGACTTGCGAGACGTTGTGCTGATCAGAAAATTGTGTTATTGAACTTGTAAGTTTGTCCCAAACTTTTTTACTTCTTAATGTCTTCAGTTTCGCCCTCGTCTCTGAGATAACTACTGATATCATGCCATAATCAACTGATTTGGCTTGTAAGCAAATGGTGATTGGAGAAAGAACTTTAAATATAGTTGAAGCAATGTGCATGGCACATATATTTTCATAATCTGACATACTGTTGATCAGTCCTTTCGCAGACGCTTTAGTGTCATTGTCAGATTTCTTGTCAAGACAGATTTCTTTGAGGGTCTCTTTGATGGTTTTGTAACATGTTAGCACAGTTTTGAGAGTCTCACTCTTACTCGACCATCTTGTAGTAGTCTGCACTCGTTTTACACTTTTCATTTTGTTTTGTGCTAGCCCCTTTTTCAAATTGTCGATAAACATGTGGTGACGTCGATGCCCTGACATGAAAACATACATCTCTTGAAGGAGGGAGAACATGTTTCGCATTTGAGGGCAAACATCAATAGAATTTTCTACCACTAATGCAAACCAGTGAGGACAACACCATACATAAAATGCTCGGGGACACTCTCTAAACACAACAGATTTTAAGCCATTGTACCGACCTCTCATGTTCCCTGCTCTGTCCATGCTTTCCCCACCATGCCATTAGGGTTGATTCCTACAGATTTTAGAGTGTTCATTAATTCGTAGGCTAAGTTTTCCCCTGTTGTGTCGCCACTTGTGAACACTTTGATCAACTGTTTTTCCGGTTTTACTGGATTGTTGGGAGCTCCTTGCTCATCTATGTGCTCAACATATCGGAGCAAAACCGCTGTGCATTCTTTTTTGCTTATGTCTTGTGTTGAATCCAGGATGACTGAGTAGGTGTTACTTAAATTTATATTGTTGACTATTTTTGAGACTACAATGTTACTCATAACATTAATCAAGTCAAATACATTTCGATAACTGAGAAAATTTGACCCCAATTTTCTCTTTTGGTTTCTGATTTTTTCTATCTTTTCAAGGTACACTCTGGCATCGGGATTATACTTAGCTATCAGTGAGAACAGTTTCACCAATTTCCCTTCTGAAACATCCTTTTTTCTGAATGGAAATTTCTTCACCTAAATACTGACAACAATCAATTATTACTGACAACACTTCTCTGTTGTGATGAACGAGTGGTCAGATTCTTCAGCAAGTGAGGAGTCTGTTCTTTTCTAAAATATCTACTGGATTCTAGTGACTTGGGAAGATAAATGCTGTTTTGACTGTTCATGCTGTTCTGTGTAGCGCTCACCTGAATGCTCAGTCCAACCTCTGCAGCCAGTTGTACCCCATACCGTTCTTTCTCCTGGCAGAGCAAATAGAGTGCAATGCAGGCAAAAAACCGCATCTTTCATCAGACTAAAACTAGCCAGTCTCTTTTGCTTATAGTCCCATCAGGTAAAGTGCTGATTTTCCAAGCTGGATTAAATTTTCTTCCGCCTTTTGAAGGGAAACTCATCGAAGACAAATCTTGATTTTCTAGTCGAAGACCCAAATTTATCTCCTCCGCCGATAGTTTGATGTTGGCAAACGATGCAGGGTCTTCTACATTATGAACACCAGGTAATGGGTCTGGATCATCTGGTTGAATGTTGTCTGGGCTCAGATCTGAGCCTGAAGGGCTACTGATTTCTAACTCTACATTTGGCGGTAACGATAATTTAGTATTTAAATTTGAAGTCACAAACGAAGGAGGTGCTTGCATTTTGTCATTTCCACCCTCCACGATATCAAATGTTGGATTTGTATCTTGGGACTCGTCTGGGGGGTTCGCACTTGAAGTTGATGGTACATCTATGTCCTCAGTTATAGGGTCATCGTTAGCAACGTCACTGGTTACGTTCGATCTAAAAAAAAAAAAAAAAAATACAACTACTTTAGAACTCTCCCCTCTCCAAAGTTATTATTTTATTGTTTGCTTTATTTTATTATTTTTAATGTTTGCCATACTAGTGGAAATAACAGAACAACAAATATAATAAAATGTTACCGGTAGTACAAAAATGCTAATAAGGCCGAATAAAAATTATGCAATAAAGCGATTCCTTTGTATCTTATATAAAGTTGTTTCTATTTTGGCCTATTCAAACAGTAACTAAACGAGACAAAAATAATTATATTTTACGTACCTGGAATCTAAACTATGATGTTGACTGGTTCTGGGGCCAGCAGAAGATTCAGGATCAGTGTATTTCACCCGCGGGCTGTCACCGGACTTCACTTCAACCATTTTAAAACTAATGTTTAGGTTATGTCTAAATTTATATGCTTTACAAATTAAATTTAAATTTATATTCTTCTTACAATGTTCTAACCACTTGTCTTTTTGATGAGTTGTGTTACACATAACCTCCATACACTTATACTTAAATGATTGTTTAAGTTTTTTCACCATTTTGACAACTATCATGAAACACGAGATTACATTCCAACCCCAACTCACACAAACAAAGCACCGCACTACAGAGTACAAGTCATGGGCAGACTGCTGGCGCGCGTGGCTGGTCGGACCAGTGATAAGAACTGAGGACCCGCCCCCTTTACTCCACTGCCCGCCGGTCTACAAGCTTAGCACATGCACACATTTTTACATTCACGATTTATTATTCACGAACCCTCTGAGTCATTGACAGGATGTTGCTGCAGCCTGCCAGGGTCAGTTTTCCAAATTCCAAAACAAAATTTACTACTAGTTGTGCTGGTAGAGACATTTATGCCGCCAGTTCGTTAAAACAATCATAAAGATATGCAATTGCTTTAGTTTTTTACTAATAGCTTAGTTTGTTGTACAAACACGGTAAAAAGTTCTATCAATGTTGGATTTAAAATGCTATTCTTGAAAAATCCCCCCCAAAAATCCTTAAAATACACCCGAAAAATCGCCCCAAAAAATTCTCAATGCGCAACTTGCGCTATGATCCCCCCCTGTGGGCACCCCTGCCAAGAAATAAACATGCTCCAAGAATCAGTAGTTTTATACTTAGTAATAATGATTTTACTTATATCTGCATTTGCACTAATGGTAATTTAAATACGAGGGCTATTTTTTTTTCAACATTCGGTGAGTTGGGAAACCTGGTTCTGTTGTCATAGCAACAATCTGATTATAGACTGATGTTTTTGAGGCTTTCTTCTAACCTATAACCACTGGTTTTATAGTTATTTTGTCTATTACTGTGGTGATGACAGTTTAATTATGGCAACTACAATTGAAATTGCCTCCAAGTGTAAGATTTGGTCTGTTATTAGATTTCTTCAAGCTGAAGGTCATAGTGTTGCAGAAATTCATCGAAGGTTGTGTAATGTGTATGGAGAAAATGTTATGAGTGAAGTTCGGGAATGATGCTGAAAATTTAAAGAAGGGCAAATTGATGTCCATGATGAAGGAGGGCAGGGAAGAAAGTCCGTCGCTACTGATGATGTTGTTGAAAGGGTAGACAGGATGGTTTGAGAGCACCGTCGTTTCACAATTACTGAAATTTCTGCTGATTTTCGTAAAATTTCTAGGTCTGCTCTTTATGATATTCTTACTGAGAAGCTTGGGTATAGGAAACTCTGTGCTCGGTGGGTTCCCAAACAACTCACAGATGTTCACAAGACTCGAAGAATGGGTGCATTGTTACCACCCACCTTATAGCGCAGACTAGGCACCAAGTGACTACCATTTGTTCACTGACTTGAAAAAGTGGTTAGGTGGGCAGTGGTTTGACTCCAATGATGAGTTAAAGTCCAGTGTGGCAGATTGGCTGACTAGTCAGGAGCGAACATTCTACAACATGGGCATAGAAAAGTTGGTGCCTCGCTATGATAAGTGCCTCAACAATGGTGGTGACTATGTAGAAAAGTAGTTTACATATATATGAAACTTTTGTATATAATAAAATTATTGATCTCATTCATGTGTCTGTTTATTGGTCTATCGGAGGCTGAAAAACAAATAGCCCTCGTATTTATCTTTATTCATTTTAACTATCAATTAAAACTTATATTGATAATCTAAAAACAACTTTTCATACCATGACAGATTTCTAGTTCATTAAAATAAAAGTCCAATAAAAAAAGGTAAGAATATATTGTTCTTTTTTGTTCTCAATATATATAGTAATTATTACTATTGTAACGTGACAAATGGTATGCATAAAACCATGTAAGATTTGCAAGAGTAAACGAATGAGAAGCTGTACAATAAAAAAAGAAAACAAGTAATAAATAAAAGAATGGTAGCATAACACTAATGACTATATTTGACAGACTCTAACTATGACTGACTATACCCAAATGTTTAGGTAAGGTGATGGGGAAAGATAAATGCAACATAAAATGAACTATGAAGGAATATTCGAGGCCAAATACCCTATTCCAAGTAAATTATAATTTGTAATGACCATCTAAAAGTACAAACTAATGAGTATGGAATTATATAATAAGTAGTAAGTAAACATGTAATGAAATGATGTAGAAAGTGAAAATGAACCAGTATAATAATAATAAAATAAGAGTATATTTATTGTAAAACCAAAAACACTATTACAATTGATTTAAAGTGATGGTAATAATCATGAATGTATAATTATTGTGGAACCCAAAAACATTATTACAAGTGAATTAAAATAGTCAGAAGTGATAAAGTGACAAATAAATAAAGATAAAATGTTTATTATCAGTAAGCAGGTCAAGGGGAGAATACTGATGAATGTAAAATATTAAGTTGCATTATTATGTGATGATTTTAAAATAATCATAGGTCATTTATAAGTATTAGGTTCATTATTATTGTTTAAAACTGCTAAGATATGTTGTAATATTTAATTATTTATGTTCATGTAGTTATGTGTAAAGTTTTAAGACTAACAGACATTACATAATCTGTTGTACTAAAGTTAGACCAAGGAAATTATGTATTTTGTCTATAAGTAAATGATTATATTGTTTTATAAGGTTTAGAAACCAACAAATGTTGTATTTTAAGTAATTATGTTAGTTTGTTTATGTAGAAGATGTTTTAAAGTAACAACATAAATATCATTTGTTAGAATAAGTGTAGGTATAGGATTTCAGACATGTTAGCTGCTAGGCCTATATAAAAAACTAGAAAATTGTAAATTTTAAGGTATAACAGCAAGTTTTAGTGAAATAATGAATGTAATATGAATAGGTTTAATGATATTAGTCTGCACAACAAAAATGTATTTGAAATAAGTAGTTTAAAATTAATTATTAAGAAAATTAGGTGGTAAAATGTAAAATCATTATTTGTTAACTAAAAGTAACCTTGTTTGGTTCTAAATTGATGTACAAGTTGAAAGCAAGATAATGATGTTATTAGATTTAGATTCACAGTTAGTATAAGGGAATTAGACCAATTTAAAGATATTTGACCAATTTTGTACAGAAAGACAATGTATTTCAATAACAATATCTCATCATGTCCACCAATCAAATTTCGTATTTTAACCCTAGCAACAACAAATTTAGGTAAATAATCTGGGGAGTTCCTTAGTAACCATTAATGAGTAAAGACTGAAGAAATTACAGAGCTTGAGATTAAAAAAAAAAAATAATAATAGAAAACGAACAAACTAATAAAAATCTGAATATAGTATCAGAGATTATTAATAATAATCCAAAAAGCAGTTCCAAGCAGACCACAGAAGTGGATAAATTACTAAAAGGAAAACCAACTATACCCAAGACATTTTAACTGGACCTGAGATGAGGAAACAGTTGCTAAGTATAAACTACAGTGGAACTTGGTTATAACGTCATTGAAGGGACCAAAAAAATAATGACGTTATGTCCGAGTGACATTATAAAAGAGTCGTTATAAAAGACCCTTTTTAATCACTAGTAAGGAAGGAGAAATAAAAAATAGATCTTTGCATTATTAACATTATTCGTGATATTTATTCTAAAGTTTACAAACTGCATTTCATTTATACAAACAGCATGAAGAATATTTTAAAAGATCAAAAAGAAAGTACATGTAACTTACATTTAGGCTTACTGTCGAAAGTAATCCGTAATTTTCTTTTGAACGCTCCTTTCTGAAAAATAAATTCTTTCTGTTGTGCTGTGGAGATGCTGCGCTGCATTGAACGTGTCGTCAGACATCTCTCTAAAGCAGTAAAATCGTGAAAGAGTTTCGGCTGTTCTCATTGCTTCCTGTACTGTCGGACAAACGATGTCGGCATCCTCCTCTTGCTCAGCATCTTCTTCAACACTATCTTCTGCTTCTATGTTTTTTACTTCCGCAATAATTTCTGCATCACTCAACACTTGGAATGTTTCTACTTGGTCATCAGTCTACTTGATGCATAGGAATCAAGTTCATTTCCAAATTCATTTACGTCGAATTACTTATCTACTCCGAAAGTGGCAAGTCGTCGTCTTCATCATCATCGGGTAAATTTTCATGTACGAGTTGTGCTTTACTAAAGAATTTTGCTATCGTCTTCTGTGTTACACTCTTCCAAGAGTCGTCTAGGAATTGTATTGCATCTAAGAGTGAAATTGTGGCAGGTTGCGCCGTGTCCATACAGAAAATAATTTTTTTTTTAAGTTGCTTGCGGAAGTGACACTTTAGGCTTCTAATGACGCCTTGGTCCATAGGTTGCAGGACACTCGTACAGTTGGCCGGTAAGAAGACCAGATTAATGTTTGTCAAATTTAACTTTGGATGGGCTGCACAGTTGTCAACTAGAAGTAGAATTTTTCTGTTTTTCGATGACAGTTCTTTATCCCACTTTCTTAGTTCATCTTCAAAAATACTAGAAGTCATCCACGCTTTTTTGTTGGCAGTGTAGCTTACAGGAAGTTTTTTGATGTTTTTAAAACATCTAGGATGCAAACTTTTCCCGATAACTAAAAGTTTCCTTTTTTCGGTTCCCGTCATGTTTGGACAAACAAAAACTGTAACTCTTTGTTTAGAGAGCTTCCCACCAACGCACTTTTCATTTTTAAATTTGAAAGTCTTATCTGGAGTTAATTTATAAAAAATTCCGGCTTCATCTCCATTAAAGATATCTTCATCTTTATATGATCGTCTAATTTCTGGCCAAGTGTTATGCACCCAATCGCCTGTAACGTTCAGATCTACGCATTTTGCCTCACCACAAATTTTTGCAAAGGAAATTGAGTGTCAGGCCTTAAATCGATCTAGCCATCCGTTGGAGCACGTAAAATCAATACCAAACAATTTTCCGAATTCTGTAGCTTTCTCTTTCAGAATTGGTCCACTCACAGGAATATCTGAACGTCGACACTGTTTGAACCATTTCAATAATGCTGCAGCCACATCACCATGTTCGCATTTCCTAATTTTTTTAATTTTTTCTCCATCTTCCTCAAATTTTTTTAAAATTTTGTCCTCGTTTTTTAAAATTGAACCTACAGTAGAATTCACTAAACCAAACTCACGGCATACATCAGCTATTTTACGTCCGCTTTCATATGATCTAATTACACGTACTTTCTCTTGAATAGACAGAACCTTTCTTTTTGTACTAGAACTTGCCATGATTACTGTATAAAAATGTAGACCTACATATAAAATTCTATAAACAGTGGCTACCGAAACTTAAGTTATAAAACACACAAAAGAAACTGTCACAGTACGAGCAGATACAGAAAAAACGGCGGTCCTGTTACAGTGCTTATCGCTTGCATACAATGTATGTCTGTAGCCATGGGCGTAGCGCACACATATATACTTTTATATTAAATTTAGAGTAAAATATCTGAGAAATTTTTGACGCTATAACAGAGTAGTACAATATTTAGTGACGTTAAAACCAGGAATTTTTATAATGTTTAAGATATCAGTTTGACCGGACTTATGACAAAATAACGCTACACCTGAGTTGACGTAACAGCTGAGGCCGTAATAACCAAGTTCCACTGTATTTTTGAATTATCACGTAACGAAGACAGACAAAGTGAATTACACTAATAACACTGATTTCACACTCGCTAATTAAAATGGTGGACTTACTTTGATAATGAACAATTAAAACTAACACTAAAACCACTATTCTAGTTATTTCTTGTGCGAAAACTGTAAATTAATTCAATACTGTATTAACCAACTTAACCTAGAAACACTAATTCTTTTGAACGTAGTTTGTGACCATAGTCGTCCATATTTTTTCAAATATATAATATTTGTATAGTTATTGTAAAGCTTGTACTTTTATTTGTGTGTTTCAATACTTTTTTCTGTAGTCAAAAGGACATTTACACGCCCTGAGATTAAACGAAATCGACCATCATTTTACTGCTATCACCGGTTGATAAACAGAATAGCCAACCGGCAATAAATAAAGTAAGCCAGGCAATTTGACTTAAATACTCTGGAACATTATTGTGTAACTAAAGGATTTGAGAAATGGATAATTAAACCATTATTATCTGTAATACTGTATGTTTGGTTTCCGATAGTTTTAAAAATAGAATTGATTTTGATATAATAAACATAACCTATTCAAGTTACGAAGAAGAGTTGGGAACGCCGATTTCAGCAGAATTTTTGAAATGAATGGCGGAAAAAAGGTGAGTTCCACAGTAATAGTTATCATCATTACGGGACCTTTTTAAATTGTTATAGATTTCACGCTACCAACGTAGTAGGGCCTTAATTAGTAGAAGAAACTACATTATTCGACTAACTAATTTCTAATAGCGGCTACAGAGAATAGGCGAAAATGAAGAAAAGAGAACTTTCACGCAAACAGGGGGCAGAGACCGAGAAAGAAAGCGAATTAAACATGGAAGACAAGGAAGCAACACCAGTTGAGGAAGTGGAAGCAATAATAAGGGAGGCCCAAGGAGACAAACCAGAACCGAACAGAGTCACAGAGAGTGTTGACATGAAGAGCATTATGGAATACTTAAAACAGAGTCATGAAGATTTAAATAAGAAAATGGATGAGAACAGTAAGAAAATGGAAGAATTAAATGAGAATAATAATAAGAACTTAGAAATATTGAAGGAAGAATTAAGCCAGAAGATAGAAGGGACTAATAAAGCTATAAAGGAAGAGTTCAAAAAGAACAGTAAGAAAATGGAGGAGAAAATGGAAGAATTAAAAGTGACAATCAACAGTTAAAGGAAGAGTTCAAGGAGAACTGTAGGAAGATGGAGGAGAAAATAATAGAACATTAACCCATTCGCTGACTTTGACGAGTGTAGCTCGCACCATTTTATCAGTACTGTGGAGACTTTGACGAGTGTAGCTCGCGCCACATGTTCAGTTCACTGACTTTGACGGCAATCACTCGCCCATTTGTTTCAATGTAAGAACTGCTTTGTAGTAGTTTTATGAATCTCCAACAGATGTCGGGCAAATTTAAATGCTTTCTACATGTGTTTTTATTTACTGCTATGTACCATTGTTTAACATATTTGTAGGTAATAAATCTGCAATAAACAAATAGACATTTTTTGAAAATTAATTCCTTAAAAAAAATATCGGTATGGAGAACCATACATGACTTCCATATTCTAAGATTTATATTTAAAATCATTTTCAGCCAAACAGCCAGGGAATGAATTTTAACAAAAAAATACTTCTTTGTTGCCAATAACGTAGTACACATATAAAAAAAATTATCCCCTCCCCCTTCAACTATAATTTTGATTTATAGAAAATTACCCCCAGCCCGTTCAACTAGCCTCTTCATTTATAGATATTTCATCTACGTTTCTACAGTGGATTATTAAGATCTTGTCAGGATACTTTATCAAAATTAAGTACTTTACTCATGTTACAACAAAAAATGTTTCAGGTAAACTGCCCTTTCCCCGTAACCGATCTTCACCAAAATCAACAGACATTAAGTTCTCTATAGCTCAGGCACATATGTAAAAAATTATTTGATTCTGTTTGAATTTATGGCAGTTATGGTTCGTCATATAAAAAATTACCCATGTTAAAACATAAAACATGAGATTTATAAAACATATCTAAGATTTATATTTAAAATCATTTTTGAAATAAAATATTTTCATAGAACCTACTAACGCTGGGGAAATCTGAGGAGCCAATCAGAGTTGGGCCTACCTGTCACTCTGCTGAATTTGGTGGAAAGCCCTGTCACTGTCGTCAAAGTATCAGCCTTGACAGGGTCCTCTTTTTCTGCAAAATGGGAGAGGCTTGAGATGGAGTGAGTGACATGGTCCCCACCTCAATGAAGAACCCATTGTTTTATAAAAATATATTTAAATTTTGAAAACTGAAAATGCTTTTCTTGTTGTAAATATTTATATTTTATAATCAAAATGACTTTATTTTTGTTACCTGGCAACAAAATTATTTTATTTTCAACAATTACCATTGTTTCAAAAAGTTTAAACAAATTTTCAAGTACTTTACTCTTGTTAAAACGTAAAAGGTTGCAGGTAAACTACCCCTTCCCCTTAACCGATCTTCACCAAAATCTAAAGGGCTTGAGTCCTCTACAATTCACTGATGTATGCAAAAAATTATTTGATTCTGTTTGAATTTGCAGCTGTTATCGTTTGCCATAGAAAATACGCTTGATAAAAAACGTTGCAGGTAAACTACCCCTTCCCCTCAACCGATCTTCCCCAAAAACAATAGGTCTTGAGTACTCTACAAATCAGAGCTGTATGCAGAAAATTATTTGATTCTGTTTGAATTTGCTGCTGTTATCGTTTGCCATAGAAAATACCCTTGTTAAAAAAGCGTTGTAGGTAAACTACCCCTTTCCCTTAACCGATCTTCACCAAAAACAATAGGTCTTGAGAACTCTACAATTTAGGGCTGTATGCAAATAATCTTTTGATTCTGTTTTAATTTGCGGCTGTTATCGTTTGCCATAGGAAATACCCTTGTTAAAACATAAAATGTTACAGGTAAACTACCCCTTTCCCTTAACCGATCTTCACCAAAAACAATAGGTCTTGAGAACTCTATAATTCAGAGCTGTATGCGAAACATTATTTGATTCTGTTTGAATTTGCGGCTGTTATCGTTTGCCAAAAAAAAATTTCCCTTGATAAAAAAAAACTGTTGCAGGTAAACTACCCCTTTCCCTCAACCGATCTTCACCAAAAACAATAGGTCGTGAGTACTCTACAAATCAGGGCTGTATGCAAAAAATTATTTGATTCTGTTTGAATTTGCGGCAGTTATCGTTTGCCATAGATAAAAAATCTACAGACAGACACACAGATACACAGACAGACACACACACAGACACTTTTCGGAAAACGACTTTTTTTCATGTTTTGAGTGTAGTAGAATCAGAATCTGCAATAATCTCGAACACGATTTTTTTTGCCATCACCATACATACTTCCATTCCTTAAGGAATATGGAAGTAATAGTCAGTGAATGGGTTAAAAGAGGAATTAAAAGAAAATAACTAGAAACCCATGGAAAATATCGGTATGGAGAACCATACATGACTTCCATATTCTAAGATTTATATTTAAAATCATTTTCACCCAAACAGCCAGGCTGTGTCTTACCTGCCTTTTTATTGCTGTATTAAATGAAAAATATTATATTACATTAAAATGAAAAAATTATAATTTTATTGCCTGGCAACAAAATTATTTTATTTTTAACAATTACCATTGTTTCAAAAAGTTTAAATAAATTTTCAAGTACTTTACTCTTGTTAAAACGTAAAAGGTTGCAGGTAAACTACCTCTTCCCCTTAACCGATCTTCACCAAAATCGAAAGTCATTGAGACCTCTACAATTCAGGGACGTATGCAAAAAATTATTTTATTCTGTTTGAATTTGCGGCTGTTATCGTTTGCCATAGAAAAATACGCTTGATAAAAAAACGTTACAGGTAAACTACCCCTTCCCCCTTAACCGATCTTCACCAAAAACAATAGGTCTTGAGTACTCTACAAATCAGGGCTGTATGCAAAACATTATTTGATCCTGTTTGAATTTGCGGCTGTTATCGTTTGCCATAGAAAATACCCTTGTTAAAAAAACGTTGCAGGTAAACTACCCCTTTCCCTCAACCGATCTTCACCAAAAACAATAGGTCTTGAGAACTCTACAATTTAGGGCTGTATGCAAATAATCTTTTGATTCTGTTTGAATTTGCGGCTGTTATCGTTTGCCATAGGAAATACCCTTGTTAAAACATAAAACGTTACAGGTAAACTACCCCTTTCCCTTAACCGATCTTCACCAAAAACAATAGGTCTTGAGTACTCTACATATCAGGGCTGTATGCAAAACATTATTTGATTCTGTTTGAATTTGCGGCTGTTATCGTCTGCCATAGAAAATACCCTTGTTAAAAAAACGTTGCAGGTAAACTACCCCTTTCCCTCAACCGATCTTCACCAAAAACAATAGGTCTTGAGAACTCTACAATTTAGGGCTGTATGCAAATAATCTTTTGATTCTGTTTGAATTTGCGGCTGTTATCGTTTGCCATAGGAAATACCCTTGTTAAAACATAAAACGTTACAGGTAAACTACCCCTTTCCCTTAACCGATCTTCACCAAAATCAACAGATCTTGAGAACTCTACAATTCAGGGCTGTATGCGAAACATTATTTGATTCTGTTTGAATTTGCGGCTGTTATCGTTTGCCAAACAAACAAAATTACCCTTGCTAAAAAAAAACCGTTGCAGGTAAACTACCCCTTTCCCTCAACCGATCTTCACCAAAAACAATAGGTCGCGAGTACTCTGCAAATCAGGGCTGCATGCAAAAAATTATTTGATTCTGTTTGAATTTGCGGCAGTTATCGTTTGCCATAGAAAAAAAATCTACAGACAGACAGACACACAGACACACAGACAGACAGACAGACAGACAGACACACAGACACTTTTCGGAAAACGACTTTTTTTCATGTTTTGAGTGTAGTACAATCAGAATCTGCAATAATCTCGAACACGATTTTTTTTGCCATCACCATACTTCCATTCCTTAAGGAATATGGAAGTAAAATTGAATGAACATCGGGAGTTATTAAAAGAAGAGTGGAATAAGAAGATAGAGGACAATAATCAGCAATTGAGGGAAGAATGGGACAAGAAGTTGAAAGAACCGGTGACCAAAATTAGGAGGGTAATGTCCGAGACCGAAGGAAAATGTGAACGGATGAATCAGGAGATACAGAGAGTCCAGGAAGACACTAATGTATGCATCAAAGCTGTACAAATAAACCAAGGGAACATTATGAGAGTACAAGCAGAGATGGGAGAAAGGTTGGAAGGCATAGATACCAACATTAATAAAATAAAAGGTCAAACAACTACCCATGAAGAAAAACTAGAAGGATTCCGACTACATCTCCAAGAAGAAATTAATTCATGGAGAGATAGACAATGTCTTAGCTCCCATATATCATGCAATGAAAACAGAGAGGTCATCAGCTTCCGGAATTATAAATGCAATCCCATGGAATTCCTTAAGCGGGTAGAAGAAAATCTATTGAGAACCAGGGAGACCAGATGGACGGTAATTAGAAATATGTTGGATGAGATGTTTAAGGATGTTTATGACAACTGGTAGACGGCGATGCGACTGGACATTCAAAGTTTCCAGGAATTTATAAACCAGTTTAAGTCGAAATACTGGTCAGAGGCCACCCAACATATGATAAGGAGCAACCTAAGTCATGGCCGATATGACCCATGCTCCGGACAATCTCCGAACACATATTTTTTGGCCAAGATTAGTGTTGCAAGGCACCTGGAGCCCGAGATTCCCGAAGAATGTTTGGTGACACAATTAGCCTACCATTATGATGGAGAAGTCATGAAGGGCCGAATAAATGGATGAATTAAAACTATACAGGACATGGCCGAATTATTGGAAGAGATCGAATGGGAAAGGAATTACCTTCAGAACAGGCAGAGGAACAATGGTAGTAATAGGAATGATGGTGACCGAGATAACCGATATAACGCCAACGGTAATGGTCCCCATAACAATAATAATAATAACAATAACAACAACAACTATTACCGTAACTCTCCAACGAATAACAACAACAGCTACCAGCGTCCCAATAACACGAATAATAATTACCGAGATAACCGATTTTATAACAATAACTATAATAACTATGATAGCCAGTATAGACAAAATAATCAAAACAATAATAATAGTCAAAACAAAACATACAGGCGACGTGTAAATTATGTAAGGACAGAGGATAGGAATTTTGGAAGGTGTCATTACCAAGGACGAGGAAGTTTCAATGGAAATAGGGATAGGAATTCCCAAGAAGAGACTAACCAGGATTATAGGGATGACCATAGACGAAGCAGGAGCAGTGAGGATGATAGAGGAAATAGAAATACGGTGACATTCAACAATAACCAAGTCGAGATCCAGGAACTACGGGATAGAAATAGATCCAGTCGGCAGGATGACAGGGCCGAAGAAACCGCTCAGCATTTAAATGAACAGCGGCAGTGAAAAACCACCGAGTCCCATCACTGAACTGGCATTTTGGGTATATACTGAGACGAGATCAGACAAATGACAATAACATTACCATTGTACACAACCACTATTTAAAAAATATTTGGGAAGAGTTACTTGACAAAGAATATACTAAAGACAATAACTCAAATAACGAGATTGCTTACATCATAGCTCAAGTAAATGGGATAGCCACAAATTTATGATAGATACTGGCGCTAATGTGTCATTAATCGACAGTAATGAATACCACAAAATTCAAAAACTGAGTAAGGTCATCTTACCAACTCTACCTATCAATAATATAATTCTAATTGGAGCCACCGGGAGGCAAAACAAAACAATAAAAATACAAGTATCATTAGAAGTAACCAGTAACAATATAACGATACCCATGATCTTTCTAATAGCAAATGGTCTACCATTCAACCTATGACTCATGGGAGATAAGAAAAGAATACCTAGGGAATGACGACTGTTTATGGGTAGAGAAACTGGAAGAAATCCGACGGTTCCAGTCGGAACAACCTGAAAATAACCTAACTACACAACAGATAGAAAATTTAATATCCATTTATAATCAATACCGCCACGTATTTTCCGACATACCTGTAAGTTGCAATTCAAAGAACAAGTGAATTTTAATAAAAAATCATATCCAATAGCTTACGCGTTAAATATGCAGTGAGGATCGAAATTAACAGGATGATAGAAGAAGACGTTATCGAATATAGCTGTTCCCCATACACTAGTCCCATAATAGCCGTCGCCAAGAAAGACGGTAAAGTACGGCTTTGTTTAGATGCAAGAGAAATCAACAAGATCTTAGTCAACGACAGGACATCTCCCAGGGAGATTGAGGAAATATTGAAAAAATTTCATGGAACACAATTTATCAGCACCTGGGATACTGTTTGTGGGTATTGGCAGGTGGAGTTACACCCAGATAGCCGGAAGCATGTTGCTTTTATTTTAGAAGGATGGAACTACCAGTTCAAGCGGCTACCGTTTGGACTGGTAAACTCAGTAGCTGTGTTCGTAAGATGTATGGACCAAATATTGGGTCCAGAAACCATCCCATTTACCACCGTTTATGTTGACGACTTGTTGATTACTTCAGCAAATTGGGAAGATCATTGTACTACAATAGGACAGGTATTGCAGAAATTGTCGGACAATAACATCACATTAAAACTTCAAAAATCTAAATTTATCGCCAGTGAAGTCCAGTTCCTTGGTTTTAATTTATCGAGACAAGGAATATCACCATCCAATGAGAAAATAGAAGCAATCCAGCAGTTCCCAACTCCTAAGAATAAAAAACAACTACAATCATTTCTGGGTCTCTGTAATTATTACAGGAAGTTTCAGAGGAACTATTCTTAACTAACAGCAAGGTTTTCTCCACAATTGTCATCCAAGAATAAGTGGATATGGGGGCAGGAACAAGACAACCTGCTCCAACTAATAAAACATAATTTTTTTAAATCCATTATATTACAACATCCTAATTTAGACCGGCCATTTTATATGAACTGTGGTGCAAGTGATATAAGTTTGGGATCTGTATTGTATCAAGAGGATGACAATGGAAAGCATCAGGTGGTTAGTTTTGCACAAGCAGAATACTCAATGGATGTGAACCCAATTATAGTGTGACAGAAAAGGAGTTATTAAGCGTTGTCTTTGCATGTGGAAAATTCAGAAAACTTATATCCTCGGTTATTCAATGGTGAGAAGCGATCACAAGTCCATATCCTTCTTAAAAAATTGCAAACTTAATCATGGCAGGTTGACGAGGTGGATACTCACCCTACAAGAATACCACATCAACTGGGAGTATATTCCGGAGAAGAAGAATATTGCTGCGGATGTATTGTCTCGGATTAATTTGGTACAACAAACATTTGAAGGGGAAAAGGAGACCATAGCCAAGGTGTATTCCATTCTAAAAAGTAAATCCGACTTAGAAAATATAATGAAATCAATTTTACAACACCAAATAGAGGACCCAAGAATCAACAATCTCAGACAAAGATTGATCCAACAGGATAAGAGGATTACATCGTTCTATTATTTACATGAAAACCTACTATTTGTCAAAACAAGTAATAATCAAAGGTCATGGAAACTAGTGATACCCAAAGCAATGGAAAAAGAACTAATATTTGATTACCATATTAGATATGGTCACATGGGGGCACTAAATGTGATGAAAGCGCTTGAAGAACACACCTATATCAAGAATATCAACAGAAGAGTTAGAGACTATATTCGACAGTGTCACATCTGTCAGCTAGTGAAATGTAATAACGACAGAAAAGAAGGGATCATGCAGCCTATTACATCGACCAGTAAGTTGGAAAGAGTATTTCTAGATATATGTGGACCCTTATTTCGCAGTGGGGGAAGAAGACAGTATAAGTTCATAATAATAATTTTTGACCATTACTCCAAATTTACAAAACTATACCCCATTAATCGGTCAACTACCAAGAAAATATTACACATAGTTACACAACAATACATACCAGAAATAGGAACTCCAAGGTCAATCATCACAGACCACGGTACCCAATTCCGGGGAAGGAAATGGAAGGAAACCTTGATAGACTTAGGTGTCAAAACGTATAAAACCTCCGTCTACCATCCGAATAGCAACCCAGCGGAAAGGGTACTGAGGGAAGTCGGAAGGATCCTCAGGACTTATTGCTTCAATAAACAACAGGAGTGGAGTGACTATATTGCTGTAACAGAAAACTTTATTAATTTAGCTTATCATGAATCAATAAGAGATACTCCTTATACAATAATGTATGAAAGGCCACCACCCCGAGAAATTACTGAGTTGATTAACTTCCCAAATAATCTGGATTGCCAGTTCGATAACATGAGATTCTACAGCAGATTGGCGGAACAAGTACAGAAGAGGAGGAAGAAATACAAGATGGTTCAACAGAAGGTAATCCGATACCAGGTCGGAGATAAAGTATTATTAAAAAACCGTGAATTGCCCAGCTCTAGGGAAGGGATAACCAAAAAGCTATTATTGCTTTATAATGTACCATATACGAGGTGCTATCGGAAAGTTCCCGGACTGTACTTGGCACGGCTGTTGGACGTGACTGTACAACCTGGCGTCCCAGTGTCCGATTCCGTAATACGTAATGAGTCAGTCTGCCGAGTTTCGTTGCATTGTGAGGTTGTGTTCGGTCTACGCGTTGTGTTTTGTAATCGTGTGTTAACGTTCATTTGCTAATTTTATGATGGCTGATAAATTCGAGCAACGCGCATGCATTAAGTTTTGTTTTAAACTTGGTAAATCGCCTACTGAAACTTTTGCAATGCTTCGAGAAGCTTTTGAAGAACATTCCCTACACAGAACACAGGTTTTTGAGTGGTACGCTCGTTTCAAGGCCGGCAGAATGTCACTTGAAGATGATCACCATTCAGGACGACCTTCCACGAGCAAAACGGATGAAAATGTTGAAAAAATTCAACTCATTCACGAAGACCATCGTCAAACAATCCATGAGTTGTGTACAAGTGCCGGAATAAGCTATGGAAGCTGTCAAGAAATTCTAACTGAAAATTTAGGCATGCGTCGTGTTGCTGCAAAATTCGTCCCTCGGCTTTTGTCTGTGGATCAGAAACAGCGCCGTGTTGATGTGTGGAGTGAACTCAGAGAAACGTCTGAAAATGACCCTACCTTCATCTCCAGGGTCATAACCGGTGATGAAAGCTGGTTTTATGGTTATGATCCAGAAACAAAACAGCAGTCGTCACAGTGGAAAAGTCCACAATCACCGAGACCAAAAAAAGCACGGCAGGTCAGAAGTGCAACAAAAACCATGCTCATTGTGTTTTTCGACATCAAAGGCATTGTCCATCGCGAGTTCGTGCCAGCTGGTCTTACAGTGAACTCAGATTTTTATTGTGACGTTTTGAGGCGGCTGAGACAAAATGTGCGACGAAAAAGGCCCAAATTGTGGGAAGACCAAAACTGGCTGTTGCATCACGACAATGCACCTGCTCACGCTTCACTGAAAACAACAGAGTTTTTGACCAAAAACAATATGGCCACCGTCCCACACCCTCCATATTCACCAGATTTAGCCCCCTGTGATTTTTCTCTGTTCCTGAAAATAAAAATTCACATGAAAGGTCACTGTTTTGACACTGTAGAAGACATTAAGACAAAAACGCAGGAGGTGCTTGACAGCCTTCAGCAAAAGATTTTTTTTGACACTTTCCAGGCATGGAAACAACGCTGGATTCGTTGTATCAATTCGCAGGGAGACTACTTTGAAGGAGATGGGAGCCATTAATGGCCTAGGTAAGCAAAAAGAATTTATTAGACCTAGTCCGGGAACTTTCTGATAGCACCTCGTATAATCACCAAAAACAATAATAACAACACTTACATAATTAGTGATGTAACTACAAAAAGGATTAAGGGCATGTATAACCAGGCTTCATTAAAGAGATATTATGAGGCTAAGTAAGACCATAAATAAAAAATAAATAATAATTGTCAAAATTCAAAAAAGAAGTAAGGTCAACTTACCCAGAATATTTTAGTAACATTATTTTGAACAAAATAATAAAAGAATAAAATAGTTATCAAAATCCAAGAAGAAGTAAGGCTAGATTACACAAAAGATTTGAATGATTTAATATTAAAGGAAATAATAATAAAAATAATTAGAAACAGAGATAAACAATGGAATC
Source organism: Magicicada septendecula (assembly GCA_034769895.1). Lineage (NCBI taxonomy): Eukaryota > Metazoa > Arthropoda > Insecta > Hemiptera > Cicadidae > Magicicada > Magicicada septendecula. The sequence goes on from CM068368.1 coordinate 848,774,920, forward strand.
CAAGAAAAGTAAGAATAAGTAAATAAAAATCTAAATGACAGAGTTTTAGACGAATTGATAAACAAAATATTGTGATGTAAATAAGAAGAAACAAACAAGACAATTGACAGTGAAATAGTAAGACGAGACCGTAAAATAAAAATGACCATGAATGACTTAACAACTATCATTATAATGAAAAGAATTAATATAGTAACCATTGATACAGCTACAAGTTAGAATTTGTGAATTAAAAATTCAACATTTTGTAAATATTTGTAAATATTTACATTTGTAAACTTTAAACATTTTGTAAATTAAAAATGTTGATGGAAGAATAGATATGTCAAACATTTGTCGCAAAGAAGAAGATGAAATGTTACCGATTAGAATATATGTTAACAATGTTGCCCCAAAGAAAGCTGAACATCTGAATAAATCAATGAAAAAGGAAAGATAATTAGATCTGAAAGTTAACAGAGTGACTAATCCCATGAGTATTTTATTGTATTATTTTATTTGATTTAGTCATGAATAGACAATTTATTATTGAATGTGATTGACTGTAGAGATAGTTCCAGCAATCATTTTTACTGAGCAGACGGTAGGTCCTGCGGAACTCAGAGATTATGTATGGACGGCGGGTAAGTGGAGCCAAAGTTGCCCATCCGACCAGTTCCAATTAATATGATTAAAAGAATTTAGTTAGGGAGGTAAAATGTTCCAGGGATAGAACGCTTATAGAAAGAAACAAGTATATCAGATCAAGAATGATGAATAATTGAATAACAAGAAATAACATGGGAGATGATTCAATTGATGATTTCAACAAAACAATTACATTATTTTATTAAATAATCAATTTTGGTGGCGAGGCATTATGTAACGTGACAAATGGTATGACATAAAACCATGTAAGATTTGCAAGAGTAAACGAATGAGATACAATAAAAAAAAAACAAGTAATAAATAAAAGAATGGTAGCATAACACTAATGACTATATTTGACAGACTCTAACTATGACTGACTATACCCAAATGTTTAGGTAAGGTGATGGGGAAAGATAAATGCAACATAAAATGAACTATGAAGGAATATTCGAGTCCAAATACCCTATTCCAAGTAAATTATAATTTGTAATGACCATCTAAAAGTACAAACTAATGAGTATGGAATTATATAATAAGTAGTAAGTAAACATGTAATGAAATGATATAGAAAGTGTAAATGAACCAGTATAATAATAATAAAATAAGAGTATATTTATTGTAAAACCAAAAACACTATTACAATTGATTTAAAGTGATGGTAATAATCATAAATGTATAATTAATGTGGAACCCAAAAACATTATTACAAGTGAATTAAAATAGTCAGAAGTGATAAAGTGACAAATAAAGAAAGATAAAATGTTTATTATCAGTAGGTCAAGGGGAGAATACTGATGAATGTAAAATATTAAGTTGCATTATTATGTGATGAATAATAATCATGAAAGTAATCATAGGTCATTTATAAGTATTAGGTTCATTATTATTGTTTAAAACTGCTAAGATATGTTGTAATATTTAATTATTTATGTTGTAACATTTCTGCCTGTTAACTGTGGTTACAAATAAAAGAAAAAAAAATTGTATTTAACAAACATTTTTTATGTTTGGTTGTTATGGTTAAAATTTAGAATTAATCCTGGTTTTGTGTTTTGTTTAATTTTTTTAAAATTCTGTAAGTTCAATTCGGTTAATTTTTGCACTTCTGGTAGATCTTAACTAAATCTGGAGTTAATCAGATTATCTCCTTTCAGCAATCGAATAATGATTTTCAGCGCTGCTCCAGTATCTCACTTTTAGTTAATATTTCTCATCTTCCCAGAAGTCTTGTAATTAATCAAACCCTTAAATTAAAATGTGAAATAATTTTACAATCCAAATAGTTAAAATAAATTGATTTATTAACAATAATTAATAATAATCGATGTTAAATCGATGTAGAGTAAAGCAGTACGAGTTTAAAATAAATAGTAACCAACTAAAAATCTGTGCCTATTAAAAGCGGCAACTGAAATTTTGCTTGTTTTTTTAAAATGAAAAAACTTAGACTGGTATCACTTACCTTCTTCGCGAATGACCAGGGTGTCGTCTGATGTACTTAGGCAGAGAAAAACAGCAGGTAATACAATGACAAATACATATTTTGTGAACACAAATAAAATGTTATTTTATTTGTTTAGCATGACATTTTTTTCGGTTTACTTTGTTATTAAAATTGTGACAAAACTCCTACTACGCATCTCGATTATTTTTCTTAACGAATTACTGACATTTTGATTTTTTATTTACATGACCAATACGCTATTAACTAGTTGCAACTATAACTTAATTAAACTATTAAGACGGCCCAGCAATGCTCACACACAACTCACATACCAGTTTTACAAAACCCCGAATTTATTTGATCAGTTTTATGGCATCATTAAAATTTTGATATGACTACTTTTACTTGCGCAACGGCGTCTCCTCTGACCTCGTCGCGTGGCCCGCACCAAGTCCTCGTTTGAATGTCCAACAGTTATGCGTTCATCGTTTACTGTCTTTTCTTTCGACGCACTCACTTCATTCTGATTTAGTTAGTTCACTTTTGAATAATGTTCCGGGTTTTTACCGGCTAGGTCGGCCGACCTCTTAAAAATACTTTCAGTGGAATTTAAACTGACCGCATGCGGTCTGTAGGTGAGATGAACTGGGCAGAGCGGCGTAGCAGGCGCCGCTAACTTGAGTGCCTCTTTGGTTGTGGAAATCAATGCCTCACAGTTAGTCGTCACAACTTTGTCTCATTTAAACCATGTAAGTTTTTTGTGTTCAGTTCGTATACGATATTTGCTAGGCACTGGCGGACGTCATAATATGGGCGGGCCTTAAGTTTTACATCCGCCAGCAAGGTAGATGAAGGTGAACAAAAATTGTTTCTTAGCCATCTTGAGTTGCACAAAAAGGCGTTGCTCCGCGCGCATGGTTGTGTGATGCGTACGAGCGCATGGTCACATTCTCGCAAAGTTCTTGGAAATGAAGGCTGAGTAAATTCCTCTATACCGATTGCACAACTATGGTCACGTACTACTGCTTCGTTACAACACCGTTCTTTCAGCACGTGGTCTGTCACAAAGGGAAATAAATTTACAAATATTTTAATAAAACCCCCCAAAATTTAATAAAATAAAATCCCACAATTTTGGCCTGTTACAAGAGCAATTGTTCGACTCCGTCACAGGGATATATCGATATGTGATTACAGGTTAATTTTTTATATAAGTTTTAAAAAAGAAAGGTTCTTTCAACGATTATGTTATATAGTCAGAGAAGGGCAGGCCTAGAAAGTATAACATATACAAGAAATAAATTTAATAATTAATATTTAACAAATTGTGAATAATATATAATGTTTCATATATTTGAATTCTCAAACCAATGCTGCTTCTATGAAATCAGTCGGAAGGTTGTAGTGCATCATGGGACCATCATGGCGGCTAGCTGAATTGATGAGGTTATACGTATATATGGTCGCTGGAAAATCTCACAATAAATTCACCTTTAAAATTGTTTTATGGATCTCCGTAATCGTGTATACTGTCTATTATGTTGTTTGAGGTATCCTGGATGAGTGTTCAGTGTTCACTGGTGTTAATAGTTTTCTGTTAGAAGTGTTCACTTAATGTCTGTTCATGGCGAAGAATTGTTAATATGTTGTAGAGTGAATTATTAATAGTAGGTAGTTTTAATGGTTTAAATCACTTGTATTATGTGGTGTATTGTTCGTTTTCACCGTTGTCGTAGAGTATTTCATAAGTTTTAACTCGAAAAGTGTTAATTTATGTAACTCCCGTTTTTTCACTGATTCTAGGCTTTAACCATTTACACTCCGTGATACGGTTTTTAGAACGCGATAAGATGTCGAGAATTTTATTTGTAGTCGCCCGATTTGCTGGGTATAGCTTGATGAACTTCGTGAAATGGTCCATCACGATGACTAGATACTTGTATCGGTGTCGACCCCCACTGCGGGGAAATGGCCCGCAGATGTCCAGAAATACTTTTTCTAGCTTCGCTTGAGATGTTATTGGAATCATTTGCCCTTCCTTTTTCTCGTTATTGGATTTCACGAGTTGGCAAATGCGGCAACTCTTTATATATTTTCGGACCTTCCGATTAATATCTTTAAGGTGGCAGCTCTCTTCCAGGGCATTTATCACCTTTAAAAAGGCGCCTCTAAAAGGGGCTTTATCACCTTTTTTTTTTTTTTATGGGCCCATATGCCCATATCGAACATGATAATTATTCACTATCTCCTTTTCGATATGGGTTGGAATGACAACTTTCCATTTCTCCTTCTTCAGAGATGGTTGTATAAACAGTATATCGTGGTGTATTTTATAATATTGGGCGATAGTCTGTCCCCTGCTTCCAATCTTGTTTTAATGGATTGTAACTTCGGGTCTGCTTGTTGGTGTGTGCTCAGGTTTTCCAATAATGATTGTAGCTCGGCTCTGTTACTCAGAATGTGGTATACTTTAAGTATACTTTCCTTTTCCCCCTCGAACGTTTGTTTATTAATGTCTATTCGAGACAACACGTCCGCGACGACATTCTTCTTTCCGGGGATGTACTCCCACTTAAGATCATACTCTTGTAGTAACAGTATCCACCGTGTCAACCTTCCGTGACTTAGTTTACATCTCCTTAAGAACGATATGGACTTATGGTCTGTCCGGACGGTAACGGAGTAACCAAGGATGTATGTGCGGAATTTTCCACACGCGAACACTACACTTAACAACTCTTTTTCAGTGATGTGATAATTCTTCTCGCACTGATTTAATGCTCTACTGGCAAAGCAAATCACGAGATGTTCGCCCTCCTCATCCTCTTGATACAATGTTGTGCCGAGGCTGATGTCGCTGGCATTGCAATTCAGGTAGAACGGTTTGCTGAAATACGGATGGCGAAGTATTATTGGTTCCAGAAATTTCTGTTTAATCAGTGTTAAGGTCTCATTTTGTTCTATACCCCATATCCATTTATTCTTGGATGACAGTTGCGGCTGAAATCTGGCGGTCAATTCAGAATACCTTTCCTGGAACTTGCGGTAGTAATTACAGAGTCCCAGGAATGACTGTAATTGCCTTCGATTCTTCGGTGTTGGAAAGTTTTGAATCACTTCTACTTTTTCAGCCGACGGTGAGATTCCTTGGTCGTTCAATATAAATCCCAAGAATTGAATTTCCTTGGCTATGAAGTGAGATTTCTCTAGCTTTAGCGTGATGTTATTCGCAGCTAATTTATTTAATACGTGTTCCACACGGTAGCAGTGTTCCTCCCAAGTTTCTGAGGATACTAGCAAGTCATCAACGTACACGGTGGTGAACTGTAGTGCTTCCTGGCCAAGTATCTGGTCCATGCAGTGTACAAAGACTGCGACTGAATTCACCAGTCCGAAGGGCAACCTCTTAAACTGGTAGTTCCGCCCTTCGAATATAAAGGCCAGATACTGGCGACTCTGTGGATGTAATTCCACCTGCCAGTAGCCGCACACCGTGTCCCAGGTACTAAAGTACTTGGTACCATGGAACCGTTTCAAAATCTCTTCAATCTCACCGGGCGAAGTCCTGTCATTAATAATCATTTTATTAATCTCCTGCGCATCTAGGCACAAACGGACGTGTCCGTTTTTCTTAGGAATAGCCACGATAGGACTTGTGTATGGGAATTGGCTACTCTCTATAATGTCAAGGTTAATCACCTTTGTTATTTCAGCTCTTACTGCTTCCTTTCGTGATTGTGCGATGGGGTAAGACTTCCGGTTAAAGTCCACTGTGTCTCGGAACCGTAGAGTACACTGGAAGTTTTTTACTTTACCGGGCTCGTCAGAAAATACTGATTTATACTGTTCGTATATGTTAATTAATTTATTTGCTTGGTATGGCTGCAATCTTTCTCCAGTTATACCGCTCCGGAAATCCCTGATTTCCTGGATTTTTTGACACCATAAGTCCTCATTAGCGTTATCGTCTATCTTCTGTTCAATAATAGAAGTTGGAGGTATATAATTGATCTTACGAATCTGTTGGTGGATATTATTAGGAATTTGGTCGCTACCCACCAAGTTAGCCGTCCAAGTGTGTCCGTTTGTAAATAGTGACAATTTCTCTGTTCGCAAATCAATTATGGCGGAGTTCCGCCTGAGCACATCACACCTGACCAATATATTAAATGGCAGCCCGCTCGCCACCAAGAATTCCATTTCTATAGCTATACCGCAGCTCATCACACTGGCGGAGACTTGCCTTCATATTGTTTTATTTTGTTGGCCGGTTGCACCTAACAAAATAATATTGTTTAACAGCAACGTCGGTAATGTTCTTCCGCATTCTCTTTGTATTCTTTCCAACTCAGTTGTACTTATTATGGATACGCTGGAACCAGTATCGATCATTAAATTGGCGGGGATTCCTTCTACCTCCGCATTTATGTGTATTATTTCATTATTGGTGGGACTATTATCGTCCTCTTCCAATAATTCATGTCGGATGTTCTTCAGGTAGTTACAACCTATTATAGTGATACGATTATTTTTATTTTTATTTGTCAACTCATTATAATACCCAGTGTTTAGGAGCAGCAACGGGTTCCGGTGATTTATTACTGCCTCCTCCCGTTTAAAGGCTTGACATCATTGTTATGTTGTGTCGCACTTGTGGATGCATCATTCGGGATGCCTAGAGTGGGTCCCTGCCGCTCTGTTCTATGATCTACTGGTCGTTCGCTGTTGGTCAGCCGTTCGGTGTTATCTAAACTCGTACTCCGTCTCGCAGGATAGTACCTTGGTTGATCACGTTCTCGGCTCCTCCGCCTATCTTCGTATTCGTGATAGCTGTTTCTTCTCTCGTGGTAGTACCTCCGTTGGTGACCATCTTCCGCTCTGATGAAATTTACTCGGGGTCGAGAAAACCTATTATTATTGGGGTTACTATTCGGTGGACTACCACGTTTATTATTATTATAGTAACGGTGATTTATTACTGCCTCCTCCCGTTTAAAGGCTTGACATCATTGTTATGTTGTGTCGCACTTGTGGATGCATCATTCGGGATGCCTAGAGTGGGTCCCTGCCGCTCTGTTCTATGATCTACTGGTCGTTCGCTGTTGGTCAGCCGTTCGGTGTTATCTAAACTCGTACTCCGTCTCGCAGGATAGTACCTTGGTTGATCACGTTCTCGGCTCCTCCGCCTATCTTCGTATTCGTGATAGCTGTTTCTTCTCTCGTGGTAGTACCTCCGTTGGTGACCATCTTCCGCTCTGATGAAATTTACTCGGGGTCGAGAAAACCTATTATTATTGGGGTTACTATTCGGTGGACTACCACGTTTATTATTATTATAGTAACGATCGTTATTATAATTGGGGCTTCTCTGACTATTAGGGTTTGGAGGGTATTGGTTTCGGTTACCCTGATAACCATTATTGGGTCGATTATGGTTCGTATTATTTTGAACCGTATTATTATTATTACTATTATTATTGTTATTATAGTTGTTGGTCTGTGGGTATGCTCGGCTTCCTTGGTATCCCGTGTTGGTGTTGGTCGTACCATGGTTGTTATTTGGATACGTCCTAGGTTCGGGCCGATCGTTTCTTCTCCGGCTTTGTCAGTAGTATTCTTCATTTTCGTAATTCTCGAGGAGTTCGGTCATGGCCTGTATGGTCTTAATTTGGCTGCCTCTCCTCGCTCGAATCACTTCCTCGTCATAATGATACGAGAGTTTGTTGATTAGGCATTCCTCAGGTATGGCCGGTTCCAAATGTTTGGCCATACATACCTTGCCGAGGAAATACACCATCATGGAGCTACCCACTTGTTGTTTATAATGGCCGTGGCATATGTTGTCACGTATTAGGTTTTGGGTCGTTTCAGACCAATACTTTGCCTTGAAGAGGCTTTTAAATTGCTGGTAGTTCTCTATGTCACTTCGGTTGGCCATCCACCAATGATCGCTCATTTCCCGAAACGACTCATCTAAAAGTTCTCGGTTTTGGACCCATCTGTTTCCTCTATGTTTGTCCATGTATTCTTCAATTTGGGCCAAGAACTCCATTGGCTTTCGTTTATATTGTCTGAAGTTTAGCCATTCTCTATGTTCAGACATGGGGAAATTATTGTAGCCAGTCGGCCGGTTTCTGATTACCTCCATTTCTTCCTGGCTCTGTCGCACTTGTCCAGTGATATTAGTCATAGCTGCTTCCATACCGTCGCATCTTTCTGTGACATGGGTTCACACCTTATTTATTTCTTCTTGTACTATTTTTTGGTTTTCCTCCCATTTAGGTTTCTGGTGTTCTTTGACCTGGGTAATTTCTTTATTTATTACCTCCCTGACTTCCAGTACTTCACACTCCGTCTGACGGCATCTTTCGTCCACCTCCCTAATCTGTTGGTTTACAACAACTACCTCTTGTTCCAACTTTTTAACTATGGATTTCTTAGTGTCTGTTATTTTTCTATTCAACTCTTCCTTCGCTAACTCGATTCTCTCGTCTAACTTGTTCATGTTCTCCTGGTTGACTTCCCTTAACTCTTCTCTCAGTAGTTGGTTATCCTCTCTCAATTCTTCCAATCTCTCCCCCATCGTCTCTTCCATTTTCTTGTTATTTTCCCTTAATTCCTTCTTCAGTTGTTGGTTATCACTTTCCATTTTCCTACTGGTTTCCTCCATCTTCTTGCTGTTTTTCTCCATCTTCTTATTAGTATTTTCTATTTGGTCAATCAATTCTTCTTTGGTTGATTTGAATTCTTCCTTCAAAGACTGGTTGTCCTCCTTCAAATCTTCCAATTTTTTATTTAAGGATTGGTTGTCTTCCTTCCGTTCCTTACTGTTTTCTTCTTTAGTAGAGTCCATTTTCTTATTCAAATCATCCTTTGTAGATCCATCTTCTTACTCAACTGTAGTAACATTTCCATTATCATCTCTTCCATTGTTTTAGTTTTCTCCTTCTCCTTCTCTGGGACATTGACGTCCCCTGTCTGCGTTGGTAACTCGGGTTGTTCCTCTGGTGGTACGGGTTGTTTATGTTTCACCGGGGTTACTAGCACTTCTAGATCCTCCACGGGTGTTGCCTCCTTATCCCCCATGTCAACTTCCTTTTTGGCCTCTGCCGCCCTCTTCTTAGAAGTAGCTCGTCTTTGCATTCTGCCTCCTTTTCTATGATATAATCGCTGCCAAGCTTAATTAATTAAGCCCTCTAGTTGGACGCCAATTTGTAACATTTCTGCTTGTTAACTGTGGTTACAAATAAAAGAAAAAAAAATTTTTATTTAAAAAAAAATTTGTTTATGTTTGGTTGTTATGGTTAAAATTTAGAATTAATCCTGGTTTTGTGTTTTGTTTAATTTTTTTTAAATTCTGTAAGTTCAATTCGGTTAATTTTTGCACTTCTGGTAGATCTTAACTAAATCTGGAGTTAATCAGATTATCTCCTTTCAGCAATCGAATAATGATTTTCAGCGCTGCTCCAGTATCTCACTTTTAGTTAATATTTCTCGTCTTCCCAGAAGTCTTGTAATTAATTAAACCCTTAAATTAAAATGTGAAATAATTTTACAATCCAAATAGTTAAAATAAATTGATTTATTAGCAATAATTAATAATAATCGATGTTAAATCGATGTAGAGCAATTGTTCGATTCCGTCACAGGGATATATCGATATGTGATTACAGGTTAATTTTTTATATAAGTTTTAAAAAAGAAAGGTTCTTTCAACGATTATTTTATATAGTCAGAGAAGGGCAGGCCTAGAAAGTATAACATATACAAGAAATAAATTTAATAATTAATATTTAACAAATTGTGAATAATATATAATGTTTCATATACAGTAAACCCTCGATTTAACGGACTAATTGGGGCTGAGGGGTGTCCGTTAAATCGAAAGTCCGTTAAATCCCAAATTTTGTTTTTTGAGGATATATTTAAATCAAATAGGCCTATAACACTTGAAATTTTTATGCTATTAATATCATGCAAATACGGTATTGTTCCGAATACAAGCCGCACTTTTTCTCCTAAAAACATGGTCGCTAATTTGGCCTGTGGCTTGCATTCGCGCACTAACGAAATTCGAAGTTATACCTGACTTCTGGCGGGACGAACGCTTTTGGTATCTATGAGTTGTTTACTGCGTAAGCAACAGCAATTTGCCTGGCTGTTGTTAACGCTGGCATTATGATTTATGACTGCAACCGTACGTTTTAACAGCAAACTGAACAATGAATAGGAAGAAAAGTGTACGTACCTGCGCATGCATGCGTGCTCGGACCCTTCCGTAGGCGGCAAGACAAAGGATGAGTAGAGGAGGTGTGAGTAACATGTTTCTAAATAACGGGTAAACTGCCAGTGTGGTTTTCTATTGTAACAGCGACAACATCGCTTATCTCTATTTTAATACGTACTATTAATATCATGCAAATACAATGTTATGTACACACCTTTATTTATTCTGGATAAAAGCATCAAGAGTCAGTTGTTTTCCACTAGAATGTTGCTTCTTTATTATTAAAGATCTAAACTGTCTAAAATGGTCATAATAAGCACACACTTCTGGATCTGAAGACTCCCCAATGTACGCGATAATTTCGTCCATGCTGTTTCTTATCGCTGATAATTTAGGGCCTCCTGTAACAGATATTTCTTCATCGTCATCATCTCCATCTTCTTGATCGTCGTGTAGAACAGATTCCGCGATCTCTTCCTGACTCAGGATTTGGTAGCCTGGATCACCCTCGTCCAAGTTTAGCCACTGTTCTATGTCATTCTCATTTACGTCTTCACCAGCCTTCTTTACGGTTTCACAGAAATCGGATGTTTCAAATCCTGTGAAATCGTACTCTGGTTCAGTCCCATTCAGTAACTGTCTCCACCCATTAGCCAATGTTGTTTCCTTCATCTCCTTCCATGCGGCAGCAAAATTAAAGATGGCGGACTTGATGTTGTATGCACGCAGATTTTGCAGCGTTCTAGCTCCTCTCATGTCGTTTTCATGGTCTTGTTCGTCCTCCACGACAACCATCACCTCTTCAAGAAACTTCTTCTTGTACAGCCTTTTGCAGGCAACAATGACTCCTTGGTCCATTGGCTGTAAAATTGAAGTGGTGTTCGGAGGGAGGAAGACGCATTTTATTTTTCCGTCGTTGCTAACTAACTTCTCGGAGTTGCGATGGGCCGGTGCATTGTCCAGTAGTAAGACGGCTTTCACTGCATGCGATGGAATTTTCATAGTCTTTTCTTGAAAACGTCGCACTTCTGGCACAAAATGATTAAAAAACCAGTCTGAAAAAATACTGAAGGTAAACCAAGCATTTTTTGAACTTTCATAAATGACTGGCAACTGGTTCATTATGTTCTTTATCGCACGAGGTTTCTTTGCGTTTCCGACTATGACTGGAGTAAGTCGATGCAAACCATCAGCATTCGCACACAGTAGGGCAGAAAGCCGCTCCTTGTTGAGTTTACGGCCTGGTGTGCTAGTTTCATGTTTGTGTGCCAGAGTATTTTCAGGCACAGCACGAAAGTAGAGACCAGTCTCATCAGCATTGTAGACCTGAGACAAAATGAGACCCTCAGATTCGATCGTTTCCTTTATATGTTGACGAAAAGCCTCAACTTGTTCAGTGTCTGCACTTAGCGCTTCACCACATGTTGATCTATTTGTGATGCCATGCCGATTACGAAAACGCCAAAGCCACCCATCACTCGCCTGAAATTGGATACCAATATGTTTCGCCAGTTTATCAGCAGCAGCCCGCAACTCGACACTACGAACAACGACGCCACTAGAACGTTGTTGAATAAACCACTTGTACACAGCATCCTCTAATTGTTTGTGTTTGGCTAATTTAATGTGTTTTCTTTCTCCCTCATTCTTCGAACTATCAACACTGTACTTTAGCGAAAACTGAATAAGTTTATCTTTATTCTTTCGAATGTCTGAAACGGTTTGTTTCTTTACACCGTACACTTCACAAACATGTGCAACAGACGCGCCACCTTCAAGTTTACTTATTAGTTCAAGCTTTTGCTTTATACTCAAGTTCACACGTTTTTTCGTAACGCCAGACATACTTATGCTGTAATTCACTAATAAAGTAATGGACCTTGCTGTAACAACGCAAGTATAAACTCGTTAAGACTCTCTATTTAACACGTGCAAGGTTCGTACTATAGAAACACATGTAGCGTACACGCTGTATTCTCTGAATAAACTGATGCGACGCTGTACGAATGTGAACTGCGCGTGCATACGAATTATCACGAAAATAGCCGAATATTCAAGAGTGAAAATGCGTTGCTATGGTTATGAACTACCACCAAATTTAAATCACAACCATGGACTTCAAAAACTTAATCGTGATTTTTTCGTGTCAAAATTTTTTTTAACATGATAATGTTTTTAGGCTGGGGGTCATTCCACAAAATGCGTGATGCAAAATGTGTAACGTCATCGAAAAATGTAACGCTCCAGGTGACGTTAGTAATAAATAAATTTGGTCACAGTGAAATAAGATGCATATCAGTGTATATTGTCAGTGTTAGTTGTCGTGATGTCTTCCACTGAACGTGTGTGACGCCTGCGTCAACGACAACGCAAAGACGGGGATCGTGAAGAATTAAATGAATTCTTATCTAATTCTTATCTCCGTTCTCATCAAATACAATTGGAGATGAGAAAATTTGCGTGTTTCAAAACAAGAAACGAAAGAATGCTGCGATAGCCAAGCAACATTGCCAGAACAGGAGAGTCTGCAGTTTATGCACATTATACGTTTCAAAAGCCTAAAAACATTTTCATGCTTTTTTTTTTTTTTTTTTTTTTTTTTAATTCTGTCCGTTAAATCGAGGGTTTACTGTATTTGAATTCTCAAACCAATGCTGCTTCTATAAAATCAGTCGGAAGGTTGTAGTGCATCACGGGACCATCATGGCGGCTAGCTGAATTGATGAGGTTATACGTATATATGGTCGCTGGAAAATCTCACAATAAATTCACCTTTAAAATTGTTTTATGGATCTCCGTAATCGTGTATACTGTCTATTATGTTGTTTGAGGTATCCTGGATGAGTGTTCAGTGTTCACTGCTGTTAATAGTTTTCTGTTAGAAGTGTTCACTTAATGTCTGTTCATGGCAAAGAATTGGTAATATGTTGTAGAGTGAATTATTAATAGTAGGTAGTTTTAATGGTTTAAATCACTTGTATTATGTGGTGTATTGTTCGTTTTCACCGTTGTCGTAGAGTATTTCATAAGTTTTAACCGAAAAGTGTTAATTTATGTAACTCCCGTTTTTTCACTGATTCTAGGCTTTAACCATTTACACTCCGTTATACGGTTTTTAGAACGCGATTCTGCATCGACTGTTCTGTTTGAATGTTAACAAAGAACTAACTTACTTCCTTCATCTTAGGAAATATCTTGCCAAGTTAATATTGGAAAAATATTGTTAAAATAATTTTCACTTCCCATGTACATAATTCCAAAGTATGGAATATTTTTAGTTTATTGTTCGCTTTCATGAACTATTAACCATATAATTGGTTTATTTATCTCATTCTGTTTAATTTGATATGTCATAGTCCGTATTTGTTGAGATTTTTGTTAAAATTAACATATTTCTGTCTTTTTGGAAATCTAGGCCCAAAAAACCTGTTTCCGTTCTTGTACATAATTACTGCCATTTTATGTGTTATTAATATAATTATAATAAATTTCAAATGGTCACAAATCTTCCTTCTCTTAATTCTTATAAATTTAACATTTGAACTGTCTTTTAGTGATAATTTATTAATTTACTATTTCTCCTCTGAAATATTTAATTATTACATTTCAAAAATTTCCAATAATTTAAGATATTTTTCTATATTACTCTTTTAAATCATAGGATCATTTACAGTAGTTGTTAATTGACAGATTCTTGTTAGTTTACATGGTTCATTGGTGAATTAACTGGTTTATATTAATTTTTGTGAATTCATTATTTGGCCTAGAGTTTAGTATTTTACATATATGGTTTTTTTCAAATAAATTTAATTCTATACCTCCTCTGACTCTTAAAAGTTAACACAACATGAAATAAAATTGTTTACATAATTATTGAGATGTGTAACATCTAATTGTGCTACTGTTACAAAAATAATAATTAACATTAATCAGGAGTCTTTAAAGTTAGACATGTTTGCTTAAACTGTTTTGAACATACATTTAACACATTTGTAAATTAATACAGCATCCATACTTAAACATTTTAATTTGTATGTATGCTGTTATATTACTAAAACATCTTACTCTCAACATATAGGTACCTTATTCTATTGGAACTCTTTTTAAAATATGGAGTTCATGGCTTTGAACAATATCAGCCATTTAAACTTCTTAACTCTATTAAAACTTAAGTTATTTTCAGTCCTTTCTGATTTTACTACTATTATCTAACATCCCCTTGTACAGTAAACATTTCCACCCACACTTTTTTGTTATTGTCATTCCTATGAATGTCTTGAGATAACAAAGTGACCTTATTTAATGAAATATTGGAAATATTTTCCATTTTAATATTTCATTATTTGTTAATTATAAAATATAAAAGTTATTTTATAGCACATTGTTTAAGTTATAGATACACTACAACTTGAAGTTTATTACATTTCAAAACACTTCCACTAGTACACTTTCACTGTTGGTTCTGACTTATATTTGAGTTTTATTATTCTCAGACCAGACCTTTAGTCATAATGGGCTGTGAAGATTTGTTTATTTTTTATCATATAATAACTTTAGTTGGTGCACTTCTTATCATACTACATAATACTTTCGTTTATGAATAATTACAATTTCATAAGGTTTTGGGGTGTTATACTTTCTTTAATGGTATCATTTGGTTTGGGGTTAATGGTAGTTAATAATAGGTTTTTATTGTGGTTCTTCCATCCTATTTCTTCCTTTCTTCTCGTTTTCCTTCTTGTGTTCATTCTTGGGTAAACCAAGGTACTTAGTGTTATCTTGTCCGATGGTTGGTTCGGAGTATCTTCTTTATTATCTGCTTTTAAATTTCTTCTTCCTTTTTGGGTTTGGAGTATCTTCTTTATCTCCTGATACTAACTTTACTTTTCTTTCTTGTTTCGGGATATCTTGTTTACCACCTGATACTAATCGTCCTCTTCTTGTTTCTTCTTGTGTTCGGGGTATTATATTTATCACCTGCTCCTAACCTCCTGGGTAATCTCCTGATTTTTTAATATGAGTTCCTTTAATTTATTTTCTTTGACTTTTATGGTTGCATTTTTATTATTTAATTATTGTTTTTCTTTTATAGTGGTGTTTTCCTTTGAAGTGTAATTGAATTTCATTTGACATTCTTTGAGTATATGTAATTTAATTATTTTTATGATCTTAAATGAATTAATTATTGGTGGAATATCTGTCATGCTACAATGTTCATGAAGTTATGTGTAAAGTTTTAAGACTAATAGACAATACATAATCTGTTGTACTAAAGTTAGACCAAGGAAATTATGTATTTTGTCTATAAGTAAATGATTATATTGTTTTATAAGGTTTAGAAACCAACAAATGTTGTATTTTAAGTAATTATGTTAGTTTGTTTATGTAGAAGATGTTTTAAAGTAACAACATAAATATCATTTGTTAGAATAAGTGTAGGTATAGGATTTCAGACATGTTAGCTGCTAGGCCTATATAAAAAACTAGAAAATTGTAAATTTTAAGGTATAACAGCAAGGTTTAGTGAAATAATGAATGTAATATGAATAGGTTTACTGATATTAGTCTGCACAACAAAAATGTATTCAAAGTAAGTAGTTTAAAATTTATTATTAAGAAAATTAGGTGGTAAAAATGTAAAATCATTATTTGTTAACTAAAAGTAACCTTGTTTGGTTCTAAATTGATGTACAAGTTGAAAGCAAGATAATGATGTTATTAGATTTAGATTCACAGTTAGTATAAGGGAATTAGACCAATTTAAAGATATTTGACCAATTTTGTACAGAAAGACAATGTATTTCAATGACAATATCTCATCATGTCCACCAATCAAATTTTGTATTTTAACCCTAGCAACAACAAATTTAGGTAAATAATCTGGGGAGTTCCTTAGTAACCATTACCGTAATGAGTAAAGACTGAAGAATTACAGAGCTTGAGATTAAAAAAAAAAGTAATAGAAAACGAACAAACTAATAAAAATCTGAATATAGCATCAGGGATTATTAATAATAATCCAAAAAGCAGTTCCAAGCAGACCACAGAAGTGGATAAATCACTTAAAGGAAAACCAACTATATCCAAGACATTTTAACTGGACCTGAGATGAGGAAACAGTCGCTAAGTATAAACTATTTTTGAATTATCATGTAACGAAGATAGACAAAGTGAATTACACTAATAACACTGATTTCACACTCACTGATTAAAATGGTAGACTTATTTTGATAATGAACAATTAAAACTAACACTAAAACCACTATTCTAGTTATTTCTTGTGCGAAAACTGTAAATTAATTCAATACTGTATTAACCAACTTAACCTAGAAACACTAATTCTTTCGAACGTAATTTGTGACCATAGTTGTCCATATTTTTTTCAAATATATAATATTTGTATATTTATTGTAAAGCTTGTACTTTTATTTGTGTGTTTCAATACTTTTTTCTGTAGCCAAAAGGACATTTACACGCCCTGAGATTAAACGAAATCGACCATAATTTTACTGCTATCACCGGTTGATAAACAGAATAGCCAACCGGCAATAAATAAAGTAAGCCAGGCAATTTGACTTAAATAATCTGGAACATTATTGTGTAACTAAAGGGTTTGAGAAATGGATAATTAAACCATTATTATCTGTAATACTGTATGTTTGGTTTCCGATAGTTTTAAAAATAGAATTGATTTTGACATAATAAACATAACCTATCTCATGTTACGAAGAAGAGTTGGCAACGCCGATTTCAGCAGAAGTTTTGAAATGAATGGCGGAAAAAAGGTGAGTTCCACAGTAATAGTTATTATCATTACGGGACCTTTTTAAATTGTTATAAATTTGACGCTACCAACGTGTGGTAAACATAATATGAGATCCATTAGATTGTTACAAAATATACTAAAAATATATCTATAAGTACTACGAGTGTCAGATAATTATAATCAAGATTTTTCATACTGTGTATTAAATAAATACTTTCCAAATATTCAAGCAAAGTCATTTTCTACATTTTTCACTCCCTGTCAAACACTTTTACACAACCAGCTTGAAAGTGTATTTTATGTATCATTGAAAGTAGTAGGATATGTCCAACTGATATGAATTGTCTCATCTCCTATTTATTACTTTCAAATCATTTTTTCCTAACTTTTCATGTGGTCTAAAGAAATAGAAATAACACTTGACAAACATTCAGTAGAGTTCCATAATTTCTCTTGGCCTACAGTCAAACTGTAAGGTCTCGTATTGTTGTGCAGGACAGCAAAGAGGGAATCTAATCATTCCCACTTACGTTCTCACTTGTTCTCAGCTGTTTATGTTTTGTTAACTCGATAGCAGGAAATAATCGGTTTACATTTGACAATCTTTATAAATGTCTGTTACATTAGTAAACAATTATTTATAGAAAACGATATTTTAAACTACCTTCAACCACTGAAATTCAGGACGTGGAGTTCCTTTGTTTGCAGGACACGTCAGAACGCCTGTAGTTGACTCATATATTTCAACTTTAGTAACTGATGAATCTACTGATATTGGTGGCACTGAATGCAATAAAACAATACAATACATGCTCACAAACTGATTTAAATTATTTGGTAAATGTACATATTCTAGTATTAGGTTTGTAACTAATGGCTTAACTTGCAATTTGTGATATAGAAACATACGTGTAAGCCTATAAAAAAATCATTTTCAGTTTATACAAGTGCATAGTTAATGCAAAAGACAATTAAATTTATCTGTGCTGTTTATTGCTTAAAATATCTACAAATTATATGTTTAGATTTAAATCCTTGGATTTCGTTGTCCATGACGTGTCCGTTACTTAACTAAATACCACTATTATATTAACGACTCGGAACACTAAGTTTTTTATAAGTAAAAACATAAAGTTTTACCTTACAGCCTGAACCGGTTTTCGCCTTTAAAAGGCTTCTTCAGAGGCTGCCGCTGGTAGCTCTGTCCGTTCTATTGTGGGCGATGGAATCGAATTTCAAAACATCGATCCTGTGTATGTGTGGTGAGATATGTTCGAATAATGCGTGTGATTTGAATTGTGTCTGTTCGTTTAGGATGTCGTTTTTATTTGTTTTCGTGTGTTTGTATACTTCCAATTGTTCTAGAGTGTCTAGTTTTTGGCCTTTTGTGTGTACGTGTAGAATGTTCATGTTATTGTCGATGTTTTTATATGTGTGGTTTGCTTCAATGAGGTGGTTTGCAAAGGTGGATTCTGTAGTGGAGTGGAGTGCCTTTGTGTGTTCAATGTATCTCTGTTTGAAGCTACCTATCTGTCTGTCTGGCCTATGTAGAATTTGTTGCAATTTGAGCAATTTAGCTTGTAAACACCGGGTAGATCGAATTTGTTTTATGCTTTGTGTGTGTGTTTTGATAGTGTGTGTTCTGTTTTGTTAGTAGTTTTGTAAGCGATTCTGTATCCTGCTTTTTTGAATTTGTGGGCTATTTTTTCAGTTTGTTTGTTGATGTATGTTAGTGTTATGAATTTGTTGTTTTCTGTCTTTGTCTGTTGTTTGTTTTGTGTTTTGTGTAGGAGTTTACTGACTATTGTTCTGTCATATCCGTTAGATTCTGGTAGATATTTTATCGTGTTTAGTTCGTCTTTGTAGTCTTTTTCATCTAAGGGGATGTTGTTAAGTCTATGTATCATGGTTCTGAAGGCAGCTAGTTTGTGTTGTATTGGGTGATTGGAGGAGTTGTGTATTAGTGTGTCAGTTGTAGTTGGTTTTCTGTATATACTGAATTTGTGCCTGTGTTCTAGTTTTGTGATGGAGAGGTCTAAGAAGTTTATGGTATTGTAGTGTTCGTATTCGGCAGTAAAGGTTATGTTTTTATGTATTTTGTTTATGTGCGTTAGTAACTGTTCACATTGTCTTTTGTTTCCCCTGTATAGTATTAGAATGTCATCAACGTATCTGTGCCAATATAGTATTTTATGTGAATGTCTGTCATTGTTTGTGAGTATTTTTGTTTTTTCTAAGTGTTGGAGGAAGACTTCTGCTAGAATGCTGGATATGGGGGAGCCCATGGGTAGACCATCATTCTGTGTGTAGTATTTATTGTTATAAGTAAAGTAGTTTTGTTTTGTGATAATGTTCAGAGTTTCTGTTATTTCGTTGATAAGTTCGTCTGGTGTGTTGTTCTGTTTGAGTTTGTTTTGTAGGATGGTGATTGTTTCAGAGATGGGGATGTTTGTGTACAGGTTTTTAATGTCAAAGGAGGCTAATGTGGCATTATGTGGGATGTGTATGTCTTTTATTTTTGTTACTAGGTCTGTGTTGTTTTTTACTGCAATGTTGTTGTCTAGTTGTGTGTGTTGTCTGATAATTTTGTCTAGATATTTTGCGAGTTGCTTAAATACACACACAAAGCACAAAAGAAATTCGATCTATCTGGTGTTTACAAGCTAAATTGCTCAGATTGCAACAAATTCTATATAGGCCAGACAGGACGTAGCTTCAAACAGAGATACATTGAACACACAAAGGCACTCCACTCCACTACAGAATCCACCTTTGCAAACCACCCCATTGAAGCAAACCACACATATAAAAACATCGACAATAACATTAACATTCTACACGTACAAACAACAGGCCGAAAACTATATACTATAGAACAATTGGAAATATACAAACACACGAAAACAAATAAAAACGACATCCTAAACGAACAGACACGATTCAAATAGCACGCATTATTCGAACATATCTCACCACACACACACAGCATCGATCTTTCAAAATTTGATTCCGTCGCCCACAACAGGATGGACAGCGCTACCAGTGGCAGCCTCTGAAGAAGCCTTTTAAAAGCGAAAACCGGTTCAGGCTGTAAGGTAAAACTTTATATTTTTACTTATAAAAAACTTAGTGTTCTGAGTCGTTAATATAATAGTGGTATTTAGTTTAGATTTAATTTAAAAGTACAACAGCCAAAATTCTAAAATTAGAAATGCTAACAGGACATTCCTGGCAAATAATATTTCTAACTTTTAATACGTTAAGCCATAAAATAAAATCCCCAAAACTAAATACTGTAATACACATTTCTATAGGACTTTATACTTTCAGAAAAATATAAAGTTTTCAATCAAAATTTTATATTTAATTTTGTAAAAACAGGTCTGTAGATTCACATTAAAAAGTAAAAAAAAATTAAAGAGAAACTGATATTTCATGTGATTTTACATGCATATTTTCTCTCATCAATTTTCATACCAGTACTTCAAAACTTCATATAATACTACAGTTCAAAAGTGTAGTGTACAGTATAATCTAAGTAAGGCATTAAATTGTAAAATGTATATTATTTATATCCTCTTTGTCTCCTTCCCTTCTTTCTGTCTAAAACAAAATGTGCATGCGCGTGTGTGTCCACGCACACACACACACACACACACACACACACACACACACACACACACACACACACACACACACACACACACACACACACACAGAGCAGATTTAAGATATTATTAAATACATGAATTTTTCAGTGGAGGTTAGTGAGGATCGGTCAAAAATGACAAATTTTTAATTTGTTTGCATCGACGTTTCGACAATGTTTATTGTCATCATCAGGACCTGTGTATGAAATACAAAAGAAATGTCAAACACAACGGAACAATTAAATATTTGGGTGAACGTGTTCGTGTATGCGAGTGTGTGTGTGCGCGTATGTATGTATCATTGTATATGTGAAGACATGAGATAGTTTGTTTACATCTTCCAATATTATCTTTAAGAAAACGAGAAAATTATAGTATGACAGAACTTAATTTATACAGTATTACAATTTAAATTACTATATGTAATGATATTTTAATTAATTAAACAAACAGTAATTTAATTAATTAAAATATCATTACATATAGTAATTTAAATTGGAATACTGTATAAATTAAGTTCTGTCATACTATAATTTTCTCGTTTTCTTAAAGATAATATTGGAAGATGTAAACAAACTATCTCAAGTCTTCACGTATACAATGATACATACGTACGCAAGCACACACACTCACATACACAAACACGTTCACCCAAATATTTAATTGTTCCGTTGTGGTTGACATTTCTTTTGTATTTCATACACAGGTCCTGATGATGACAATAAACATTGTCGAAACTTCGACTCAAACAAATTAAAAATTTGTGTTATTTTTGACTGATCCTCAATAACCTCCACTGAACAATTCATTGATTGATGGTCACTACGAGTTTAAGGATTTGATTATTAAATACCTTACATACCAAGAACGTCAATCGTGTAATTTCTAGAATCCATGCCAGCAATATTTTCTGCCACACAAGAATACACACCACTAGTTTTCAGCGACACTGAGGTAAGTACCAGTGTATTATCCTGCATGACCAAGACTTCATCTATCAAAATAAACAGAGAAATATATTAAGAAATACACATTGAGCATTTTAGTGTAATGAAGAAAGTTGTGTTAGTGGTTGAAATCACAAGCAGAATGATCACTGTTGCACACCACTATATAAAAATTATCCCAATTAGCGCTTTCAATCTTCACAGCTCATTGTCAGATCGGAATTGAAAGAAATTATGTGAAAACAAACCCTTCACCCCATTAAGTTAAGTAAGGATTAAGTTTGTTAATCCTTTGGAAGACTAAAAAATTGTAAAAGTAGTAAATAACACAGTTGAAAGGAAGCTGAGGGAGGAGTTAGAAATATTGAAAGAAAGAGAAAAAGGGTTAGACAATTTAATTAATACTAAAATTAAATTTGATAATGAAGAAATATTTTATAACATAATTAAGAAGTAAATGATAGAGGACAGATAGATAAGATTAAGAATTCATTTGCATAGTACTAATTGGAGGTTTTAAAATGAGGGTGTGTGATTGACCCACGTGTGTGAAGAGGGAGACAGGTAGGTTTAAAAGGAATGTACACACACACACACACACACACACACACACACACACACACACACACACACACACACACACACACACACACACACACACACACACACACACACACACACACACACACACACACACACACCACTGAAACACAAGGAATTTGCTAGAAAAATATGTAACTGTCCAGATGGAGTGACAGGGCTCAGGGGGTGGGCAAGGGACATTTAAATTATAGCTTGTTGTGTGTGAGCAGGGTGGGGTGAGATGGGGTGAAGGGTTTGTTTTCACATAATTTCTTTCAATTCCGATCTGACGATGAGCTGTGAAGCTTGAAAGCGCTAATTGGGATAATTTTTATATAGTGGTGTGCAACAGTGATCATTCTGCTTGTGATTTTAGTGTAAGTTTCCCAAATTATATGGTACAAAACTATTGTCTGATTTTGAAGAGAAGTGAATTGATTGTTACTAGGTGCTGTTACATTAAACAGCACTAATTTTTCTGTTGTGTTAGTATTGGATAATTCAAAATTATTAGAATTATATTGCTGTTTCATATAAATAGAAACAGCACTTTGCAGATGGAATAACTGCTTCAAATTGAAAGAAATTTTAAAATCAGAAATTGTAAAAGCTCTTAAAATTTAATATGAGTAAGGTTAACTGGATGTTTGCAAGACAGCATATTTTTTTGCTACATATAGGCAGGGAAGGAAGTGAGGGGATACCATTCCGCATGTGGGATAATATATATTATCTTATACTTTTACTATAATAGTAATAATAGTACAAAGCTTTTACTATTTGCTCTTTAAATGGAATCACTGATGTAACAGCATCACTGTAATTAAAATGGATTTTATTGTCACTGATCTCTTACCAGCACTATACATTTTCTAGCACCATGTAAGTTGATGCATTGCTGTTTTTCTCTACTGGCGAAAGTTGCTCTTATGTGGATACATATATTTATATATGCCGACAATGTAGGGAGAGTGTTTAATCCATGTGTTTTCTGTTTTGTTTACAGTTTTGCAAGTTTTGTTATTAATACTTTCATTTTTATCTTTCACTAATTCAGTTAAGTATGTATTTGATCCTCTGTCATTGGGATTGTTGTCCATGTGACAGCGTTATACATCACATGGACGTGCTTTTATCTGTCTATGTGCATTACCTACTTTGTTCTGTTCACAATCAAAGCATTGCTGTCAAGAGTATGATAGTAAAAAATGTCTACCTTAATTAAATGTGAGACATTTTATAATTTAAAACGTCCACATAACCACCTCATAAATAATTAAAAGAATTGCAACATATATGATTGATTGCTTGAGATAAATATTGTTGGGACAAGTGAAAAAATTGTTACCTGAAAGTTACTTGTAGGACTAATATCTTTTATAACATTTGAAATCTCTTCATACAATGGGTACTTATAGCAGTGTATGCAGAGGTAAAAGTGAATCAGGTCCAAGAAATCTAAAAGCTCTATCTATAGAGTACAGTAGTTTCAGAATATACTGTTTATATATATATGTATTTGAAAGTACCCCTGTATGATTGATCACCTAATTTTAGTCAGTAAAATGAAGCTTTATATACGATACCAATAAATTTCTAAAAGTATGGTGGCTACTTAGAAGACACTCTGAACTGTCACTGGATAATAAACTGTTATTATACAAACAAGTGAAACTGGTGTGGGTTTACGGTGTGCAACTTTGGGGTTGCTAAAAAAAACTACAACATCAAAACAATCTAAACTTTTCATAGTAAAGCGCTTCACATTTTTGTTGGTGCACTGTGATATGTAAGGAACCATGACATACATCGAGACCTGAAAATACTTGTACGTAGTTACTGATGATATCAAACGGTTTGCAGCTAAATATTGTAACATGACATAAGGTAGTGAAAATACATTGATAATTAATTATAAAACAAAGAAGCTGAAGACAAGAAGAAAGGTTAAGAACTTATAACTCAGAGATTAATAACCAAATGACAAAATGACAAATGACTAATAAACTGACGATGACTTGACTCAATAGTGTAATACAACGATTATAGTATGTAGTGTTGTAGTGATTGATATAGTGGTGTAGTAGTGTAATTGCAGATACGCACCGGTATCTACGATAATGTTGTTTTATAAAATGTTCTAATTATAATTATTATTGTTATTAGTTTGATTGTATTGTCGAATAGGTGGGTATCGATGTCTCACTTCTTTAATTTAAAATATTTCTCGCACTCCGTTATTAACCTCCCTCACTTACCACACGTGGATATTGTAGTCCTGTTCGGTGACGGTTCAGCTGAAATACATACACTGCATATACAAATAGATATTCTAGTTGAATATCCAATGTGACTATCATACACAATATAAATGATATAATATCTAAATAAAGTTCTGAATTATTAGAACTATTCAAATTCTTCCGCCACCTTTTGGTAGAACTGACTAAGAATAAATGAGCTAATTTAAATTTGAAATAATACTCTTTTTTCACTGGTAATAAAATGTAGAGGTTTATTAACGGTTAAAGATATTATAAAATCTTTGAACAATTGACTATCAGTTGCTAATAACCTTTCGGATAATAATTACAATTAACAAAATTTAAAATAAGACTCTGCTTAGCCTCAAGGCTGGTAAACCTGTTGGTCAGTGGCGGCGATAAGGCCCCCGCAGACCCCGTGGCGCGGGGGGGCCCCAACCCTCATGGGGGGCCCCAGTTGGCCCAGTCATGGGACATAACTTGTAACATGAAAAATAAGCGTAAACGAGTTGTAAAACGCTTCTTTGTTGAATTATCAGTTGACCATATAATTGACGACCCAGTGAAATCATTTGAAGTAAAAGTTTTCAGTGCAACACTAGATATTGTAATAGCTCAGCTACAAATGAGATTCGAAGGATTGCGTTGCATTGATGACAGGTTTTCATTCCTGACGCCTCAGAATTTAGTAAACTTCTCACAAGAGACAATAGTGGAGAAAAATAAGGCTCTGGTAAATGTGTATCCTGGTGACCTTTCCACATCACTGCCTGACCAAGTAATATCCTTCAAAGCTCTGATGACCAAAGAAATTGTACACAAGAAAAGAATTCGAGAAATGATGAATTTACTGGTTGAACAGCTGCCTTATGAGTTGCCTCCCAGACTTAACTACAGCTTTGCAGCTTTATTTAACCATACCTGTCACAACAGCTACAGCGGAAAGAAGCTTTTCAAAACTTAAATTAATTAAATTAAGTCGTACTTAAGAAGTACCATGGCCCAAACTCGGTTGAGTGACTTGGCACTGTTAAGCATTGAGCATGAAGAGACACAGAAAACTAATATCAACGAAGTGGTTGAAAAGTTCTTAGCTATTAAAAAAAGAAGACTAGGCTTCGGAAAACAGTGAACTTTGGTTGATCCTCATCTGTAAATATTGTACATTACTTGAGTTCGAGTGTTATTGAATTGGATTAGACTTGTATAGAGTATATTCAAGAATTTTACAAATTCAGTTACAAACTAATTTAAATGTTTGAAAAAAGCTAGAATGTTACTTTGATATTCGTTTTTAAATAATAAATTTTTAACACTCTGTGTGCGGTACTGTTTCATAGTCTGAATTTAGATCTTTGACGTAAAAATAAATCATTCTTTTTATTTTGGTTTTTTTATAGTTTGTATAGAACTTTGTCTATTTAGCAACAATGAATTTTAAGAGTTTGTACACGTGTAAAACATCCTTTGCAAATTGCAAACGCTTTGTGATAGACGAGAAAGTATTCACAAACCATTGTTGTGAAACACACGTAAATAGAAACTCATTTAAGTGTTTTCCCCTATTACGTATACAAAATTTAACCATTTTTATAGGGCCCCCTAATTAGTTTCGCGGGGGGGCCCCCGTTTCGTTAGCGCCGCCACTGCTGTTGGTCATACAATAGTTTTAATTTTAAGAGGTTATGTCCTCTTGTATCAGTTAATTACCATGTTCGTGTGGTTCTTTTAGGTAGCATGATACCAGGTACAAGATGTAACATTAATAATGATATTAAATGAACAATAATTAAAAACAAACAAACAAATATAAAAATCGAAAATTAGTACCATATAACTGATAGTTATGGTATTATCGTACGCTGGAATGCGCACGCAGTCTACAGTATTTATTTGACAATCAACAAGCACGTTGGCTTGTACAGCTAAAATGTATTACTTTATTTTAATAATTCACCTTAAGAATTATTTACTTACAAGAGAAAAATTTATTAAAAAACTCTTGTTATTATTTCCATCTGGTTTGGATTTTACTTGAGAACAGACTTGTAACAGAGAAATTGGCAAGTTATAGTTACAACTTTAAGGTTATCTCATAACATGGATTGTTATTATGGTTAATTATCTTTAATATTTATTTCTTCTTAAACTAAGTATAGACATATTATTCATAATAGGTTTGATGTGTCATTATCAGTATTATATAATACTCTTTCGCATGAAAGTCAAAATATTTATTTTAAAATATAGAAAAATCAAGAAAAACAACGTTAGTCAATTGAGCGACTATTGGTATTGCTCGTATTTTGTAATAAATACTTCAAATATGATTCTTTTAATAATGACAAAAAATTAAAATATTTATTCAACATATTAATAATTGCGAATTAATACTTTCATTAATTCTGATAAATTCCATCATCATTTTTGATACTTCGCTTTTTACTGACTTGCGTAGTAATCAACATTACGTATTTACAGAAATTTTATTTCTGTTTCAATGTTAATTAAAATAAAAGAATTGTACTCCCTGTTTTTATCTTTTACACAACACTCGTAAGTACGATCAATATTGTACACTAATCGTACTTAAATAGTATACACTCCGCACATTTCACTCGTTTATGCTAGTGTGGTTTGTAGGTTATATGTGTGTTGATTTACTGATGTATGCTTGTCGCGCACATTTCAAAAATTAAACTTCTTCATATCGGCGAGTGACATGACCTGTCTGTAAGATGACTGTGATGCTCCTTCGAAGCGTCTGTGGCTCGTCTGCCAATGTTTATTCATTCGATTGGTTGAAAAAACTAAACTCTCTAACCCAAAGCACTTTATTTTCTTAAAATATTTAATTTTTTACCAATTTTGGCCTTTGCGTTTGAGGCTATATGACGTCAGCACTGGTACAAAAAATAATTGAAAAGTTTAAAATCGTAATAACCTTCTTAATATTTGACTTATCGTTAAATGGTTAGTGTCAGTAAATTGCGGACATCCTGCGCTTTAATTAAAGTCCAAACAAGATTATATTCCGTCCATTACTTCAATCACTATAACAATTTTATTGATTTTTTATGGTGCATCTTATATTTCATAAGTTTATTACACCAAATTTAATTATTTATACTAAAACACTTTTAATTAAACGCTCTGAGTCCATATCTCAACTGGTTTAATTCAAAACTTGGGAATTATTGTTACCCAAACAATATCTTGTTATGGCGTCTTTGGGCGTCCATATTTGATTTTTCACAAATGTACTTAAAACTAATTTTTCTTATCTAATAATACTAATACTGTAATCTAATAATAATAGAAACGTCTATTTACATAATTTTATACTTGAGTATATGTATAGGGCTGTATTTAATATACTATTTACATTGTTTTAGTACCCTCCTATCTCTTTTCTTACAATTGTCACTTTACTTCTGGTTTTTTCTATACAATTTAGATTATGTAATAATTGCAATTAGTGTACACTCATTGTACCTAATTCCCTACATATAATTGCTAGCTTTTAACTATCTTAGAACCCTTCAATTTTTAGTAATGGGTCTGTTTACATTATGTCATAGCATGGTAGTCAGTTATTTTTGTTAAAACAATAATTAAATTGTTATTGTTACACTTGATTTAGTTTTCCCAAGTAGTATCAGACATTCTTCTGATTCTTGGTAATATTTTTATCTACTTTTAAACAAGTTTGTATGCTGTATTTTGCACAAATAACTTTTACTTAACTACTTAACTAAAAATGAACTTTTTTCATGTGAAAAACTTACTATTTTATCGGACGCGTTTCGGCTTAGTATCCGCCTTCTTCAGCTTTGGTAGCAGACTGCCAGCATTTTGTAACGGTTGTGTGGAAGGTGAAGTGGGGGTGGTGTGTGGCGGAAGGGGATTGGCGCGGGGATTCAATTTATTGTTTGTTTTCTGTATAATTGTGTCAAAAAGTGTATGTGATTTATATTGTAATTGATCGTTGAGTATGTTGTTTGGTTGTGTTGTGTGGTGTTTATATATTTCATATTGTTCAGTTGTGTTGAGTTTTTGACCTTTGGGTATGTAATGTAGAATTTCAAGATTAGTGTCTATGTTGGTGTAACTGTGGTTTTCTGTGTGTATGTGTGTGGCAAATGCAGAGTGTATATTGTTGTTGGTTAAAGCTTTAACAACAATATACACTCTGCATTTGCCACACACATACACACAGAAAACCACAGTTACACCAACATAGACACTAATCTTGAAATTCTACATTACATACCCAAAGGTCAAAAACTCAACACAACTGAACAATATGAAATATATAAACACCACACAACACAACCAAACAACATACTCAACGATCAATTACAATATAAATCACATACACTTTTTGACACAATTATACAGAAAACAAACAATAAATTGAATCCCCGCGCCAATCCCCCGTCTGCCACACACCACCCCCACTTCACCTTCCACACAACCGTTACAAAATGCTGGCAGTCTGTTACCAAAGCTGAAGAAGGCGGATACTAAGCCGAAACGCGTCCGATAAAATAGTAAGTTTTTCACAT
This sequence comes from Magicicada septendecula, assembly GCA_034769895.1. Taxonomy (NCBI): domain Eukaryota; kingdom Metazoa; phylum Arthropoda; class Insecta; order Hemiptera; family Cicadidae; genus Magicicada; species Magicicada septendecula. The sequence continues at coordinate 848,803,998 of CM068368.1, forward strand.
GAAAAAAGTTCATTTTTAGTTAAGTGTTAGTGCTGTGAAAGAAGAGATGAATAATCAAGACAACTACAAATAACTTGCTCCTCATTGCTTGTTTACATTTGACTTCCACTATCATGGTCATTTGGTTTTTAATAATTTATATATAAAATGACTATTCTTATGGTCATAGTCTGTTCTCAAAGTAGCATTAGGTGTCCCTCTTACTACTGGTAACACTCTTATCAATCTTTGTTCAAGCTTTAATACAGTATTTTGCTTAACTAGTTGGTTATACAATGTTTCTGCTTACTTCTGGCTATGTGTTCTTAGTTAGCTAGTTTACAATATTTTGGTTACAAAATCATTGTCATTATGTTCAGAATCTGTTCTCACAGTAGTACCAGATGTTTATCTAACTACTGGTAATACTTTCATTAACATTGGTACTTGTTTTAATAATGTATTTTGTCTAACTAATTGAGCATACTAGGCTCCATTTTTCCTATCTCTGTGCCATCACATTTGATCTGTTTTATTTGCATTGTGTTGCAATATAATACACTGTCTAAGGTGGTGTATCATTACTTATAACAAATTCTTGATTGACATTATAGTTGATGGTTATTTATTTACATTAACATGTATGATTTTCTGTTTCATAGGTGTCTTTCCTATGGGGTTATGTAACAATGTACAACATGTTCTAATGCAGCATTTTGCTACTACTAACATGACTTCAGTATGGTGTTTTACTACAATATTTTAACTGTTTTAATACACATGTTTACACTACTTCTTCTTAAACAATAATACGAATCTTTTTGTACTAATTACAATATCTTTCTTGTCATTGGTTCTATCTAATTCCTGTCACTTTTGTTTGATATATAACAAAGGTTTTTATTGTCAGTTCTCTATGAACAATAATATAATTGTTCGATTTTATTCTATTCTGGTGGTCTTATGATTATCTACGTGGATCACAATCTTTATTAAATTAGTCACACTAATTGTCTGTGTATATTTGACTATTTAATTCTTGCTGTTTCACTATGAAATTAACACATTTTCTTACACTATAAACCTTATCACTGGAATTGTTTGTGTGGTTTATTAGGTTAAAATTAGTTAACTGTTCACAGGTTTCACACTTATATTAAGCACTCACTGTAATTGTTTGTGGTTCCTTAATGGGTAAACACTGTTTTTCTCTTTTCATATTTGATAATCACTATTCCTTTGGTTACTATTATTGTCTCTAGTACACTTGGTTTATGCTGAGTCCTTGCATGGTCTATCCATTTTCTTCTCTCTTCATGGTATGTTTCCTTGTCCTTCTTCTTTCTTCTTCTTCAATATTTTCATTGTAGTCATTGTCTCCATTTGTTTCCCTCGCTGTTGGGGTTTATTGGTCCTTATTTTGTTGGTTCCCCTCACTGTTGGATCCTATTGGGTCTGGTTACTGATATTTTTGTTTTGGCTCATGGTTATTTTCTTTCTTCATTTCGTATTTGATGCTGCTATGTTAAAACTATCTTCCTCATCGTTGGATTTTTATACTAATATATCTGTAGATGCACACTTTTATACACATAGGTTTATTTATCTAGACATACTTTCATGCTTTTCTCTTACTTGACGTTATTTTAGCTTATTTTATGTAACTACCATATTTGGTAACGTTACAATAGATTGGATAAACACAAGAAAAAACAATGGAACAAGGAAGAAGGAACCAGGAACCAAATGTAATCAAGAAATTGATAACAAACATTGTAATACCCAAATAATGACCACAAAATGCATGTAAACAAATGCACTAATATAGTTAGAGCATAAATGAGATGTACCTATGTTAATAATAACAAATAAGATAGTAATGTTATGCATATTATATGAATGAAGAAATGTACTTATTACTAAGGGAGTTAAAAATAAACATACCCAAATGAATAGTGATAAACATAGTCAAAACCAATAAACCATACCCTGAGGCAAATAAAGGCCATAGTTAATAGTCAAAAGTGATCATTAGTGAATGGAAAATAAACTAATTACTCATAACTAATAACCACACGATGATGGTAACATAATTAGACAACATAGTGAATAATATCAAGTGAGTGGAATAAAGAGTGTATTAATACAAATAAGTGGTGACATGCAGTTATAGCATGTTACATAAAAAAGTGAAAGTGAATAAATAAAAAAAAAACCTTCTATGAAGGAAAAAGTGTAGTGGGTGAACATAAAAAGGTATTTTAATAGTAGACTGTATTAGAATATCTAAACAACCTGTGATAAACTTTATGCTAGCAAGTAAGATGAACTAATTGTACTGTGATTAATTTAAGCAATAGTTAGTAAGAATTATAAAATAAGATAAAGATTAAATCATGAGAAGGAATGGTAAACAAGAAAGATAGACACTGTATTCTAGTGAAGGAATGAGGGAGTAGAGTATATTGTGTAAAGTACAGTTTAACAGTAGTATAATAAGAGTTTTGTTGTTATTTAAAAAAACCCATATAATGTAATAAATTATAAGTTAAAACAGATAGTAGTAAGAAACAGAAAGGTAGTTAGAAGTTTAGTTTCAGGCTTGAACCTGACAAGAAAATGTTTATTGTTATAATAAGAGGTGTAGTTAGAATCACCTATGTTTATTATTTATTTCTAGTAACAATTGTTTTAATGTACCATATATAAAGGTAAGGAATTACAAAGAATGTTAGTTAGTAGTATAGGAAATCTAGGCTCTAGGCCTAACAGTTAATGAAGAATTTTGTAAATTTAAAGACAAACAGTAGCCCAATATCAAATCAGAATGTAGGGTACCAAATGTTTAAACAAGTTAAGTAGGTATACCTAATACAAAAATGTATAAATAACATCCAGTTTTAGATAAAATATATATGAAATATAAATAAGAAAAATAACAAAAATGTGATTAGCTACTCAAAAGTAACCATGAGGGGTATCAAAATGATCCTTATCAAAAATTATGAACAATGGTATTCATGTAATAAACATAGCTATTAATATAAGAAAGAAATCTTAATTTGAAGATATTTTATAGATTTAAACTAAAATAAAACGTTACAATATAACAATGACATAAATTAACGACCAATGAGAATTAGCATAATTTAATAGGTAACCATAGCAACCGAAATTTATTACCAAATAACCATTGGAATTCTTATTAATCCATTATTGACCGACGCGGAGGGCGGATGTATGCAGCTCTCAACCCAAATTTTAATATAAAAACGTAAATTTTAACCAAAACCAGAAGGAAGAAGTATAGTGAAAACATTCTATGGAACATCTGATGAATTAACTATTATTAAATTACTCACAACATAAAAATATCAGTGGAAAATAAGAAGACTTCGAAGAAACGTAGCTGACGACTTATCCCGAAGGAAGAAGAGGGTCGACCTACTTCAACCTGAGAAGACGAACGACTGTGGAACAAGAGGGAAGCCGAACTTTATGTGAAAACCATCTGAACAAGAATTGCTGAACATCCAAAGAGGAGAAGACGATTAGAACCAACCAACCATCCAGGAAGAAGTAGACGAACATCGAGGAAGCCCCAACGAGAACCGATGAGTATAAAACAATAATTTCACTAAAAAACGAATTCCCCTTTTTATCCATAATAACGAGTCACAATTTTCACTTCACTGATCACTATTTTGAACAAGAACTGAAGGTAATTAAAATATCACTATTAATGAAACTTGATCAATTAATAACTGATCTATAATAAATTATTAATGAACATAACTTGTTGTCAAAATCCTAACCAAACACTATTCTAATTCTCATTGCTGATAACTTACTTGTATGTATTAATGTATTAAATATTGTGTACCTAGTTTTAAGAAATATTATAATTTTGTGCATTTTAGCCGTTAATCCAAAACTTCTGTAGTCAAAAGGACTTTTTAACACGCCTTGTGACAAATATTTATTGTAAACAAACATTATTCGCCAAGCAGGCGTCTTCATGATACAAACGACTGAGCATACCAACTGAGCAATTGTAAAAGCCGGTACCAATATAAATTAATGTACTATTGAATAACTGAAAATTTTAAAGGGTTTAATAAATCTTATTGTTCTGCAATGCTGTATGTTTGATTCGTATAAAATAAAGTAATATATAGAGAATTATTAAAGTGAAAACAACAAAACGCCACAGTTAGCGAAGTCGACACTGCAAGACGGCGTGAGCCAATCAGGTGACGAGGCGGCAAGATTCAAACTGAACGCCGAGAGATACAGTTTGCCCGTAAGTAGTAAGAAAAAGTACAACCCGACTCGCTATATACGAATAACATTCACAGAAGTAACTGAACTGATTAATACCCTCAATTATACACCTATACTATACAACGAACGCAACGAGCGAATTAAAAAACGCTCATCACACACACATTTACAATACGAGTACAATTTCGGGTGACAATCATAAAAATTCAAACACACCCCCAGTAAACGTCTGTTTACAATATGAACAAAGTCTTCATAAACATAAAAATTATGAAGTGCTACAATGTCTTGATACTTTTGGACTTGTTCGGTGATTGCAGGGACAGAAACCATTTGAACTGGTGTAGGAAAGTGAAGTGTTTAAAGAAATATCTACACATGAACACAGTGTAAACTATAGTGAGGAGTGCCCCAATGGGAGCACATTCTACACACTGCTAACATAGTGGTTAGAATAAAATTGGTTGGTACTTTGTAACTATTTGCAATATAATTAAATAAAAAAAAACATTACTACCACAAAAAGACTACATTATTGCCAAATATACTGTGCACTTAGAAACAAAAGCACGATAACGAAATGTGTTTAAAGTAAAAAAATGGACATTAGCCATCACAATTTTCCAAACAAATTTTTGAGACTGTTACTGTTTACCATCATGGTGTCCAGCAGCCAACTGAAGCTTTCCTTTCTGCCAGCTTATATGAGGTGTTGGTATTCCATTAGCGGTACAAGCCAAAGAGTAATCATCTCCTTCCCGTAACTGCACTTTTGTTGCAAACGTATCGAGCACTTTTGGAGTTTCTGAAACCAATATTTCACACCTTTCTTTATAAATATTTTCTACAAGAAATGCCTTGAAACTTGTGACAGTACCAGAACCTTATACAACTATCAAAACTTTTTTTATGTAGGCCTAACTGTTATCATATATGTTATTACGGACAGAAAGTGTTGACAGCAGGTGCAAAACATAATTGTGTGTAGTCTGTGCTTGTAGGTGACTTATTTTAGAGCCATGTGTACACTTCATATATAATAAACTTGTAATTCAAAACTATGTCTGTCATGTTTAGTTTCACTTAAGAGTCAGCTGAAGGATTGCCATCAGTGGCAGCTGGTGCTATGGTTGCAGCGTTGCACAACCACCAATATAGAATAACTAAACTACAAAATAATATACAACATTAAGCAGCTAAAAGTATCATAAATTTCAACAGAGAGCGTATTAGATCCTACGCAGTAATGTTTGCGTACAATTCAAATGTGCCGTGCAGGCTAGTGGCAGGGCCCACTCTAGCGGTTATGTCGCCCCGGACAAAAAGACAAATTGCCGCCCCTTAAGAATATATATATATTATAACGATTCATATTAGCATCCTAACTGAGCGTTATATGAAGTGTCTGAAGGAGGGAGTAGAGCAGCGTAAGCAAGAGATAGAGCGTACAATTGCAGCCATCTCACTCTAACCACGTCACCGCGACATCAGATACTGGTACAAACATGAAATTTTACTCAATACAAATTATCAGTTCAACCTGTGATAATTTAAAAACTAATAAATATACGGCAATTCTGAAAACAGCATTGTAATCAGCAAGTGAAGCTTTATAAGTAGCCGCAATCTCAGTTAATATAATTAACAATTGACGAAGTTATACGGAAGACGTACGCCAAAAGGAATAACGAGAGAATTATGCTACGTAGGAATAGGTGTTTTCACACACACACAGATAAAGACCTAAGCAACAATATTCTGTGGTCAGATCTTTGAAAACACGTTTGCAAATACCTGTAATCAATCGATTTGCAAACACAGGAAGTACGATTTTGACAAGAAATTCTCTGCAGTTTGAAACCTGTCAAGGGGTGTTTGGTCGACCTGTTCGAGATTGTCGAAACTGGAAAAACGCATGATTTATTTAAACAACAAATCAGCATCCAGTATTTAAAACTGATGCCAACTCAAAGCTAGGGGTAGCATCACTCTTCGATCGGATCTTCAATACACTAGACGTGTATAAATTACGTACAGAAATTTTTCAATCACGCAAAAGTGTAATTTAAGCATCAAATTCGAGAAGTAGTCCGCAGTGTAGATGAACTAGTACCGTTCAACAACTCTCGCTGCGTAAAACAACGATAATTAATTAAATAATTAATTAATTAATCATCAGCCGTGAAGGACCTGTGCGACACAAGGCTACAGCATCTGTAATTGCCAGGCATCTTCTACAGCATTGATCAACATCAATTCTTCTGTGCAAAACCATCAAAGGAGGACCCCTACGGATTCCTATCTTCGGTCAACGCATCAAACAGTAAGAAATAGATTCATTGATCAATGAAATAAGCACTAAACAAATAATAAAAGCAATAAACAATTTTTAAAAGACACTAAGCATTTCACACTTTGTATTTTAATTATAAGATTAGCTCTAACATAGTATAGGAGTGCTGAATGGAAAGTGAGGTGTAGTATTGGACGTGCAAATTATTGCAAACCTGTTCTTTAGCACTGGGTTGGGAGATAGCAATCTCTTAATTAAATCAGATAAGAACAATAGGTCGTTTGAACGTTTTGTCTTAATCGTTACTTTTCACACTCACTCAGTAATTATAAGTGTTAGGGTAGAAATAAGTCCTACCATTAGCATTTTCAAGATTAAAAATAATTGATTAAAACGTTAATTAAAATAATCAAGCAAATATTAAAGTGTTATTTGTAACGATTCCCCTTGAATCCACAATCACTGAACGAATCCTGAGAAAGAGTGTCTCCATGCGCTGAGCTAAGCTGAAACCGTGTCATTTGTATCTGGGATTTGTTCTGGCGCCCAGGCAAAGTAATATCATGGGTAAGTAACATTTTATCTAACATTACAAATATTAGATAATTGTGTTAGGTGAAAGGGAGCGTTGTAATATATATTTTTTAAATAAAGGTACATATTTTTTATTTTCAATAAAAATCAAATCATTTTATTTAAATTTTAATAAAAGCGTATATTTAGAAAGAAACATGTAACATAACATAATATTGACAATCAAGTAGTACAACACAGTAGATTCTACTTTTTATGTTAAATAAAAGTCAAATCGTTTTAAATTATAATCAACACATACATAGGAGGGGGTACCCAAAAATAACAGGAATTTTTTGTTTTAAAGCTATATATTTAATTTTTTTACAAAACAACCTTATCACCTTCAAAGTACTCTCCATTACACTTAATACATTTGTCCAATCTGCGATCCCATTCCTGGAAACATTTTTCAAACTCATCTGTTGTGATGGCCGACAGCTCCTGCCTCGTTTTTTTCTTTACCGCTTCCACGTCATCAAAACGTTGTCCTTTCATGTCCCTCTTCATTCGCGGAAACAAGAAGAAATCGCACGGAGCGAGGTCAGGTGAGTAAGGGGCGTGGGGCAAGGGAGTCATGTTGTTTTTTGCTAAAAACTGGCGCACTGAAATGGACCCGAGGCACAAATTTTGCAGTGACCCATCTCATCCCCAAATCTTCTGACAAAATTCGCTGAACCGAGCTCCAAGTTATTCCAGATAACTTACTAATCTCTTCAATGGTCCGTCGTTGGTCTTCAAGCACGATTGCACGAACGTTTTCAACATTTTCGTCAATTCTGGAAGTTGACAGACGTCCAGAACGAGGTTTGTCATCAATTGACATTTCACCTTCTTTGAAACGAGAAAATCATTGGTACACTTGAGTTTTCCCATAGCACTATCCTTGTAAGCTGTTTTCAACATGACGAACAGTTTCTCCGGCGTTTTTCCCAAGCAGGAAGCAAAATTTCACAGCAGTGCGCTGTTCACTTTAATCCGCCATGACAAAAAACGAGGAGCAAGCGAAACTGCTTTTACAAAACGAATTACTGTGACCGGACACAACCTTCCCAGGCGACAACAATGACGGCACTGAACTCGGAACGAGTTGCGCTAGGCTTGCTTAGCGAGAGAAATGCGTACTACGTAAGCTCCGCCAATCGCAGCGCTATTCCGGATATTTTTGGATACCCCCTCGTATATACATATTTAGAAAGAAACATGTAACATAACATAAAATTGATAATCAAGCAGTACAAAACAGTAGAAATTAATTAAGAAATATCTGTACCTAGCCACAAATTGTTAACCATATAATTTTGTACATTTTTAAATGCTATTAAAAATGTGTATTATTGCACAATCCATCAAAATGCCATTATTTTGAAAATAAAACAAGGTAACATCAACTACGTTAAAATCACAAAAAACTTTTTTTTCTCACTTTCAGTTCTGCAAACTTTTTTATTACATCTTTTAAATTTACTTGATCAGCAATTTCATGCTCAATTGCCAAAATGGCCAAACCATTAAGATGATTTTGTGTAGTAGTCGAACGTAAAAAGTTCTTAATTAATTTTAACTTAGAGAAACTCCTTTCGCCACGTGCTACAGTTATTGGTATCGTTAGCAATATTCTTAAAGCAATAGTAAGGTTTGGGGCAAAATTTAACTATGTAATTAAGCTCAGTACATTGCTTAGGCTTTCTTTTTTGCCCAAAAGCGCATATACTGCTGAAATTTCCTCTGCTAATTCTACCCCATTTATGTCAACAGAATCACCATCAGTTAAAATACATTCTAAATTCTTACAGTGTTTTAGTAGGATTTCTTTGGACATGGTATTTAAATCATATATATTATATAAGAATTGAAAACAGTTACTATGATTACTAAGTTGTTCAAATCTAGCATCTAGTGCATTTAGTGCTTGATCGATTGTAAAATAAAAAAAAATCTATTTTATATTTTTCTTTTGGATCTTCGATCGGTTCATCTCGTGCTTCGTATGAGAAGTTCCTTTTTATTCTTCTTACACGGTGTCATGTTATTGTTGATCCAAAATTAGCCTCCACGTCAATTTCGGTAGCAAGTTCTTTTGCATCAATAATAGTTTCATCGAAGGACGAATCCGATCGAAGATTCTTGAAAAATATTTTGCAGTTTTGGAAAAGATCAAGTGCAGAGGCTAGATCAAAATCTTTTGTTTGCATCAACTTGCTTATTGGATTAATGCAATTTAGTATTTTATGCCAAATAACTAATGAACACAAAAACTTAAATTGTTTAATACAATTTAATAAACCCGAGGCCTCGTCTCTTATTAAATTATCAATTTCTTGGTTTTCGTGAATGCTTAGCAAGGCGTCGTATACATCTCCCAAATGGAATCTCAAAGGCTTTAAGGCCTCTATCCTACTCTCTCATCTAGTGTCACTCAATGGTTTCAAAGTTAAACCTTGAACATGTTTTAAAAGTATTGCCCATCGAAAAGTAGATGCCAAAAAAAATAAATATATTTTTTGGACCATGTTGAAGAAATTAGCGGCTTCCAAGGATGCTTTTGCCATATCATTAACAACAAGACTGAGAGAGTGGCTACTACATGGAACATAGAATGCTCGCGAATTATATTGTTTAATTTTAGATTGCACTCCTGCTTTATCGCCCCTCATATTGGACCTGTTGTCGTATCCCTGCCCTCTGATATCCTGCAAATTTAAACCCAAGTCATTAAGTTCTCCAATTATACGAGGGTTATTCGGAAAGTAAGGTCCGATTTCTTATAAAAAATAAACCATCACAGATTTTTTCAAAAAACTTTTTTTATTTAATTCCTTACATCTTTCTCTATTTTTCTACATAGTTTCCATTATTGTTTAAACATTTGTCATAACGTTCTACAAGCTTTTGTATGCCGAAGTCATAGAAGTCTGCCGCCTGTGAGGATAACCAGTCTTTAACTGCTTCTTTCACCTCGTCATCTGTGGTGAAGCGCTTGCCGCCGAGAAATGCCTTTAGGTAGCGGAACAAGTGAAAATCACTTGGCGCCAAGTCTGGACTGTACGGTGGGTGGTCAATCTGTTCCCATCCAAAAGATCTGATCAGATTTTGGGTTTGAATGGCAGAATGGGGTCTGGCATTGTCATGCAGCAACAAAACTCCAGACGTCAGAAGGCCACGTCGCTTATTCTGTATTGCACGTCGAAGTTTAGTCATGGTAGCGCAGTAAGCGGCTGCATTTATTGTTGTCCCTTGCTGCATAAACTCGACTAACAAGACTCCATGTCTATCCCAAAACACGGTTGCCATAACCTTGCGTGTTGAGATTGTCTGCTTGGCCTTGACTTTGACTGGTGATGTCGTGTGACGCCATTCCATTGACTGACGTTTAGACTCTGGGGTCATGTGAGAAACCCACGTCTCGTCCCCTGTGACAATGTTCTCTAAAAGTTGATCACCTTCCTTATGATATCGGTCCAAAAAATCAAGAGCACAAGCCATTCTTTTCATTTGGTGTTCCTCAGTAAGCAGCCTAGGAACCCAACGTGAGCACAATTTGCGAAATTGCAAATTTTCAGAGACAATTTTGTGCAAAGTTGTTCTACCCACATTCGGAAATTCCAATGCTAAAGTTGAAGTTGTGAATCGCCGGTCTTCACGAATTTTTTCGTCCACGGCATTGACCAAATCTTCTGTGATCACTGATGGTTGGCCTGATCGTGGTTCATCATGGACATTTTCCCGTCCGTCCTTGAAAGCTCTCACCCACTTATGCACTTTGCTGTCACTTCACTTATCTGTCGATGAATTTCCGCTGATGAAACATTCCTTGCTGTCAAAAACCGAATCACTGAACATATTTCACAGTCGGCGGGCTGATCAATTGTTTTAAACATTTTGAACTGACACTGTAAACAGCACACTGCAACAATACCAATGCAAATCGCGTCGTTTGACGCGCAAGGCATTCCGGGAGTCGATGCGCATGCGCGTTTCAGTGTTCGCGCGTCATTCGATTAGCTACGGCGATTCGGACCTTACTTTCCAAATAACCCTCATAATATCAGTCATTTGTTTTCCTGTGGATCTTTCGACTGGTAAGAAGCCTAAAAAGCTGTCATTAATTTTAGTTTCAACATCAGCGTCAAATTTATTTATTGAAACATATCTGATTACAAGGTCATTTGCTCTACCTTACTAATGTCAGGAGTACAGTCTAAAATTATGGAAAAATATTTGGATTTTTTTATTTCATATGAGACTTTACACTTTGATGCAGCAGATCTATTATCTCGTTTTGTATATTTTTCCAGAGATAGTGAGCTTTAGTCTTTTCTTTTTTGAGCACTCTACGGACGTAATGGGATCAAATTCAGATAGCAACTCAACTATTTTTAAGAAATTACAATTATTATACTCAAACAACTTGTCGCTTGTACCTTGAAAAGCCAGACAACTTTTACCAACCATTTTAGTAATTGCTACGATTCTTGGAAGCACCTCGTTCCAATGGTTTGTTTCGGCATTAATAATTCTTTGAGCAGCCGCATCTATAGTTTTACAACACTTTAACCTTTGGTTCATTTCTAGCCATGTTGGTTCATTTCGGACTTGATGTTGGATTCTCAGAGTCGTCATTTGTTTTGGTACAACTCTCGATATAAATTTTTAACGTGCCAGCTTGTTTTTGCCTTTCGGCTTCCTTTTCCAGCCTTCTTTTTTTGTACTGGTAACCAGACAGTTTTCTTAGACCGTCAGACATTCTGGAAGAGGCACGCACATAACTCAAATTAAACAATGTAAACTATAAAATAATAATTAAAAATAAAGATTTATCCTTGTTCTAAATAAGCTAAAACTGTAATTAACATAACTTCAAAATTATATTCCGTCAACCGACATAAAAAATATGTATGCGCTATACTACACAAAATATTTTTCATATCCTGTGAACGTAAAGAAAGTCTAGTGTAATTATATATGTATTTTATAATAACAAATATTTCAGCAAATCATAAATAGTCATTAAAAACAATTTTATAATTCTTGATTTTGAGATTTTATTCTGTTCAATTATTCAAATATATTATTATAAAACACGTTTTATCGAAGCAATGAACTTAATAAATGTCTTATATTATTGATTCAAATAATTATTTTCATAAAACAAAAATATAAATAATTATACCTATAGAATACATTCAAATTTGAAACAATATTTTATTGATTCAATAAACAGCCTTTTTGGATAAATAAAATATTTATTTTATTTAAAAACGCTTTCATTGTTTCGATTCGATAATCGATTTACGATAAACTATTATCTATCAAACTAAACAACAGCTTAATTATAGATGTACTTACCTTTCAAAATTAAGAAATCGCACTGAAGTAAATTTTATGAACTTCCACTTGTTATCACTACCGACGTAATAGCAAGAATAATGCTATTGTGTAATGAAACCGCTCGAGGTTAGAGGTAATAAGCAAGTGTATGCATGTTCAAACACAAGTTGAAGCAGCGCTCTGCTCACATGCTATTCTGTTCAGAGAAGTATATGCATTGCATGTTCAAACAAGTTCAAGCAGCGTCCTTTACAAATTCTGCGTTAATTTATTAATAAAATAAATTATTAGTTTATAAAATGTTTCCTTTTCGAATTGTACATATTTTTAGTTAGCTTTTAGACATAAACAATATAAATACGCTACGCACTGTAAATTTTTAACGAACGAAAAAATCGATATGTGAAATTTTCTATTAATTGGGTATTTAACACATCAATATTTTTCTCACACTTACAGCCAAAATGCCGCCCCCAAATTTTGGTGCCCCGGACAAATGTCCGGGTTGCCCGCCCCTACAGCGAGCAGTGCTAGTGGTTGTAGACGTTTGCAACTTGAACAGTATATGGCAGAGCTTACTACACAAACATATGGGAGCACGTGCGCTACTCTTCACAACTACCCTATGTTCCCAATGTTAGCTAGGCGGTTGCAAAGTTTCTGCAACGCTCCACTAGTAGCGCTGTAGAGCAACTTTGTGTCATGAAATCAGCACAACCTTCTTGATTTATAAATTACGGTATGTCAGGTTTAGTGTTTACGTTGGTTCAAGGTAAATGTTATCCGTTGTTTGAGGTTATAAAATTATAGTAATAATTTTGTATAACTGTGATTATGATAGTTTAATGTCTTTTAACTGATCTCTCATCCACTCAGCCAACTACTACAATCACCAAAATTTGTAACCACTAACCGCCACTGATTGCCATACTTTAAATTATAGGACACACACACACACACACACACACACACACACACACACACACACACACACACACACACACACACACACACACACACACACACACACACACCCGATCCTGCTTGAGAACAGCAAAAAACCTTCTTCTCCACTTCAGACATTAGGTCATAGACCTGTTGCGCCCTCCGGCCGTGATAGAAGTCACGCCCCACCCCAGCCAGAGAGATATTAGCCAACCTTTAACCCACGCCCGGGGGGCAAGCCGTGCGGGGGGGGGAGAATGTTGTTTTTGTGTGTAGTATATATTGTGTCCCCTTGTTACTTATCTGGCCCGGATATGCCAGAGAAGACGTACGTATTATTTGTTGGCGTACGTGCGGGTGGACGAGCAAATCGAGCCATGACCTTGACTCGATCTCACCACATCGGCAGCACAGCAATGCTCTGATTATGAGTCAGAGACGCTACCACTGTGCCGGCTCACCCACAACCTGTATTTAAAAATAATTTTTTTAAATAATATTTTAACAGGAAAACCATGTAGATGTTTATTTCCATACTATTGAAAAGTAATAACATTGAAAAATGTATAATTAATAGTAGTAACAATAACTTCAGTATAGGAATGTCAGACATTGGTAGCAATAGCAATAAGTGTTACTCTCATTGTTTGCTCATATATTTGTTGCTTTATAATTATGCCGTTATTATTGCATCAGTTCCTATAGGAGTAAAAAATTGTAGATGGCGCTGTTCTGGGTCAGGTCAGCAATTTTGAATACCTGGACTACAAAAATTGTCTGATATTACAATGACATAGTGAATACACTACATAAGTTCTACCGTTAGTGTGGGACCATCAAGAGAACTCCAAAATCGATGAATGAAAAAACATACCTGAAGTTCTACAAGGTGATGGGGGTCCCCACACTTTTCTGTGGGTCTGAAAATTAGATTTCAATGATACCTCAGGCCAGTAACGGAGAAAATGAGATTTCTCAGCCATGTGACAGGATATACTCTTCAAGACATAGAAGAAGTGCAGATATACATGGGTAGGGAATGAATATTATGAGTATACTCGACAGGACTGCCAAATATAAGCTGAAATAGTTGGAACACTCAACCGATGGATAATTGTTGTGTTTCCAAATAACTATTGACTTATAAGCCAAAGGAACATAGAGGTGTAGGATGACCAAAGAAGTGCTGGAGTGACCAGCTCTAGTCTGTTTGGCACCAAAACAAAGCATTTTTGGTTTAGTCCTTGTAAAGGGTGACAATGATTATTATTATAGTATCAAAATGTTTGATAGTTTTGTGTATTATATTTTTCCAAACCAGAAATATACATGTCACAAATGAACTGTCAGTAATCAGCAATCATTTTTTTTTAATGAACTTAATTGTAACACATACCGTAGACATTGAAGTTGAAAACTTTCTGCGCAATTCCTCCTGGATTCTCAGCATCACATATATAAGTCCCCGACATATCTGATGTTGTGTTGTGAATGATCAGTGTGTTGCCTTCCAAACTGTATACAGTAATATCAGTCAAATAATGCACATTACATTAACACAACATAGCATTATGTAAATTGTTGATTATAAAATGCATTGGAAAAGTGTTGTGAGCGAATGAAAGAGAATTAACTATATAAACATATGGCAACATAGTACTAATGATGGTAATTTTGTTACAGGGTCATTCCACTATTACGGCATCACAAACACTATCGGTTTATTTGACAAAACTTAAGATTCTGCCATACTTGTATGTGATAGAGCATTGACAAAGCTAGAATACATACGAGGTCTAATATAAAATTTTATGCAATTTTTTATTTGAAAAATTATCTCTTTATTCATCTGTGTTCATACTTTAGAAATACCTCTATTAGATATAAAACAATTAGGCCTATGTCAACATTCTTTTCAGTCTTTAGAACATTCCTGAAATGGACTTTCTGATACAGTCTCGACTGTTTAGTGATTTTTGCCATATGTCTTCAACAGTTGCACAACGCTGTCCTTTCATATTCTTTTTATTCATTCTTTGGAAGAGGAAAGATTGTTTGGGGATATGTCTATACCCTGATTAACGAAAGAAAGTGACTGGCGGAGCGGCCGCGCGGCGACCGAGTTTGTAGTAAAAACATTCCACTTTATAACCTCGTGGAAACGTAAAATACAGGGCGAGAAATGTCTAATGAACTGTATTTTAATCATCAATTAAAGACGTTTTTAACAAACTTTTTTAATTTTTAAAATCTCTTTTCAATAAATTTACATTGTGAGTTAAAGAAAAAAATACACGAATTTGAATTAAAAAATTAGGGTTTATCGTTTTTATTACGTAAGAACTCAGAGGTTAAGCATCGGAAAAAAATTTCTTGTAGACAAATGGTAGTCCACCTTCTTTAGTACAATATATCAAAAATTGAGATTCCTACGATTAATATTAACGACGTTATTAATTTTTTCCGAATGTACTGTTAACTCCGTTATTAATAATTTTTTTCATTGTGTTTTTTCACAATAAACATAACAAAATTGTATTCATCAATACAAAGTGGTATGTAACCTTCAAATATTACGAAATATAACCGCAATCAGTTAATATAGGAAAATTAGAACTAACATCGCTCAACGGCGCGCGATCGAGTCAAGGTACAGTAACAGCCCAAAGAAAGTGGTGCATACGCTCACGGCTCACACATTGACACATAGCCAACTTACTACGAGTCACCAATCTCTCATAAGTATATACTTAGTTATCTGTCTACTTATTTAATCTAATCTTCTACCTGGAGATCTGTCAAAAACGTACATCTGACCAGACTTTTGTGGTTTAGTTGAACTACATGCTTTTTATAACAGTCTTGAATGATTGTTTATTACTCTTTTGCGGTACGGTATTTATTGTTTTCTTGTTAATAAACTGTTTTTGTTTTGTGATCAGCTTTAATACTACTAATTGAAGTGCAATGTAATTACTGGGAAATTGTTAATGCCATTCAAATTTCTCAATAACTAATTATTTAACTATGAAATATAGTTTACAGTTTAAAACTACCGAGCAAAGCTCGGTCTACCAGATATTGCATAATTATAACAGTATTTTACTGTTATAATGTAATTGAAATGTAAAAACAATTAGTAAATTACTTGTTATTAGCATTGACAAATAAATAATAAATACAGTACGGTACTTACAAGTATTGTAGTGTTCTTCAGCTTTTATGGAATCCGCTCATAAAATATGTGTATAAATCATAAAAATACACTATTAAAACACTCTATAAAAAACACTTATAGCTGTGAGTTAGTAGTCTTCAAACGAAAGTTCTCTGATACCCTCCATTGGATCGTCATCACTATTATCATCTTCTGAACAATTATCATCCTCGGAGCTACTGCTGTCTTCCATGGATATAATCATTTCCTCCACAGCTTCTTCCATTAGTCCTTCGTTAATAATAATAATAATAATAAGTCCTTCTTCCATGCATCGATAATAACTTTTTTGGTGTGGTCCACTACTTGCTCCCACCTCTCAGCAGTAATTCGATTAAATCCGTCTTTAGTCAGTCGTTCAACTTCTTTTAAAGTAAACATTTTGTTGTTTTCGGCAACATACCCCTTAACCTGAGCCCATCTAAGCTCAATGGCGTTAAGATGGCAATAGTAAGGTGGTAGCCTTATCACTTTGTGACCTCTGCTCTCTATCAATTCATCAACAAAATACCTTTTGTTCTGGGGCTTGTGCCATTTCACTAATTCCAAAAGTTCTGATTTTTTCAAGTCGGTTGTAGATTGAATATTTTTCCTATCCAGCCATGCAAGTATGTCAGCTTTTTTATCTTTGCTTGTGGGAGCTTTATCAATTTGCTTAGAATGGTAGGGAGCATTGTCCATGACTATTACTGCAGGCTCTTCTAGGTTATTTAGCAAAGTTTCAGAACACCAACCGAAGAATTTGTCATGATCCATATCTTCATGGTAGTCACCGGTTTTTTTCGATTTAAATAGTAGAAGGGAATTTGGAACAAACCCTTTTGAAGAACCTGCATGACATATTATTAATCGTTCACCTTTCCCTATAGGTGTTAACATTGTCCCCTGAAGTGACTCATCAGTCCATCCTTGTTTCAAACAATGCCCAGCATTGACCCAGGTCTCATCGAGCCAAATTATATTATCGAAATTCTCGTCTTTGATTTGGCGAAGAAAACGACACCTCCAGGCAGCGACATCGCTTCTCTCCATAATCACTTTCCTGCCCGAAAATTTTCTCCACGTAAATCCTAAACCTTTTAGCACGTTTCTAAGCGAAGACAGACTGCCATTAAACAGCTCTTCATTTTCCAACGATGATAAAAGTTTTTTCAAAGTGGGATATTCTTTTCTTATGTAATATTGATATACATGTCTTCGTATAGCGTCTTCCGGAAAAGTGTCAAGTTTTGTCACAGTTTTCTCCCGTTTCCTCTGTTTGCCCGGAGTTGAAAGTTGGCTATTACTGTCATCTTGTATTTCTTTCAATTCTTTTTCCTTGCAAACTCGCAGAACTGTATTTTTATGTATTTTCAGAGCATCTGCAGTTCGCTGTATTGCATTATTAACCGGAATCAAAGGACCTTTGTTCGCCTTTTCTCTATCAAAATATTCCCGCACTTTGCACACAATTTCTCTTGACTGTCCTTTCATAGGTACACCTCGGCCCGAAGTTTGTCTTTTCTTTGGAGTTCGAGTCCTAGGTCTTCCCCTATGTTTCCTTGGTTCAGCCTCGTTACGTTGCTCCATGCTCAGCCACCAAAGTATATTCACACAAAATAACTTAAAAACACGTCAATTTATAATGAAAGCACAAGAAACTAACACTTAAAATCAAGATAACCAACAACCGGACATCACTCAACCACCACATCAACTAAACTGAAAGCTGGAAATTTCCCTTACCCTTAGTGTGCGTATAACGGTTCAGTTTTCCTGGAAGCGTGTGCTATTTGTAGACATAAAGGAGAGGCCGAGACGCTGTACGGGAATGACGGTAGCGCGCGAATAAAATGGGTCCAATAGGTTCTGACTGTACTTCCGCCGCAGAGCGCCACGCATTGCTCTCTGTGAAATTCACTTTATATATTAATCCATTGTAGTATTCCTATCACGTACAAGGTGTAAGTTGTATATGTCTTCTACATTTAGTTATCTAAAGAGAGCGTCACGCAAATCTCATTCGTGTACAACTTTTAACAACTGAGTTAACAGGACATTAGAAAAAAATTAATAACGTCATTAATTTTAATCGTAGGAATCTCAATTTTTGATATATTGTACTAAAGAAGGTGGACTACCATTTGTCTACAAGAAATTTTTTTCTGATGCTTAACCTCTGAGTTCTTATGTAATAAAAACGATAAACGCTAATTTTTTAATTCAAATTCGTGTATTTTTTTCTTTAACTCACAATGTAAATTTATTGAAAAGAGATTTTAAAAATTAGAAAAGTTTGTTAAAAACGTCTTTAATTGATGATTAAAATACAGTTCATTAGACATTTCTCGCCCTGTATTTTACGTTTCCACGAGGTTATAAAGTGGAATGTTTTTACTACAAACTCGGTCGCCGCGCGGCCGCTCTGCCAGTCACTTTCTTTCGTTAATCAGGGTATAGTTGTGATATCATTTTTTTTTTATATATAATTCTTCAACATGCAATGACATATGTGTTGATGTTATCAGGGTACAGTTTTTGTAAATTGGCCTCCCATAAATCTGGCCTTTATGACTTAGTTCTATGAAAAGCTGTAACACTTAGTGTGAAAAACTAAACTCATCCAATAAGGCTGCAAACTTAAACAATTACAGATTAAAATATATTACCTTTTTATCCGTCGTGTGACTTCTTATTGTTTTTTATTTAAATTATGCATTTCAAAGCACAAGGCCTCATCTTCAGATTTCAGTCCCGTGTGGACATCGTTATCACATTAAAATGAAACTATTACACATTAAAGTAAACCACACTACACACGTGAACCGATGTCTGGGTGTGCACCCTTTGCTGGCTCGCGACACACTGCTGTAACTCCTCGTTACTATTGTAATTTACTATTGTAACGACTGCGATATGCTTTATATCGGTCAGACTGGCAGAGCATTTAGACAGGGGTTTAAAGAACATCTACCTAAAAATAACATAAATGCCTGTAAATCAAAATATGCCGAACACTTAATGGTGCATAACCATAATTATACCGACTTTAACACCAACTGCAAGCCATTGCATTTCTACAATAAGGGACGGTACATGAACGCAGCCGAAGAATTTGAAATATACCAGGCGTTTAAGTGCGGTCCTAATAACATGTTAAATGACCAGCTGAATTTTAAATTGCATCAGCTATACAATATGGTTATTGACAAATTCATAATAAGCAGGAATGGACAGCAATCGGTTGTAGGGTGTTGTGATGAGACCGTAGAGGAGTTGCAGGCAGTGCGTCGCGAGCCAGCAAAGGGTGCGCACCCAGACATCGGTTCACGTGTATAGTGTGGTTTACTTTAATGTGTAATAGTTTAATTTTAATGTGATAATGACGCCCACACTGGACTGAAATCTGAAGATGAGGCCTTGTGCTTCGCAACACGTAATTTAAATAAAAAACAATAAGAAGTCACACGACGGATAAAAAGGTAATATATTTTAATCTGTATTGAAACATGACTTGAATACCAGAGAATATGAGTTTAAACAATTATGTTGACAGGTGAAGCAGCATTACAATAAATTGATTTTTTAATCAAACATTTGTAGCACACGAAATTCAAAAATTGCCAGGCTTTTTGATCATACCTCATACTTCTTATTCTACTTCTTATTCCATGGTGCTAGGGCATAATTTATGAGTTTATAGTTTTTGTGAAAGAAAAGGAAGAGAAGAGGGATTATGAGTGTGACATATTTTCTATTAATAAAATGCATTCTTATTGTCCATTTGGTAACATTGTTGATTATTATTATTACTTAGTTGTGAAATATAATATCTCTTTTCTGTTTCTACAGGTTTCTCCAACACAATATTGCCTATTTCAAACTTCACTGGACTTTCAAGTAAGCCTATGTAGGAATCTAAATGCATACAGTTCCTGAAGTTGAAGTGTCCTGTGTAAAAGGAGCGTGACACAAATTTGTGCTCCTATATGCCTCCACCAGTATCATTAAGGATGCAACAATCCTTGCCATGGAAAATCATATAGGCTACTGTATGTTTAGGCGGCAGTTACATTGCATCAGAATTTGTAAGAAAATGAGGTCGTATGAAATCGTGAGAGTTCATGAGAATTCGTCAGAAGTGAACAAACCCATTGTTGTTCATAGATGCGGTTAGCTTTCTTCCATTCTGCATACGAATACTCATGAATTCATACGTCTAGTCATATGCGACCAAAATAATTTGTTTTTCATCAGTTTTTGTACAAAATTTGCCATCTCTGGAAGTTGTAGTTTATCTCATAGCAAGGAACCATGAAAACATTGTTGGTCACCAGCGATTTACAACACTCATACGATTTTGGAAAGAAAGTGTTTCCACGCTATTCTCACGAGTTCCTACGAATCGTTACTCGCGAGTTCTTGTGAATTCACACGACCACAAATTCTGATGCAATGTGCCCACAGCCTTACACTGTTCATTTAATGAGGTTAATTTTGTGGTGTTTTTTCATTGGTGATGTGACTGACTTGAATGATGAAAGAGTTCGTGCTAAATTTTTTTCAAACTTGGGAAGACAGCGATGAAGACACAAAAATTGTCGAAACAAAGTTTTGATGAGGAAGTTTTGGGCCAGACTCAACTGATGAGTAGTTTAAATGTTTAAAAATGGCAGAACATCCATTGAAAACGAGGAATGTTCTGGGCATCCTTCAACAGGCAGCATCATTGATGAAAATGTCACCGAAGTTAGTACAGAAATTCTAAAGGTTGTCAGTACACAACTCATAATATTTCTAATGCTTTAGGTTTATTGTATGAGACTTGCTAGCAAATTGGGAAAAAGTTGTGTGAACTCGGACACTTATGTTTTTTAAAGTAAATACATTATTTTTTTGTAAATAAATTTTGGTAACTTTTGGATAGCACCTCATATTAGAGGAGATACAAATGAATCTAAAAATGAACTTTCAATTATTTAATTATTGAACCCTATACCCTAGCATCTAGCTTACTAATTAAATATTTGTAATTAATTAAGAAAGTTGTATTAGTGGTTATAATCACAAATAGAATTATCACTGTTGCACACCACAATAGAAAAATTATTCCGATTAGCGCTTTCAAGCTTCTCACCTCATCATCAGATCAGAAAAATTTGTCGTCAGATTTCCTGATCTGATGATGAGCTGAGAAGCTTGAAAGCGCTAATGAGAATAATTTTTCTATCGTGGTGTGCAACAGTGATAATTCTGTTTATTTGTAATTACATAGTTAAAATCAAAATAAGAGCAAACAAAATTTCCTCATGTCCTGGAATTCTTTGGTATTACTCTAAATGACATTATACTAGAATTTTTATAAGAATACCACTGATTTAATATAACTTTACTCACGTGAAGTGGTCATTTTCAGTCACATTAGCTGAATTTTTAATCCAGAATATTGATGGTGCAGGTATACCATCAGCATTACAAACAAGCCTGACGTCATTGTCAGAACCTGCTACCACAGATACTGTTTCTTCTTTTGATGGCGATATATATGCAGGCACTGAAATAAATGGTTTAACAGAGAATATAGAATTTCAATGAAAAGTATTTACTTACACTAACTATATAAATGCATAGTCTACACTAATATCAATAATAAATATAATAATGGCTCCCACGTAAACCACTGAAGCAGCTTAGGAGTAGGCAGGGTAGGCTGCCTAATGTGAGACGTACGGCAAACAAGGAAGGCAGTGTGGCCAGCACTATGCCACCCATTATTATCCCCAGGATGTTATCCTAGGTACATATTTTCGCTGACCTGGGGGCTGAAAAACGCACCTTGGTTTTATGGTGCGGGCCCGGGTTACTAATATCAATATTTTGAAAACAGCCAATAAAACACTGCAAATTAATTTTAATAACATTTAATAAAGGACATGTAATGAGTTGAATAGTATTTTAACTATGAACTAAATAATCGTTAACTAAACAGCCAATGAATGTTTCTTGATCTATCTACAGTCTTAAAATGCACTCATGTTTGGAGCTATTTAGATTTTTATTTAAATATAATAAACAGCTCTGGTATTTTTTTTAAACATGACAATTTTTTTATGGAACTGGAAAGTAAAATAATGAAAACGTTGAATGCAGTGAAGTCTATGAAAATGAGTTGTTTTATGAAAAGCTTGGTTAATTCTAGCCACAAGCAAATATCCAAAACTGCTTCAGACATAAATTTATATAGTCAAGTCAAAACTGATTTTGTGCTGAAATGCTCTACATGTAGGAATTGTTACATACAAATATGACATGACTATTTGTTATCAAACTTATAGATTATACTAATTACTTTTTTGGCAGTTGAAGGCACATACTTTGTAAAGAAATTTGGCAATTTTCACCAACAGAATATTAAAATATTAATTATCTTGTTGTTGCATCCTCTTCGTTCACTTTATATATATTATTAAATTGAAATATTACTTTCAAAGTGAATGTACTTACATATTTGTTTTTCTCTTTGTACTGTTATGTAAATACTATCACAGTAATGTATAAAAGTATATACAGTGGAACACGTTTAACACGAAAACGGTTAATATGAAATGTGACTCAGGTCCCGATCACTGTATGTACTTTTCCGTTACAGTTTGTACAGTTAACACGAAGGTTTAACCTACGAAATCGCTTAACAAGAAATTTTTGCTGGCTTTTCATTAGCTGCATAATAAATAAATCCATACATGCATGCCCTGAAACATGTGTGCAATGTCCCAATGTAAAGGAATCTGTGCTACGTGTAGGAGTAAAGAATAAACAGCTGCTTGGTATGTTACATATTTATACCTGGTATTGTATACAGTACAGTACCAAGTTGTTTACCTCCGTACCAAATGTGTTGTTCATTTCCCCGAATACACTGCCATTCCATTACATTATAGTGTGCAGTTTGTTGCGAAGTTAGTGAGTTCAGTCCACTTACAGTATTCTGTGCGTGTGGTGGTGTTTGCAGTACTTTACGGATAACGTTTTGTGAAAAAATTTACTCAGCTGTAAGATTTACAATAGCTGTTTGTGCCTTTATTTTTAGTCTTCTATGGTCTTCAGTACAGTATTAAATGACGTTTGGCCTACGTGTACATACAGGTGCTAAGTGAGGTTACGATTCTGTAAATTTCGTTTTTGCAGTATCAAAGTGTAAAAAATGGATAAGAAAGTACGTAAACAAAATTCCATATCATTAAAAATGAAAATTGAACTCCTTCAAGCTGTTAAAGAGGGTATTCTATCTAGAACAGAGATGTGTAAAAAATTCGGTATACCAAACTCGACGTTATCTACCATAATAAAAAACAGAGATAAAATTTTAGAGCTGTATGAGTCGAGCAAGTTTGAACCAGATAGAAAACGTTTCCATAAGGCTAACCACGAAAACTTGGAAGCTGCTCTTCTTGTCTGGTTTAAGCAAGCGAGATCACAAGATGCTTCTATTTCTGGACCACTGCTAATGAAGAAAGCAAATGTTTTTGCTGAAGAGATGAACTTAGATTTCACTGCAAGTAGTGGCTGGCACTACTTCAACAAAACATTCAAAAACCGAAACTGTATAACGTACAAAAACATCTGTGGCGAGTCAAGAGAGGTATCACAAGAAATGACATCATCGTGGTTGCAATCTACGCTTCCTCCAATTTTAAAAGACTACCTGCGAAAAGATATTTTAAATGGGGATGAAACAGGACTATTTTTTCGTTGCATGCCCGATAAAACACTTTCATTTAAAGGTGAACAATGCACTGGCGGTAAAAAGTCCAAAGAGAGTGACAGTGATGGTAGGCTGCAATGCTGATGGGTCAGAAAAACTTCTGTTACTTGTTATAGGGAAAAGTTTAAAGCCTCACTGTTTTAAAATTGTTAAAAAGTTACCAGTAGAATATACAGGTAACAAATGAGCATGGATGACGTCTACAATATTTACCGACTGGCTAGTTTCGTTAGAAAAATATTTCGCTTCTCAGAAGAGTAAAGTTGTGTTAATTGTTGATAACTGTCCTGCCCACTCGAGTGACGTAGAAGTGACGGCAGTTAAACTTATTTTTCTACCACCGAACACGACTAGTGTCCTACAACCTTGCGATCAAGGTATTATTCAGAATTTAAAATTCCAGTATAGAAAATTACTTCTGAGGAAATACTTGGCCGCTATAGAAGCGAAAAACAATTTCTGTATAAATTTACTGGACGCTTGTAATTTGCTGCGAACAGCATTTCATGACACCTAAAACTATTGAAAATTGTTTCACTCATGCTCGATTCATTTTGAATTCAGAGATTAAACAAACTGAATGAGAAGAAAATGAAATTGGGCCTACCCTGTCTGAAATGTTTAATCACGTATCATCAGCATTAAATGTTTCAGTTTCTCTAAATGAGTAGATGTCTCTCAACGAGAACGTAACTATGACTCCCGTATTAACAGACAGTGATATCGTAGAAATAGTGCAAGCTGAAAACTGTGAAAATGATGAGAGTGCCAATGAACTTGACATGGAAAATGATATGACAGGAGTTCCTACCGCTACCGATACATTTTCGTTGTTGAGACGTGTTCGTCGATTTTTAGAAGCCAACTCGGAAGGTGAAATGTTTGACCACGTTGATAAACTAGAACAATTTATTGAAAATCAAGTAGTGCAGAATTCTGTACAAAAGAATTCTGTATTTTAAAAAGAATTGAACATTGTCACTACAATAACTTTACATTTTAAGAAAAATTAATTACTGTGTAATAGTCCAGGAGGATAAACAAAACGTTCATATGTAAGTGTCTTTTGAATATTCTTTATTGATTTATTTTACTACACAATTCAGTAAGTAATCTCTTCAGTATTTGACTATTTACAGTACAGTACTTCTGTACATCATTTTGTTTCACATTTTGTCCGTTAACATGAAATTCGGTTAACACGAAAAAAAAACAGCTGGTCCCCGTCATTTCGTGTTAAACGTGTTCCACTGTATTTACTGTCTGGCCACGATTTCATGATCGAGATCACTCTCCCCCCCCCACCTCATGGCCACTCTCCCAGCATGTGGCTGCTTGTAAGCCAAGTAAGGTGAAAAATGTATACTAGCCATTTGCCTACATTAAAGAGAACACAATTCTCCTTTACTCAGCAACAGCAGGAAACCAACAGTTTTTAATATTCCTCTGCGCTATTCAATTGGCAAATGATTAATTATGATGATTTAGCTTCAAAACACTATTATTAGTTATTGTTTTATTCAGAATTCTATAATTTAAAACACAATTCGGGAATTATTTGTGGTTGTACAACCATGCAACCTAAGGTCGTTCCGCCACTGGTACACAGTGTGTGTTCTCTAACCTTACACTGTGTTCGATCATCAAACCATGGCCAGACAGTACATGTCATGTGCAGTACTAACTCATCATATGGTGATGTGAACATAAACAATTGTCCAACCACAACTAATATAAACAAGAACCTTTCAGAATGGCGATAATAGTTAATGGTGCTATTTATGGATCGCAGGGCGCAGTGTAATACTGTAAACGTTCCATAGGGTTATAGAAAAATTTAGTAAATAGTTCTGAGGGCTCGCTGGCTATTATGTAGTTGTTTTGCATGTATAGACAGTGACAAGAACAGTTAGTCAGTTGGCAAATTCAACAGGAATTAGTTTGCATCATATTAGTGTAAGTATTACCAATGAATTTTTTCAAAATGTGGTTCAGTAAATTGATTAAATTTTAACTAATTTTATTTGTTATGAATAGTATATAGCAGGGGTCTCCAAACTTTTTCACTTGAGGGCCGAATTGAAAAATCTTGGAAGTCAGGCGGAGCAAACAACACACACACACACAGCAAACTTAAGTTTTTTTTAAGTTTACAAAATAACCAAGTCAATAAAATAGGTATTTAAATAAAAACTAATCAGACTTATCCAAAGAAAACAAATTCATTTATTCAAAATAATGTAAATAAAAGTAAGGAAAAAGTAACATTCAATGATATTTCTTATGTATTATTTTTTGGCTTTCTTATGACGAATGGGATGTGTGGAGTTGCTTCTGACATATAATGTCTGTCCATTTTGGGTCAGATTTTCAAATTTTGATGATCCTATCACTAGAATGCATTTCAAGTGTTCGTCTGACAAGTTAGCACTGTGATCCCTATCAACATAACTGTACAAGACATAACATCCCTGTTAGCAGTTATTTACACGTATAATTATCAGAGTGTATAACTGTTTTATTGGTGGAGTTGAGAGAAATGTGTTTTACATATTTCATAGTTTTATTACTACAGTGAATTTATATTATTATTTATATTTATATTTAAATAAATTTAAATAAATAAATTTAAATATTTATATTTATAGTTAACAGACCCTGAATTACATATACTGAAGCTTCAGTTTCATTGTTAAATAAGTACAGGGTCCGCCAGTGAAGCAGGAAAATTAAAAGTACCCAATTTTTTCATGAAACATTTATTATCAGAATTTTTTTTTACAGATTTGAGTTGAGTAAAGTATGCCATTAGTTTACTTTTTAAAAATAACGCCGCTCAAGTGAGAGCCATTTCTGTGTAAACATTCTTCTAATCTTGACCGAAAATTTTCCATCACTCGATGAAGCAGGTCAGGTTGAATCCGTGCAATTTCTTGTCTGATATTCGTTTTTAATTCTGGTATGGTGTGCGGTCTATCAATGTATACCCTGCTCTTCAGAAATTCCCAAAGAAAAAAGTCGCATGCGGACAAATCTGGGGATCTTGCAGGCCACGAGATGTCGCCATATCTGGATATGAGGCCGTCCGGGAAGAGTTCTCTTAAAGCAGCCATGGACACACGAGCAGTATGACTTGTGGCACCATCCTGCTGGACAAAATTAATTTCTGGAAACCTAGGGAGCTGTTGCATCAACAGTGTTCTGACCATGTGTGTGTAGCGGTCTGCATTGACAGTTGTGGTGTTTCCTCTATCGTCTTGGAAAAAATATGGCCCAATAATACCAAATGATGAAACTGCACACCACACTGTAACTTTCGGACTATGTAATGGCTTTTCATGCAACTCACCTGGGTTTTCATCATTCCAATATCGACTATTTTGTTTGTTTACATATCCATTCAAATGAAAATGTGCTTCATCTGACATAAACATGCGGTGAATAAAGTTTTCATCATCATTTACACGTCGCAATATTTCTTCGCTGAAAATCCTGCGAGCCAGCATATCGCCATCTTTCAACTCCTGGATTACTTGAATTTTGTAAGGATGAAAAGATAAGTCTTTATGCAAAATTCGTCGTAACGATGTGTCACTAATGTTTAGTGCGGATGCATGTTTCATTGCAGAACGTTGTGGACTACGCGTCAATGCTACTCGAACTCTTTCAATGTTTTCCTCTGTTCTTACAGACCTTGTTGCTCCTCTATGCTTTAAGTTTAATGTGGAACCAGTTTCTTCAAACTTTTTCACCCATGATATAATTGCATGAGCGGACGGCACTCTTCCATGTCGTAGAATATTGAAATGATTACGAAACAATCGTTGTACAGAAGTCACACAGTCACCATTCTTATAAAACGATTTTACGCAGAAAGCACGCTGTGCACCGGACCACTGCTCCATGTTTAACAAATTGCATTAAATGTAAAACAACAATCGAAAAACCTCCACGCCCTCTCGTGAGCAGAAAATGAACTATTCTACTTTCAAAATTTCCCGCTTCACTGGTGGACCCTGTATAATGGCTTTCTTCTTGTGCTACTGAAATAGCTAACGAGATCGGGAAGGGTAGGCTACCACCACTACACTTCAGCAGCCCGTTATTACCCCATACTGTCATATCCCACTATTAGAAAGACATGGCGAACCTCCCTGTTGGATGTGAGGAACAAGAGGGGGGCAGATGTGGGAAGTGACCATCATTTGGTAGTAGCCACGCTCCGACTGAAGATTGCAAGTATTAGGCACATACATCAAAAGAGGAGGACAAAGTATAACTTTGATAAATTGAAGGATAAGGAGATGCAACAACATTTTTCACTAGAATTGAGTAACCGATTCCAACAGCTAAGGAAGGAAGAAGAAGGACAGGATATTGAACACAATTGGAAGAGCATAGAGAGTACCTACATAAATACCTGTGAAAAGGTCCTAGGCAAGAGGGAGAGAGGAAGAGAGGAATGGATTACTTCAGAGACATGGGAAGCCGTGAATCAAAGGAAGGAATGTAAGAAAAGACTCAATACCGCAAGAACGCAAGAAGAGAAGGTACAAGCTAGAACAGACTTTAATCAACTTAACAAAACAGTGAAGAGGAGTTTTCGACGAGACAAACGAGCATTTATCAACAATCTTGCAACACAAGCTGAGACGGCAGCACAAAACAATGACAGTAGGACTCTGTACCACATTACCAAGAGATTAACAGGAAAGTTTTCAAGAGCGGACAAACCGGTGAAAGCTAAAGATGGGAGATTACTGTCCACACAAAAAGAACAGCTAGAAAGATGGAGAGAACATTT
Source organism: Magicicada septendecula (assembly GCA_034769895.1). Classification (NCBI taxonomy): domain Eukaryota; kingdom Metazoa; phylum Arthropoda; class Insecta; order Hemiptera; family Cicadidae; genus Magicicada; species Magicicada septendecula. The sequence goes on from CM068368.1 coordinate 848,833,168, forward strand.
TCTGGAGATTTTGAATCATGAAACAATCGAAGAAGGGGAGACAGAGGTGATGATAGAAGAAGAGCAGGAAGATGTTGCTATTAGTACAGAGCCACCATCAAGAACAGAGATTCAAAGGACCATTAAACAACTTAAGAATGGCAAAGCAGCAGGCATGGACAATATCGCACCGGAGGCCTTGAAAGTGGATATGGGTACTTCAGTTGAGATTCTATTCCCACTTTTTAAGAAGATTTGGGAAGAAGAGAAGATCCCCTCAGATTGGAAGAAAGGACTGTTGATTAAGCTTCCGAAGAAAGGAGATTTATTAGAATGTGATAACTGGAGAGGGATTACCCTCCTTTCAATACCAAGTAAGGTACTCTCACGAGTAATTCTTGAAAGGATAAAACAGCGAGTTAACTCAAGGTTGAGGAAAGTACAAGCAGGATTTAGAGAAGGTTATTCCTGTACGGACCAGATCAGTACACTGCGTATAATTATAGAACAATCCACGGAGCTGCAGTCGTCACTGTATATACTATTTGTAGACTTTGAAAAGGTGGCGTTTGATAGTGTAATGAGGAAGAAGATGTGGAAAGCCATGAAAGAGTTTGGGATTCCAAAGAAAATTATTACGTTAACTCAAGAAATGTATGAGAACTACACATGTCAAGTTTTACACCAGGGGATGTTGTCTGAGCCCATCCCAGTAAATAAAGGAGTGAAGCAAGGATGTTTGCTGTCACCAATATTATTTATTATGGTGCTGGATCTCATGATGAAGAAGGCAATGAATCGCCGAAGAGGAATTCAGTGGGGACTGACAGATAGGTTGGAGGACTTCGCGGATGACCTGTGCTTGCTAACCAACAGTTTTAAGGATATGGAAGCAAAGCTGAACGATTTAAAAACCGAAGCATCAGAGGTGGGATTGAAGATTAATGGAAAGAAAACCAAGGAGATGCGTTATAATAACCGCAATAAGGCACTATTATTTTTAGGAAACCAAGAGATCGAACAAGTCAAACAGTTTTGTTACCTGGGAAGTATGGTCACCACGGAGGGAGGAACCATAGAGGATATAGGAAATAGAATAAATAAGGCTAAAGGAGCATTTGCAATGCTGAGACCAATATGGAAATCAAGGGAACTTAACACCAATACCAAACTACGCATCTTCAATACAAATGTCAAGTCGGTACTGCTCTATGGGTGTGAAACTTGAAAGACTAACAAACAACTGATTAGCAGACTCCAAACATTCATGAACAGAAGTTTGCGGAATATCCTGAGGATATGGTGGCCACAAGTTATCTCCAATGAAGAGCTGTGGAGAAGAACCCATCAAACACCCATTGACATTGAGATGCGTCGTAGGAAATGGAAGTGGATTGGGCATACATTACGACGAGATAGAGACAACATAGCAAGACAAGCCCTGGAATGGAACCCACAAGGTAGCAGGAGAAGAGGCAGACCAAGGAACACATGGAGGAGGAGTGTAATAGTGGAAGGGATGGAGAAAGGAGGGAAGACCTGGCCTGAGATCAAGACGATGGCGCGGAACAGAGTCCGGTGGCGGAAGTTCATTGATGCCCTATGCTCCACTTAGGAGATGCAGGAATAATGATGAATGATGACTGTCATATCCCACGTGTTCATTTCCACAGGAGATTCACAAATACATCTCGATTTTATACTGCTGTCTGGGAATTTAATCCAAGATTATCTAGATTATTGTTAAGCGCCGCATCCACCAATCTGAGTCCATTTACATGTCTGTTTCCCCGGGTAACTTATTATACTAAGGCTTCATAAGTTAACTTTATTGTTTACAACTCCTTATAGTAGCAACTGTGAATTCAATAAATGAAAAAAGAAAACTGATACATCAAGAAGACAATATATTTCATTATTATTAGAAATTATTACAAAGATTCTGTACATTAATCACTGTATGTACACTTTACATTATAATGTTTTCACCTCCAACAAAACCAGAGATTTTATTCAGGTCAAATAATAAACGAAAACAGTTGTTTCTTTATGACCAGAGGCAGAATCCCTCCTTAGTCTGTAGACAGCTTGGTGATACAACAATTTGTAAAGAAATTTCAGAAGACACAAATTACTTGTTGTTGTTGTCTTTTGGTTTTGGTGCCTTTATGGCCTTCTCTCGTCTATCACGTTCATACAGAGGATAAAAAATAATAGCTGAATGTATGCAATAAAAAGGTATCAATTTTGTCAGTATAAATCTTGCTAGACCCATTTACTAATGAAATTGTTATTCAAATGAAGTGTTTAAAAATATTTTGTATCCATAGAAATTTGCGTGCCTCAAACAAAGAAATGCTTTTAGATAAGTGCAACTAACACCTTTCATCCTTCCAAATAATCCTTAAATATTTCCTAAATATTCCTTAATTCAAAGTAATTATAATATTGAACATAATAAAAATATTGAAATAAAGACATGGAAATAAATAACATAAATGTCATTTGAATGTAGGGCATTAATGTTGTGCGTGTTTGTGCTGCCTACGTGCACATTAAAAGTGAATTCTGAAGTATTAATTTGTAATGGCTCAATACTAAAACTGTTTCTTATACCAGTGACTGTGGTGCAGGTGTGTCAGGTATAGAGGATGTTGTAAAGTATCCTTTGTGGTTTACATTATTGCACCCTAATTGCTCACTCCAGAAATTCTTTCTGCAACCCACACATATCACTTTTTACCCGGAAATAGTATTCGTAACAAAATAGACATAACACTGCACAAATTGGGTGAATTTACCTGTAACAGACACAGTAATGTCCTGTCTGTCTGTTCCTGCTTCATTTTCTGCCATACATGTGTAAATACCAGAGTCATCGGCTTTTGCTGCAAATCTGAAATCATTTTGTACAAGAATAGGATATATAAAAAAAACCTTACTATTACAAACATCAGGTAGAATAAATAAATTAATAAAAAAGTAAAACTGTTTTTATTTTAGTTATTAAATTACATAGGTGGTTCATAAACCTTTTTAATTAAATATAAATATAACGATCCTGACTGTTCATAGAAATAAAACAAGACGCAGCACAAAAATTAAATTTTTATAAGACAAGTGCAACACCTACATTGTCATATAGGAGTGAGGTGGGTCATGACAGAAAAGGAATACGGCAAAATTCAGAATGCTGAAATGCAGTTTCTTCGAAATACTTTAAACTATACATTACAAGATATAAATATCGGTATGGAGAACCATACATGACTTCCATGTTCTAAGATTTATATTTAAAATCATTTTCAAAATGAAATATTTCTATAGAAACTACTTCTTTCTTCAGCCTTAACCACAGTACTGTGGTCACTAATGTATACCACACCTCATGTTAGCGCACTCGATTTTCACTGATAATGGCAGTCGATGGCACTGCCGAAACGTTTGGTTTTTCAGAAAACATTGGACCACGGCCAAACAGCCCGGGAAGCAATTTTAACAACAAACTACTTCTTTGTTGCCGATAACGTACTCATACTTCCATTTCCTTATCGAACATTGAAGTAAAAATTATCACCTCTCCCTTCAACTATCATTTTTCATTTTTAGAAAATTACCCCTCCCCCTTCAACTACCCCTTTCATTTATCGATATGTCAACTATCTTTCTACAGTGAATTATTATGACCTTCTTTTCATGATACTTTATTTGTCTACATTAAGTACTTTACTTTTGTTAAAACATAAAATGTTATTGTTTTTCCTACTTTTTTTTTTTTTTTTTTTTTTTTTTTTTTTTTTTTTTTTTTTGAAGCAGAACTCCGAGAAAAGTTAAGTTTTGTACTGCTTTCAGGGCTATAGAATAATGGGGGCCTGGAACTGATTTTCTGCTTTCAAATAAAGAAGCTGTAATTTTCAGTTTTTCGTTGACAAAACCCAGACCAATATTGCGATTCTGCAAAAAAAAAAAGAATGATAGTAGTTACAATAAAGATTAGTGCAAGTGTTGATTTTGACAAATGCTTATTTTGCAGTAGGACTCATGAGGGGTACAATTTAAAAAGTAGTAGTAATTTATTTTTGGATCCAAGAGGTTCCGCAACGCTGTTCCGGCGTGTTCCCCCTGAAATCAAGCCCTGGTTATATACCTCCTCTCACTGCTTTGCATAGTTGGGTAAAAATGTTTTGTAATTTTAGAGCAAAGATGTCATAAAACAACACTACTACCATAACAATATCTGTTCTTTCCATTATTTCATAAACAACTTTAATCCATCTTGATTAACCACCAGTACATTTGTGTTTTTAAATTCTACCATGTAAGATCTTTAGAACTAACTTTCAATGGTACATGAACATTATGAGAAGGATTTTGTCAGACTATTACCATTGTTAGAATTTGCTACACTACATTTTGATCACTAAAAAATCCGTAGTTGTGTTCAGGCGTAAGTTAAGTTGATACATTGAATATAAACTTAGGCCTACCTGAGATTCATTTCCTGACAAACATGAACCATTAAAAGAACAAACCACCACCAATCTAATCTACTGTGTTAAACAGAACTATAGGAAAACCTATATAAAAAGAAGAACCACTACTTATCGCTGGGGTAAGCCCACAGCAGGCCCTGGGTGGTTAGTTGAGTAGTTAAAAGTGTTGAGTGCTTGTCTCTAATGTCGTTCATTGTGGGAACTTGAGTCAGTGTGATTGTTCTTCCCAGATCTGCCAAGGAGACTACATGGTAAACAGCGGTTCTTATTTTTAGGTAGTTTTTCTATAGTTATGTTTAAACTAATAGAATGGTGGTGGTTTATTCTTTTGACGGTTCATGTTTGTTAGTGAATGGATCTCAGGTAATCCTAAGCCAGTATTTAATATATTAGTTTAACTTATACCTGTAGATGACCACAGATTTTTAGTGATCGAAACATAGTGTAGCAAATTCTAATGGTGGTAGTAATCCAACAAAACCTTTCTGATAAAGCTACCATGTAACTTTATAAATTTATTATAAAAGGGTGCAGTAACAAATAAAATCATGTTTGTTGATTATTGTGTGTACGGTATATTGGTATACCTTAATGTCTGTCCATATGCTTTCAACTGTTTGCCGTCTTTGAACCAAGTAATGCGGTAGGGAGGATCCGCTATTACTTCACAATACAAAGTCACTCCCTGGCCGGCTACTATGTCCAGATTTTCCTCCCACTTTGTTATTTTTGGTCCCACTGTACAAAATAAATTCATTTCCTTCATTTAAAGTACAAACATCCTATTAGCTCAAAAGGTTAATAAATTAATGATATATTACATATTTTTTTTATAAACTCTTCAATAAACATTGGAAATTTAAATTAACATATACATTCAAAATTTACATTAAAAGTTCAAAATAGAAAAATTGCAATTGGCTCTTATGTACGATGTGACATACAAATATGCGGTTTCCTTGATTCTCTATCTAGACCTGAGCTGTAGGTTGCTCATTCTGTCAAAATTTGCAAATAAAAATAATTTATGGTTTACTTACTACAATTATTTATAAACATTAGTGGTAAGTTACGTATGATATGTTAGCAATTAACATGTCTATTGTATAATGTTCTGAGGCATGGTAAATTAATAAGACTAGTAGATAATGGTTTGTTTTCTGTATGATTTTGCAATCAAATGAGTGGAAAACTAAAACTTTTTGAACAATTTTGATGAAATTAAAATTTTTATTAGACGCTGTTTACCAGGTCTTGATTCTACTTATTTCACTCTCACTATTATAACCAGATTCTACCACTATCCACTATTAAAAAAGATGATATTTTTTTCACCGTCAGTATTATACTTTGAGTAAAAAAAAAAATTCTACTTGTCAAGATATTATAACAGTTGTGGTAATTTATGTGTTTGTGTCAAGTTGAATCCTGTATCCAGTTTGCTTCTTCCTCTCAAAGGGAGTTTGTCAACATTTGTCAACTGAGAATTACAAGGAAAACAGCAGTAGATTATGGTAGATGTGAATCAGCTGAAACATTGCTAAAATCCCTTCAAGGAGAAGAAACAAATTTCCATGTGAGATTCCATCTGACACAAAAAATAACATACTTTATTGTGTGTGTGTGTGTGTGTGTGTGTGTGTGTGTGTGTGTGTGTGTGTGTGTGTGTGTGCACGCACATCATAATAATTATAATTTTCATTAGAATTATTACATACATTGTGTGTGTGTGTGTGTGTGCACGCGCACGCATCATAATAATTATAATTTTCACTCCAAGCATAAAAATGTATAATAAAATAATAATATTTTATTGTCTGGTGTACCTTATGATGGGTAATTTTTTCTGACAATAAATACTATCGAAACACTGACATAAATATTTTTAAATTGTCCCGTTCATTGAATCAACCTCACTAATCATTTCATAATTTATTAATTTGTGTAACTGCATTACAGTTATTTATAATCACAATTTTATTATCAGCAGTATGAAAGTGAAAATACAAATAAAAAACAGGCATGCATAAGAATCAACAAAAGTAATTTGTTAAAGTTCTACTGACAAAATAGTGTGAAAAGAAAACAAATTTAAACCAACATTTAACACAATTTACAGTAATCTGACACACTGTTAACACCAAAATCTATTATTAAAAGGTTAATCAGTCATAAGACTTCCATCGAATTCATTTTTTATTGGCATAACAAATACATTTGTTACCTTTTGGTTTACTTCTTTCTTGGTAATCTTGTGTACCCATTATTTACCTGCCAACATACTCAGGAAAAGTTAAAATTAAGCAGTAATTTTTTTTTTCAATTAGATATAAATATAATAGTGAGACAAACCCATGACTACAAGAGAAACTTCATGAGAGTCAATGCCAGCAGAATTAGTGGCAGTACAGATGTATGTGCCCGAGTGAATGGTTGTTAAGTTCACCAGTGTCAATGAGGTATCAGCTTCATCCATTCTGCAAACATTCAGGTACTTTAATATTTAATCAAATAATGAACAAATAATATCATTATTTGAATACACAAATGAAGAATTGAAATTAGTAGACAGGGCAAAATGTATTTATTAAAGCATCACTAATAAATAAACTTAATCATTAGCAGTGGCGGCTGGTGAGATTTTAGTTTGGTGGGGCTGCACTAAAATTTTCAATTTTAAACATTTACCATTATTACATATTAGTGAAATTTATATACTGTTACTAGGTCTTTTACCTGTATTGAAGCTGAAGCTGTGACAAAACATTGGTCCAATCCTCTTTGGTGCTGCTGCTGCTGTTGGTGATGATATTTATGATTACAATTAATTATGATTTAAGTTCCAAACACTAAAGGCCTACACGTTAAAATTCAAACAAATTATAATTGTTAATTTACACATTAAACTTATAGACATTAAAATTTTCAAATGAAAATATAATAGTGAGTTATGTTCTTAAATAAAATCAGAAATAAATCACCGTTTCTTTCACAATTTTATTTAAACATGAAGTCCATTCTCCTTTCTTTGTAACTGAAAAACTTATTGATAACTTTGTCATTAAAATTAATAATATTTTCAATCATTTCTTTTTCTGTGCTTAACATTGCTAAAGCTGCAAGACGCTCTTGTGTCATTGTACTACTTAGGAAACTCTTATCTCTTTTCAATGTGGAGAACCACCTTTCGGGCTCAGCAGTAGTCATGGGAGTAGTTAGAATTATTTGGAGCAGAGTGAACACTTCTGTGCAGGACTCGGCAATCCCTGTATCCAACATGATTTTGTAAGTTTTCATAACCTCTGAATTACTGCGGAATTCTTGCCTCTCATACAAAACAGATAGTTCAGTTTCCAAACGTTCTTTACATAAGAAAGTGTAAGCTTCAATAGTTTCAGCAAATTCAGGTGAATAACTTATATTGTCTTTAGAGAGGGAGAAATTTAACAGTTTTGCTGCTGACAGATGTTTATTGAAAGAAAATCTCTCTTTTATCTGATAACAAATAGTATCACACACCTCCTTTGCAGAGACAAGATTATGCGATAACGTTTTCCTTTTCTTCATGAGTGGAGTGTCTTCTTGTTGGTCAGTAACAGAAGGAAGTCTATTTCTTTCATTCATGATTGCCTCAAGAAATTTATTTACTGCATTATAGACACTACTGGAGTTTGGATTATGATGCTGCAGCTGGTTATATAAAATATCCACATGAGACATAATGTGATGAGAAAATTCTAGCCAAAAGTTGAAGTCCCGGTCATTCAGCATACAGAGAATACCTGCAGCCGCTTGCACAGTGGGATGATTTTGGTCAATTTGAAGTTTCTCAAAGCACACTATTAGACTTTCCTTGTTTTCAAAAATGGTGTTCACTAACCGGCTTTTAAAATTCCATCTTGTGTTTGATACTCGAGGTATTCGTTTAGAAATACTGTCTAGAATAGATAATAGTGAGGGTAACTTCAAAAAAATGCAGGTATAGCGGCAAGACTGAAAAAAATACAAGCTTATGAGTTTGTGATGCTCCCTTTTCTATAATTAAATTTAATTGATGCGCATAACAGTTCACAAAATGTGCATATTTGTGTGACTGTTGAATTATTTTATGCACACCTCCCTTCTCACAACTAAAAACGGGGGCTCCGTCGTAAGTCTGAGCTATAAGTTTGTCATTGTCGCCATTCAGGACTATATTTAAATGTTCTAAAATGCATTCAGCTAACACTTCAGCATTTTGGGTTTTTGGGTTAAAAAATCCCCAGAATCTTTCATGCACAATTCCGTTCAATTCATAACGAAAATCAATAACTTGCTGCATAAGACCTGACACATCTGATGTGTCATCCGACATTACTGATAAATATTTAGAGTGTTTAATTTCAGCGCGTATTTCATCATGACACACCTCAAGGATACAGTCTAGACCAGCGGTTCCCAAACTTTTTCGGTCATGGAACCCTTCAGAAGACATTTTATTCCCGTGGAACCCTAACTCGTTAGGTTCTCCCAACGTTCTTCCTTCTTCCATCTACTCCTATTGCCAGAGTGTACTGCATAACATAGCCGTAGTAGGGTTTGAAATAAAGAGAAAACATTTTATATATAACCAAAAATATTTATTTTGGGACAAGAAAATATTGTATAGGCTATATATAACCACAAACATTTATTTTGGTACAAGAAAATATTGGATATAACCACAAACATTTATTTTGGTACAAGAAAATATTAGATTTACACCTAATGTGACGAATGAAATTGTTTCATTTTTGTACTTAAAATAGTCTTGAAATTGGGCTTTATGTCCGACAGCTGAATATGTAAATCCAGGGCGGCATCCAACTTACTCCTAAATTTGTTTTTGGTGTAAGCATAAGCTGAAAAGCCTGATTCGCATCGATAGGTGGACGTGAAGGGGAGCGGAGCACGGATAGCCTTTTCGGCTACTGACGGGTATACATCTATCAGTCCTACCCAAAAGTCATTCAGTGGCACAGATTCAAATTTCGTTTTTAAAGCAGAGGTACATTGAATTTCAATAAGATCTTCATACTCTGCCACGGACAACATGTGAGGTTTATTTCGGTTGACAAATAGGTTTTGCACCCACTCGATGTCCCTGTTGGTGTCTGGGAAGTACTCCGACAGAGATTTCACGAGGTTCATTAAATGCTCACAAATGTTTTTGTGCAAATCAGCTTCGATTTCTAATTCGTTTTCACTCAGAAACTGGGCCAGGAGAGGAAAGCATGTGAAGTTTTTCTCATTTACACATTCGATCCAAAAGTTAAGTCTGGTTTTCAATGATCTTATTTTGTCTCTCACTGTGAACGTGGTTGTATCTTTCCGCTGCAAAGATGTAGTAACTTCATTAAGTTTCCCGAATATGTCAGCGAGGTAAGCACACCGCATGAGCCACTTCTCGTTGCGTAAAAATTCGGCGTATTTGCTAGGCGCGGAAAAGTCCTCCCCTATGAAGAAAACCTGAAGCTCGTTACGCAGCTCAAAAAGCCTGGCCAGGACTTTGCCTCTTGAAAGCCATCTAACTTCTGTGTGAAGTAAAAGCGATTGATGTTGACTTCCCATTTCTTCACAAGCCTTTGCAAAAAGTCTTGAGTGGAGTGGGCGAGACTTAACATAATTGACAATTTTTACAGCCTCATTAAGAACGTCCTTTAAGTCAGATGGAATGTTCTTCGCCACAAGGGCATGCTGATGCAAGATGCAATGACTACTGGTACAATTTGGCGCTACATTTTTTTATTCTTGATATCGTCCCTTTCAATTTTCCCACCATCGCTGCAGCCCCATCGCTGCATACGTTAACACACTTATCCCAATCAAGATCGTGTTTACGCATGTAACAATTGATGATTTTAAACATTTCTTCCCCAGTTGCATTGGTCTCCAAAGGTGCGCATAGAAACAAATCGTCTTCCATAGATTCTTCGAACGGATATCTCACGAAAACAAGCAATATCGCAAGTCCGGCGACATCTGTACTCTCGTCCAGTTGCATTGAAAACGCTTTACAATTTTTCAGTCTCTGAATTAATTCGTCTTCCATATAGTCTGAGATTTTATGAATACGGTCGGACACAGTGTTGTTAGAACATTGGACTGCTGAAACTTTTTTCGCCGCCTCCTCTCCAAGCACGCAACCGACTATTTCTTTCACACATGGTTTGATGAGATCCTCTGCAATTGTATGTGGTTTCCCAGCACGGGCAATCCTGTAACTTAAGAGAAACGATGCTTCAGTTGCATTTTCATTATCGGTCTTTGCATATTTCTGTAAGCAAGCCACAGTGGCATATTGGACTTCCTTGTGGTTTAAAAAAAAACTAACGTCCTTTCCCTTTAGGTGCGGGTGGTTTGTTTCCAGGTGTCGTTTCAGCTTAGCGGGTGCCAAGGAACTGTTAAGGAGGATTTTGTTGCAAATGACGCATTGCCCATCCGGGTGTTCTGCACTTCCAATAGGAATGAAACCTAAAGATAGATAAGATTCATCGTATTTCCTTTTTTTCAAAGATCTTAAACCTTCACTTTCGATCCTGTCACTAGTCGATATGTTCGCTTCTTGACCATTAGTACGAGGGTCATCTTTCATCCCAGTTGTGCCCTAAAATGAATAAAATAATAAAACAGAGCGGTCAGACTCCAGGCTGACTCAATTTGTGCACAGAAAAAACTACAGTAAACTCTCGAAATTACGGCACTCAATACAGCGGCATGCCCACATTTTGCATAATAATATTATTACAAACAAAAAAACAAAAAATGAAATACTAGCCAAAAGACATTTGCAATTTTTTTTCGTAATCCAAATTGATAAATTTTGAATATAAATATTGTAAATACTGCCGTGCAAATGAAAAGAGACGTAAGCGCAGATTTTGAGCAAAATAAGTTTTTTATATCGTTTTGTTTCCCAGTGTGAGTGAGTGACGTATCTCAAGTGATTTTGTAATGTGTGATATTGTTAAAGTAATTTTATGGTACCAACATTTTTAAAAGTCATTTGTTTAAATTTTTATTTTTATTATTTATATTTATATAGTATAATTTTTATTAGAATTTGGTGACTAGAAATGGATGTCGCTGCCGGCCCGTCAAATACGTCCGTTAGCAGACGTAAACGGGGTAAACCATTAAAAAGTGGTGAAAAATCAATAGTTCTAAATGTTTTCACTAAGCTTAGTGAAAAATATAAAACACTTCCTTTTAAAGAGCTAGATAAACTAACTGCTGAATTTACCGGAGTATCTGAAAGAAGTGTCCAAACGATACGGAGTGAAATTAAAAAAACAGGGAAACTCGTTACTCCAGGGAAAAAAAGGAAACACGAGATGAGTGTTTTAGGAAAGTGCGATGACTTTGTTAAAACTGCTATACGTCGTAAAGCCCATAACTTTTTTTCTATAAAGAAGCTCCTACCCTAACTAAAGTTCTGTCAGCGGTAAATAGTGATCCCGATTTACCTAATATGGGCCGTACCAGTTTGCATAAACTTTTAAAATCTATTGGTTTTTAATTCATTAAAAAAAATAAATTAACTATAATTTTTGATAGAGACGACATATTGATGTGGTGACGGAGTTATTTGAGATCGATTAAAAAGTACAGGCATGACAATCGTCACATTTTTTATCTTGATGAAACGTGGGTTAATGAAGGACATACAACCAGTAAAGTGTGGAGTGATTCCACAATAAAAACACCCAAACAAGCTTTTTTGTTGGGACTGACAACTGGATTAAAGCCAGCAGCTAGCAAAGGCAAACGCTTAATAATTGTTCATATTGGCAACGAAAATGTGTTTTTAAATGGGGGGCTATTAATGTTTGAATCTAAAAAAAGTGGGGACTATCATACTGAAATGAATGGAGATATATTTAAAACGTGGTTTGAAGGAATTATTAAGCTTTTGCTAAATAACAGTGTCATAGTTATGGACAATGCCCCATATCATTCAGTTTACTCCAGTTTACTCGTATATTTTGTTTATGTATAAACTAAAAACAAAAGTATGTCACTTAAGCCAAAAAATTGTGTTTTAATTCACAACGAAAACAGTGACACAAGCTTACGTGTAAAAAATACTCGTATATTGTTACGATTTGTGTACTGAACTGAAGAAAAAAATATCAACTGTTACAAAAAGTCACATTGTAGTCAAAATATTGGTATGTTTATGATAAAGTGTTTGCCTTGTGCAATGTAACAAGTCTCATTCCGCGTATAAGTTTAGGTACCAATTTTGAATATAATCTGTCGGTACTTCGCTGTCAATGTGCCACGCCTGATAATTACAACAACCATAGCGTGTTTTTCACTCACATGTTTCTGTTTACGTCTGGCGCAAACTTACGGCGAATAGATAATACATAGGTACTTCAGTTGTAATTCACTAAAATTTTCGGACACATTACAACCAAATTCAGACGTATATGACGGGAAAAAATGTGTGTGTAAGATCAACGCAATTTTGCTTGTGTTTTTGTCTGCTTGCTAGTTCAGAGCAGTTGTTTTCAAATTCAAAGCGTGTGCTTTGACCGAGCAAGCACATTTTTCCGTGTGTACGCATTTACTGTAATTCTAATATCCTTGTATTTTTACTTACCGAACTGCAATGAAGAGCATGTTCTTGAAATTCATCATGTCCAGATGGCAGTGTCTCAGTAGAGCTAGTACTAGAAGTTCCACGTACTATATTTTTGGCACCTGAAAGACTACCCGTCTTGAGCCACTTATCCATGGTGTTAGTTAAACTGAACTGAGTGAAGGCAGTAAGTAGCGGTATGCTAGTGTATTTATAAAACAAAGAACCTGGATGTTGTTAGAAAAGCCAAGAGCGCTCTAGCGTGAGCGCGAGGAATTTTCTCGGAACTTCCATGCGATTTCCCTGGAGAGGTCGCGCGGGTCTGAGACGCCGGGCTGTGATAAAACGACTTTTATTGGCGAGTGCTCCCCCTACTATCGCATTGAGTTCTAGGAACCAAATGACGTGATGCATTTCCTTGTTTGCTGCTTGGACGACAACTAACAATCGAATTGTTGGCCTCGTGCGGTTTTATTTTAAAATCCGATTTTTGAGATTTTTCGCGGAACCCCTACGATGCTTTTGTGGAACCCTAGGGTAGATGCGGTTTGGGAACCGCTGGTCTAGACGTTCGTTCAGAATTGTCTTAATTCTGAGACGTTCCCTTAAACACTGTTGACTTCATAAAATTACTTTTAAGAGACTCGTCTAACTTTCCAGCAAATTCTAACAATCCTCGAAATACACCAGGATTCGATGACTGTGAAGTTTCATCACGACCACGTAACGTAACCTCAAATTTTCTGCAAAGCTTGACGCAGTCAATCATTTTTGAGAGAATTTCTCGATTCCGTCTCACTTTTTCATTGTGTTTGTTTGTTTGTTGTTTGTAAGAGTCACTTAACTGATGTGCAGTGTTTATTTTTCCTAACATAGCTAAATTAATTACATTCTTCATATGTTTTCTTTGTGTTTTTTTACTTTCTCGCCTAATCATTCACTCCAACCTTTGTCCAAGTTGCATCACCTCCAAATAATAAACAAGGAAAGCAAAATAGTGCATTCTTTTCAGGACAGCCACACAACCACTTATTTTTGGAATAAATGGACACATTAAATTTCCTACAATAAGTCTGATATTTCAGCTTGACGATGACTGAGAAATTAATAAATCAGGAGTCTCGCTACCTAAATTCTTAATTTCATTCTTCTCTGCTAACGATAACGATGAAAAACTGATGTTTTGCAAATATAAAACACTATTTTTATTCATATTTTTTTTAAACTGCAATGATAGAAATTAGCAGTCTACAAACACAGAACACGCCGTCAGCAAAAAATTTGCATGCACACATTCGATTTCTCGACAGCTTCGGGCTGGACTGAATGCAGCCCAAGTTTGGCTTGTTAACAAAGGGTTCTCCCACCACGTGCCTCAAGCTCAGACGCAACGCGCACTTGTCTAAGTAGGGCACAGCCCACGCATGCCACATACACGCATCAATTTACACGACCATCCGTTGTGGCTGAATGCAAATATAAAATTGTATTTCTTATACTGGCGAATCTTTGAAGAATACATAATTTCCTAAATAAAAAGTTATTTAAATACGGTAATTAGTTTTCCTTGAAAATTTTAGGGAGGGCTGCAGCCCTGCAGCCCTTATGGACGAGCCGCCACTGATCATTAGTATTTTAAGAGTAACTTTACACCTTACGGTAGACAAAGTAATTATGATTTGGCTATACAGTCATCATCATTAGCAGCTGTGAATAGAACTTTCCATAGCCATTTTCAATTGATTTCTTTTCTGAGTAATTCTTGTCCTGTTATTACAGCCTTTCTTTGTATTTTGTCCAACTTACAGTATGGTTAAGTCCTCAGTTAATGTTGCTGTCAGGTACTTTTTTAAAATCATTTATTTTAATTGGAACAATATAAAGTGAGACAATTTTCCCGTTAGAAAAAATAGCAATTGTAGAGGTTAGGTTCTAAAACAAAAAAAGTTAAATGAAATACACAATTATCGCTGGTAAAATATTTAATGAATTTTGATGTAACAATAATTTTGATGTAGGCCTGTAGTACTCATCCACATTTTTTCATTAGTCTAGTCTTAAAACCTTAATCTGTGTTTTGAATAGTTCAGTAATTTTCTACAGTATTTTACATAAATGCAAATGTAGACAATTTCTTTATGTCATAATTACTTGTGTTATTAATAAAATAATGATCAACAAACATCTAATTTTGATATTACAACCGAGGTATTTTATAACTTCTTGCAGTATACCTACATGCTTAATTCAAGTATAGAATACATTTTTCCATATTTATATTTAAATATAATAAAGGTGCTTATAATATTCTCATATAAGTATATTCAACATCAATGCTGACTCCAAACAGTGAAGAGCTTTTATGACAAAAGGATATTGACCATTAGAGCCAAAGTACGTTTGAGCCAAAAACATCAGAAAGCATAAATTGACCTACTAAGTAATTTCTGGGAAGAATATAAGGAATGGGCCTCTTTAAATCCATTAAAACACTATTAAGAAATCAAAGTTGATAATTAAAATAAGAATGTTTTCGCTAGGAATTCTAAACTAAAAGTGCTGAAACATATTTGTTGTGTTTTAGGAATGTGTTTTGTTCAGTGTTTGAAGATTGAAGCTAAATCTAATATCTTTTAGTTTTTTTCACAATAATAAAATATTTCCACGTACTTTTCTAATAAAATAACTTTAAAAATTAAGCACCCCCCCCACACACACACTTTTTATATTTTTTTAAACACCTGTTTAAGTATTACCTTTCTATGGTAAAACCATCTTTTATCCAAGACACCTGAGGTGGTGGATCTCCATGTACATTACACTCTAATATCACTTCTTCACCTGCCACGCCTTTCACATGTTTGGGTGTTGAGGGATGTATCTGAGGTGGCACTGAAAACCATTAAATAATTAAACTGAAAAGTTTTTGAATTACAGTAAATTGAATTGGAAGGAGATGAGCACCATAAAATACAAAAAATAATAACTATAATTTATATTGTCACTTGTCGTAACGTCCGTCTAATCTTAAACGTGTATAAGTATACTGGGTGTAATGTGTCTTCTCTATCCGTCGTCGCTTTAGAACGTAACTTACGCAGATTTTGTCCGTTGCGAACGTACGAATAACCAAGTCTCGATGTTCTTACCTGTTGTTCACTAGGGGTGTGAAAATCCCGGGTGGCGCCAAATTGTTTTATTAAAACAATTAAAAAAATTTTAAGTTTGTATGACAAGCGCAGCTCAGGCGGTTTGAAGAATTCAATTTGTTCCCACCTCGCCTTGGCCGTCTGGATCGGCCAGTAGTTCGTTGCGTTGGCTGTGCGATCGCTTGTCGTCAATAGTACCTATCTGCTAAAATGTACAAAAATTATTATCCACCTCCTAATGAAATTATAACACAGTGGTTACACTCAGTACTTATTTATTTTTTGTTAACGATTAATTATTCAGTTAATACAAATTATGTTTTCTTTTGTAATACATTTGCACCGGTAGATTATATGAGACACATCTCTGGGGTTTGACAAATCGATCTCTGAACTTAACAACAGACTTTCAGTAATGGTGTCTGTTGAAATTATACACAAAATTATTATTGTTCGATCGTCTCGGGTTCTTAAGATTGCGTTAAAAGGATTATTAATGATTACAACAATAAAAATACACACCCTTACATCAGTTAAACTTAAATAATATACTGTGTAGTTATAATTTGTTTATTGGAGTGTAGTAAAAGTGTTACAAGATATCGCTAACTTTGCCAGTTGATAAATTTTCAGTATCTTAGTTTTTTAATTTAATCTTTGAAAGTAATTATGTGCAGTTTAGTGAGAGTTCAGCTTTCAGTGAGAAATAATTAACGTGAGTTTATTCGGAAATTTGGGTAATTTAATAGATACTTAACACTTCAGTAGACTGGATGAGCTCATTTGATCTGGTAATAATGAATTAGGCTGCAATCATATTTAATTTTCAATTGTTCAGGGCTTCGGGCATCTTTTTCAAGTTAATCGGCAATATATTATTTTCTTTTTTCTTTAATTCGGCTTCGACATCAGTTAAATGGTTTCAGCCATCGTCTGCTTCCTCGGTATTCACTTGCTAGTAATTTCGTTTGATATTTTGACGTTTTAATTAACAATTTTGATCGTTCAAAAACTGGCGTCTATTCAACAAGAGTGTCATATTACGAGTAAAGAAATCTAACGTTAAATTAGTAACCAAACGACTGATGTCATAGTAACCAATTAATCCTGATTGGTTAATTCTGAAGTAGACTATTGTTATCAAATTTGAATTTTTATTCAAAATAGCTGTATATCTTCTTATTGATTATGTTCTTCTGTCCTCTTCCCTACATATTAAATATTATCACCACTGTTATTATTTCCTTTCAAAGATTAATTTGGTATCACATAATGTATGCTTTTATGAAATATCAATGTTTGTACCTTTATGTTAATATTTGGTATTTACATTTCTCCTTTAAATTAAGTTCTTATTCTAATATTTTTCCTTTAAACTGATTTACAAATTATTCTCGGCTATTTACTCGCCTTGAATTTATTAATTTCCTGGTTGTTTTTATACAATTTGCAATTATTTGTTATTGACAGTTATACATTTCCTAGGCCTAAGTAGCCATTGATTATTTTTACTTATCATATTCTAATTATATTTCATTTTATTACAAAGTGTTTTGCTCTGTTGTTATAACTGATTCGTTTAGTGGTTGTTGTGTCTTGAATTTGTTTGTGTTCTGATTATGTGTCAAGATTATTTTCTATATCTTAATACCTAAAATATAACAATTAGGCCTATGGACTGTAAGCTTCCTTCAGCCATATCCTATCCATAAAATTAAAATGAACAATTCTTTACAAGTTATTAGTTACTGTTGGTTTAACATACATTTCATTTTTTTTACTATTATTTTGAGTGAGAAACATCATCACTTCCTTCAAACTTACTTAATTTATTTTCCCTTATAACATAGGGTGTTTATTAATTACATTCTTAATTTCTTAAATCTTTACTAATCCCTTTCTCCATTCCATGTTAACACAAACTGTTTATCTTACATGGGCTTTCTCCCTTGAATAATATCGTATCCTTTATCTATCTCTACTCTAAATACTATTTCTAATTACCCTTAACTATATAATTTTGATAAGCTCACTCTTAAATCATTTATTGTTTCATCATTGATTTATTAAGTGTTTTCTTATCTATTACTATCTTTTTAATCATACTATCATTTACAATATCCTTTTTCACACATCACTTTCACCTTTAATTAATTGGTGTTTATCATTGATACACTCATTATTTTGGGGTATTGCATCTTCACTATTATTGTAATGGTACAAACTATTGGGGTTTATTTTTTCTTAAATAATTGTAAAATGTAATGGCCACTCAAGCTGAATAACATTTGAATCATAAACGCTGGACAGTTTTTTAACACCTTACAGTCAGTGCGGTAACAAGCCAAGCCGTAAATAGGTGTTGTTGTTGCACAAAAGCCATTAACGAGTCTGGGAATGTGAACGTTAGCAGCGAGGGGAGCGTATTCACACATGGGTGTGCCACAGTGAACAGCTTGAAAAGCACGCACAAAACATTCTTTCTCGCCCAGTGTGCAGAAAACAAAGAGCAGTCGGCTATGAACATCCAACAAATATGGGCGCAATCAGTCTGCGCGTCCGCCGGCTCGGCGTAGTTTTCGTCGCGCCCGCAACTCAAACAAAATGTGATTTTAAAACCGAGTGTACAATTTAAAACGGAACATGATTATCCAGTGAGTAATTAAATAATTAAAGCAACAGTTTAGATAAACAAAGGTGTGACTAATATGTGCGGAGTGATGGAAGATACTACAGAACATTGGACTCTTTCGTAAAGCCAGATCAGTAACCAGAGTGGTATATCAACTTCAAATTATGTTTTTTTTTAAAGTACACTATTTACCATTAAATGAAATTGAGATCTCAAATGGGTATGGGGTATATGTATGAATGCGAGCGTGAATAAAAATAATAAAAATGATAAAATAAGAATCGCTGGTTTGGGTTAATTAAATTTTAATGGTAGTTTTAAAATGTTATTTTATCTATATAAGAAAAATTAAGTTTTGTCTGAATAATTTTCATTTTTATATGCAAAAAAATTGTTAAGAATTATGGGAATTGAAAGAGATATAAAAAACAAGAAATGATCAATAAAATTTTAATTGCTTAGTAAAATAAGAAATGACTCGTTATTCAAATAACCAGTTCTGATTTTCCCGTTCGCTAATTCGAACCCTGGCGAGTGAAAATTCAGGTTGGCAGACAACAACATGGCGTCTACAGAGCCAGAATACATAATAAATAAACAAAACCTATTTATTAATTTATTCAAAAGAAAGTTTGTTAACAATTGGTGATTCCGAACAGTGACTTTATATAAATTATTTATATAAATACAGCCCACTGGGAGGAACAGAATGGTTATTTGAAATAACATAAAAAATTTTTTTTTTGAGGTACGTGAAAACACGTACAAGGATAAGGTTATGTTATGATTATGTGTAGTATGGGTAAATAGAATATCTTTCTGATAATAAGTATATGTTATATATAGTAATATTTTGAAAAGAAATATATGTAAGAGATTTTTTTTTAAAAATAGCAGATAACGATGAAAGTAGTAATATAGAAAACACAGCAACAGAATCATTGGTGTTAAACGAACCACAGGCGAACTCAACGCCTATTATGAACAGTAAAGTTTCACTGGAAGATCTCTTTCAGTTAATGAAAATACAGAATGGTCAATTAAATAATAAATTAAACCAGTTTGATGATAAACTAAATCAATTTGATAAGCAATTTAACGATATTAAAAAAGAAATTAAGAACCAAAGCTGTCATTATGATCAAAGATTAAGTGAAATAGAGACACAGTTAGGCGAAATAGAATTAGAAAATAAGAAAGTAATAAACAAATTAAAATCGAACAAAGATGACAGGGTAAGTAGTAGTGGAAATGATGATTTAAATAATGGGTTTACAAGTGATAACAACGATAATAGAAATAAAAATATGGTGTTAGAAAATGATTGGGTAGATGCTGATAATGATGACGTAATTGTAGAGAGAGTAGAAGTTGATAATAAGATGTTTGTGTGTGATGAATCAGAGAGAGAGAGTAGAAAGAATTTACAGGTAGAGTGGATGCAGGTGATAGATTTTTCCCGTAATGTTGTAGTGGGGGGTGAAGAAATGGCTTCACATAAGTATTTGGAAGACGATATGTCTGCAAATAAATTTCCCTGGGTTTTTTGTGCACTTCATAGGTGGTGCCGTAATGATGAGTTAGTGTCCCCTGCATATTTTGAGAGAGAGAGTGTAGCTTGGCGTGATGGTGAGAAATGTTTTGAGGGAGAGAGAGAAATAGAGATATTTAAAGTAAAGAAAAATTATTAAGAATTCGTAGAAAGGTTAGGCGGAGAGAGAAGTAATAATAATAATAATGAGTACTTACCGTATAGTGAAATTGAGATAGCAGTAGATGAGGTTAACGATGATAATATAACTCACCTGATTTTAACAGAATATAATAACGACGACAGGACTATACTCGAGCGTGACCAGGTACATGAGAGAATAATATGGAATAATCATATTAATTCAAATGATATTGTAGAAGAATATGACAAGACAGGTAATCATTATGTTGATAATCATGAGATTATGTATGTAATAGTAAATGACTGGTATAATCATAAGATTAGACTATTATTCGACGATGGAGGGTGATTGTTTATTGTTTATGAACATTTAATTATGTGAATAGTGTGGTTTTGAAATGGATTGTCTAATGAAACGATTTGTGGTTAATGATAACAAATAATAAGTTGGACTGTATATTCTTTTATGTGTTGATGTCATTATGTTAAATGTATTTGTGTATTACATTATGGTATACTATGTGTTATGTAATAAAAATTGATAATATTAATTATCAATTAAATTAAATTTTCAATTAATTAGTATAAATTAATAATAATTATAAAATTTTACAGACTAAATAAGCGATGAAAGTAATTGTGAGATTTTAAAGGGATTGAATCAAATAATTGAAAATTAATTACTTAATTAAGGTTGTACAAAAGAAAGTTTGATAATGAAGTTGAATGATTTTATGCAATTAAGATTCTATAATAATTAGTAGATGATTAAACAGATAATAGGTTCAAATTGAGGTATATTATTATAAGGAGAGAAGTGATGAATTTTCTAGTGTTATATCAAGGTGAAATGTTGTAAAAGGGGTTTGGGTGATAATGAAATAAGACAGGTGAGTTAAGCAGAGTTAATTTTAATGTGATTTAGAGAGAATAAGAATTTTGAAATACCAGTAACACACAAAGAGAGTATTAGATATTTTAGTGACACAGTAGTTAGCGATTATATGTAGAGTTGAGTAATGTGAATGGTAATTATATATTTGTTGATGGTGATGTTTTGTAGTAAGGATCCGGTGTAGGAGTCCGCAACGAAAAGTGTTGGGACAGGAAGGGACCGTTGTGTGCCGGAAAGGGTTGCCTTAGGTAGAATCCAGGAACCAACATAAGGGAATGAGCATAGGTAGGGAACATACATCCTTGTACAAAAAATGAGCGGTGCCAGAGGTTTTAAATGGGATTTGTGAAGGGGGTTATTATAGAGATATTGGTGTCATATTATGTTAATGGTTAGAAGCGGTTGTTAGTAGAAAAAGGGGGTAGTAAGGTTAGAGTGACAAATGCCAAAATAAGATAGAGAAAATAGTGAATAATAGAGTCACCCAAACTAGATAAGGATAAAAGGGTTAGAAAAGGAAAATTCATGGTAGGAAGGTAATGTAATTGGAAAGGTTAATATTAAATTTGAAATTGTGAAGAATTAAATGATAATAAATGATAAATAATTGATGGCTAATTAATAAAAGTTTAATTGAAATTAAAATGTAATGTTTATAATTTTTATACGCAAATTTAAAGATGTAGGGTGTGTAAATTTTGATCAAAGTTAAATGTGAGTTGATTGTTGAATGTGTAGCGTGACAGATGTAAGCATAATATTGAATGGCAATTGATCATTAGAATAATGAAGTTATAATGTTTAAATTTGGAAGAAAGCATTAAGTTTAATATAAATAGATTAATTCATAGCAACTGTGGAAAGAAATCATTATTATAAAGAAAATACAAGTTCAAGTAAAAGGAGTTACTAGTGATGAGTCATCCAAAACCAGTCTCATAACCAAAGGTTTACAAACTATAACCCAGGAAGGTAAAAAAGTAAATAACCAAGCAGTACACAATATGACCAAACCCACAACGAGGGAGAATAAATAGAATAGAAACCCTAAAATAAGCCAAGATCAACCAATACAGGTGGTGTATTTCTGAAATAAAGAAGAAGATGGAGAAGATCCCAAGAAACCTGATGGCATCAAGAAGAAGATGGAGAAGATACCAGTCCCAGAAGGCAGGAGAAAAGAAGACTGATGAAAGAAGAAGAAGGCAGCATCCTGAAGAAGATGTCATAAAAGACACCCAAATCCCTATATCCCCAAAATAAATATCTAAAAACAAAAGTATAACGAAATAAAAACCACATGTATATAAATTTAAGAGAGAGAAGTGTATAAAGTAAAAGTTTCCTGTGAACTAAGATGAAACAATAATATAGTACCCATGGAACAAATCTCCATTGAAAAAACGCTAACCAATTTATTATGTTAATAAGACTATACGACCATTTAGCATTAACATAATATATAAGTGCAAAGTGAACCAGTGATAGTTTTGGGTATTATAAAAAATGAACCTTGTGTTTCATTCTTCGCAATCACAAACATTGGATGCAATGAAATATGCATTTTTCAATGACTTGAAATGTGTACTGTGACAATATGTTGTTCATAAGACATGAATCTGTTTAAAATAACATTTTGTTTTACATGAAAAAAGAAAAACAGATTTCATAGTGCTTTTTGAACGGTTCATACTATTTATTTGTTAATGACAGGGTGCAATTCCCCAAAGACAATGTATAAAAGACGGTATAAAAACTGTAGAATCCTACTTATAATAATAGTTAGAAATAAGAATAAATATAAGGTTTTTATGTATATAGTAAAAGAATGGTTAAAAATGTTTTAGATATAAGGCCATTTGTTTGGGTCTGATACAACTAACATCAGAACTATAAAAATAGTTACTACTTGTAAATAGTCGAGAGTAATTAAGATGTTAGTTAGTAAAAAACCTTTTTTGTAAACCATATTTCCATGTTGGAAATGGGGATTTTGTTGTAAAATGTCTGACTTGAAGACAACCATTTATTTAAAAAAAAAAATTCTTTATTTGTTTTAACTATTATTTGTATTGTAACCAATACTAATTGTTTTTGTGTAATTTGAAAACATGTTTAATTTATAATACTATATGTAAAAGTCAGAGAGGGTATCACACATCATATATTGTTTGTAAAATATTTTGTAAGAAAAATTGTTAAAAAATCATAGGCCAAAAGAATGGAAACCAAACTTCATCAAAACAGAGAAATTGCTCATTTAAATGCAAATAAACAAAAGGGGTTTAGACAAAATAAACTTGAGATCAAGCCATATAATTGCACATACCATTTAGAAAGATTTTAATAAATTATATTCAGAATTATAAATAAAAATGAAAATGACTAAACTCAGAAATTTAGACATGGGAGTCATATATTCCAGAATAATGTTTCAGAATACAACTAATTCAATTAATTACCATAAAATAAGGGAATATGAACCTTTTAATACAATATAGGATTATTAATATTATATATAACTGATAAAATGGCTGAATTTATATAATGACAGGAAGTAAATTTTGATGTTTTGACTTTTCAGAGTATACCAAACTGAAAGTAAAATTACTATTTTTTGGACAGAAAACACTATAAAACGGCATTATTTAATCTGAAAATAAGCTGAATGAACTGAAAGATTAATTTAAATAACATCTAGTGAATAAAATTGACAAATAACCCAAGTTTAGGTATTTATATAGTGAAATATTAAAGTGTGCACAGGATATGAAAAATATTTGAACAATGTTACGAATAATATTATATGGGCTAAGAGTTTAATTGAAACTGAAGGAAACAGTTAGTTGATTATTGGAATTAGAACGGTTAACATAAACGAGAGTTTTGTGACGATCTAACCTATCTTACTAATGGTAAAGTTAAGTGGCGAACAGTACGTTACTGTGAAGTCGAGAGTGAATTATAAAATCCTTCCAGAACATATACATTGTGACAAAAACAATCAAGAAACACTAATTAACACTAAACAATACATTTCTACTCCGAAAAAACACCACAAAACACCAGAAAACTGTATAACACATTAACCAAATTAGTGTCGGAATTGGGAAAAGTGTTTTGACTTATAATTACACAGATATACTAAATACAACCCAGAATCACTACACCAGTCACTACACAACATTTAACAAGAGATTTGCAGACACAAGAACAGGAATACTGCCAGAAAATACATTATTTGGAACGCAGCAGGAACGAGCAATATTTTGATCAACCTGACGGCAGCCATCTTTCTTTGACGATCCCAGTGCCTTCTCCTAGTTCAGCACAGCTGTTTGGTGAAAACAATTATTTTATTTGCAAATTATTATTCAATGTTTATGTTTAGTAATAATTATTCATTTGATGTAACGTTATACTTTTAAATATTAGCCCGATTTCTCTGACATTGATAATAACTGGCTGTTTAAAGAACCCTATATAATTTTTATAATATACTTTGTAATTTTTTCGATATCCTGAGAATCGATATTAATCGATAAGAGTCAATATTGCTATTAATTAATAAAACATTAATACTTTTCAATACTTAATAGTTCTTTATTTCTTCAATAATACTAATTACCAATAATATAATTCTAATTGATAATCTACAAGGACTTTACCACCTATAAGTGAAGATAACCTAAAAAATAAAAAGGTAAACAAGTATCGATTGGTTTAAAGACAGTCTTATGAGTGGTGATAGCTTATTTAAAATATACTAAAACTTTAATAACAATTTTCAGAAGAGCATTACACTGTTTAAAACTTCACAGCCCTATATTAATTAATTGATCCTAATTAATTAATTAATAAAATTAAAAATTTTTTTTAATTATTTTTTTTTATAAACATAATTTTTTTTAAATTTCCTTCAAAACAATAAATTTTGTTTTGAAATTTTCGGCGAAGCTGAACATATATATTCCTTCATCAACTTTACGCTACTCGACCAGTCTTGCTACCATTGGGACTCGACCAGCTGGGAAACTTAAGGAAGTGTTTCAGGCCAGTAAGACGTCGAGAGCCACACCAATTAAACACCAATTAAACATATTACATCAACATACATTACAATTTACTTATTTGATTACAAATTGGCTAGTCCAAACAGTGGGGCTTGATTACATCGGAGTCTCATACTTCACAATCTATTATCAAAAACATACATTATTATTTATTATTTTTATTACAAATTGGCGCACAACTTTAGGGGCTTTAATTAGCGATTGGAAGGCCAATAAATTCTGCCCAATCACTAGTTGGAGCAAGGCAGCAGCTAAAAAGTCAGAGAAAGACAATAAAAAGGGAAAATGCAACGACGTGCAACTTCCAAGAAACGGGCGGCGGAGGCCGAGAAAGAAATAGAAGTTGACATGGACAACAAGGAGGCGACGCCAGTGGAGGCGGAAGAGTCATTACCCCCGGTGTTGTACAAACAAACTGAACAACCGGAGATACCCACGCAAACAGGGGAAGTCAATGTCCAGAAGGAACCATTGGAAAAGCCGACACGAACGGAGGATGGGGGTATACAAGAGATGATCAGAGCAATGATGAAACAAATGGAGGAGAATAGGAAGAAGGACAACCAACAAATGGAGGAGAATAGGAAGAAGGACACACAGTCTTTGAAAGAAGATATCAAATCTACGAAGGAAGACTTGAGTAAGAAAATGGATGAGTCCCACGAGTCGTTAATGGAGAAACTGGATGAGTGCCACAAGTCGACAATGAAGAAGCTGGATGATCAAAATAAAATGCTAGATGACGAGACTAAGAAAATGAGAGAGGACAGATTGAAAAGAGGAGAGTTAAGAAAGGAGAGGACCAAAGAAATAAAAAATGATAGCCAACCAGAACCAGAGGAAGTACCAAATGATAAAATGCAAGAACAAGTAATGGTATTACCTGGAATTAAAACTAGCGGAAACCAGGAAAATATTAAACAAAGGGAAGGAGAATCAAGGATGAGAAGAATATATCCAAGGAATATAATAAAAACGAAGGAAGAGTTGGAGATGTTGAACCATGGGTTAATTGATGGCAGTAACATCCCAGTTACCTATGACAAAGACATCATGAATTCCAGGAATTATAGGAGGAGAATCGAAGTAATTTCCAAAATAATTTACCACAAGACAGTAGTGTACCAATGGGAAAGGACCAGAGGTAAACAGAATACGACATGTGGACAAGATCAATATCAGCGCAGAACTGGACAGTGGATTTCAGAAAGATGGAAATGTGATATCGTACCAGACTGTAATGACGGCACAGGTGAATCACCAGAATGTATTCCATTAGCATGCCATCTAGGACAGTTCCAGGGTACGGTTAGACTAAAATATATTCCTTCAGAGTGGATAGGTGATGGTAAACCAGCTTATGGTGTTTCTGATAAACAAATAATAAGTGATAACCCAGATGAAGATCCTCACATATTGTTGTCAGGTAACACAAAACATGGACCAGAGAAGTATTGGTGTATACAATATGATGATAGAGGGAACCAGCCCAGTAATTACGACGGCCCTAACAACCCGCCGCGTAATAACCAACTTAACGGTAATTTTAACGGCGTCAGGAATAACAACCCCTATACAATCAATAGAAACAAGTTTTATCAACATAATAATAATATTCCATACAGTCAGAGAAATCCATATCCCAACAATAATGGTGACAGACCTTACCCACTTAACCGAAATTACTATTATGATAATTTTAGTAATAACAATAATAACAGTAATAATGACCGAGTGTCGCGCCCTAGGGTAAATTTTATAAGAGCAACTGAGATGATGGACCCTGGTTGACACAAATACCACACGACATCAAGAAAAGGGACGGATCATGATAACCGACTACGGCGAAAAACAATGTTGAAGGAGACGAAATAAATATCATTGAAAGGAAATGATACGAAGAATAAACATAGAAACAAAACTGGGTTTTATGAGTGAAGACTATTTAAGAAAATGCACATTATAAATAAAAATATGAGCAATGGAGTGACATAAAGAAAATCGTCCATCTTCCTGGGTATATAAAAGAAAAGAAAATTTATAAGGAAAGAAAAAGAGAAGATCAACTTACAAAAGTATAAATAATATGGGCCAGTGTAGAGTACAATATATGCCCATATGTTGTGGTAAATGATAAGCATAACAATACATATGAGTTGAGGGAAATCGTTTCAGGAAAAATCAAAGGAGTGTACAATCAAGCTTCTATGAAGAAATATTATGAAGAATGAGTTGTGAGTTTTAGAATTTTAATTTTATTTTTTTTTTAAATTCGAAAATAATGTAAGTACATCTTACAACCTAATATTTTGAGAAGAACATTTTGGAGAATTATAAGAAGAATTTTTTAATTAAAAAAAAAAAAATTCTAAAATATGTAAGTACATCTTACTACAACCTGATAATTTAGAACAAAACTTTATGGAAGAAAGAGAAAGAGAGAGAATTTTGAACTTAATTTTATAAAAATTTAAAATTGAGTAAGTACATCTTACTACAACCTAATAATTTTTGAACAAACTTTATGAAAGAATTAAGAAGAAAGGAATTTTGAATTTATTTATAAAAATTTAAATTTGAGTAAGTACTTCTTACTACAACCTGATAATTTGGAACAAAACTTTATGGAAGAAAGAGAAAGAGAGAGAATTTGGAACTTAATTTAAAAAAAAAAAAATTTTAAATTAAGCAAGCACAGCTTACTACCACTGAATTATGAGGAAAAACATTTTGGAAGAATTAAGAAGAAAGGAATTTTGAAGTTAATATACAAAAAATTTAAAAATAAAGTAAGACCAACTTACTATAACTAAGTTTGTGAGAAAACTTTATGGTAAATAATTAAGAAGAATTTGAATTTGGAGAAATACCAAAACATTCAGAAATAATAGTAAAATCACAGTACTATAAACAATTCTGGGAATAAATGAATTAAACAGAATTTGAATGTTGATAGAACGTCAGTACTTTGAAACAAGATAAGATCAACATATTACAAGGATTTATGAGAAATATTTTTCAATTAAATAAAAAGAATAGTTTGAATTTTACATTAAAACTAACCAAGTTCCAAAAAATAATTATGTGCCAATTATGATTGAATTGAGAAGAAAATAAAGTGGTTAATTCAGAAAAGAGAATTAACGTTAATCCAGAATAAATGCTAGACATTCACAATAGAATTTGAAGGAGTAGAGAAGAATAACAAAAAAGAGTGTAATATGCAAGAGAAGAAAAAATTTGGAAGCAAAGAGACTAATTACCTATGAAACGATAATGAAAACAGTTAATGAAGAGCGAAGAAGAACAACTTATACCAAACATATGGAGAAGATGATTTTGAACCAATGATAATAATAAGACCTATATGAAATGCAAAGAGAAGAAATACCACATGAAATATAATATAAATGAATTAATGCTAATGAATGCGAAGGCGGATTAACAACTTTATAAGAGAAAGGAAAGAACCAAAATGTTTAAATAAAATGATCAATATAACAACCTGTATATCTAATGTAAAGATACAATGTTAAAAAATTAAATATAATATATTAAGACCATTCAAATAATGAATACGAAAGACTATTTATAAAAACCATGCTAATACTATGAATAACCAGAAGAAAGTATAAAGAGAATTCAGATGAAGAAGAAAGAGAGTTACACTGTAAACAGTAACCAGAATTATTAAAAGAAAGGTTTTCAACAATAATTAAATTAAAAATATCAGACAAGTTAAGAGTTTTGAAAAAATATATATATGATGAGTATAATAATAATTATGAAGATTTATTAAGATAGAAAATGTGAGATAATCTGAGAGACTACGAAGTGGAGAATCCTAAGATATTTTTATTAGTCGAAAATGAGACTAATTTTTATTTATTTATTCGATGACTGACTGAAGATAATTCCAGCAGCATTATGTTTTTGAGCAGGGATGGATATGCCTCTGTACTCAATTTATAGAAGTGGTGTATGGCCAGCAGAGAAGTAGCGTACAGTGCCCCTCTGATCTGCCCCAGCCCACGTGATAGGGAATGTTAGGGAATTAATATCCCAAGGATGCAACACGAAGTTGATAAAGGAAGAAAATGTATTACAATAATAATATATCTCAGAAGACACTAACTATCCGAAAAGGATCAGTAGTAAAACAAATAATTATATATATAAAATTAATTAAACTCTAATTATAAAAAAGTCGATATAAAAATGGAGAAGAAAATGAATTATAAGAAATGATGAAATTATCATAAGAAATTATTTCATCCATAAACATGTCTGAAATAATTACTTCTGGAGGAGAGCAATCTGTAGCGTGACAGATGTAAGCATAATATTGAATGGCAATTGATCATTAGAATAATGAAGTTATAATGTTTAAATTTGGAAGAAAGCATTAAGTTTAATATAAATAGATTAATTCATAGCAACTGTGGAAAGAAATCATTATTATAAAGAAAATACAAGTTCAAGTAAAAGGAGTTACTAGTGATGAGTCATCCAAAACCAGTCTCATAACCAAAGGTTTACAAACTATAACCCAGGAAGGTAAAAAATTAAATAACCAAGCAGTACACAATATGACCAAACCCACAACGAGGGAGAATAAATAGAATAGAAACCCTAAAATAAGCCAAGATCAACCAATACAGGTGGTGTATTTCTGAAATAAAGAAGAAGATGGAGAAGATCCCAAGAAACCTGATGGCATCAAGAAGAAGATGGAGAAGATACCAGTCCCAGAAGGCAGGAGAAAAGAAGACTGATGAAAGAAGAAGAAGGCAGCATCCTGAAGAAGATGTCATAAAAGACACCCAAATCCCTATATCCCCAAAATAAATATCTAAAAACAAAAGTATAACGAAATAAAAACCACATGTATATAAATTTAAGAGAGAGAAGTGTATAAAGTAAAAGTTTCCTGTGAACTAAGATGAAACAATAATATAGTACCCATGGAACAAATCTCCATTGAAAAAACGCTAACCAATTTATTATGTTAATAAGACTATACGACCATTTAGCATTAACATAATATATAAGTGCAAAGTGAACCAGTGATAGTTTTGGGTATTATAAAAAATGAACCTTGTGTTTCGTTCTTGGCAATCACAAACATTGGATGCAATGAAATATGCATTTTTCAATGACTTGAAATGTGTACTGTGACAATATGTTGTTCATAAGACATGAATCTGTTTAAAATAACATTTTGTTTTACATGAAAAAAGAAAAACAGATTTCATAGTGCTTTTTGAACGGTTCATACTATTTATTTGTTAATGACAGGGTGCAATTCCCCAAAGACAATGTATAAAAGACGGTATAAAAACTGTAGAATCCTACTTATAATAATAGTTAGAAATAAGAATAAATATAAGGTTTTTATGTATATAGTAAAAGAATGGTTAAAAATGTTTTAGATATAAGGCCATTTGTTTGGGTCTGATACAACTAACATCAGAACTATAAAAATAGTTACTACTTGTAAATAGTCGAGAGTAATTAAGATGTTAGTTAGTAAAAACCCTTTTTTGTAAACCATATTTCCATGTTGGAAATGGGGATTTTGTTGTAAAATGTCTGACTTGAAGACAACCATTTATTTAAAAAAAAATATTCTTTATTTGTTTTAACTATTATTTGTATTGTAACCAATACTAATTGTTTTGTGTAATTTGAAAACATGTTTAATTTATAATACTATATGTAAAAGTCAGAGAGGGTATCACACATCATATATTGTTTGTAAAATATTTTGTAAGAAAAATTGTTAAAAAATCATAGGCCAAAAGAATGGAAACCAAACTTCATCAAAACAGAGAAATTGCTCATTTAAATGCAAATAAACAAAAGGGGTTTAGACAAAATAAACTTGAGATCAAGCCATATAATTGCACATACCATTTAGAAAGATTTTAATAAATTATATTCAGAATTATAAATAAAAATGAAAATGACTAAACTCAGAAATTTAGACATGGGAGTCATATATTCCAGAATAATGTTTCAGAATACAACTAATTCAATTAATTACCAGAAAATAAGGGAATATGAACCTTTTAATACAATATAGGATTATTAATATTATATATAACTGATAAAATGGCTTAATTTATATAATGACAGGAAGTAAATTTTGATGTTTTGACTTTTCAGAGTATACCAAACTGAAAGTAAAATTACTATTTTTTGGACAGAAAACACTATAAAATGGCATTATTTAATCTGAAAATAAGCTGAATGAACTGAAAGATTAATTTAAATAACATCTAGTGAATAAAATTGACAAATAACCCAAGTTTAGGTATTTATATAGTGAAATATTAAAGTGTGCACAGGATATGAAAAATATTTGAACAATGTTACGAATAATATTATATGGGCTAAGAGTTTAATTGAAACTGAAGGAAACAGTTAGTTGATTATTGGAATTAGAACGGTTAACATAAACGAGAGTTTTGTGACGATCTAACCTATCTTACTAATGGTAAAGTTAAGTGGCGAACAGTACGTTACTGTGAAGTCGAGAGTGAATTATAAAATCCTTCCAGAACATATACATTGTGACAAAAACAATCAAGAAACACTAATTAACACTAAACAATACATTTCTACTCCGAAAAAACACCACAAAACACCAGAAAACTGTATAACACATTAACCAAATTAGTGTCGGAATTGGGAAAAGTGTTTTGACTTATAATTACACAGATATACTAAATACAACCCAGAATCACTACACCAGTCACTACACAACATTTAACAAGAGATTTGCAGACACAAGAACAGGAATACTGCCAGAAAATACATTATTTGGAACGCAGCAGGAACGAGCAATATTTTGATCAACCTGACGGCAGCCATCTTTCTTTGACGATCCCAGTGCCTTCTCCTAGTTCAGCACAGCTGTTTGGTGAAAACAATTATTTTATTTGCAAATTATTATTCAATGTTTATGTTTAGTAATAATTATTCATTTGATGTAACGTTATACTTTTAAATATTAGCCCGATTTCTCTGACATTGATAATAACTGGCTGTTTAAAGAACCCTATATAATTTTTATAATATACTTTGTAATTTTTTCGATATCCTGAGAATCGATATTAATCGATAAGAGTCAATATTGCTATTAATTAATAAAACATTAATACTTTTCAATACTTAATAGTTCTTTATTTCTTCAATAATACTAATTACCAATAATATAATTCTAATTGATAATCTACAAGGACTTTACCACCTATAAGTGAAGATAACCTAAAAAATAAAAAGGTAAACAAGTATCGATTGGTTTGAAGACAGTCTTATGAGTGGTGATAGCTTATTTAAAATATACTAAAACTTTAATAACAATTTTCAGAAGAGCATTACACTGTTTAAAACTTCACAGCCCTATATTAATTAATTGATCCTAATTAATTAATTAATAAAATTAAAAAAATTTTTTTAATTATTTTTTTTATAAACATAATTTTTTTTAAATTTCCTTCAAAACAATAAATTTTGTTTTGAAATTTTTGGCGAAGCTGAACATATATATTCCTTCATCAACTTTACGCTACTCGATCAGTCTTGCTACCATTGGGACTCGACCAGCTGGGAAACTTAAGGAAGTGTTTCAGGCCAGTAAGACGTCGAGAGCCACACCAATTAAACATATTACATCAACATACATTACAATTTACTTATTTGATTACAAATTGGCTAGTCCAAACAGTGGGGCTTGATTACATCGGAGTCTCATACTTCACAATCTATTATCAAAAACATACATTATTATTTATTATTTTTATTACAAATGTAATAATCACAATGTTAATTAGGAGTGTATTATTATGTATTATGTTTATTATGTATTAGTGTGGGAATTTAAACATGAATTGTATGTATGTATCACATGTTTTATAAGCGATTCCCTACATTTCGGGCGATCTCGGCCTTACCAACCCAGATCGTGGTTTTGGATGACAACTAGCTATGGGCAGCAATTGTTAAAACTGACCACAGTTGGTTGCCTTTGAAATTGGTCAAACCTAGAAATGTAATGGGGTTTAATAAGGGAATCTAAGATTATTTTGAACGCAGGCTATTTTCACCCAGACAGGGGTGTTAGACGTTAGGGGCATATATTAAGCTAATAAGTAGGGGTACTTACCCTGAAGTTTTGTAACGCTGAAGCAAGGATGGGAGTGAGAGAAAAGAAAAAAGTGCTTACTCCTTCCGCCTCAGTCCTTGTGGAGGCAACTGAACGCAACAGTTCAGGGGGGAAATAGTGTGTGTGGAGGAGTAAAGGGGATAAGTATTATTAACAGCGCCGGATCACTTACTGTTAATAATAATAATAATAGTAATTTTTTCTTCTTCTATGAAAAAGAAAATGTTTAAGAATTGTAGAAACGGAGAGATATAGATGAAATGTATTTGAGTAAATTTTGATAGTGTGTTTAAATATTGTGGAAGGTATTTGTAATATTGTAATGGGAAATGTCTATTTTAATTCTGATGGGGATAAGGGCAATAATTTTGATTTTGAAAAAGAGTTAACAAGAGAAGGGTATACAGAATGATTTTGAGGAAGTTTATAAATGTATCATGTTAGTTTAAGGATTCATATATACATCTGTTAAGAATAAAGAAAAACCAGTGCTTCTTAACACAAACCAGCGCACAACTAAGGGGAAACAGATCAGGTAGGGATATGGTATTATCCAAGGCCACTATTTGATATTTTTAATTTGATGTTTCACGTTTGGTGATGTTGTGACGGCGGTCCTGAGCTGGCCTGCACATCAGATCAGGAGCGTAAAGCACCCGATTGGCCTTATGGTGTTGGGATCTCGAAGGAGAAGTCCAGTAAGGTCATGCAGGTACTGTCACCATCATCGGACCAAGGGTGAGTGATTATAATTTTTTTTTATAAACAGTAAAGGGGTTGTGGCGACATATCCTAGCTGATCCCTTTAGAAAGTATGAGAGTGTCAATGAGAGTTTTTATGCTTCGGCCTAAAACCTCTCATTGACGGGGTTTTGTAACGGTACAAACTATTGGGGTTTATTTTTTCTTAAATAATTGTAAAATGTAATGGCCACTCAAGCTGAATAACATTTGAATCATAAACGCTGGACAGTTTTTTAACACCTTACAGTCAGTGCAGTAACAAGCCAAGCCGTACATAGGTGTTGTTGTTGCACAAAAGCCATTAACGAGTCTGGGAATGTGAACGTTAGCAGCGAGGGGAGCGTATTCACACATGGGTGTGCCACAGTGAACAGCTTGAAAAGCACGCACAAAACATTCTTTCTCGCCCAGTGTGCAGAAAACAAAGAGCAGTCGGCTATGAACATCCAACAAATACGGGCGCAATCAGTCTGCGCGTCCGCCGGCTCGGCGTAGTTTTCGTCGCGCCCGCAACTCAAATAAAATGTGATTTTAAAACCGAGTGTACAATTTAAAACGGAACATGATTATCCAGTGAGTAATTAAATAATTAAAGCAACAGTTTAGATAAACAAAGGTGCGACTAATATGTGCGGAGTGATGGAAGATACTACAGAACATTGGACTCTTTCGTAAAGCCAGATCAGTAACCAGAGTGGTATATCAACTTCAAATTATGTTTTTTTTAAAGTACACTATTTACCATTAAATGAAATTGAGATCTCAAATGGGTATGGGGTATATGTATGAATGCGAGCGTGAATAAAAATAATAAAAATGATAAAATAAGAATCGCTGGTTTGGGTTAATTAAATTTTAATGGTAGTTTTAAAATGTTATTTTATCTATATAAGAAAAATTAAGTTTTGTCTGAATAATTTTCATTTTGATATGCAAAAAAATTGTTAAGAATTATGGGATTTGAAAGAGATATAAAAAACAAGAAATGATCAATAAAATTTTAATTGCTTAGTAAAATAAGAAATGACTCGTTATTCAAATAACCAGTTCTGATTTTCCCGTTTGCTAATTCGAACCCTGGCGAGTGAAAATTCAGGTTGGCAGACAACAACATGGCGTCTACAGAGCCAGAATACATAATAAATAAACAAAACCTATTTATTAATTTATAAAAAGGTAAGTTTGTTAACATTATCACATGTTAAACTTTTTATTTTAAGCGTTTATTGGTGGGTAATCCCTATTATTATTTTTCTTTGTCACTTAGTTACTTTCATTATATTTCTCACTATCTCACTATCTTTACAAATTTTATTTATATCTAATAAGTTCCTGTCTTTTTCTAGATTTCTTACTTACATATACTACTAATTCGTGGGTTAGTGTATTTTTATTTAACGGTGTTTTATTAATTATGAATTACATTTGTCACTTAGACAATACTAATATTTCTTTTTATATTTGTTATTCATTGGTTTCGTTTCCTTTATGATATTTGATGGTATCATCTCCCCCTTCCCTATTCTACACTATTTGCCTGTGTTTTATCACCTTGGTTCACTTTATTTTCTTTATAGTTGGTTTGTTCCATTTTTAATTTCACTTTTCTTCTCCTTCACTTCCATCTTGTTTCACTTTATTTTGGTTATTATCTGGCCAATCTCTGGGGTTGGGTCAATGTCATTGTCTGTCAGTCTAGTTTGTATTTTTTATTTAATAATCACCTTTGGTTTACTATTCTTCCTCCTTCACTCTTAATTACATTTACGATTTTATTCTCTTTATTATTTATTTATCAAAATATATTATTTCTTAGCATTTCTTACATACTTATAGATATCAAATATGATCTGGATTTGGCGATGTTATATAATATAGGTAATAATATAATAATTCAAAGGTTTATTAGGGACAATATATGATTTCAGAATGTATGAATATAAAATTAAACCTCCGCTCAACAGTCCGTTAAGGACCAAGGCGTACCGCACGGCTTTTGTGTTAGTGTGACGGTGTATGGCTAGTACTACGCGCCACCAGCCGCTAGTTGCGGTATTCACAGCCAGGAGGCGGCGCTGTTATCTCAGCGCCTACTCAGTTTGCCTCACGACGCTGAGTGCACGCCGTACGGAACCTCCGCCGGGAATTGAACCCGGGACCACGAGCGCATCAATCGCCCGCGTTAGCCACTAGACCACCTGGAGGCTCATGTATGAATATAGGAAACAGAATGAATGTATTCTTTTAGGCAGGAAAAGATAAATTAGAGTAAAAAACAATAACCGAAAAACAGATTCACTCAGAAAGAAAACATATTTCAATATGTTTCACATAAATTGAATATATGAAATCCAATGGTTGTTTGATAAATCCGTGCTTAAACAATGAAGGTGTCAGTGCACTGACATTATCATTACTCTCACATCTAATTTGCTTCAAAGGCATACACATCAAATTATAAAATTGTTAGTTTGTGACTGGGAGCTGTTTTACCCAGTCAGCTCTTGTTATGGCTCATGCAATGGACATTTTTTTCATGTTTTGATAGAACATTACTTTTAAGAGGGCAGAAACTAAATTCAGGTTTTATATGGTGAGTCTGTACCATTGCTTAGAATGATTTATTAGCTATTTGCTGATTTCTGTTGCGGTGGAACAAGCAAACCACATCTCTAAACAACCTTCTGAAATCGCTATGCCAGAAATTATTGGGAAAAATCCACGATATGGTGGCAAAGAATAAATATACAAGATATTTCTGGAACTGTCAGAGCACATTTGAAACATTTTCATGAATATTTTGATATGAGAATGCTATAGGCAATGTGGGTTCTGTGTTCGCAACCAATCAATCAAAACTATAAACGAGTTAAAGTTGGCAGTTTGAGCCGATGCGACTTTGTTATGGAAGTACTGTATATGCATGGCTTCTGTCTAGTGGTGAGGAGCATTGAGAATCACATGCTCTTATAGAGCCATGTCAGAGCTGGCAGTTCTGGTAGTGGTCAGCGTCATCCTGGTAGACCTTTTGGCATAGGAGCGCAAATTTATCTTCATCCGCAGTGGAGATCTTGGCAGAGTAAAGGCAATTGTCCAGGCCTGTGCTCATATTATGGTTTTATGGCAGCAGAGGTGGGATGACAACACCACAGGACGGCAAGACTCATCAGGAACTTTGGATCATGGATGGAGCACAACCATGGTGAGGTAAATTTTTCCTCACACTGTTCCTGCCAGGCTGCTGATATTTTTGTGTGTATCTCCCTAGATGGGAAGGGTGGCATCCCCTCAATGCTGGTACTGCACATCACAGACAGACAGTGATTTTCACACTTGTTTTGAGTGCTTATGTTTTGAGGATGACCATCCGAACCTCAGCTCAAGGATCAGAATTCTCAGTCCTGACGGCATTGTTGGGAAGACAATTGGGAAGCAATCACAGGGTACTTAAAGTGCATCCTGCATCATAAGAAAGATGAGGGATAATTGTCCAACCCATGATAGTAAGAAGGAAGCAGTCTTCTTGTAAGCTATATTAAATAGGTATTATTTTAGTAGTGACAAGAATCAACAAATGACGAAAGTGTTCAGTCAATAATTAGACACAATTTTATATAACATTTGTGTCCATGTTTTCACAGAATTTATTCTCAACATCGGGATTTGTATGTGTGTAATAAAGAAGTAATTAATAAGATTGATCATATAATGAATGGTTTTTGTGAGCGTATATGTTACATTTAGTATACTAATAAATTTACACAATATTACTATTCTTATATTAATTAGATATAATTATAATATTCTATAATAATTAATACTTATTATATATTTATGACTTATTTCTGTATCATCTGCATACAGGTTCTGGTGTTGACAATAAATTTTGTCAATAAAAATGTTATATAAACATGAATAATCATTGTCCAAACCTCACAAAACTTTCATTACTAGAAATTATCAAAACTTTTTGTCAATGTTCACTCTATACATAACTAAAACATACAACTTCAAAATTTTGTTAGATAAAGAATTATTAGTAAATTTATTATTGACAAAATTATTAGTAAAGAATTCCACAATTTCCTTAAATTTAGTTAAAATTAATTAGAAAAACAATCATTTCTGTATGCAAGTGATTTTTTTTTTCTTTTATGTCTGCAACATTTTTTCTTTTATGTCATATTGTGTAACATCAGAGACTGATTGTATCAACTACAATTTTGATTTGAATAATTCCAGTTACTGTTTGTTTTATAAATCAGCTGTTTTGACAGTTATGTTAAAAATACATTTTTGTATGATTTTACTGAATAACAGTACCATTAATATTTAAAATTTTAAATAAATCATCTTGTGTAGTTTATACTCGAATTTTATTTTGATTAATGGACTCTTTTTATTAATGACTTAATTTATTAATTGTATTAGTTGTAAAACATATACTAAACAGCACAGTATTCATATAATAATTGTTTGACAATACATGATAAAAATTAAATCTTCTCATACACACATCTGATTTAAAACAAAAACCAAATACTCACCAGCCACAAATAAGTTTAGGTGTTTCTGATCAATGCCTGCTTCATTTTCAGCCCGACAACTATACTGGCCTTCATCTGTTTTGTTTACTGTGAGCCTAGAAAGTTTTAACAGAATTGAATTCCATTAACGTTAATTTATATTTTAAAAAAATCATTATACATAAGAAACTGTCTATATTAATATTATGAATATAACCATTGTTACATTTATTATAGTGTAGAAATTATTATGGTCAAGTGAATTAAAAATTTTTTACCATATTATAGGAACGTATTTTACTTTTTTGCCATCCTCTGTCATTATCATTCAATTATATCACAGCACCGCTGTACAGGGGTTGTGACAAAAACTGTTAGGACTGGTACATTTAGAACTTTGAGGACCCTCTCAACCCCTTACCCTAAGGCCTTTATTACACTACACAACTGATAGGAAAAAAAGTTGTGGAGCATTGGTTTAAATGTAGCGTATTACACTTACTGCAATTGGTTGCACAGCTTGCAATCGATTGCAAAACAGTTGCAAGCCTTGCTACTGCTTGTGCAACTTTTAGTTTCATGCACTTGCTGTGGGGCAATGATTCAAATGTAGCCTATTACACTATGCAACCGACTGCATGCAACTCTGCTGCATGCGCATTCTGTAGACAACAAAGAAATTTCATGATATGGGACTGACACAACACATATACTTTTTTCCAAACTACCAATGTCTCCAAAATAAAAAGGGGGATTTTATTGAAACAAAAACCAATATTAAATTTATAATTTTTTCTAGTTTTCACTCACTGACACCATATAACTATCTCTTATAGAACAAAAGTTTCTCATATAAACAAAAGTTTATGTCAAAAATTTCACTACATGTAAATTAACAAAAATTTCATGACATGGGACCGTTTTAAATATCTGGTCTCAAAAATTATTAAAGTTATTGATTCAAATTTATGTCTAAAACCATGGTCAAACTTCAAGGGACAGGGTGGTGAAAGAATTTTTGTATCGGATCAGTGGTTTCTGGTTAACCAGACAACGATACAAACAAATTTTACCTCTTTATAACAATAGTATAGACACCATGTTTATTCTGCAACTGATTGCAGAGCAGTTGCAGCCTGTTTTTACTACCGTACAACTAGTTTCATGAAGGTTTGAAATCAGTTGCATAGTGTAATAGAGGCCAAATCCTCCAACTCTCTCTTATAAGGATTGCTAGAGAAAGGAGTGACTAAAATATATGATAATATCATACAATATATTGTATTATTAAATCACAAGTAAACTGATTTAAAAAGTATTTTTGATTTTGGCAACAGGAATTATCAAAATAATTCGACTCTAAAAATAAACATTGATAGATTTCAATGATTTGGTATAATACTACAAAAGGTTTCTCATTTTAATTATAACAAGGTCTTTATTTACATGATTGATATCAATTTTTTGTAAAATTTGTTTTGGGGAGAAAAGAGTTAAACTACTTAAGCAGCCTAATGATGCCATAGCTCACAGATAGTTTTTCTATTG
This sequence comes from Magicicada septendecula, assembly GCA_034769895.1. Classification (NCBI taxonomy): domain Eukaryota; kingdom Metazoa; phylum Arthropoda; class Insecta; order Hemiptera; family Cicadidae; genus Magicicada; species Magicicada septendecula. The sequence goes on from CM068368.1 coordinate 848,873,657, forward strand.
GCAAGCTTGTTCTCCTTCAGAAACAGAAATTAGAAATGTGTAAAAACCTTTGAATGCTGTGCAAACCTCTGGAAAAACCTCTGTGCTATCTGTCTTCTAGCTGAAACTTGAAGGTTGTTTTTAAAATATCAATTGGGCTATTCACAAGAGTCCAAGAGCTTACAAATGTTGCTTAAGCTTACAAAATAATCAGTTAAGTATAAACACTTAAAGGTCTACTATACTTACTTTATTTTAGATGAATGAAATGGTAAACGTTGTTGATCATGGTACCAAGTAATGTTAGCTGGAGGATAAGCTTCCACATCGCAGTTCAACGTAACCTCTTCGTTATTTGTCACATTCACAGCATCTTTCCAATTTGAGATGACTGGGGGAGCTTCAGTAACAGTGGTACATGTATTGTTTATATAGAAGTAAGTGCACATTTATGTGGAAGAACAGTAGTTGAGCGTTTGTCATAGACAGACATACACATAAACTAAATACTAAAATATTTATTACAAGGTTACTTTTACCTAATGAACATAGGATCAAGATATCTATGACACTTGTCCAGCATTAGTTGCTATTCTGTTACAAATGTGCTTTTGTCAGCGTGTTTTGGTTGTTAAGCCATTTTCTTAAAGAATAACTCATTGATTGTCCAAACTGTGCACTTTTAATTATCTTTGGTGTGATACGAGTTTTCAATATGACAGAGATTTACATAATAAGCTCAGTAAGTATAAGTTTATGTGTGGCGTTTTGTGATAAGGAGAGGTTTCAGTGGAAAAACAACAAAGTGGACTCAATTAAAATTTTACTCAGTTACAGCAATCATAATTCTACTACTCGGTAGTAAATCTTGGATTATGATGGCAGAGAGACGTTGTATCCAAGAAAAGAAAAGAAGTTTCTGTGAGCTGTCAAAGGCTGCACAAGAGCAGATAGCAAAATGAAAATATCCAAAAAGAACTTAGAATAGTTTCTATTCAGAATAAAATCTATGAATATAATTGTACATGGAAAACCATCTGAACAGAATATTGGGTTGACAAGACCACCAAACTAATTTACCACAGGCACAGATACAGAAGTGTGGAAGATCAGGGAAGTGGTAGAAGTAGTAATTAATGCTTTAACAGGACTATTATCCTTGATGGTAAAGAAGAAAAAGAAGAAGACTATTTTCAAATTTTTGAAGTTAGTGATTTTTTAAAAAACTGAAACAATCTGTGAAGAACATTATAGCAGAATAGCTGAACAAATGAAGCAAGTCTCAGTTTTAACTTGACTGTTTGGCATTTGGCTATCTATCTATTTAGGGCATCTCTCGCAATAACTTTTTAATGCATCAATTGATTTTCAAAAGACTTGGCATGCAAATCCATATTTTTACCCTACAGAACACCATTGTTTTTAGATTGATCTCCCTCAAAAATCAGGAGGCTGGAGGCAAAAATATGAGGGGATCACAATTTTTAAAAAATCACAAAAGTCCATGTAGTATATGAAATTAAAGAAAATTTTAACCAAAATATGAATTTATTGTTCATTTTTGCAATTTAAGGATTATGGGATGCTGAGTGACAAAAATTGGGTAAAATTGTTGATGAAATCTCAAAAATTCATGTGGGGTATCAATTTAAAAACAATTTTAATTAACATCTGAAAGTCGTGTTGTTTTGGAAATTTCAATATTTTGGGGCTCCAAGGTCCAAAAAAGAGATGAAAATTTTTACCAATAAAAGTTAGTGATTGAGTCAGTAGTGATATGTTTATAAGTAGAAAAAAAATGTGTTCTGAACCTGCTCGGGGCTTATTTGGAACAAAATTTGAGTTTACAGCACTATTACAAACAGGGATGCTTTTAGAACAGACAACAGATTATAAACAGGCAGACAGATTTACAAATTTGCAACTAAAGAAAACGGCAACAGTCTTATAACAGGCTGAGTTTGCCATAAACTACAAATCCTTTAATATTTACTGCCCATCAAATGACTGGTTAGTTTGGAACAAGTATGGAACCACACATTTTGACCAAATACACGCTGACAAAATACATGTCCGAACCACTTTAGAACTTGGAGCTTAGATTAAGAAGTAAATTATTCATAACATATTATTACCAGCATCATATTAACACAGAACTAGAATATGAACTAAGACAATGTAATTTGTGAATTAAGATATAGAGATGACTCAATTAAAATACATTTTATGAAGTATAATAAAAGAAAACTAAGACTATTTTAACAGTACATAAATTTATACTACATTGCAAGCATATTACCTATTCATGCATTTCTTACCGTCTACATGCCTTTCATATGTTAGTTTGACACAACAGCAGAAAGAACATTAACATGAATCTACTACTACAACCACTGAGTGATGGCTGGTGCTATGGTTTGAAGCGGTACTTCAGTGTTTAAAATTAATTTGTCCCTAGTTCGGACGCCAACTGTAGCGGTTCAGTGTTTAAACAATAAATAATTATTTATCAAATAAATTTGTCCCTAGTTCGGACGCCAACTGGAGCGGTTCAGTGTTTAAAATTGTGTAATAATTGACTTTACGAGTTAAAGGTTAACCAAGGATATCGTTTAGTGTACTTGGCAGAGAATAATAGGCAAATACAATTAAACAAAATACATATTCATAAAGTCAAAATAAAATATTCTTTTATTTTCCTTTAACCTAACATTTTCTCTAAATGAAAACATCTATTCTGCCATGAGGCGCAATTGATAAAAACAAGTTACAAGTAATTATTACCATTAACATTTTACTCTCTCGTAAAAAATAGATTATACTAAATCATCAGTTTAACTATATATGTATTTGATCGCAAACCCAACACTTCTTAAATATGTATTCTCTATTCACACAACCACACACACTTTCATACGGTACATTTTTTATATTCCCCTCTTTGAGCTCATTTTATAATTCGTAAAATTGCCAGCTTTTATTGATTCTAGTATGATTTACTTCCCTGTCATGATCCGTAGAGGTACATTCATGGGATGTCTCCTCGTGCACGCGCACTATCTAGATGTCTCCTTGTTTTCACCTTTTTATTTTACCGCCGAACTGTCATTTTCCTTCAATTTGTCACTGTTATTTATCTACCAAATCATAATATTGTTTCTTAGATTTAATATGTAAAATTTCACATTTTGTGATGTGCGGGCGCCCGCGATTTAGTTCCGGCACTTTTACGGCTGTACAGCACGAAGGAAGATGGTCAACTGGGACTTCGTAAAGATGACGATTCTTAATTTGGCGAACGATCACTTGATCTGGTTTCATTGTTCTTTTTATGTTTCAACACCAATTTTGACGGGTGTTTAATTTGGATCTACATTCCAGCGGTGACAGATCGCTGGGATCGGCTCTGACGTCAGATGTTTTGCTCGCCGTTTACATAGGTCAAAGTTCGTTCAGCTAAAAATAGCTGCTACTCTGTCGTTTCGCTGTTGACCTTGACAGGAATTAACTCACACTGAATACGTTGTTTCTTGTTCCCAAATAAAATTTACCCTTATAATTTGTTTTTGTTTATGTTCCCCAAAATATTCTTAGGGGGGCTTTAAGGTCCCGTTACAGGTTACAGCATTGCACAACCACCAATATAGAATAACTGAACTACAAAATAATATACTAAAACATTAAGCAGCTAAAAGTATCATAAATTTCAACAGAGAGCGTATTAGATCCTACGCGGTAATGTTCGCGTACAATTCAAATGTGGCTCACAGGCTGGTGGTTGAAGGCCGTTTACAACTTGAACAGTATATGGCAGAGCTTACTACACAAACATATGGGAGGACGTGCGCTACTCTTCACAAATGCCCTATGTTCCCGAAGTTAGCTACGCGGTTGCAAAACGTTCTGCAACGCTCCACTAGTAGCGCTGTAGAGCAACTTTGTGTCATGAAATCAGCACAGCCTTTTTGATTTATAAGTTATATCAGGTTTAGTGTTTACGTTGGTTCAAGATAAACATTATCTGTTGTTTGAGGTTATACAATTATAGTAATAATTTTGTATAACTGTGATTATGATAGTTTAATGTCTTTTAACCGATCTCTCATCCACTCAACCAACTACTGCAACCACCAAAATTTGGAACCACCAGCCACCACTGTGTTATACTAACAGCATTGAACAATCATAATTAACAGAAACTGAACTAAGTAAATTTAAAATTATATTAATTTCCATGAAGTTGTTGGAAGAGATGACATTCATGTGATTAGAGTAGAAAATAGAGGAATTGACAATGAGTGGAATATATCTATAAAATCTAATATTTGTAGATATTAAGGGATTGTTGAGTGAAAATACAGTCAAGTTGAAGAACATGGTGAAGACGTGTTAACTCATCTTTGTCATTGGTTTCTCAGCTTTACCACCGAGAATACGATATCATAGACTGGGTGAAATGTTTGGTGTTAACAATAATATTAATAATATGTATTGTACTTTTTTGATTATAGTACACTAATTTTTAGACAAAAAGAAATCCTGATATGTTTTTGTCAACACTTATATCTAAAAATTAGTGTTTCATAATCAGAAAAGTGCAATACATATTATTAATACTTGGATACATTGTGGATAACAAAATATTATGCCCTACCCAGATACATAGCCTTATATACAATTGTATACAAGACGTGTAGATATAATACAAACACCCAAAATTTGAAACCAACCACCAAACAGAAAGTCTACTACTATCATGAGCATGCTACTAAACAACTGACATTATTAAATTGTTGACTACTTCACATATTAATATTTAAATTAGACAGCCAAGTTAAAAAAAAAATTATAACTCATAGATAAACATACAATACAAATAATATATGCAGACACAATTTTAGTAAAGATGTTCTTAAAATAGAAGGCTTCAGGAATTGACAAATCATGAAGCAAACACCTTTACAGATTTCATAATGAGGAGAATCATTTTAAAGGAGAGAATCCCATAAAGGAGACTTGTAGAGAGGATGAAGCATTAGAAGGAACCAAGGAACCAATAAAAGGGGGATTTCAGGTAAGTGGTTTCTGTAGGAGCATGAGAGTGTAATTCAAATTGTTGTTAACAGTGGCGTGGCATGGGTACATAACAGGTGTTGCCGGTTGTGATAGGCCTAAAACTTAGCCTAAAAATTAATTCAGATTTTTCCTAGTACTAAGGGTTCTTTTTAGAGCCAAAGTATTCCATTTAGAGCTAAAATATCTTTTTATAGTATTTTCTATCTTTCTCTGGCAGAAAAAGAGGGTCCCGGTTCAATGGGATCTGACTCCACTATACTTACACAGAATAAATGAGGACACAAATAAATCGAATTAATAATAATAAAGACAAACAGAGAAACACATAACAAAATGAACAAAACATAAATAGGTAGGTAGTAACTGCTGCAAGTTGGTTCTGAAACGAACACAGCTGTTAACTGAGTGTTTTGCCATACATACAGTGACAACACATTGGGTGGATGAATGTGTCCCTATCCCGTTTGGACTATTACAAGGTCAATGACCACATGCAGTAAAACAATGCCAATGTCTTAGCCGGTAACACAAGACGGTGCAAGAGCAAATCAGTTCGAAAGCAGTGCTATGCTTTTCTTCAAGTTTCCCTACTAATATTGTTCTGATTTCAAATTATTCAATGACTAAGCTATTTATTCTGTGATATAATTAATATTATTTTCTTTCATTTCCAGGACTGTTGCCGCCGGCAACAGCAGTTACATGGATGCCACGCTACTGGTTGTTAATGTAGTTTTGTAAGTTACTCACAAAACACATCAAGTTCCACAGTTCTTGTAGCAGTTCCAGCTTCATTTGTAGCTACACAAACGTACTTTCCATTGTCATCTTTCTTTGCGCTCACTATTCTGAGTTCATCCTTTACTTGTTGAGACCTAACATATCAGAACATCAAAACTCAGTATGGACATTTTAATAGTAGTGATATAGAAATATAAAATCAATTTAACCAAGATACATTTTGTACATTTTTCTATATCTTAAAATTTCTGGAGGCAATTCTAACCAGCTACCTCCTTGAGAAACTGCTACTGGGTGAAATATTAACTTACTTTGGTATAGGGTGGCCATCCTTTAGCCAAGATATTTCTGGTAAAGGGTCTCCTTGTACTGGACACTTGAGGATTACGTCGTCACCCAATATAGCTTTCTTCACTGGTTGCTCATTAATTTCGTCTACTACAAATTTTGGTGGCACTACAAGAGAAACATTTAAATAACTTACACAAAAATGCATTATGACAGTTCAATAATTTTTTTCTTTTTGCCTATTCAGTGACACGTAAAATCAGATATCTGTATTCTTTGATAATTTAGATAGCTAGATATAGACAGATGTATGTTTTATTTCCATAAAAAATATACACACTTTTGTTATACTTTCAATAGGAATTACTTCACCAGCCACCATATACAGTTTTAATATTAAGTAAATTATTTTTGTAAGTACGGTACCTAACTCTTAAACATTTCTTGCAGTTTTCTGTAGAGCGAAATGTTTTTCAAATATTAACTACTTCTGCTAGTGAAATTGTTATTGTATTTTCTCCTGATGCGTATCATGAGAGGATTATAAATTTATAATTTTGTTTTATTTTGCTTTGTATTGGCCATCTGAGGACTACATGCCAATTTCAATACTTTATTCCTTGTTCTTTTCCTTTTCTCCAGTATTCTTTCATCTTTTCACTATATCTCTTCTTCATCTCTTTGACTCATTTTGAAGCTGCGTTTTTCTCTCTCTTACTCTCTTTTTTAACACTTTTGCCCCCAAAACTTCTCTATCAATTGCTTCTTCTGCGTTTATAATTATTATAAATTTATAAGTTTAATGAAAAAAGTTGTGTTAGTGGTTATAATCACAAACAGAATTATTACTGTTGCACACCACTATAGAAAAATTATTCCGATTACCGCTTTCAAGCTTCTCAGCTCATCGTCAGATCGGCACTAACAAGAAGAAAGTAAAAACCAAACCCTTCACCCCCCCTCCGGCCACACACAACAAGCTATAATTCAAATGTCCCTTCCCTACCTCCGAGCCCTGTCACCCCGTCTATACAGTTACATATTTTTCTAGCACATTCCTTGTGTTTATGTGTTTTGTGTGTGTGTGTGTGTGTACATTCTTTTTAAAACCTACCGCCTTTCTCATTCACACTTGTAGGCACGGTCACTCACCCTTATTTTAAAAACTTCCAATAGTCCTATGCAATTTAATTCTTAATGTTATCTATCCGTCCTCTTTAATTTCTTTTATCTATCTTTTAGCTATCTCTTGTTATCTATCTTTTACTTTTTAATTATATTATAAAACATTTCTTCATTATCAAATTTAGTTTTAGTATTCATTAAGTTGTCTAACCCTTTTTCTCTTTCTTTCAATATTTCTAACTCCTCCCTAAGCTTCCTTTCAACTGTATTATTTACTACTTTTAAAATTTCATAATCTTCCAAAGGATTCACAAACTTATGGTTCTCTTCTATGAAATGTCTTGCATATAAGGAATTCGTTGTTCTATTACCCTCTCCACGTTTGTGGTCAGACAACCTGCATACGAATTTCCGTCCTGTCTCACCTAGGTATACTTTGTTCCAATCCTTACATTTTAATTTATAAATTCCGCTTCTCTGTAATACTGGGATTTTTTCTATATTTTTATTCCTTATTTTATCAAATACCGTTTCACATTTTTTAATAGCTATATCTACTCCACATTTATTAAAACATTTTATAATTTTCCTAGTATGTGATCCTATGTATGTCAATGACCCTGCATAATTCTTTTGTTCTGGTTCTATTTTAGCTTTTTGTATGTTAATACTTTTCATAACTTTATCCACTATGTTGGTGTTATAATTATTATTCCTTACAATTCCCTTTATCGTTTTTAACTCCCTATCTTTGTTTCTGTCTCTTTTAACAACTTCTGGGCTCTATAACAAAATGAATTGATTTCCGCCATTTTATATCTATAAAGGTGATAAGACTCTCTTGGTATAATTATATCAGAATACGATTCTTTCCTAAATATCCCAAAATGTAGTTTTTCATTATTTTTAATTTCTATGTTTAAATCTACTGTAAGTAATTTATTTTCTTATCTCCTATTTCTTCTTTAAACTGTAAGTTTTTATCTTTATTATTTACCTCATTTATAAACACATGCACTTCTTTTTACTTTCTTTTTGTTAATGCCGATCTGACGATGAGCTGAGAAGGTTGAAAGCGCTAATCGGAATAATTTCTCTACAGTGGTGTGCAACAGTAATAATTCTGTTTATAAATTTATAATTTATTATAATTTATAATTATTTAAATATTATAATAAATAATAAATTATAATTTATAATCCTCTGATGATACTGATGTGATCAGTGAAACGTGCTTCAGGAGAAAATTCTTGCAGAAGTAGTTAATATTTGAAGAACATTCACATAATTAAGTAAATATATATTCGCTTTTTACAGCCGAGAACTTGAAGTGCTTTTGTCCTTACTGCATGTACACCAAGGTGTGTGTGTGTGTACACATATACAATATTAGCAACACACAGACATGCACTTTAGTGCCAGGCAACTACAGATGTATTAAGGAGCAACAACACTAATTAGTTTGCTACCATCTTGTTAGAAGGGACTAACCAGGTAAGAGCAAAATTATTTAATCACACAAAGTCTTAAAAAACTAGTTAAACCACTGGCTGGAGACGTAGTACCAGTACCATATTTACCCACAACAAAATTGTTCTAATCCTTTGGAAAAAATCGGTTATATGAAAAAAATGTATTTTTTATCTTCAAATGTTGTACAGAATTTTATCGTTTATTGCAACTGGAGTAATTTTTAATTACTAACATAAAAATTCACATTATTTGATTGGTACAATGATGAGATCTTCCAAGTGTTAACATATTGGTGAACTTAAAAGTGCACATGTAAATAATTAAAATTAACCCAATCATTACAGTAATTATTCTTAACTGTAATTAACAATGTGCACTATATTTTTTTACATGAAAGCTGTTATTAACGCTTTCAACCCTGGCCATTTCAGCATAGGCATGTTGCAGCAGCCTGGCTGTTTTCCACATTTTTCCCTATTTTTTTTTATAGTAAGATTTGTTAAGAACAACATAAATTATATGCCAAATTAAAGATTGGACCTTCTATTTTCATAAAATGGTTTACTATTGATTTCTTCTGTAGGTGAAATTAATTTTTAGTATCTAGAGCAGAAGCTTGTTTTTGAAAAATAAAAAAACATTTTAAGGTATTTTCACATAATAAATGGTTTTTTATTTGTAACTACTGTACAAAAATGACTTTTCTTACAATATTAAGGCATAGAACATAGTAAAAATCAGTTTATTTGGAATAATCTGCTTTTGTACGGTACAAAATGAAACAGTCAGGGTAACACAAACCGACATTGCAAGTTTCACAATAGTCAGAAAATCACAGAGCAAAAAACTGATTTGTGCTGCTATCTGTGTATTCAGTTGACAACTAGAAAGTCCAGTCTACAAGCACAAACAACAGGAGCCTGTAAATGTCTCGTACAAATGCTGTTAAATGTGTGTGAATTGACAAAGATAAAATTTACGGGCATCGGGTTTTTGAACAAAATCATGCACCTGTAAATTTTACGGGCATCAGGTGGGAAGTGTTAACAGGATATTTCTACAGTTCATATTCTGGGCAAAAACAATTTTTTTTACATAGGCAGTGCCATACACACGCACACACACACACTCTCTCTCTCTCTCTCTCTCTCTCTCTCTCTCTCTCAACAAAAATATTACTTAATACTTACAGTAAACATAAAGATTCAGATGTTTGCTGACCATTCCTGCATCATTTTCTGCCACACAACTGTACTGTCCTTCGCTGGTCTTGTTGGCAGGAAATCTGTATCATTACAAAGCATTATTGCAAACTGTACATGAAAATAACTGGTTCCAATTACTGACCTATCCAATACTGAAGACCATCATCAGTTCTAAACTATTAAATTTAATTGAGTAGGACAACTGTCGCATACACAGTGAAAATACAGTTGAGAGTTGTATAGAGCTACTATAGAGTATAGAGAAAGATGACAGTACTGCGATATTTTTGCCAAACACACTAATGTTTTCAATCAAACTTATTGTTAAATATATTGTCCTGGTAAAAACTATATCTCAAGCTTAATAATTTGTATAATTCTTGGATTTAGTTGTCCGCGTTATGTGTTACTGGTAGTCTATCTCAATCCACTGAAGAAGGCGCACATCACGTGGAAATGTGTACGGGAGAAAACAAGTAAGTTTCACAAGTGAAAGTTCAATATTCTATATTAATTTAGTACTGTGAAAAAAGAAGATGAACCATCAAAACAATTAGTGTTAGTGTTTGATTTTTGCAAATCTTAATTTTTGTAGTGAGGTGATGAGGGGCACAATTTAAAAAGTAGTAGTAAATTTTTGTAATAATTAGGTTTTTCTTTTTACATATTTTTTTTGGTAATTTATCTTTGGATCCAAGAGGTTCCACCTGAAATCAAGCCCTGAATTTAATAATTCTTAAATTCTAAACAACAGTTCCTAAACAATGATCCTAAAACAACAGTACAATCAGAATTTTTCTTATGATGTTTAATAACTTTCAAAGCTATAACTTTTTAAGCCCGTTTTATCTTTCATATAGATATTATTTCTCCCCAAAGGAAATTGTAAAGTGTATGTATGCTAGAGGCATATGATATTAATTAAATTTAAAAACATTTTACAACTTAAATGTGCAACTGAACACACACTTAGCCACATAGTATCTCAGTGGATAGTTATATTGAACTTGCAGACTTGTTTTTTCTACTGTATATGCTTTTATGGGGTTAAGAAACCTGACAGGGCCATCTAGTCAGACTGCTTGCTTTAGTCGTAAACGTTCACATTTATGACCTTAAAAGGGTTGCTTATTGTTCCAAAATACAATGACTGCAGGTATAACAGGTAAAATTTAGAATGGGCCTGTGAAATTGTTTGAGGTACATTTTAAAATAAAATGAGTGTACTCGGATTGAACAGTAACTGTTGTATTACTGTTTGTCCTAACAAAATAAGACTAATGTCTTTAATTACTTACCATATATTTTTCTTAACCTCTTCTGTAGAATGCATCTCTACCCGCTTAAGATAATATGGAAAGATACTGGGTTCCACCGACACCCAACGAATCTTACTTAGTCGCCCGCGATTGTATTTCTGTTTACCAAATGCACTTTCATCAACTTCGACAGTTTGCCCTACATCCCCAATTTTACAAGCATTTTCAGTCAGCAACACAACAAGAATTTCTCTGAAAGAATGTATTCATTTTCTTACCGTTAGTTGTGACAACCAGACTCTCTCACAATGAATACTTCAAAATCCATGTAATTAAAACGGACAACAAGGTGACGGGAAGAACGCATGAAGTATGAAGTCCAAAGATAGTACTCACCCATACATGTTTTTTTACTCGACAGTTGCGCCACATCTATAAATCAAATTTCCATTTTGGCCATAATTAATATGCATGTTTCCTCCACACTACACAGTTAGTTGATTTTTTCACAAGCTTCCAGTCTTCAGCACAGTTTTTAAGGCATCTCTTTAGTATATAATTTTTCAATGAATCTATACTGTTGAAATCCATCTTGCTGTTCAGTTTACCGCTTAAAATGTTATGTAACAAAACGCACTGGTGCTGGATTACACACTGTAGTTTTAATGCTCTACGCTTCAAGAAAACATGATGTTGATAGAACACTGACACCGTCTAAATGAAATGGCCTTTAAGAAACCAGATGGGACCACATTGGTTGGGGATTTCCTTAAATATGTATAAATAGACGACTTGCTTAGGTGCAATGAAAGTAAACAACAGGTGACCATTTCGAAGGCTGTTAATGTAGTAGGCAGGTAGTCTGATATGATGGCCCCATCAGGTTTCCAAAACCCCTTATTTGTTACCTTCTGAAAAGAGTAATATAATATTACACATACTTGCTGGTTATACATTTCATACTTCAGTCTACTGCACTTTAAAGATTGTGTGTGTGTGTATTTGCTTATATGGTGCAAAAGATTACACTTAACTATTAACTGAACTCGTGCATAATATCTGTTACCTAACTTTACTAGTAGTATAAGGTAATGGCAGTTGTTCCCGAAACCAAGAAATTTTTGCTGGTGGATCAGCTTCTACTCGACAGTCAAGTTCAGCCTCGTTGCCGCTAGTTACATTGACTGTACTATCCCACTCAGTAATTGTTGGAGGCACTAGAAAATTTGCAAATATTAATTGACAGGTTTTCTATACTTCAGTTGAAATTTATAATTTATAATTTCTTAAATCTAAAGTATCCCATTTTTTAATAAGTTTAGTTATTTGAAAACATTTGAAATATTGTTTACTGGCTAATGTGTCATTGACATTTATAGGCTTGCACCCTTGAAGGTATAAAAACTCTTGAATTTCGTTGTCCATGATGTGTATGTTGATTAACAAAATATAATTAAATCACTGCCAACTCGGAACACAAAGTTTTTTATGGGTAAGAACGTAAAAGTTTTACCTTTACGTAAAATTGCAACAAATTCTACATAGGCCAGACAGGACATAGTTTCAAACAAAGATACATTGAACACACAAAGGCACTACACTCCACTACTGAATCCACGTTTGCAAATCACTCATTGAAGCAAACCACACATACAAAAATATCGACAATAAAATGGATATTCTACACGTACACACAAAAGGCCGAAATCTAGACACTCTTGAACAACTGGAAATATAGAAACACACAAAAACACATAAAAATGACATACTAAACGAACAGACACAATTCAAATCACACGCATTATTCGAACATATCACACCTCACACACACAATATCGATCCTTCAAAAGTCGACGCCGTCACCAAGAACAAGACGGACAGCGCTCCCAGTGGCAGCCTCTGACGAAGCTTATAATCAGCGAAAACTGGTTCAGGCTATAAGGTAAAGCTTTTACATTTTTACCCATAAAAAACTTTGTGTTCCGAGTTGGTAGTGATTATATTAAATTATATATATAATATATATTAATTATATTTAAGTATAAACACATTTTTTTCTTTAGTACAGTATAGTCATCAGCACTAGTTTATTGCAGTGGCGATTCCTGACCTGATGGGTAGGGCAAGCATCAACCCAGGACACACTGCAGGGGCCTAACCTCAAACAGCGACAATCAAAACAATAAATATGAGAAAAAACTCGCTCCATTTTCACCGAGCCAGTACACTGCTAGCCAGTGGCGGCTGGTGGTTGAAAAATTTGGGGGTTGCAAATGGGTTGGATGGAATAAAATTGTCTTATTCTCTGAATAGAAAATGTCCAAGTCTCCTCTCCTCCAAACAATACACAAGGAAAGCAAAATACTGCAATTTTAGTATCACACTTACGTAACCACGAATATTTATTGCATAAATCTTTTTTAAATATACGATTTAATATTCTGTTACCTGATTTTACACTTTGATTAAAATTTGAAAGGTCTGGTGTAGGCCTACCTACTCTCTTAATTTCAATTTTTTCCTCAATATGACCTAAACTGAATGCTGTTTTTGTTAAGTTTTCGACAGAATTCATTGCGTCCTACCAGTTAAATATAAAAATATCTTACACTATGACACCTTAATCCTTTATATGTAGACTACTATTATTTACATTTGACGATGAATTGGATTGACACTAACAACGAACTTACAAATTCCAAACTGGCGCATTATGTGTTATTTACCAACAGACTGGTGGCGCTGTGACGTACAAGCGGGGTTTGCAGTCCCTAATCACACCAAGCAAGTCTATACTGCTGTAATAGGAACAACTGAGTCTAGTCAGCCAGAGCACTACTCCATTATATTTCCCCATATTGTAATTCCCCATACAAAGCGCATCACAGTTGGTGTATACACCATGTGACGCATACACCATGTGTTACAGCGCAAGAGCGTGTACGGTTTTTAGTATTCCTCTGTGCTTTTCAATTGGCAAACGATTAATTACAATGATTTAGCATCAAAACGCTATTATTAGTTATTGTTTTATTCATAATTCTATAATTTAAAATACAATTCGGGAATTATTGGTGGTTGTACAACCGTGCAACCTAAGCATGGGCTGCCACGGCTGCTAGCGCTCCTATCGGCTTAAAGCACTACTAAATACTGCTTGCTTTTTGCATCTCTGAAAGCCAGGTGCTGTGCTGTATACCATTCTATGTTAGTACCAGCGACCATCGTATAGTGTTATAAGTTTGAGTATTTTAATTGTAGCCTAGTGTAAAGAAGAAGGCTAGATAATGAAAGCGTAGTTATGACATCCTAAATAAATGCTAAGATTTCTGAAATTATGGGGAACTTATAGTTAGTGCACCGAAGTATTTTTTGACGTGATTGCTTTGGGAGCGGAGCAGTCAGTCAGCTGTTAAAACAGCACACAGAACTGGAAAGCAAAGTGATATTAATGACTTTCATCAAATAAAATCATCAATATCATTTTGACTGGAAGATAGATGACAAATGGATTGCTGATTTTCAAAGATGAGAGATAAGAAGACATGTCAAACAGTTTTTGGTGACATAATCATTTATTTACTTTTGCCTGATTTTCTTTGGGCAAGCACTGCTTGAATTGCTTGCTCTGATGATTTGCCTGTGATTTGTTGGTCTTATTTTAAGTATCTATATTACTGAATAAATAATAGGTTCCATGGAGTATTATTGTCTTCTGCAAAACTAAGTAAATTACATGCAATTCATTTTTACTTATTTATAGGCTAATACTGTCTGAAATTTTGTTAAATTTTTTAATAAAAAGTGGAATTTTTATTTTTATGCATGTACAACAAATGACTTGTACTTACCTAAGACATTAAGTTGGAATGCCTTAGTAGCAGTTCCCGCAGCATTACCTGCCACGCACAAATATTTTCCATCATCTTCGACTGTTGCATTTTCAATTAACAATTCCATTCCCTTTTGTCGAGATCTGAATATAACAAATAATATTATAGTCACACTCTTTTTAAGCAGTACAATAACTATTTAGTCACGCATAACAACATACTTGCTTTCATATTATCAAAGCTAAACTTTAAAATTAACCAAATTGCCAATAGTCAGTTAATTTAGTTAGTTATAAAAAATGTAGCTATATGAATTATAATGTTGTAAACAACTACGATATAGCTTACTTGAAGTATAATAATATACAAAACAATTTCTCTAATTCACGCTGTTATTTTCTGTTTGAAGATGAACTTACGGTGGGAGGTTCTGTCCATTTTTTAGCCAGAATACTTCAGGTGCTGGGTCTCCTTCTACATGACATGAGAGAATAACATCGCCTCCTAGAATAACTTTGTTTAGAGGCTGTGTTGTCTCGTCTATCCGTGGTGGGACTGTTTAATCAATATAAGGCAAATATTACTGATACTGCTTGCCATATACGAGGTGCGGCTATTAAATGATCAGACTGTGTTTGTGTTCACTGTATGGAGCATGTGTCAGTAATCGTTAATCTTGACCATTACAAACTGGATGAGTCTATTTGTAACTGCTACAGAGGATCAATAGTATCGTGAGTACTTTTAGAAAAACATCGCTTGTACCTGTGTTATCAGAATACTGAACAGCCAAGTCTCTAGTTACTGTTAACCTCAAGCCTCTATACTGTTTAAGTCTGTGAATGGTTAAGTCTATACCTCAAGTGAGTCTGTGAATAATGGTTAACCTCAAGTCTCTATAGTGAGATTAAAAAAGAGTGCAACAGTGTGTTTTAGTTTATTAAAAGAAGTGTTAAAGGATGAATGTATATCGTATACACTAAATTCTGAGCAGTACATATATAAGATTTAGTGAAGTTTGAGAAACCATGTCAAGAAATGATGAACACATAAAAAAAATTAAGAGAAATCATATTAAATGGCCATTGCTTGAGTAGCAGAATGACTGCTGAAATATTATATATTGGGAGAAAAAAAATGGAAAGGAAACTATTGCATGAAAATTTAAACATGAGTAAAATTTGTGCTAAAATTGTTTAGAAAATGCTAACATTTGAACAGAAGGAGTTTCAAAAGAACATGTGTTTTGAGATTTAAAAGAAAAACTTCAAAAGCAGCTGAACTTTCTTATAAGAGTCCTGAGTTGTGACAAAATTTCTATTCCCTCTGATCAAAAGTAGCCCCTACTACTACTAACTTAATCCATGAAGAAGTTAAAGCAAAAATGACAAAACTACTAAAGAAGCTTACAGTAGATCAAAGAAGCAATTAGCACTGCTTTCAACAGTGAGAAATTCAAATGAAACATTGGAAATTTGAATGGGAAAGGGGAGAGGAGTATATTTAAGGGGATACATTTTAAAATTAAATATTTTATAAATAAACCATATTTATGACGTCAATAAATTTATTTAATAGCCTCACCTTGTACACACATGACACAATTATAAAATTTATAAAGAAAATAGTTATTAGTAGAAATTACCATCTACTAATACTAATTATGGTGCACACACAACCACATACACATTTGTATGTTCAAGTATAATGTAAAACAATATTGACAATAAATATTGTAACAATATTGTAAAACAATATTAATGAATAAATTAATTTTTTAATCCTAAATTTTTTAAACTCATATTTAATTTTTAATTAACTTATTACTTAAAAACAACCAAGAAATAAAAGTAAGAGTAGGACAAGCTAAGACAGCAACAAAACAATTAAACAGTCTGGTTTGGAGTCCATGAATAACAAAAAACAATAAAATCAGAATATATAAATCTATAGTCGAAAGTATAGGCCTATATGGAGCAGAACTGTGGGAAACTAATAAATGAAATAAATCCATAATAAGAGTTGGATGGATTACTGGCAGAGGTGCTATAGACTAACAAGACTAGATAGAATGAGAAATGTAGAGATAAGACAAGCAATGGGAATTGACCTTGACTTGACATTATAGAAACAATAGAAGCAAGAATACTGAATTGGTTTGGACACCTAAAAAGAATGTCGGATGAGAGATGGCCAAGGAAGGTATGGGAATGGACTCCACCCTCTAGAAGAAAAAAAAAGACCTAAACATTCATGGAAAATGAGCGTCTAAGATGCAATGAATATAAGAGGACTTACAGAACAGGACTGTTTAGACTGGCGCCAGTGGAAGTGCAGAGGTGGCACCAGCCGTAATTAACTAAAAAAAAACTTATAAAAAATTTAATACTTTGGTTCTTACCATATGCCTGTAAAGTGGTAATGATTTTGGCTTCGCCACCAACGTTCTGCACGACACACTCATACTGTCCAACATTGTGAGCTGTCATTTTGTTTATTGTTAAACTTCCATCACTCTGAAAACACCAAATATTGTAATAGAAGATTTCACTTACAGCATTTTTTGTGTGGCTATATTATGTTCTTGGTGTAACTCTATTCATTGGACTGAAACACCTGGATCTGAATAAGTTATCACAACTGTCCTGTACACACTTCCACCAACCTCTAATACAGTGTATAAAAAATAATTTTACCTCAAAGAAAATGTCTGTGTTAATGCTGTTCATGTCCAGTAACAAACTGTCTTTGTACCACTTACGAGTAGGCACTGGGTTGGCTTCTAAAATAGGGCACACGAGTTGTACGCTGTCCCCAAACAGTGCTTTTGTTACTGACGGAACTCTCTCCTCTGCCAGTTTTGGTGCAACTGAAACCAATAATTCACATTAGTTATTTATACAAAAGATATGTATTATAATTTTTATTAACTCTATAAAATGTTTAAGTGGCGGCTCAGTAGACCAGTGGGTATGGCACCTGGCTACTGATCTAGAGGTCCCAGGTTCAATTCCCGGGCCTGCACCATAAAATCAAGGTGCGTTTTTCAGCCCCCAGGTCGACTCAGCCTGTTGAAAATGAGTACCTGGGATAAGATCTTGGGGATAATAATGGGCGGCTGAAGCGTAGTGCTGGCCACACTGCCTTCCTTGTATGCCGTACGGTGCACATTAGGCAGCTTATCCTGCCTACTCCTAAGCTACTTCGGTGGTACACATGGGAGCCATTATTATTATAAAATGTTTAAGTACTGGTATGTACAAAGAACTATTACACAAAACAATATAAACATGGAAATGTGTGATGCAACATAATTGTGAAGTACAGACTTGCTGCCAGGTCTAAACCATTATAAGCCAGGAAACGGGTGCGAAATTGTATATACCAGAACTCGTGTTACATGCTATTTATTACGTCATGCTCTTTATGATTTGTTGTATCACAATGCTTTTATAAGTAGAACAAAGAATCAAAAGAAATTTAAAAATCTGCCAAGAATCTAGTAATGAATACATGGACTCATGAAACCCATGGCCGGAGTGACGGCCCGTGCTTAGGTTGCACGGTTGTACAACCCCCAATAATTCCAGACTTGTATTTTAAATTATAGAATTATGAATAAAACCATAACTAATAATAGTGTTTTGAAACTAAATCATCATAATTAATCATTTGCCGAATGAAAAGCGCAAAGCAATTGCTAAAAACTGTACACACTCTTGATACAGTGTATGCACCAACTGTGACGCACTTTGTATATGGGGAAATACAATGGAGTAGTGCTGTGGGTGGCTAGACTCAGTTGTTCCTATTACAAAGGTATACGCTAGCTGAGTGTGAGTAGGGACTGCAAACCCTGGTTGTATGTCATAGCGCCATCAGTCTGTTTATTGGTAAATAACACGTGGTGTGGCAGGTTGGAATTTGTAAGTTCGTTGTTAGTGTCAATCCAATTCATCATCAAATGTAAATAATTGTACATATAAAGGTTTGAGGTGTCATACTGTAAGATATTTATTATATTTAACTGGTAGGGTCCAGTGAATTCTGTTGAAAAACTTAACAAAAACGCTGTTCAATTTACATTCTATTGAGGAAAAAATTGAAATTAAGAGAGCAGGTAGGCCAACACCAAACCTTTCAAATTTTAATGAAGAAATTTGTGTTAGTGGTTGAAATCACAATCAGAATGATCACTGTTGCACACCACTATATAAAAATTATTCCAATTAACATTTGAACAGAAGGAGTTTCAAAAGCACGTGTGTTTTGACATTTAAAAGAAAAACTTCAAAAGCTGTCTTCCACTTAATGCTATGCTTGTATGAGAACCTGGCTTATAAATGCCATAAAGAGGGCTCAACCTGGTGTTCTAAGAGAGACTCTTTTATATTATTTTTATTGTCTTAGCTGAATGCTGAAAGCATTTAAGCAGAAATATTATTAAAACCGATGCTTAAAATGCTAGCCAAGGAGCATATAAGTCGATCATGAGCATGATCCTTGGCTATGCTGGAAGGAACTGTGCTCTAATTGTTTACATGCAATGGTGATAAGAGCGTGAATCTAGCATGTTCAGTTTCAGCATGCATTCAGAAAGGAGATGCTAATTGTGTCTGTTGTCCAATTCAATATAGACTTAAAATGTAACTGGTATGGTTATAAATTTTGTTTATGATATATTAATTCATTTATAATATAGTAAAATTATATTTTACATACAGCATTAAATATTAAATAATTGCACCAATACTAAGCCATACTTGAGTAAAAATAAAAATAAAAATAATAAAATGTACAGAAAGATCATGTAACACCATACATTACTGAACAAATATGAGCAGAATAGGCACTCATGTCTTGCTTTGAGCATGGAAAATCAAACACCACTAGATTGTGGATATTACACTCTCAAACTGAATCTACAGCTAGAGCACTCTTGAGATGTGGCCATTGTGAGATCTGTAGAAACAGCACATTTTGTGCATCATGTACAGGTAAATGTAATTTAATTTCATCTAAGATTTGTATACACTATTCTGTCATGGAACACGGTTGTTTTAGACAAAAACTAAAAAAAAGTTTACCTTTCTGCCTGATCCGGCTTTTGTTTGCTGTGAGCTTCATTAGAGACGGATGCTAAGAACCATTTTATTACATTTTTGGAGTCAGCACCATTGTTTGAAATGGTTGACAGATAGACAGTGTGTCAACATTGTGTAATGTTCAAAAAGTATATGCGATTTAAATTGTGTCTCTTCATTATAATGTTGTTTCTGTTTGTTTTTTGTGTGTCTGAATATTTCTAGTTGTTCAAGCATGTCTAGTTTTCAACTCTTTGTGTTTATGTATAGGATTTAAAAAAAAAATCACTAACTCCGAAAATGGAACTGACAATGCTCCTACTGGCCACTTCTGATGAAGCTCATAACAAGTTAAAGTTGATTTAGACAAAACGGTAAAATTTTCATCTAAAATACTGGTGTTTTGTGTTGGAATAATATATGCAAATTATTAATGATTCTTGGACACATCATGGATAACAAAGCCCAGGAATTTAATTTTATTGAAATTAATTTTACTGATGATTCTGAAGCATGTAAAGTTGTTGTTAAAAGAGGTTGACATCACGCTGAAAGAATTATTGATAACAGTAAGTGTAGTCCACAAGTGTAATGCCTCACACACACACACACACACACACACACACACACACACACACACACACACACACACACACACACACACACACACACACACACACACACACACACACACACACACAGAATTATAAAACTTGTTCCATAATATCTAGTACCTACCCTACATGGAAAAAAGAAGGAATATAAGGTAGATTGAGGTTGGATGTGGCCTGAGCCCCCCCCCCCCCAACACACACATTATTAACATAGTATATACAGTAGAGTCCCGGTTATCCGCCATAAACGGGCTGGCGGAAGGGCGGATAAGCTGGAATGGCGGATAATAGGGAGAGTTAAATAAAACGCAAATTTATCATAAAATTACATTGTAATTTTGTAAATGTAATTAATAAACATCACGTTTTACAACAAATCAATAGAGAAAACAATACAGTACTGTACAATTATATTACAAAATTACAGTAAAACATTTTAGAGAACAAGCAACAATATTAAAGTTATACACTTACAAAAAAACAGAAAACAATTACGCCTACTTTAGTACTTCACGGTTCAAGTTTCAGAATTCAGTAAATTTTAACAAGAAAAATTTACTAAAAATAAATATAGAATCAGACTAATGTGTACGTAATAAAATTGACTTACACTGTCAGAAATGTTGGAAGTGAGAGTTCAGTTCATGATGAGTGAAAAAAATTAGTGATCTTCGACTGCCTCCCTGATGATTCCCGCTTCTTTGCTGCCAAGTCTCGCCATCTTTGGAGCATCATTATGTCGACAACCCTGGCTTCCTCTTGCTGCTCAACGTACTGAATGGCTGCTTCAAGAGCTTTAACCCCTTCTTTGTGTGTGATCTTTTGGGGCTCAACAGTTTCAGAGTCTTGATCTTCAACAACATCATCGCTATTAACAAGTGTTACAATTTCTTCGTCAGTTATTTCATATTGGTCGTCTCCTGAAAGCCAATTCCTTATTTCATCCAACGATGCATCCTCACATCCAGGGATACGTTGCACCAAGGGCAAAATACTTTCATGAAGTTCATCCAGCATGCTTTCAGCCATATTTTCGTCCTTGCCCAACAGCTTATGCCACGACTTCGCAATTATTTGTGCCCCGACGTCGGCCCAGGCCCTTGTGACCCAATAAGCGACATCCTTCAAATTTATACTTTTCAACTTTTTAATCAAGTTTTGCCCATCTTCAATTTCTTGTATGACTGTTGACAGAAGCTTTCTTCGATAGTTTCGTTTAAGTGTTTCCAAAACACCCTGGTCCATAGGCTGACAAATGGCAGTCACATTTGGTGGCAAAAACATAGCCTTTATGTCCCCATCTCTAAGTTCGTCTGGATCAGGGTGAGTTGGGGCATTGTCTAGCAGTAAAACTGGTTTTCTGGGTAGGTTGTTGTCTTTTAAAAACTTCTCTGTAGAAGGAACAAACTCTTTAAAAAAACCATTCCTTAAAAATTTCACTAGTCATCCATGCACTTTTTTGATTGAAATATTTTACTGGAAGAGCATGTTTTGAAATGGTTTTAAAAGCCCTAGGGTTTTTGGACTTTCCAATCATTGCCAGGTCCATTTTATGGTTTGCTGTGGCATTACTGCATGCTAAAATAGTCACTCTCTTTACTACATTTATAGCTAGGGGCTGCAGCTTCAGTTCTAGCTGCAAGGCTCTTACTCGGTAACATTTTGAAATTAAGACCTGTTTCATCACAATTAAATACTTGATTTCCTGTTAAGCTTTCAGTTTCAACAAAGTCTTGAAATTTTTTCTTAAACTGCTCCATTTCTTGAAAGTTTGATGACAGTTTCTCGCCACAAATATTCAACTGACGGATTCCATAACGCTTCTTCCATCTATCAAGCCAGCAGCCAACGCTTGCTGTAAAATCTGCATCACCTTTGTTAAATTCTTTTTGAAACTGCAACGCCTTTTCTTTTAAGATAGGTCCCGAAATAGGCACCCCTTTCTCCCTGAACTGTGTAAACCAAATGTACAACGCTTCGCTAACTTTTTCATAATCACTATTTTTCATAGTTTTTCTATTTTTAAAAGCAGTATCAGTAACTCATGAGGAACACCATTTTTCTAATTCTAATCGTCTCTTCTTCCAATCTCCAACTGTGCGATGACCAACGCCGTAGTGGTCAGCCACCTTCTGCAGAGTTTCCCCTTTATCCAGTCTTTTTAATGCCTCAAGCTTGTCTTTTATTGATAAAACAATTTTCTTCCTTTTCGTAGCCATAATCGCAACACTATTAACAAGACTACACTTTCACCAAAACTGCACTAGTCACTCACGGACACACCACGTAAAAATAGCCTCACTGCTCACTACAGCACACAACAGGAAACTGCAGTCTACTAAGCGATGAGCATGTGAGCGATAGCGTGGATGTTGGGGGTGGGGTGGGGTGAATGACACATGAGTCACAGCTAGGCTAAAATAGGCGATGGGCAGTAGGCCAAATTCCTGTGGTACAGTCAGGAGCAATCACAAAGAGAGCACATACACTCACGCCCGCAAACTATTGGCACACTATTTTCGTTGCAGTAATTAAAGAAAATATTTTTTACGTTTACGTTTTTTATGCCGCTTGGGCGGCGGATAACACGGAACGGCGGATAATCGAAGGGCGGATAACCGAGACTCTACTGTATATATATATATATATATTTACATGCCGCTATCATTTAGACATCCTTTCAAAATGCCTCCATTTTGGCATCTCCTTGAAATCGTGGAGTATACTTAATTTTCATAAGAGTATATATAAAAATGTGTGGCTTATACCCTGACTTTCATACTTTGATTTTAGAATTTATTAAGAAAAAATACACATTTTTTCAAGAATAATTTTTTTCACACTGCCTCCCATTTGGGCTCTTTTCAAAACCCTGTAACTGTACAACCGCATGTATAAATTTTACATTTTTTCGTTAAACTCGCGCTTTGTGCGTATGTTGTTGTTCGGAAAATCGGTAATCTGACTTCCGACAATGTTGCCGGTTTTCACTTGTTGGCGTCATTGAAATGTAAGACTTGCTGTGCAGAAGTAATGTGTTGTTTCTTCACTCCAGACAAGGGCTTCACAGCATAAACTAGCACTGCTACTGCTATTACTAGTACTACTACTACTTGCACAACCAGCACTTGATACAGACTTGGATTCTGATTAGAAAAGTGTTGTTTCCATCTATGTTGTTAGTATTGAACAATGCACAATTATGCACGAAATGAAAGTTAAATATGATGATTATTACAAAAATTCCTTTGTTTAATACGTAACTGTCTTGTATTAACTTTATTTTTATTCTGTTAATTTGGAAGACTAAATTTATTAACACTAAATGAAAACTCTGATAAAAGCATTTACCTTTTTCTTAGTAGGATTTTATTTTCACTTTTATAGAAATTGAAAGTGAAAGATATCAACAGTGATGATTTAGGTATTAATTTTTCTTACCTGGTAGTATTACATTTAGGCCTACTCTTTTATTTTATGTATTATTGAAATTTTAGCTGTACGAAAACATGACAAGTTTTGTATTTACCCTTTAAAGTCTACTGCTGTTTTGTTTTAAAACTCCTGTATTCATAAACAAAACTCCAACAGCAACTATTCTAAATTTGATTCAACAGGCCTATGTGTATTTTGCTTCTACTGTAAATTTACTTTTTGGCACATAAGTAATAGCAGTATTATAGTGATACTACATGTGTCCTACATTTCACAAAGGTAAAAAAAACGTGTTTTTAATGATTCTACGTATATGACAGGTACACATTTATAAATTAGGAGTAGAAACAAAAAACTCCGATTATACTTTTTAATTTAGGTATCGTTTTGCAGTCTTTTTTGCAAAGAAAATCTGTAAATTTAAAAAATTAATTCCCAAAACAATCTAACCTTTCTCCTTTCTGTAATGAAAGCATTAAATACAGAGCACCATTTCTTGCAAAGCCGATCTACAAATTTGCAGATTTAGCAAGTTTTTGAACAGATGTTTCACTTCAAATCTAATTCAGGCCTGTAGATAGAAATCCTAAAAAACGGTTTTCGCATATTTAACTATGTAATATTTGCATGTAACATTTTTTTTATGAAAAAAAAAGACGTTTAATGAATTTCTTGTTTCCGCGCCACTTTTGGGCACAAAAGTTATACACAGAAACGCAGATTGTTCAAGTTTTTTATGAAAACTAGAATACAAGTAGCGACTCTCTGTATAAGTGCTGTTACCTAACATCAATTTTAATTTTCTATTAGAAAAAAAATCAAGATGGTTAAACCTAATTACATCAGAAGGTACCATCAGAAGTCATTAGAAGTCGCGTAATCGCGTTTAGTAATCATCGAAACACCCTAATAACAATCGGAGTTATTGTATCACCTTCGAGTTCTTTTATGCTTAAAAATATTTCGCTTGTAATTTACTAAAGGCAATTTTTTATCAAAAATACGTGTTGGAAATGTAAAATAAAAAAAGTTATTAAACAATGTTTGACTGCTACGTTCATGTTTAGGCCTAATAGGTAAGTTCTAAGCATGATTTGAAAACTGACTCAGACAGTAACTCTGATGATTGTTATTATTGTATACACCGATTCCTTATATTAAATGATAGTAAACACTGATGACGTCCTCTGTTTAGTAAGTTGCATGCAAAATGTTCTCAGGTACTCAAGGTCTGTGTAAAATTAAATTTTGTAGGGCTAAATAAAACTGAGTTCAAGAACATAATTCTTCATTATTATGTAGTTTTAATTAGCTATTACTAAACGTTGTCGTAATAGTACGACCAAAGTTGAAACTGTTTTTCATGTCTACATATGATAGAAGAATAATAAGAAAAGGATTTTCCACCAGCATAGCTTGAAAAGATTAATAAAATATTAAGTATTGGCAATAAACTATATCTTATATACCCTACACTAAGAGTGTGAGATCTGTCCTTCTCACAATGTAAATCATACGGTTGTCTGAATGACCTTGACGAGATAGCCCAAAAGACAACACGCTGCTATGTTGCGTTGTGTGATAACTGACTGGCATTTCAAGAATTGCTGTTTTGTACAATTACCTACGTGACACTGGTCAAATTCAAGAATGGAAACTGCATTTATAAAACAGGGAAGCATGAGATAAAATTACGGGAATAAATACGCTACCGATAGTTATGTCATCAGAAAAAAAAGAATGATATATTGAAAGTGGTGTCAGATTATACTTATGTTCGCGGTTTCAATAATGTTTTTAGACCTTGTGCAATTAAAAATTATCAAATAACTAAAAAGTAAAGTAGCTAACACAATAGCTATAATAATATAGTACATAATTAAATAATTAAAATAATGCATTAATTAATTAGTTAATACTGTTGGTGTTGAATTTAAATAAGTATTTGTTACAAAAATATACAATAATACGATAAAAATGACTTTATCTTTTACAACGAAGTTTGACAAAATACAAGGATCTTAAAAACTTACTAAAGAAGGGGGACTGAACTGGCAGCTCTGTTAAATACGAGGTTGGAACACTTGCTCGGAATGTACATGTCTTATCAACAAGTTGATAAAACATGCCCGCGCGAACACACACACACATGACACAGATACAGGCTACAGGTAGTACAGCCTACAGATACAGATACAGGTAGACAAGCAACTTGTCTACTTCATTATTTCAGTCCTATTTCACAAATGTATAGGGAAAGTTCGAATCTTACTGGCCGAACAAGGGGGATTCTCATTTTTCACATATGTATAGGTCTATATAATGCTAAATTCTATTCTAGGTGTGCATAAATCTTTATTTGTGATATTTTAGTGTTACGGCCTGTATTATCAGTTTAAATTATAGTAGTTCAAATTTTATTGACACGAAGACTATAAGAAAAATCGGAATGAAATCCATACATGACTTCCATGTTCTAAGATTTATATTGAACATCATTTACTTGAATTCATCTCGATAATTTCTATACAAAAAAACATCCCTCGCCCTCAGACTATTTTCCCTATGTATACATATTTTTGTTACTTTTGTCTTTTAATACAATGTTACTTTTGTGTCACTTTATCTAAAAAAACTAGGTACTTTATTCTTGTAAAGAGACTGAACTACGATGATAATCATTCCTCCTCCTCAACTGATATTTACATTTTTATACAGTAATAGTTTTATCATATGTAATTGCTAAGGTACCTTATCCTCAAAATTAAATACTCTACTTTACTTGATATCAGCAAAGTAATTTAAAAAAAACACCCCCCCCTTCAACTACCCTCTCAATTTATAGATATTTCATTTACCATTTTACAGTAGATTAATATAACTTTAATTTCGGAGCATGTATTTATCAAAGTTAAGTACTGTTATGACGGTCTACTCGATCGTCGTAGGTACAGTGAAAACAAAATAAGTACAAGACACCAATTAAGTCACTAATCACATCTTTAATTTTTACAGTTAAACAGTTCGTAATTAACAACACTGTCTTTTACAACAAATCAAATGAAAATTGTTCACACGCAATAAAATGTTCACTAAAATTAAACACAATTGTATTACAATTATACCGTCCGATTATAAAACACCACTCTTAACTAATAACCACTTGAACGCGCACAGTAATATCGCTACTATAACTCTCGAACCGAACTGTAAATATATCGCTGTTATACTGACTTTAAGGCCGCTGACACCATGTATTTATACCCACGCTCACAGACGAGAATGTTCCTAATTGCGTCTTAGCGCTCGTGTGAACTACGTAATTAACTTCGGCCTTGACACAGTCCGCACGGCTGGCGCCTTCGAGAAACCTCTCGAAAATACGTCAACAAGCACGTACGCCACACGCGTTACATCAAGATTCTTCTGGCACATTCGACAAACACGTAGATTGTTCTGTGATCCCGTAACACAACCCCCTCTTTAAGCCAGTTTGTCCCGAACTGGCAAACCATCTCCGAAGTAATACTCGACCAGGCGATCTAGGTGGACATCCTTGCGAAAGATAATTCTCCCGTTCTTCGAATTCAGTCTCATGTAATCCGAACATCACGTTCCCAGGAATGCGAATCTTCCGCTCAACAACTAGTTTTGCTGGAATCACACCCGTTGCGTCATGTACTGATGGCCTAAACACGTCTGGCTGACCTAAACACTAAATCCAAGTTTGTTTGGGTCTCATCAACAACCTTTTGTGTAACCTCATCTTCAGCCACTTTTCCCTCGGGCGCTTCTATCAGCTCAGGAACAAGCAAGAGTTTTGTCTCGACACCCATAGTTGGTTTTCCAATCACTTCTTTAGTCGTTACACTTATTTGTATTTCCTCTGCTAGTTTTTCCTCCATTTCCGCTTCCTCCATTTCCTCTTGACCAGACCTGTTGACTTTTTCTTTGACTGATGCCACTCGCTTAATCGAATGGTTGGTAGACCCTGTCATTTTAGCCATGCAAAGCTTTATCTTCTCTTAGCCAACCTTCAGGACATTCTCTCTTAAGTCCACAACGAATCCGTAGGCATTCATAATGTCCGTGCCAAGAATCACTTCATCGACAATGTCTGCAACGAGCATTTGGTGGCTAAACTGAGCCGCTCATCACCAATGACATCACAACACAATTCTCAACTTTCCGAATTTAACACATTTTACAAGTTTGACTTCCTAAAAAAAAGTATAAAAAACTACAACTTACCTGAATGACCGGCTCACTTGTTCACTTGAACCAGGAGAGGCCTCCTAGTGGAAGAATGGCCACATGCTGGGTAACCATTAGGTAATTGGACGAATGAGGTGACCTCAATTTTAAAATTCCGCAAATAACAAATTTATTGATTCTATAAAATTTTGTTTTTCTTACAATGAGAGATTTCATAGTATCCAGGCTGTGAAAGTATTCTATTAGAAATATATAAAATATGTAAAATATATTACATGGTATTCAAAATAACCATGACATGCAACAACCCTCGACAGTACATTTTTAACCTTCACCAAATAGAATTTCCCTATTTGGAAATAATTATATTAACATTAATAAATACAAAGAGTAAATCCAGAGGTTTTTGAAAGCTAATACATTTAATAAACAATAAGTCTTTTTTTTTTTTTTCTTTTACAGTCCCCCTCTGGTTGTACTATAAACAATTTTAATAATATAGACAATTTTTTATAAATCATTTAACGAACAATTTTACCCTACAACAATTATTACAGCCACAACAATTTAAACAATTATATTACACAACAACATGCGCCCTCTGAAATCTCAATCAAGCTAGGAAGGAGAATCATATACTTAGTAAAGTATAATGTAAACATAAGGTAGGTAATTATATACTTTGTGTGGAATTCACAAGTGTGTGTGCTCACTTTTCCTTAAACTTGTATAAACTTGTGTAGCACAATGGCTTGCTGATTTCAGAGTGCACCATTATTACAAAAAAAACTATCAAATAATCAGGTATATATCTCTCAAAAATGTAAAAATGTTTTGTGCATAAAATTATGAGTATATACATATACAAAAGAATTTTCACAGTGACTGTACATTAATAGAGAATTAAAATAAATACTAAATCCCAAAGTGGAAATTTCATCTTGTACAAAAGTTCAGTCATTTCTATTAACATGATGAATACTTCTGAATTACAGTTCTAGTACATATTATGGCAATTGTATGTGATCTGCAGCTCTTTTTATAAACAAATTTATACGTTCCAATAAAAGGCAGAAACAATATAAGTTCAACACAGATTATAGACAAAATGTATACTGGACATTACATGCTTTTCACAATTCAAACACAAGACATTTATATGAACAACACTGAATAATACTGAGAGAGATTAAGGAACTCGGCTAGATTTCGCTTCACTAGGCACATGGGCACACAGGCCAAATCCCAACACATTTTCTTAATTTTTTTTTTGTTTTTTCTTTATTTTTTTTGTATGTAAAAAAAAAGGTTTTGCACATAAGGTATTACTGTCACTACTAGCAGCATGAGAAGCTGAGCTCACCATTTGAAAGAAATATCAAAGCCAGTCAAGTTCAACAGACCTTTTCTTTTAAAAAAAAAACTTGCGTTCAGGAAAGAATTTGCAATGGCTACAGTAACCTGATATTCCAGGTATTCAGTGAAGTTAAAAAACACATCCAGAATTAAAGCAACTGTTTTCTTTTTTTTTTGTTAAGAACTAGCCAGGCTCACACTTGACCCGAAACACATTTAGTGCGAAAGCACCTCCTAGGAAAAATTTAATAATTTTCATTTTTGCATACCTGTCCGATTTTGCAATAGCACATGCTAAGGCCGCGTTCCTCAATCTACTTACGCATTACATCTTGGTCTCACCACACGGTCACAGTTGCCAGGCCAGAGACCCCTTGGCACACTTTTTACTTAGCCTTCCATAATCAATTTACAAAAAAAAAAACCCCCGGCATTAAAAATGAAACAAAAACTTTTCCAAACGCTGACCTGGACAAAACAGCTGGCTGCATGCACACAGCTGACAACCCTTCTACCGTCAACAGCAAGCCTCTCATCTACTCAACGACAACTCTGCTCCACGCAGCGGGACAGAAAAGTCGACCTTTTCATTAAAAAAAAAAACTTGCGTCCAAATTCGTAGCGCGAGCAACAAACAAATTCGTAAGTTGCCGTAACTACCGTCATAGTTACGGCACACCCCCACAACAAAAGGAATCCAATGGGTTGGACGACACTGGGACTGCCACCACTGGAGGAAAAGCGGGGACTAACTAAAAACCAATAAAAAGATAAAATCCGGCGAAAGTTGAAAACGAAAGGACACCAGTAGGAAGGACAAGGTGTGTGTGGGTGTGTAGCTGGGTGTGTGTAAGTGTAGAAGATACGGGGAGTGTGAGCGGTCGCGACCTAAAGCAATAGAAAGAAGAAAGGAAAGGAGAGGAGCTAAAATACCGATAAAACTTTAAAACCCCAATTAACCCCACCTAAAACAATAAAACACTAAAAAGTAAAACATTAAAACCCCATTCCTCCAGAGAAGCCCCCCGAAAACCAAACCCGAGGACCCTAATTAACCTAACTGGGGTAAACAATACCAATCCTTCACTCAAGGAAGCTCCACCTGAGCACACGCCTTCAAATGTGACACATGGGCCACCCTCACCTTCATCCCATCCTCCAGACCCACCAGGCTGGCAGTAACAGGCGAGACAAACTCGGAAATCCGGAAGGGTCCCAACCATCTATAGCAAAGCTTGGCGGCGCGACCCTCCACCTTAGAGCTAAGCAGGTGGCTCCTGCAATATACTAACTGGCCCACCTTGAAAGGGTTGGGGACTCTCCCCGCGTTATGATGACGCCGCACTCGCTCGTGCGATCGGAGCAGGGCTCTCCTCACCTCTTTCCACCTGTGAGAGACCCCCTCGTTCGGTGAATCCGGGAGAAGATCCTCCAATCTCCACAAATTGCTAAGGGGATGAGCGGGGGAGAAACCAAACATGACCTCAAAAGGCACGGCTCTATGGCTTTCATGAAGAGAAGAATTAAAGGCCATTTGTAACCACTGAAGATTCTGGTCCCACGTGTTCTGCTGTTCCGCGTGGTAGGCGATGAGAGCGGATCTAAGTTTGCGATTGAATCGCTCAGCGTGGGAAGGTTGCAGGTGATAAGGGGAAGTGGTTACATGCCGAATGCCGTGCCTGAAACACATGTTCTGAACTGCCTCGAGATGAATTGGGGGCCATTGTCTGAGACAATGATGGAGGGAAGCCCGAAATGCTGAAAGATACTGGTCTGAAGGGCTATGATGGTAGTGGCAGCACTAGCCTGACGCAAGGGAAGTAGCCAGACATACTTAGAGAAGGCGTCCACACAAACAAGGAGGAACTAATTCCCGGCCTTGCTACGTGGGAAAGGACCCACGTAGTCGATGAAAACCTTCTCCATCAGTCTGCCAGCCACCTCAGAAGACAGCAACCCCAACTTGGTGTTCTGAGCGGGCTTGCTCAGACTACACAGATGACAACACTTCACCCGGGTGGCGATGTCCCGGTCCATGCCTTTCCAGATGAAGTTCTTTCTGATCGCGGCGATGGTCTTTGAAACACCCAAATGGCCTCCTACCGGGGAATCATGATAATACTGGAAGACCATGGGTACCAGCTTGCTCGGCAGCACTATCTTAGGAACCCGTCCTCTACGTTCCTTGCAGCAGAGGACGCCCTTGGACAGTTGATAGGGAGCCTTCATCTCGCCTAATCTAATTTTATCGATAATGGGACCCAACACCTCATCATCACGCTGATGAGGGATAACCTCAGTAAAGGCGAGGGGGAACTCCAAGAGTAAGGCGCAGGGTTCATTTATTGGCTCCTCACTGGGTAGATGATACATACGGGACAGAGCATCGGCAACAACATTTTGGGTCCCCCGTATATGCTGTGCCCTAAACTTAAAAGATGAAATTTTGACCACCCAGCGGCCAAGTTTACCCAGTTGACGGGGGGTGTGCCAGAAGCCAAGAGAGAGCCTGATTGTCGGTCTCTAATAGGAACTCAGCATGTTCCAGATACCTCCTAAACTTGTCCAGGGCGAAGACTACCGCCCAAACACTCCAACTCATACACCGAGGATTTCTTTTCAGTGTCGGTGAGGATCCTAGATACAAAGGCGACTGGCTGCCGAGCACCATCCACCTCCTGCGAGAGCACGGCCCCGATCGCCACAGAGCTGGCGTCAGATTGCACAACAAAGGGCTTCGTGAAATCAGGCATCCGAAGCATGGGCGGCGACAAAATGGACTCCTTCAGGGCCTCAAAGGCACGCTGTTGCTTGTCGCCCCACATAAATTTGGCACCTTTCTTCCTTAAGGAATTTAGGGGAGCTGCAATCTCGGCAGCCCCCGGGATGAACCGCCTATAAAAATTTACCATACCCACAAAGCGGGCCACCCCTTTAGCGTCCCGAGGAGGAGGAAAATCCCGAATTGCCTGAGTCCTCTCTGGGTCTACAGTGACCCCTTTATGCGACACAAGGTGACCGAGGAAAGAAATTTCCTCCTGGGCGAATTTCACCTTGTCGGGGTTTACCGTAAGCCCCGCGCGCCTCAAGCGACACAACACCTCTCGGAGATGGTTCATGTGTTCCTCTAGGGTAGAGCTGTAAATGAGCAGATCATCAAGATAATTGAACACGTACTGGAATTTAACATCGTGGAACACAGAGTCTAGTAGACGTGTTAACGTCTGAGCACCAACCGCATGGGGACTCTCTTATATTGGTACAGGTTCCACGGTACGCAAAAGGCAGTGTACGGCCGAGAATCCTTGTGTAAGGGAATCTGGTGGTAAGCCGAATTCAGGTCAAAAATGGTGGAATAACGGGCCTGCAAAAACCAGTCAAAGGCCGAATGCAGGTCCGGGAGGGGCACCGACTCAACTTCTATATTTTGGTTTAATTTCCGGTAATCAATAACCAGCCTATGCTTCCCTCCCGGTTTAGGCACCAGGACTGCTGGACGTGGCCGACGTGGAAGGTTCAATAACCCCCTGGTCCAACAATTCTTGCACCTTCTCAGGCAAAATGGTCATTTTGGGCGGAGCGAATTTATACGGGTGCGAACGGACAACCGAAGAGTCACAAAGACGGATACGATACTCCAAATTGTGAGTGAGTCCGAGGTTGGCAGTCAGCACCTCGGGGAACTCCTCACACAATTGACGGAAAGTGGTCTGTTGAGATTGGCTCAAATTATTAATGGACGCCGGGGGTTGAAGTTCTTCAAGTCCTTCCCCCGCCTCATCCCGATATCCAAAAAAAGGAATGCGTACGGCATGGTTAAACTTAAAGAAACATACGTGCCCCTGGATATCGAGGACCAGACCACTTTTCACTATAAAGTCCGCACCCACAATACAATCTACGCTCAGATTCGGAGCAACAAGAAACTCCCACACCCACGAAAAAAATAATTTATTTTAAATTTAAAGGCCACCAATTTGGAGGTCGGCAAAACCTCCCTCGAGGCCATCCAACACACCACCGACGAAAGAGCACTTGACCGAATCAAAGACTCCCTGACCAACTACTGGTAAACCCGGGAGGATATCAGACACCGTGCCGATCCGGAGTCCACCAGGGCCCTAATACGGCCCTTCCCCACCTCCAGCTCCAAATAGGGACACACGGAGAGGCCAGGACGAATCGGCTTAGGATAGGGCTCCCCGGATGGGTGTCCTGTTTCAACAGCACATAACGGGACCTGGGATGCGCTAACACTACCACACGTGGGGAGGGACCGGCGTCCCCTCAATCCCCCCACGCAGGCCATTTTTTGAAGGACGGTTCTCCCGCGAGACCTCCGACCGTTTGAGAGGGCAATTCCGGGCCAAGTGCCCCATCTTACCACAAGTATAACAACGGTATTCTTTCCTCTCAGAGTTGCCACCACGTTGCTCCCGGGTAGGCCGCTGCTGACCAGATGGTGAACAGGGGACAGGGAATTCGGAACTACCGGAGCGAGCCTCATCGTTCATTTGGATGGTGCGGGCGAAGACACAAGCTCTGCTAAGATCTGCGAAGCTACGCGGTCTCTCCAAAAACACCAACCTTGACCTCTCCTGAGGATTGAGGCCTCCAAAATAACCCGCACCATCTCAGCCTCCGACACGTCCACCCGCAGCACACGGGCAGCACTTTTGATAGAATTAATAAACACGTTTAACTTTTCCCCGTGCCCCTGAACTCTGTAAAATAATCTTTGCCGCATCTGGTCACGCAGCCTCCCGGGTATAAACAGTTCCAAAACATCCCTGTGGAACGCCTCAAAATCCCCGCCCGCGCCTAGATGCCAGACCACACGATCCAGCAGGGGCGCCCAACAATACGGGTAGATCATATTTAACAACGAAACACCAGTCACCCCAGGGAAATCAAAAATGCCGAAATCCCTTCAAAGAATTTCACAAGCTGGTCAAGGTCCAGACCGTCGACCACTGGAAGCCGATGGAGGAGGTCATAAATGGGGTTCGGCAATGACTCATACTTGACGCTGGCAAGGGCTGTACCAAACCCTCGAGGGACTTCCACATGATCCCCCTGAAATCCCTGGGGGCGACTGCCCACCGAAATAGAAGGACGTTCCTCCACCAGAGCACTACAGGCCTCCCCCAGGAGATCCACCCGCTCCGTGGCCACGGTCTGGCGCGTGAGCATCTCCTTAGGGTTACCAGGACTTTCTGGAGCCTCCCCAGGTAGGCCAATTTTCAACTGCAGGGCCGACGCAGTCCGCCTAACCTCCTCCTCCAGATCGTCCTGCAACAGCAAATTACTGAGATGAGCGGACAAGTGGTGCATTCTTTGGGTCACCCGCTGCCAAACACGGGTGGAACTCCCCATATATTCCGAGTCCTCCATCAAGGTGGAGAACTCGGTCCACTTGTCCGCACAAGGCCAGCTCCTTCTCCAAATCCTCAATTTCGACTCTCCGGGGGGGCGTCCCCCACCAACAGCTCCCGCAGTTGTCTCCTCAAGGACGCCACATCCCTCTGGGGAACCCCACCCCGCAAGCGTATCTTGAACTGGAGCTCGTCTTTGGTAAAATACTCGGGCACCAGACCGCGACCTTCACGCCGACCACTACTCTGCCCCGCCTCTGCCATAGTTTCACACAACAAGGATCTGAATACAACCAAGTGATAACAATCAAGGTACCTCAGGGTCCCCGACCCGACACCGGACCAACAACCAAGACCAAGATCATGTGCTAGAAGACAACAAAGACAAAGACAAAACAAGAACACAAACAAACAAATAAACACTTAACAACACCCCAAGACACAATCAGGAATCACCAAGCTGTGCTCACCCCCCACCCAGGTGTCCCGGCCCAGCAACCGCACCCAAAGACCAAGATTTACAACAATAGTGAACACATCACAACTGACAGAACATGTCCAACTAAGATACTGAGGTCACCGCATCCATTTACAAATTTCGGTTCAGAGGTGGCCAGGCCTACGTCCAACCACGCTCTGCTACCATTTGTGAGCCACTCATCACCAATGACATCACAACACAATTCTCAACTTTCCGAATTTAACACATTTTACAAGTTTGACTTCCTAAAAAAAAAATATAAAAAACTACAACTTACCTGGATGACTGGCTCACTTGTTCACTTGAACCAGGAGAGGCCTCCTAGTGGAAGAATGGCCACATGCTGGGTAACCATTAGGTAATTGGACGAATGAGGTGACCTCAATTTTAAAATTCCGCAAATAACAAATTTATTGATTCTATAAAATTTTGTTTTTTTTACAATGAGAGATTTCATAGTATCCAGGCTGTGAAAGTATTCTATTAGAAATATATAAAATATGTAAAATATTTAAAATATATTACATGGTATTCAAAATAACCATGACATGCAACAACCCTCGACAGTACATTTTTAACCTTCACCAAATAGAATTTCCCTATTTGGAAATAATTATATTAACATTAATAAATACAAAGAGTAAATCCAGAGGTTTTTGAAAGCTAATACATTTAATAAACAATAAGTCTTTTTTTTTTTTTTTTCTTTTACAGTCCCCCTCTGGTTGTACTATAAACAATTTTAATAATATAGACAATTTTTTATAAATCATTTAACGAACAATTTTACCCTACAACAATTATTACAGCCACAGCAATTTAAACAATTATATTACACAACAACATGCGCCCTCTGAAATCTCAATCAAGCTAGGAAGGAGAATCATATACTTAGTAAAGTATAATGTAAACATAAGGTAGGTAATTATATACTTTGTGTGGAATTCACAAGTGTGTGTGCTCACTTTTCCTTAAACTTGTATAAACTTGTGTAGCACAATGGCTTGCTGATTTCAGAGTGCACCATTATTACAAAAAAAACTATCAAATAATCAGGTATATATCTCTCAAAAATGTAAAAATGTTTTGTGCATAAAATTATGAGTATATACATATACAAAAGAATTTTCACAGTGACTGTACATTAATAGAGAATTAAAATAAATACTAAATCCCAAAGTGGAAATTTCATCTTGTACAAAAGTTCAGTCATTTCTATTAACATGATGAATACCTCTGAATTACAGTTCTAGTACATATTATGGCAATTGTATGTGATCTGCAGCTCTTTTTATAAACAAATTTATACGTTCCAATAAAAGGCAGAAACAATATAAGTTCAACACAGATTATAGACAAAATGTATACTGGACATTACATGCTTTTCACAATTCAAACACAAGACATTTATATGAACAACACTGAATAATACTGAGAGAGATTAAGGAACTCGGCTAGATTTCGCTTCACTAGGCACATGGGCACACAGGCCAAATCCCAACACATTTTCTTAATTTTTTTTTTTGTTTTTTCTTTATTTTTTTTGTATGTAAAAAAAAAGGTTTTGCACATAAGGTATTACTGTCACTACTAGCAGCATGAGAAGCTGAGCTCACCATTTGAAAGAAATATCAAAGCCAGTCAAGTTCAACAGACCTTTTCTTTTAAAAAAAAAACTTGCGTTCAGGAAAGAATTTGCAATGGCTACAGTAACCTGATATTCCAGGTATTCAGTGAAGTTAAAAAACACATCCAGAATTAAAGCAACTGTTTTCTTTTTTTTTGTTAAGAACTAGCCAGGCCCACACTTGACCCGAAACACATTTAGTGCGAAAGCACCTCCTAGGAAAAATTTAATAATTTTCATTTTTGCATACCTGTCCGATTTTGCAATAGCACATGCTAAGGCCGCGTTCCTCAATCTACTTACGCATTACATCTTGGTCTCACCACACGGTCACAGTTGCCAGGCCAGAGACCCCTTGGCACACTTTTTACTTAGCCTTCCATAATCAATTTACAAAAAAAAAAAACCCCGGCATTAAAAATGAAACAAAAACTTTTCCAAACGCTGACCTGGACAAAACAGCTGGCTGCATGCACACAGCTGACAACCCTTCTACCGTCAACAGCAAGCCTCTCGTCTACTCAACGACAACTCTGCTCCACGCAGCGGGACAGAAAAGTCAAGTTGTCTAACGTCTCACATAGATAGCGTGAGCGTCCAAATTCGTAGCGCAAGCAACAAACAAATTCGTAAGTTGCCATAACTACTGTCATAGTTACGGCACAAAACTCGAGAAGACCCAGGCGTACACGTACATCTACCTTTCCTAGCACCTTGACGGGGCTTCCAGTCACAGTCTGTATTGTACAAGAGCTAATTAGAGGCTGGCAGGTGTTGACTAAGTCAGGGCGCACAATGGACACTGTTGCGCCCGTGTCAACTGTAAATGATGTTGGTTTACCTTTCGCAAATCCATTAACAATCAAGTTTCCACTGTTCTTATGTAGCGTGGAAACTGTGTGCTGTTCTGGGGCTTTACTTCTTCAATTGGTGCGATCACTCTCTTCTCTCGGTATCTTCTTCTCCCAACAGTCTACCTGTAGATGACCACGTTTTCCACAGTTGTAACATTTCGGTCTTCTGTCTTTTTCAAATCGTTGCGACTCTCTTGAGCTTTTGAATTGTTTGTCCGACAACATTGTTTTTCTGCATCCATCATAATGGCAATGTGATGGCACAAACCCATTAATGTAGCAGGACGCTGACTTGGCAGCTTCAAACTCTAAGGCGTGAACAAGAGCTTCTGAGCTATTTCGGTGTCTTGCCATTCGTAACACTTGCTGAAGTTTACAATCTCCAATCCCATCAATAAATGTCTGCACCACAAACCTTATTCGAAAGTCTTCTGGTGCTTCAGGATAGGCCAATCTAATCAATCTGTCGATACTTGCTTCAAACTCTTGAAGACTCTCCCCGGAACGTTGTCGTCTTGTTCTCAACTGAGTGTAGTACACCTCTCGCAAATGTTTATCGCTTTACCGTAATTACAGAGCTTTTATCAACTCGGCATAGATGTTCTGGCTGTCAGGTGGCACTTTCTGTAGTAGTTCTGCCGCGGGTCCTTTTAATGCGAGAACGAGTGAGACTGCCTTGTCTTTCTCTGTCCAATTATTTGCGCATGCAGCAGCTTCAAATTGGCGGAAGTACGTTGCCCAGTGACTGCTTCCGTCAAAGGTTGGTGCTTTGACATGAACTGTACCTACTGCAGGCAAAGTGACTTTCTCTATTAACTTATTTTCTGCGTCTTTTTCTGTCTTTATCATTGGTACAGTCTGTTCACAAAGTTGTTTTGGTTGTAACTTCAGGCGCTGCTCGACTTCATTTTTAATTTGCTCTTTTATATTTGTAATCGAGTCTTCTATTTTTGTTGACATAGCTTTTTTCACACTTGTGACTGATTTTTCTACTTCAGCTATTTTATTAGACATCAATTCTTCAACACTTGAGACAGATTTTTCTACTTCAGCTTTTTTTAATCTCATTGATTCTTGTACCTCTGATATCTTAGTAACTTGTTTATTAAGGTCACCTCGTAGGAGACCCAATTCTGCGGTACTTTTTTCTTGGATCTGTTTCTGCTCCTGTATTAATAGTTTGATGTCTTCTGTTTCACGCTTCCGTTCCTCTGCCTCCTGTCGTCGTCGTTCCTCTGTCTCTAGCAGGAGGGTTTTCTGTCTCGCTTCCGCTTTCTCGTCTTGTCGTTTTTCTGCTTCTTCCTGTGTCTGCCGTAGCAGTGTTTGTAAAGCTTCCATCATCTGACTGGGATCCATGTTTACCGATTAATTACGAATCACACTCTCTTGTACAAAGTGTCCACTGTTTCCACTGTTAACCGTTTTATCCCAGTTCTGACACCACTGTTACGACGGTCTACTCGATCGTCGTAGGTACAGTGGAAACAAAATAAGTACAAGACACCAATTAAGTCACTAATCACATCTTTAATTTTTACAGTTAAACAGTTCATAATTAACAACACTGTCTTTTACAACAAATCAAATGAAAATTGTTCACACGCAATAAAATTTCCACTATAATTAAACACAATTTTATTACAATTATACTGTCTGATTATAAAACACCACTCTTTAACTAATAACCACTTGAATGCACACAGTAATATCGCTAATATAACTCTCGAAATATCGCTGCTATACTGACTTTAAGGCTGCTGCCACCATGTATTTATACCCACGCTCACAGACGAGGACCTTCCTAATTGCGTCTTGGCTGTCGTGTGAACTACGTAATTAACTGCGGCCTTGACACAGTCCGCACGGCTGGCGCCTTCGAGAAACATCTCGAAAATGCGCCCACAAGCACGTACGCCACATGCGTTACATCGAGATTCTTCTGGCACATTCGACAAACATGTAATTGTTCTGTGATGCCGTCACAACAGTACTTTACTCTTGTTAAAACGTAAAATGTTGCTGGTAAACTACCCCTCCGCCTTAACCGATCTTCACCAAAATCAATAGGCCTTGAGTTATCTACAGCTCGTGCACATACGCAAAAAATTATTTTATTCTGTTTGAATTTGCGGCAGTTATCGTTCGCCATAGAAAAAATTTACATACAGACACACAGACATTTTTTGGAAAATGACTTTTCTTCATGTTTTCAGGTTAGTACAATCAGAATCAGCCCTTATCTCGAACACGATTTTTTCGCGATCACCATACGTCCATTTCCTGTCGGAACATGGAAGTAACAACAGTTTACAAAAGTGTGTGCTAGATTGTTATTTTAATTATTTAAAATTGTATTATTATTTTTAAGGAGATATTTAGCCACAATGTACCGTTTCCAGAAAACATCATGCAAATGTAGTCTTTTATAGTTCCCAGAAACCTTTTTTGCGTTTTTTAAATTCTGTTTTTTTAATAGTTTGATATACAAAGCCAAAAGTCATTTTACAATATTTACAATTTGTTTACTGCACAATATTAACAATTTATATGAATTTTTCAGACATGATTTTTTACTGCAATTTGTGGATGAAAGCTAAATTTGGACGTTTTCCAAAACCTTCAAGTTTTTTAAAAGCTTTATAAGTGAGTTATGTTCACGAAGAAAAGGTTCTTATCTTCTTTTCTTGAAGGTTGAGGGATATTCTGTCAAATGTGTGACCATAGTACTCAGCGCCCTTTCGGAGTGCGTTGATAAGCAAATAAAGTGAAAGAGAATTAATGCAAAATGGTAAAAGGTACATCAATAAGCAACAATTTCATGATATCACAACATGGAAAGAATTTTTGTAAATTAAATGGTTTTATGGCAGAAGCAGACTAGAAATTAGTATATAAGTTAGGATTCTTCAAATTTCCAATTTTCAAATCGATTGGTAGTATTTTATAGGAATGTTTCTGAAAAGAAGAAAATTCTAAAAATCGCTGGTGCACGTGAAAAATATTGATGTGTGAAGCTACAATATCAGAGGCATAAAAATTATACTAATATTTGTGTGTGTGTGTGTGTGTGTGTGTGTGTGTGTGTGTGTGTGTGTGTGTGTGTGTGTGTGGTCATAATATGCATAATAACAACATAAAGCAGCAAATGAATCATAATAATAATAGTAACAAATAATAATGAAGCGTTTAATGTTAATACTAATAATTCTAATAAAATAATTTATATAATTAACTAAATTATACAATTATAATGCAACATGATATAATAATTATAATTAGTTACATTTAATTGTAATTAATATAATTAATAATGTCAATAAAATTATAAAATATCTGGGAATTAGGCGCACAGAATTTGGTCAGTCTAGCTAAAAGACCTACAAACATAAATTGTTTCCAAATGATTAGTTGAAAATCGTCAGTATGAACGTTCTTTTTTTTTAATTAACTGTTAGTGAAATAAAGGACTTACTGTTGAGCTTATGTAGATATGTTGCCCACGTGACAATTTTTGAAACTCATCATTAGCTTGTGTGAAAATTTAACTGGTTAATACCACACTACATTTCTTGGAATCATTATGAATTTCCTAGACCCATTGTATCTCCGAGCAAATATCACAACTTCGTTAAATATATACAAAAATAAAGCTTCGTGTATTATTAATTACGATTTACCACCATGAAGAACGCAGTGGACAGTAA
Organism: Magicicada septendecula; assembly: GCA_034769895.1. Classification (NCBI taxonomy): domain Eukaryota; kingdom Metazoa; phylum Arthropoda; class Insecta; order Hemiptera; family Cicadidae; genus Magicicada; species Magicicada septendecula. Next base: position 848,915,381 of record CM068368.1, read on the forward strand.
AATACCTTAAAACATATTACACAGTCATGTCAGAGAAGTATTGGACTCTTTCAGCATGCAAAATACTGTCACCGGACAAAATGCTTGCCGCATGACAAATGGCGCCAATCGTACACTCTAGTTATTTTGGTGGCCCTAAAAAGGACCGAGTGGCGAGAACGGTGATGTTGGTAGTGCCGCGCTGAGGTGTTAGGCAGCTGCGCCCGCTGTTCGTGGCATACTACAGTCCTCCTCTTCTTTCGGCACCGGTTGTAGAGTCGGCTGCCAGCCCAGCGAAATCCATCGCTGGCGCGGAACGGGAATGCGAAGACGCAAGAACGGCGGCGGTTCTATTCTTCGGCTGTTCCTTCCGGCTGACTCTGCCTCGATGTCGTCCGAGAGAGGAGAGGAGATGAAGTGCGTCCGATGGCGTGGCGATGAAGAGTGCGTAAAATTTTCTGCCGGCCCGGGTTTTATTAACTAAACGGGATCGCTGATTGGCTAGCTCCGAACACGTAGTTGGTCACGTCTCGGCGGCTGCTGATGCCGGATTGGATCGCCTCGTATTCTTCAGGTGTCGCTGGTACCGGAGAGCAGACGTAATGAATCGCTGTTGCCACAATACGTAAAAGGTTTGTTAATACAACTTCACGTCAATACAACACTTAGATTTACAAAACGTGAAATGCCTGGCGGTACATTAAAAAATAAAATTTACCTAGCTCCTATAAGCATGGGAACATATAGCCTGGTTAACACACGATCCCTTACACTCAGCTTTGTAATGGAAGTGACCATCTCCAAATACGTGCTTGAAAATTTGTTATCGAAAAAATAAAGTGCGTTGGACTTTGTAAGTTCCCATCCGCCGGAAAAAATAGTGTTATATCGAGGGACTGCTACCTAAACGGGCAAGTAAATATCGAAGTTTATTATACATTATTTAACTACCAGTAGGCCTACTGTGTAACTTCGCTGAATTTGAAGATCTTTTTTGAATACACCACTAAAATGACAATTAGGTCAACTTAATATGTTTTTTTTAAATAATGTAAGCTATGCGTTAATGCTTTCCGCAGTTTTAAACTAACTTTTTAAATTGGTTTTGCCCGAGAAGAAAGGAAAATTCTGAAATCGTACTTTTCATGTACCCGCAGACATATAATTTGTACTTTTTTTGAGTGAAATAATTTACTAGATGTGCTTATTACAGCACAGCTGTGCACGCTGTATAAAGGGCCTTCGATTCTACAATGACAGTCAAAGTAGTGTGTGCATTTACAACCACGTTATTCAAGGACAATTAGTAGCGGAAAACTGAGTCAGTGAGAAGGTATATGAACTGAAACATGATAAGCTCTACTGTCTTTAGCCAGTGTTGCCAAAACAAGGATTTCAGATTAACTGTGGTTTGAAAGGTAAGTATACGGTTCAGGGGGGAAGCGGGAGGAGGGCTAGAAACGGACAAGCGCTGCGTGGTGGCCAAACCTCGAACTAATGACGTATATAGTAATTTAATTTCCCATACTTGTGACGTCTGTCAAAATTTGATAAAATTGCTAAACAAATCCGAATAAGAGTCAAATCTTTTTTTTCTCTTGGGTTGGCAATCCCTACATATTAGTAAATAAAATGGAGTCTTCATAACGAAGTTATTGTCACTAACAGCCGGTCAGCCACGATTTTATTAAGGTTTGTAATCTGGAGTCCATATACGGAACTCATATGCACATGGGGTTCACACTGAATGTAACTCGTCAATGTATGGACGCAACTTCAACGTTGGAATGTAAATATATATATATATATACTCTCACAAATATACTTTTATGCATTTATATTTCAGATATTTTTAAGAAAACAAACAAATAAAACAAATTAACATACCGATTCCTGTTATTTTGATTTCAGCACTGAACGTTTTCTTGCCAAACATATTTTCCACAGAACATGTATATGTTCCTTCATCCTCTATACTTGCCTCTATGAAAAATTACAACAAATATTTATATAAGTAACAGACACAGAGTTTTTGTATCGTAATTAGGTAAAATAAAATACCAGTATATTGTTTTTATTTATACCTTTGATTTTGAGTCTGCCAGAATCATTAATCTCAAAACGATTGTGGTCTAATGGCACTCCGTGTTTTGTCCATGTAATCTGTGGCACAGGGAGACCAATTGCTGCACACAAAATACTTCCTGAGCTACCAATCGGAATGTTTGTATCTGAAAGTTTCATAATATTATTCTATGGTTTCTGTACAACTTGGATATTAAAAATATTATATTCTAGTGGCAAACTATGTATGTAGACATTCTAGGAATGTGTAGGTCTATGCATACATTATAATCTCAGTGCTCTGGTCAGTCATGATGTATTTTTGTTGGTGACATTCATAGCAACTGCAGTTGGTTGTAAATGGGCATTTTTACATTTTTTTTATTTTACAAATGCCAGATTCAGAATTACACAAATTCTGAATATAATATGCTTTGAATACAAATAATACAATATGGCTTCATAAAACTAGTTACCACTAGTCTTTTTAATGGAAGTCTTTCAGCAAAGAGACATCTTGTAACTTATTTGTGATCAATAGATAGATACCTTTTCAATCTTCTATTAGTCTGTTGTTATAGTAATGCCCCTCTGATGAAGCTTATAAAGAGCAAAATCTAGCTCAGGCAAATATAAAATTTTGTTTCAAAATTAGTGTCCCATGGTTAAGAATTGTACAGTGCATTAATTAATTAAACAACTCTGTTTAACATGTGTAATTAGTTTACCAGGTAAAAGTATACTTTAAAAATTTTTACACATCACATAAATAGTAACCACATTGTCCATTGTTCCAAAATCTTCTTCAACTAGTTAAAAATATTAGATGGCTCTATAATAAGTGCACTATTGTCCTCATAACCAAGTGTACTTAAGCAATATAAAACTAATATGTACTATATAAAACTCAAAACAGTACTCCTCATTTTATAACAAAAGAAACAAATATGTAAGTAAATAAAATCACAGTCTTCCCAATTTTAAAGAAAAAAACTATTTATATATTAAATAAAATATTAATGTTTCATATACCACATAAAACTGGTAGGTACGTAACTTTATATTAGGGATGCCTAATATACTGAATGTTATACTTAAATAATAAAATACAAACTTTTTACACAGAGTCTTGATATTTTGTTGGTGTTTATATTAAATCCAAGTTGTCTATAAGTTCTATGCAAGTTGCCTGGTAATACATGGTAACAGGTCTTAAGGGGGCATTAACATGGAAAATCTGAAAATTTTTCAAAAGTTTGTTTTTTATGTTTTTGAATTAATATGCATACGTTCACAGAATATGCATGCAAATTTTTTTCGCAAAATTCCAAGGTTTCACTGTCTTTGAGGCATTTAAATTTTAAAGTACTATGCATTTAAATGTCTGTTCCAGAGAGCCTCACACACTTTTACAGGTCTTGATATTTTATGATTATGAATCAAAACACGGGTTGAGGTACATCAATATTATTGGTGATGGTGACAGCAGAACCTACAAAGCTGTCACTAAAATTAAGCCATATGGGAACACAGAAATAACAAAATTAGATTGCATTGGACATATCCAGAAAAGAATGGGTAGCAGGCTAAGAAAATTAAAAAATAATATGAAGGGAAAAAACTTGATGATGGCAGGGGCTTATCAGGAGAAGGTTATCTTACTGACAAACAGATAGATTCTCTGCAATTATTACGGAAAAGCCATCAGGGATAATGTTAGTAATTTAGGTAACATGAAGAAAGCAGTATGGGCCACTTTCCTGTATAAAGCTTCATCCAATGATCATCCGCAACATTTCTTGTGTCCCAAAGGAGAAAATATATGGTGTCAATACAACAAGAGCCAGCTAGAAGAAACCCAATACAAACACAAAAATGTACTTCCATTAGCAATAATTGAAGCTATAAAACCCATTTATAAAGATCTTTCCAGTCCAGAGCTTCTTAAAAAGTGTTCGCATGGAAAAACTCAAAATGTAAATGATGCGTTGAATGCAATGATTTGGGAGCAATGCCCCAAGACACATTTTTCATCCAGATCTATTGTTGAAACAGCTGTAAAAGATGCAGTAGCTTGTTTCAATGATGACAGTATTACAAGGAGTAAAGTGCTAAGCAAGTTGTGAATTGTTCCTGGATCTTGGTGTGTGACCACACTGCAGAAGCTCAATAAAGCCAGGATTCAGCAGGCAGATTTCAGGGCTAAAAGTAGTGCCCAACAAGAAAGAAGGCTTAAAAGAAGAGAAGCTAAGAGCAAACATGATGAAGAAAAACAAAAGGAAGCTGATTATGGAGAGGGAGAGCACTAACATTACAATAAAACAGATCAGAAAACAGAACTATGTTACAATTATGCAGCACTTTTGTTTTTTGCTGTTTTCCGCAAACTTCATTTTTATTAATTCAATGTACCTTTCCTCATAAACTATTCAACCTAATGACATACAATTTTTTGTGGCTTATTTTCAAATATGTTAAAACAATCTGAATCATTTAGAAATGTCTTATGAGTCACATATTCATTTAAAAAATTATAATAAGACAGAAATATTGAACAAATTTAATTTCATTAATTAAAAATTTTTCATTTTATAATATAACATGCTATCTGGTTGATTCAGTTTGTTACTATAGGTTTTGTCTACGAAAATTACAAAATTCAGGGTAATATGATGACAAATTAGTGAGGAAAGGTACATTGTTCATGATAATGTATTAAATTATTTATAACAATATATAAGCATTTATGGGGACCAAATATTGAAAAAAGTGTTCTTTTTTGTGTGCTCTTCTAAGATCAGAATATACTAAAGTCTTTTCAACTAAAGAAGATCGCTGACTTTCAAAGCCTGCCGTTTCCAAATTTTCAAAGACAAAAAATAAATGAGCCTATTGTTGGAATCGGCATTCCTTTCTGCGTTACTCGTGTACATTTCATATTTTTTGATTCTTCGTTTTCATAACGTTAAGAGATATATTAAACAGTCACTGTTTTTTAGCCCTTCTACAACGATTGCCAACTTTGATAATTCATTACAAAAAAAGTACAGCGTCAACAAATTTTTCCTGTTCAACGATTATTTTTACATTCATCCTAAATCACATATTCCCATTTGAACTCTCTGCGATTATTTTTATAGGCGTTATTAAGTTTTTTGTTGACCTCGAACAACTCATAAACGGGAGTACTGTTAAGAGTTGAAATTTGTGCCAACACTGAGAAGACAACGCTAACGAAAGTTCAAGTTGAGTGAAAACAAGCTTAAACAACTACTATATTTTACATCAACTTATATTTGAAGCGCTCTTTCGCTAAAATGTAAAGCGACGGACAAAGCATGGAGTACACTCAGTTCCGTACTCGGTCCATTTTATCCGCGCGCCGACAACAACACGAACCATAATGTTAATACTGTAATAACTTGTGTGTCGAAATCTAATAAATCGAAATAAATATTGTTTTTATTTATTTGTCTTTACGGAGATGTATTACTGCTTTGTATATATTTGTTTTTGTGCTGTACGGTATTATAATAATGAAACGTTTTCCATTAATGACACAGCCAAAATTTTAAAAGAAATTAAGACATTTCTTTTGAATTATGCTAACCTTTACTCGTCGTTGGACATTACTGAGATCCCTAATTCAATTCAATTGTGCCACAATGTTAACATTAATAAGATGATTTCGTTATTGTCAAGTGTTGGTTATCGCATTTCAACAGAAATATCTTAATTATGTCAAAATTGTAGTAGTTTCATTTCTAGTACAATGGCCGCTGTCTGTGCGGCGGCGGCCATTACTTCTTAGAACTAAATGTCACCAAGTAATTGTTATAGGCATTAAGTGAATGTTAATTACGGTTGTATATAGCTACACTTTGTAATATATTAATTAAAAAATGTTATTAAAGATTGAAAGCACATTTATGCTTGCCCTCTGATTATGTAGGCCGAATTGCTTACCGCGCGCCACAACCTGATGAGTCAACAGTCTATAACCTGATAAGGTCACCGCTATCACACAGCCCACCACATACACAAAATACCAACATACTTTAGTTTGGTAGAGTGTTCTGTTTTGTAAAGTGTTGTCGTCTGAGATAGCTGTAGTGTTTTGTTCAATTATATTTTTTAATCTTAGAGATGGCGAGTGACGAAGAAAGTATACCATCAACAAGTGCCGGGAAGACTGTTTTTCGGAAAGGAAGTACGATAAAGAGTCAAGGAAGAGAAATGATCATGAGTGTCCGGGAGTTTTTTAAAAAAGAAAATGATACCTTGAAAAAAACTGGTGAACCTGTAATACCTTTCTCAAAAATAGCGGAGAGGACCACACGAGCTTTACAAATTGGAACTGCAACAGTGACACGAGTGTGTCGTGAAAAATCAGCAGCAGTTAAAGCTGGCCAAAGCTCTGTCTCGACGCCTGGGAAAGAGAGAAAACATGCGGCCAAAGTTACCGAACTAGACCCGTTTCAAGAGGATGCGCTTAGACGGCACGTCTACGGGTATTACAAATGTCGTGAACACCCCGCACTGGATAAAATGCTGGTATCAGTGACAAATACAGGATTGTTTAGCGGTGCAAAAACTTCTCTCTGGACAGTTCTTCGCGATCTGGGATTCCATTATTCCGAAGTAAACGGTAGAAAAGTTTTGATGGAAAGGGAAGACATCGTTGCTTGGCATTGCCGTTATCTGAGCAGTGTTAAAGAAAAGGATTTTACACAAATTATATGGCTTGATGAAACATGGGTGAATGCTAGTCATAGCGAAAGTAAGGGATGGACTGACAACACTCTCGAAGGAACAATGACCGTTCCAATCGGCAAAGGAGGCAGGCTCATTGTCCTGCATGCCGGCACATCAAAAGGTTTTGTTCCCAATGCTTTACTTATGTTCCGGTCTAAGAAGACAGGAGACTACCATGAAGAAATGGACAATAACAGGTTTTATAAGTGGTTTGAAGAGCAACTATTGCCGAACATTGACTCAAACTCAGTAATAGTTATGGTCAATGCTCCATACCACACAGTGCAAATAGACAAAGCGCCTACAATGTCGTCAAAAAAATCTGCGATGATTGAGTGGTTGGAGAGACACGGAGTGCAAGCAGGGCCAGAACTCAAAAAAGGCGAATTATTAGACATGGTTTTGGCTCATAAGCCAAGATTTCCAATTTACAAAATTGACGAGCTGGCAAAAAGTCATGGCCACGAAATAATTCGACTGCCTCCTTATCATTGCCATTTCAATTGTATTGAAATGATATGGGCACAGTTAAAAGGACACGTGGCAAGGAACAACAAAAAGTTTACTTTGACGGAAGTGGAGCGTTTGATAAATGAAGGTTTTGGGCTAATCGGCGAAAAGGAGTGGGCAGACATCTTCCGACACGTGGAGAAGTCTTCCGACACGTGGAGAAGCTGACCAAGGAAGCCTGGGAAGCAGAGGGAATCCTTGACGAAGTAGTAGAGCAGTTCGTCATAAACATAACAGGAAATACTTCCTCAGAGTCAGAAGAGGATGATATTGACATTGGCGATGACTCAATTCTGGAGGGGATCGCACCTTTGCCACTATCACCTTAAGTACCCTTCATTGTGTTGTGGTATGTAGCCTATATAATTATGTAATTAATATTGTAGTACAATTTTTCTAATGTTTAAGAAATTTTATTTTGCCTGAATTGTTTTATAATGCATAAAATACGTTGAAATTTTAATTGTTATAAAATATAAAATGTTAAAAAGTCGTAACAATAATTTAAAATATTATTGAGGACATTAACAAAAATATAAACGTTTATGTAGCCATAGGTCTTAAAATAAATAAATTCTGGTCACTTCAATGTTTTGGGACACATAATTCAGACACCAGAACATATGAACAGACATCTGGTTAATCACTACTTTCTTTAATAATTCATAATGCACTTCACGGGTAATTAAAGTTGGAAAAATATTTAAAGCGCATCATAAAAAAAAAGTCGGCAGTTTATTCATATCTCCGACAGGGAGGCTGAAAAGCCTCGTTTGTTAGGTTAATATAGGCTTACCACAAACAGATTACAAACGCATTCCCTACTTACAGAAGGCCCCTGCATTCAGCACACCTAACTGGCGCTATGAGGCCGACCTGCTGTGCTGTGGTCTACTACGCCACGCCTGTTACTGTACGTGTCGCTTGACCTTTCGGTCTAAACTTATCTCACAGTTAAAATTCAGCAAAGCATCTTAAACTAATTTCAATAATTTAACCAACCTGTTGGGATTGTAAGCTTCAAAACGATATAACACTTGATTGGTAAACGTTTCTAGATTACGAGAAAACATGATCTTAGAAAAAAATTAATAACTAGTAAAAAAAGAAAAATATGAACTTGAAATGTTTACATGTTGTGTAGAATGAGTGGGTCAACAATCCTTGAACAAGAAAATTTTTTCAAGGCATTACTTACTAAGAAATAAATACATAAAATTGGCAGTTACGGTAAAACAATGAAAAAACCGTGACTTTTTCTAAAGATTGCTTTACCGTAAAAAAACACTTAGCTGTAAAATTATGAAATATAAACCACTTAAAGAAAAGCGATTGACGATTATAACTATGTGTTTCTTTAATTGTTGGCTCTATTTTTGTGGAAACTGCAGGCTTTGAAAGTCAGAGATCTTCTTTAGTTGAATGGACTATAAGCATGTGTACCAACTTACATTAGGGTAGCATTAAAATCATATTTTTTTGACAAATTAAAAAAAATGTATGTAATTTTATGTTGTTAATGCCCCGGATGGATTTTTTCATGTATAAATAGATGAAGACTTGATTAATGTATGGATTTAGATCACCTTATAGGTGTTGCTGATCTTTTCGGTTACCATTTGGTCTTAAAATACTTCCAAAAGTTCAGTTCTTAACAATAATTTTTTTTCAGTTGATATTAACAATTTATACTACTGTTAAAAAGAAAGGGTTTTGCCCACTCTGTTATATGACATCTGAAGATGGCACATCATCTGGGTTTCATAATAATATTAATAAAATGTGGTTGTCAGGAAAAAATACTATTATTGAAATATAATTCATATTCTAGAAGTGTATTCATAAGAGCAGTGATTTCACTCACCAACTGGAAAAAATAATTTAAATATTTTTTGTAGCTGGCTAAAATATCAAAACAAAATATCTGTACACCTAATTATCTTAGTTTAAGATTATTAATTATAATTTCAATTTTTGTAAAGTAATAAACTAAAACTTTTAAAGCTATGAATTTAGAATGTTAATACACATATATTGTGTTGTTTATTTGTGTATATTTTGTTTTTCTGTCTGTCTATTTATCCCCTCTCTCTTGCTTTCACACACACACACACACACACACACACACACACACACACACACACACACACACACACACACACACACACACACACACACACACACACACACACACACACACACACACACACACACACACACACACACACACACACACACACACACACACACACACACACACACACACACACACACATACACACACACACACGCACACACACACACAATGTTATATAATCCAAAACCAAGAAATTCATTAAAGCTGGATTATTAAACCATGTTGTTACCAGCTGGCAACTGAACAATCCTTGGAGAGGTGCCAACCTGTAGATCAATAAAGTCATGCGAGGCCCCCAATTGGTTCTCCGCCACACAGCTATATTGACCTGCATCTAAGTCTTCGACAGAGGGTATCTGGAGGCTTCCATCTTCCATCAGCTGTACATATACTATAATTCCATTATTATGTTTAAATACACAATACACGTTTCATTATAAGCAATGTAGTAGTTTAACTTTTGCTATGATTTCTATAAAAGCTTACTGTATTCAGGTTCATATGAAGAAAATTTTGTTCCCAACTTTGATCATGTATTTTCAGAAGAAGAAAAAAACATGCACTAGTATATCAAAACACACAGTAAAAAATGTTATTTAAAGTAGTATACTGTAAAAAGTTATTATAAAAATAAAGTTATAAAGTTATATTATTTATTATAATAAATAAAATATTTAATAAATTTCTAAAGATGTTGTAACTGAAGAAAAATTTCTTGAAAAGTTACATTAAGGCATTTGGCTTGAGCTGAAAAGTAATCTCTTGTATCATTGAAAGTAATCTCCTCATATTATCGTTTGGCAACATAATGCTGCATAATCACAGTTGCAGTTTAGGTGTGTAGGAACTTCTTAACAGCAACCACCTGGAATGGTTTAAAAGTCTAGCCTCTCTGATAATGCTGTGGTCTTTCTCTGTGTGAGTTTTTGCTGTAATGGATCCCTAGATGAAAGGTTTTAATACTGAAAAGCCAAGGTATTTCTGCATCTAAAGAGGAGACGACCAATCTATTATATGATATGATAAGAAACTGTGCATGTCTATTGTTGAAATCATCATTTCAAGATGTATAACGAACAGAATGGTAACTAATTTAAACTATTTTTGTAAGGAAATACTTTTTCTGTGTACTGAAACCTTCAACATTCAAAACTGACTTCAATTTTTTCATTCATTTTTATTTATCAACTAATGGACTTATGTATAATTTATCAACAATATAATTTCAAAACAAAATTTACGACAAAAGTTAATAAAAATGATGTTAGTTTTCAGTGAAAATGCATTCTCATTCTACCTGCTCCCCCCCACACACACAATTAAAAATTAAGGAACCTAATTTTTTGACCAAATAATACAAAAATATTATTAGCAAACAAAAAGAATCTGACCTGCATTTTAGGTGAAGTGGTTTGCTTGATGGGTTGTGTTTCTTTGTACCAACTGATCTGAGGAGTCGGTATGCCTTTGACCATGCATCTCAATGTTACAGTTTCCCCTTCTTTGACAAGTTTTGAATTTTCCTCTGCTATTGCTTCTGGAGCTTCTATGTATCTCATGTATCCAGTGTCTGATGCTGTATTATTGAAAAAAATTTTAGTTAAATGTACAATGTATTTTAACGAATAATGAATGTGGACAGTGTAACTTCCTTATAAACTTGCTTGAGTTTCTCTTATAAATATCCAACTTCTTCATGATTATTTGCTAAACTGCTAAGTGGCAAGTTCTGGATGAGGCTTTTCAGTGTTTCCACCATTTTCAAGTCCTAAATCATGACAGAAAAATATCCTGCTTCAACCCGTATATATACCCATGAATTCACCTCCACAGCAAATAAACTTCTAAGTGATTCTACAAGTCAAATCGCTATTGGCTCATCTCTGCTAAGCCACGCCCCTACTACTTGCTACAAAGCTTTGGCCCTCCCTCTATTTCCTTTATGAGCCACACCCAGCTTTGTCAGCTTTCCTAACCCCTGATGGAATACACATAACTCACTCTTGCAAAATATATGAAAAAATATTTCTTCATTACTAAATTCTGTTTGTATATTCATTAGTGTATTACTGTTCTTGTTTTTTACCTTTAAAATTTCTAACTCTTCATATAATTTCCTTTTATTTAAATTATTTTCTAGTTTTAATACTTCAACATTTTCAAGAGGGTTGGTGAAATTAATAATGAAGAAATTCTTGGATTTCATTGTCCATGATGTGTCCGTTACTTAACTAAATACAACTATTTCATTAACGATTCGGAACACAAAGTTTTTTATGAGTAAAAACATATAAGGTAAAACTTTATGTTTTTACTCATAAAAAACTTTGTGTTCCGAGTCGTTAATGAAATAGTTATATTTAATGAAGAAATATTTTTTCATATTTTGCAAGAGAGAGATATGTGTATTCTGTTAAGGGTTAGGTAAGTTGACAAAGCTGGGTATGGCTCATAAAGGAAATAGAGGGAGGGACGAAGCTTCGTAGCAAGTACTTGGGCATGGCTTAACGGAGCTGAGCCAATAGGGATTTGACTTGTAGAATTGTTTACAAGTTTGACTTTCCGTGGAGGCAGATTCACCAGTATATATACGGGTTCCAGCGGATATTTTTTTGTCGTGATTTAGGACTTGAAAATGGTGGAAACACTGAAAGGCCTTGTCCAGAACTTAGCAGTTTAGCAAATAAGCACGACGAAGTTGGAGACTGCTAATTTAAATAACAAGATTAATCTTGTAAATATGTTTCTCTTTATTATACAAATGCTACAAATGTCATGCAGTGTAGTGTTCCTTTAACCGAATTGTTTGTCTGAATTTTATTTGATATATGTCGAACATACATACTGGGTGGAAGAGTATGTTTGTCATGTCTCTTGGAATCAAGAACATAGTAAAAAACGATGTACAATAATAAGAAAAAATTCTAACTCCAACTACTGTACAAATATAGTACGAGGGTCCATCAAATATAAAGAAGATTTTAAAAATTGGCATGAGTTACTTTAATGCTGTAAATATTGTATGAGCATATTAAAAGAATAACCAATAAATATTTTGTTATTAATGAATGTATGAAAAACATTATAAATTATAATTTAGACAAACTAGAAATATTGGAAAGACAAATTATTAGGAAAATATTAGGCCCACGAAAAACTTCAGAAGGTTGGAAATTAATAATAATGAAATGTACCAAAGTATAGAAAATGTAACAGAAACAATGAGAAAAAGAAGACTATTATTTTTTGGACATTTATATAGAATGGACAACAACAGGTTGACAAAGCAAATCTTCAAATATCTGTGGGCAAAGAAGTCAACATCAAGTTGGATTAAAGAAGTCCAAAAGGATTTAGAAAAAAATAATATACACGCAGAAGAAGCAATTGAAAGAGAAGTTTATCGGGCAAAAATGTTAAAAATGGAGGGAGTCCAGGGTAGGAGAGAGAAAAATGCAGGTTCAAAGTGGACTGAAGACAGGAAGAAGAGACACAGTGAAAAGATGAAAGAATATTGGAGAAAACGAAAAGAACAAAGAATAAAGAACTGAAATTGGCATGTGGTCCTTAGATGGCCGATAAAAAAAAGTGTGAAAAAACTTTTATTGTTCCAGCTTAATTAGAATCAGAAGTAACTGTGTAATTACTAACCTGTGCCAGCTGAATTTTCTGCTTCACACGTGTAATTGCCTTCATCCTTGTTCTGCGCATTTCTTACTACTACTTCCCACACAAATTCTCCTCTCCTTGTTACAGAATCCTAGAATAATATTTAAAAGAGTAAAAAAAGGCAGTATTTATATGTAGCCATAATAACTATATGCAGCATTACAATTTTTGTATTTACTTTAAATAAAAAAAGATAAAAAAACACATATTTTGTTTACTTCTGACATGCAATATGTCTATGCTTATCTAGGTCTCTATAGACCAACATATTAATGCCAAATGTATTATGAGAAATCAACTGGAAAAGAAGGATTTTCCATGACGACGTTTATAAACGTTTTAACACACACACACACACACACACACACACACACACACACACACACACACACACACACACACACACACACACACACACACACACACACACACACGTTAAAATCTTCAGTTAAGTTATTGTTATTAATAATTTTATGTATTAGCTTCAATTTTTTTTTAAATTAGTTTTCCGTCTAACTGAACTGATTTGTTTCTGAATTTATTATACGTATAGACTATCATGAGGGAGTCATTGATAAAAGAATATCTGGGCTGTTTGGCCATGGTCGATTGCTTTGTTCTGTCATTGTCTGAACATTTTGGCCACCTGCTGGTTGAAAAAAGGGTACCAGCAGGTGAACCCAAAAGGGTAGAGAGGTGAATGTACCCCTAACCAAGGTAGAAGCAATGGTAGGGGTATGTTTGGTTCTCCACCCTTTTGTCGAACACTTTATGAACTTTTTTCTACTGAAGAAGGCTCCAGGTGGCCAAAATGTTTAAACAATAACAGAACAAAGCATCGACCACGGCCAAACAGCCTGAATATACATTCTTTTATCATTATTTCTGAATATTTTAATTTTTAACATTATTTAAACTTTAGTCTTCTAATGTACTAACCACTATATAAACATAAAAGCACTATGACAATTTCACTAGTGCTTTCAGTATTTCTGGTTGAATCAAACCTGGACATGGGTCAGGACAGTAGGCAGTCATTATAAAGGCTGTGAAGTTTGTAGTATTAGAGACAGTAACACTTTGTTACTTGTAAATAACTTTAATTTCTTTCTTAAATAATACTTTATTCTAAAATGCTTAAGCAAAAAACAACTTAAATAAGCATTTATTGCACACTGTTTGTTGTGTTGTCTTACTTCTATCATACGTCCATCTTTTTTCCATGCGATTGTTGGAAATGGAATTCCAGAGGCTATATGACAACGCAAAGCAAAATTTGTTCCAGTTCTAAAGTCTGCTTTTTGAGGCAAAACTCTGACAGCTGGTATTTCTTCAAGCGTCAGATAAACTCTGCCTGTTGCTGAACCACCTGTTGTAAAATTATAATTCAGTAATTACATATGAGTGGTCAAAACAATAATTGAGTATTATTTTTTGTAGGAAGAAGAAGGCTGTAATCATATACCAATTTATACAAATTGCTATTCCTATAAAGAAATGAAGCACAAGTTACAAAAAACAGCCTATATGGAAAACATCTATCCATACTTTTTTTACAGGACTAATGAAAATTCTCAAGAAATTATTTTTAAGCATTGCCATACATGGTAGGTCCTGTGTTACATTACTGAGCTTATTAGGTCAAAACTACAGCAGCATTATGCTTGCAGTGGCGAATTGAAATGGTTGAATCAAATTCTACCAAATTCCACCACCACAAAAAAACTGTAAAAGGTAGCAGGCAGGAAATGGTGTTGCTGTTGAATCTAGTGTTTTAGTTTTGTACTTATTTTCTGTTTATGACAAAGAAGTTATGAACAAATAAAACATTGAAGGGAGATTCACACTTTTTTCTCCAATGCATTTTAAATGGGCGAACAGGGGTTTAGTTAGGTACCATTAATTAATGATCTATTGAAGCTATGTATTTGAAATTTCTACCATACCGTAACACATATATTTTAAACATAACATACTAGATTAAAGCAAATTTAAGAAAAAAAACAATATAAAAATAATTACTTTTTATAAATTTGTTGAAAAAAATTTTCATTTAAAACTTTTTTACAGAATTAATGTTTTAAAGGAAGAGATTAATTCTAGTACATTTTGATTGCCACATTGTACTATTCAACCACAAAAAATTTGAACTCAATATCACTTATAGTTTTTGAGAAAAGTGTACCTAATTGTTGAAATCTATTGTTATGGAAAATGTATGTAAACAATGGGAGCCGGAAAACAACATGTAATACATTTTTTTTATTTTTTATGGTCACATTAACGTAGATAACCTCATAAAAATAAATTTTTCTTATCAGGATTAAATGAAGAATTTTTTTGGACAATAAAAAAAATTCGATTTTTCTACTGAAAAACTGTTGACCTCCTCTTAATTAATTACTGTTGTGAATTAAAGTGGGAAGGAGATATATTTGTGATATAGAAAAAAGTGGCCGTCTATTGCCACTGATGAAGAAAAATTTTGTGTTGACACCCAATCAAAACGTCACTCGAACATTGCCCAGAAGTGTCAATAAGTGTTCATTATGAAATGGTTACGTGGACATGTTGTGAAAATTTTCATGTTGGACAACTACTCAGTTATTGAGCAATTCTATCATTAAAAAAATTAATATTATTCAAACCTTTTGTTTACACATATGGGTGTAAATTATATATATTTACAGATCTTTCATAATTTTTTGTTAATGCTAATTCTAAGAAGTATTTATTGAAAACAGTATAAAAAAATCTTGCTGACTGATTCACCATGAAAGTAAAATCACAGGAACTCCACAAAGTTGGTGCATATGATTGTGTAACTGACTACTACTAATATTATCATTGCTGTATATACTTTTGTTTAATATGTCTGTTGAAAGCTTACCATCATTTTGTGCGCTACAAATGTACCATCCTTGATCAGATGGGAGTGCTGGAGAAATTACCAAGTTATTGTTTTGAATGACTGAAAACCGAGGCGTGTCTTGAAGTGGTTCTATCTGAAGTACATGTTTCCTCCCTGCAAACAAATAATAAACAACAGGCTTTTTAGTACAACCAAAACAGCTTAGGCTGCTTACATGAACTGTACAGCATACTACGTTGTATAGTGTCAGTGGCATGTAATTTCTGCTGCTCAGTAACTATACCAAACACTCATTACTACCCTAGGAATACTCTTTTTCATTGCGGTAGCGTTACCATAGGAATGGGGCTGGCAAAATACTGTGTGTTTTCATCATCATCATCATCATCATCACTTTCAAGGTTTAAACCAAGAATGGTTTGTTCCAGTCTCAAATAGGCAAATATTACAGCTGGTCACTCCAGCCCTTCCTCAGACGTCCCACACCTCTCTGTCCCCTCGGCTTATAGTTCCATAGTTGTTTGGGGATGGAGCAGTCATCCATTCGGCAAAGATGTTCCCACCAATTCAGCCAATACTGGGCGATCCTGTCGAGTATACTCATAATATTCAGTTCCTGCCGTATATCTGTGTTTCTTCTAAGATCATGGAGAGTATACCTTGCCACGTGCCTGAGAAATCTCATTTCAGCCTCTTGGATGCAACTGGCCTGGCATTTCATTAAAGTCCAATTCTCAGACCCATAAAGAAGTGTGGGAAGAGCCTTCACCTTATAGAATTTTAGGCGTGTTCCTTTACTTGCTGACTTAAGGGTTCGCCTGATGGTCCCGCACATAAGGTTGAACTTATGCAACTCATGCACCACGTCGTTGCTTGCATTATAAGACACACTGTATCCCAGGTATTCAAAACTGCTAACTTGTTCCAGGACAGTACCATCTATAACAATTTTTGCCTGTATGGGATCAGTTCTACAAAAAGACATCACCTTGGTTTTAATTGTGGATATCTGCAATCCAGAGTCTTTGCAGATTCCATTTAACAAATGTACTGTGTGTAATTTAACTATGTGTATTTAAATATATTAATTCAAACACTTTTTGCTACAGTCTATTTCTTGATGTATATAATATATATAAAATTTATATTTACTTTACCTCAAGATATTATTTTTCCCTTATTTGGAACATGTTTCGGGACAGAACAAGATGATGGGAACACTAAGGGTCCCAAAACATGTTCCAAATAAGGGAAAAATAACATCTTGAGGTAAAGTAAATATAAATTTTAAATATATTTAAGTATATATAATTTCATAAATCAATGAATTATGAGATTATAAATTTTATAGTTAATTTGTATATACAGTCTGTGGACAGATATCTGCTTTGCAGCTAAACAGAAAAATAATAACACACAGTGTACATTAGGTAAATTAATTTACTGGTTACTCTGTCCTGTGACTTTATTTGATTTTTGTTTTACAGATTTAAAGAGATGAATTCTATCATTAGAAACTACTCATTCTTCAGGAGTTTACTGAAACATTAAGATGACTTGAGATCTTAAAAACATTCGAATACTTTGAGTTACATGAAGTCACATTAATATGATTCATTTTGTTTCGCCAAGAAATTTATTTTATGTGACTACGGATAACTTACGCTATAAGTATGGTATTGTGATTTTAACATGAGTCCTGATATCCTTTTAAAGAGATTTTAATGATCTTCAAATGAACAAAAAAAATGTCATGCTATTTTCTCCTATGGTTTCAATAGGGCAGCCAAAAGCATTACAACTATACTAGTTAACAGTTCTTGTTGTATTTACAGTAATGATTTTGTGACGGTGCAAGTGAGCCCCAACCATGTTTTTTAGTCAACCTGTACAAACATTTAATAAACACCCTATGCTCAGCCGTACCAGGTTCGTTGAGTTACGGGCGGACCACGGAATGTGAATTGTCAGAAAAGCATGTAGCTGAAATACGGAGAATTGATCGTGTGGACTGCGTACCGTTTCTTACGAGATCTCGGGAGAGGTGCGAGATGTTCCACAGCCAATCAGTGAACGAGTTTATGACCATGCGGGTGACGCCCTGAGCATCGTATGGTATATGGAGGCAGGTGACGCCAGGCAGTTGGATAGCAGTCATCAAACAGTATAGTCAACAGTACAACAGTCTCAGTGAATTAGTGACGGGAGGCCGTGCGTGTAAGCACGCGCAGCCTGACCAAAAGTATTTAAAAGGTAACAGTAAACCGTGATTCAGCAATAGTAACAGTTTTGTTTAAATGTTAATAGTGGAATAAAGAAAAGAGTTGGACAATATAGTGCGAAAGTGAAAGTGTGGACGAACAATGGTGAACAGCACGTACGGATGAGTAAAACAGGAAAGTAATTATGTTAGATTGAAGTGAAATTAAAACTATTGGTTAAAAGAGCTCAGCAAAATTAAACGGGGGATAATCCGAATTGTAAAGAGCATGTGAGTGTGTGTGTTGGAAGAATGAGAAAATAATAAAACGTAAAAGTACTGGTTTGTAAGTAGGGGTTATTATAGTAAAATATTATGTAATAGAAGTCAGTAGAAAGAAAATATAAAAATAAGAGAAAGAAAGAATTTCAAAACTGATTAAAATAAAAGAGTTCATTAAAATACCATAAAAATGTGTTAAACTAATTATTACGTCAAACTCATAACCTGAGTTCTGCATCAAGAATTCGTCTAAAACGAAACCTGTGAATTTTCTGATTTAAGGGAAGTAAATATCAAAATTAATTAAGGGTAAGTGTATTGTGGTTTCGATGTTCACCTTAAAACATCGTGGCAACCTTTTGAGCAAGTTTGGAATCTTCTGGGGGTTTTATAAAAGGTAAGTGTAACAATCAGGGTAAGTAAATAATTTATTGGTGTAAAATTGCAAAACGTAAGTTTGTATAGTTACAATTTACATACAACAACATAAGGTTCTAAATAAAAAGAATCACCATATACCACAGTGGATTTGTGAAGAAACTCTGATTCACCCTATTTAATGGCATTCTTATTTTAAAATGTTTTTACATGAATTAAGTTCATTTTAAACCTTGTTCAGTGATAATAATGAAAAGGCAACAGTAATAACAGCAGAATATATCTGCCCCTTCAGAAAATCCTACATCCAGTACTGCTATATTTTGGAAAGATTACATGGCCATGAAAACAATGAAGTCATCCAACTGCCAAATAATACAGACATTGGCTCAAATGTAGTGAACATTTTCAGTTAGTGAAAAGTATTAATTGTCGACTGTTAAGAAGCAGAGAAATTCTGTGTAGCTCACAAGTTAACCTTGCATTTGATGTTTTCAAACAAAGCCAAGAGACACAAATGAGAACTCTTAGATGTGAGTTCAATAATAGTTTATATTGAATCAAGATTAGTCAGTTGATTACACTGTAATGGTACAAAGTAGTAATTGGGTGTTTTATAAAGAAAAAAGTAAATTCTGCACACGGGCAGAGTAGTTCACCAGTGTGGATGGTGCCCGAACAGTGCTCATTCACGTCTTCGTGATCTATTGTCTCACATCTAATGGAAGGGATTCATTCAGTGTCTGTGCAGTTATATTAGTATAGTGATTTATTAGTTGTAAAACTGACCACTGATTGCAGCACCTCTCAATAATGAATGTGGGAGCTAATAATTGTACGCTTGTACATGTGTTACAAATTTGTGGTATGAATGACGACTTGAAAAGAAAGTGCATGGAACAAGCCTCTGGATGATGACAAAATAATTGATGTTCGGAATGCTGATTGAATTTATTTTATATATAGTAATTAACTTTACATGTTATATGTAAGAAATTGTATTAATATAGAGCTATTTTTTTGTTTTAATACATATGACAAACTTTTTTCCAGATGCAAAAATTATTATAATTATTTTATTCCTACAATTTCTATTATCCTACAACTGTGAATATTATATAGCATTATTCAGAGGATGAAAGTGGCTTTTATGTGAAATAAACAGGACATCAATAGTGGTTACAGGGGAAGAGTAACAGACCCCCAAAATTACATAAAAATTCCCAGTCCACAGGGGCTACACAAAGCCTGAAACATCCAGGCCTCAAAGTGTTAAGTTATTAATGTTTACTTAATGTTAAAAATTAATGGCATAATAAAGAAATCTTGGAAATGAATATAACTTACATCAAGGATATAACTTACAGCTAAATATTTAGGAATGACATTAGACGCAAAACTTAAATGGAAGGAGCACGTCAAAAAGAAAAAGCAGGAGTTGAATCTAAAGTTCAGGAAAATGTATTGGCTCTTGGGAAGACAATCCCAACTGTCAATCCATAATAAATTGCTGTTGTATAAGCAAGTGCTAAAGCCTATCTGGACCTATGGGATACAACTCTGGGGCTGTGCAAAGAAATCAAACATAAATATAATTTATATAATAATTTATATAATAAAGAAATCAAACAATTACTAAAAATAAATAACACACCTGAAACACACATAAAAGAGATCATCCATCTAACTAAAATTATCACAGATCAAAATTATTTCGCACACAATAGCATGTATTACTCACAAACAGATGGACTACCCATGGGCTCCCCTATATCAGGTATACTAGCAGAAATATTTATACACACCATAGAACAGAAACACATACTGAACAACAACAAATACACCGATATAATAATATATTGGCACAGGTATGTTGACGACATTTTACTCCTTTACAACGGCAACAAAAGACAAATAGAAAATTTCCACAAATACATTAACACTATACATCATAAATTAAAATTCACACTTGAAATAGAATTAAATAACAGCATAAACTTTTTAGACCTTACAATCACCAAAACAAACAACACACACACATACAAAATATACAGAAACCCCACCACATCAGACATGGTCACACACAACACATCCAACCACCCAACTCAACACAAACATGCAGCTTTCAACTACATGCTCCATAGGCTCACGTCAATACCCCTAAACACACATGACTACCAAGATGAATTAAACACAATTAAATACATAGCAGTCAGAAATGGATACAACCCTGAATTAATAAATAAACTACACAAACGAATCCTCAACACAAAAAGTAAAACACATTTGACCAACAGCACACAACCCAGTAAATACATAACACTCACATACTACAATTCCAATACACATAAAATTGCAAACACATTTAGGAAACACAATTATAAAGTAGCCTACAGAACCAAAAACACCATTAGAAAACACATAAATAATACTAACAAAGACATTGACACATACAGCAAAACAGGGGTTTATAAATTAAATTGTAATGATTGCCAACAATTCTACATCGGCCAGACGGGAAGATCTTTTTCTTCCAGATTTTCTGAACATTTAAAAGCCCTCACCACAGACTACATACATTCCACATTTGCCACACATTTACATAATGAAAACCACAGTTACACAGACATAGAACACAACATGGAAATATTACACTACTTACCTAAAAGTAGAAAACTAAACACAGCTGAGCAATTTGAAATATACAGATATCACACACTACAACCAAACAACATATTAAATGAACAAATACATTATAAATCACATAAACTATTTGACACACTGGTCCACACACACAATTCGAACCTCAGCGCCAATCCCTTCCCACCATCAACCCCCACCATACACACCATTTTTCCGTAACGGTTATTCTGTAATCGACAGTCAGTATTACACCCACTGAAGAAGAGAAACAACATCTCGAAACGTTTGGGAAGTGACAACAGTAAGTTCATTAGTGAAAGTTTTATATATATTATTAAATAAATATAATTGAAACATTTGAAACATGGTGCTTCAGTGCATTGTTGATGTACCATGGTATGTAAGAAACGACAACTTACACAGGGATTTAAAAATTGAACTTGTTATTGAGGAAATAAAAAAGCAGGCAGTGAAGCATGAGTAACGTGTCTTGCAGCATGTACACCCTGGGATACGGCGACTGCTGGATGCAACTAATGCAGCTAGAAGGCTGAGACGAACTAAACCACTTGATCTGATGGATATTAGTTAAATGGTGAGATTATAGCCAATGGGTTATATCTCTTGATTAGTGCCTTTAATTATGAAGTATAAATTACTATATGAAGATGGGTAGTACTCAGTTGTAATAATAAAAAAAAAGGATATAACTTAGAGAAATACACATACTATTTTGTTCTTTCTGGATTGAACTGTACAACACTGTGTAGTTAATGTTAAGTTTACTGTAGCTTTGCTGATGCCGTATTGGGGTCACAGAGTCTCAGATAATGTGTAATATTTCTACTGGGTGAATCACATTTTAGACAACATAAGCATCTGAACTAGACATATGACATATGACGATGGGAAGATGGAATCAGCAGACACGAAGAGGTGTCATAATTTTGCTAGCTAATACGATTCATCAACCCTTGAAATAACAATATTAATTTTGCTGACATGTCTGTGGTCCCCATGAAGCATAATTTTGTATATACACTAACATTAAAATAAAATATATTCACAAATTAATACATTCAGCCTAGCATCAAGTTATAACGTACTGAAAAATAGATTTTAATTTAATTTGAAAATCTGCAACAAATTTAATCAACAAAACACTGTAACCTTTGTTGGTATGGAAGTGTTTGAGTGCAGTGTTCTTGTGTTATGTGACTGGTGTTTTTTCCTAGTAAGTATTTATTTGTATTATTTAGTCTTTTGATCAGATGGGCTAAACTAGTATTTTAAAATAATAGGTAC
This sequence comes from Magicicada septendecula, assembly GCA_034769895.1. Classification (NCBI taxonomy): domain Eukaryota; kingdom Metazoa; phylum Arthropoda; class Insecta; order Hemiptera; family Cicadidae; genus Magicicada; species Magicicada septendecula. The sequence continues at coordinate 848,938,175 of CM068368.1, forward strand.
GGAAATACCGTTCCAAAAAAATAACAGGTACAAATACCTGTTATTATATACTTATTATACATAAACTATATTATTTCATTGTAAGTAACTTGTTGAGTTTCCTGCAGGTCTCCTATGTAATATCTTCAAATAAATACACTACAAGTAGGTTTATTTTCACCTAGATAAACTTATTAATATATTAATAAACCTATTAAAATAAACCTACGTGCAGTGTATTTATTTGAAGATATTTGTGGGGTTCTTTTTTATTAGCAGTGGACTGTATATTGTAAAACTAAATAGTTAAAAGGATTTATTCTCATGTAATCAACAATGCATAAATATTAAGCGTTTACTGACCTTGTCCTTGTGCGTTGTAAATGTCCCGTTGTAAGCAACACTTCGCTGATTTTTTAGGCAGTCCTAAGCTTCACAATAATATTCTAATAAACGTTAAACACATAAAATAAACACATGAAATAAGCGGAGTTTTATATTATAATAAGCGGAGTAAAATAACAATAGCGGTGAATAGTCTTTCTATTCTTGCGGTATGCGTGTATAAACCAAAAAGAACTGAACTGCACGATATGCCTTACACTACAGGAAAGAAAACGGTCTAATTATGACTGTTGATTACTAAGTGAATTGTACTTTGAAACAGTTAATGGGAGTGCACTCTATTAGAGAACTAATGAAGTAGAGATAGGGGGAATTTTATTATTGTTATGAAAACAAAATATCTGACATACCGGTCCCTTTGAACCAACTGGTTCAACAAGAAACATTAAAAGAACATAAGAACAAATTTGATCCTTTGGAAGAGTATAATAAAACTAAATTATAAGGGGCAGTAGCCAATTCACTGGTCAAGGATTTTAGTAAATGGGAAGACGGGAAACCTTAACAGAAGGACGGGTCAAGGTTCCACCGGCAGTCTTCATGTTGACGACACGTACCGCTCCATCATTCCCTGGAGATACGGAGATGACTCTCCCGAGCTTCCACTTGAGGGGTGGCAGGTTCGTTTCATGAATAACGACTAAATCTCCTATTTTGAGATTTTCTTGAGGTCTGATCCATTTGGACCATTCTTGAAGTGTGTGGAGGTACTCCATTTGCCATATTTTCCAGAGATGTTGTGTGAAGGCTTGAACCAATTTCCAGCGTTTTATGTGATTAAGTGGTGCATTAATTAGTTGAGGTTTGATCAAGGCATTAAGAGGTCCTCCAGTTAGAAAATGCCCTGGTGTAAGAGGTTGAAGATCTGAAGGGTCATTCGAGAGAAGAGCTATCGGCCTCGAATTAAGGATAGCTTCAACACGCACAACTAAGGTGGTAAATTCTTCGTACATTAAAATGTGTTCACCTATGACTCTGGTGAGATGATATTTTGCACTTTTAATGGCACGTTCCCAAAGTCCACCTTGGTGAGGTGCACGCAGAGGAATGAAATGGAATGTGATACTGCTGTTTGTTGCAAAATCTTGCATCTCTGGTTGCTTCATGAGATCTTGAAAACATCTTTTGAGCGAAGAAGCAGCTCCTATGAAATTAGTCCCACAATCAGAGTACAGGTCTGATACAAGACCTCTCCTAGAGATGAATCTCGTAAGGGTTGCAATGAAGGCGTCTGTAGTTAAATCAGTAACCACTTCCAAGTGTACAGTTTTGTTGCAAAACAGATGGACAGGCAGAGGTACACATTTTAGGCTGTATCCTGCGAAGTGTAAAAAACTTGACCGTGTAAGGGCCAGCATAATCAACTCCAAAAGCGTTGAAACAACGAGTAGGGGTAACACGACCGGCTGGTAGATCACCCATGAGCAGAGACGTGTTTGTTGATTTTGCACGAAAAAATCGTACGCATTTAAATATTCTTGAGCGTATAACACTGCGGGCGGAGAGGATCCAAAAGCGTTGAGATAGTGTTGCTTGGAGGAACTGGGGACCAGCGTGCAGGTACATGCCATGATAGTAATCGATGAGTAAATAAATAGTAACATGATTTTTAGGCAGAAGAATAGGATGTTTGGCATTGTAAGAAAGCGCAGAGTTCTTCAGTCGACCTCCGACACGGACTATTCCTGCATCATCAATAAAGGGTACTAGACGTTGGATGCGGTTTGAGCATGCCCTTTTCTTGGAGAGTAGATCTATGTCTTCTGCAAAGTGAAGTCTCTGAATGAGCCAGCAAATGTGGTTACAGGCGTTATTTAATTCAGTTACTGTAAATGATCCACTTATGGTGGTTTTAAATTTCAAACGGGTTATAAAGGGAAGGACATAAGCCATTACATGAAGAAGAGTCTTCCAAGAAGAAAACTTTGTAAGAAATCCAAATGTTGGGACTTCTTTTGTGGTCATCATAAGATTAAGCACATTTGGTTTCATTTCGGGAATAGACTCCTCTGAAATTGGATGAAGGATAGATTGTGGCCAGGTCTGCGTTGATTTAGCGAGCCATGGTCGTCCTAGCCACCACTGACTATGTTTCATCAAAACCGTGGGTGTCAAGCCTCTAGAAGCACAATCAGTAGGTTTGTTAACAGTTGAAACATATTTCCAGACGTGCGGTGAAACTAAGTCTTGTATTTGTGCCACACGATTAGCAACATACATCTTGAGACGAAAAGATAGAGTGCGTATCCAAGATAGAACTACTGTAGAGTCGCACCATGCTGAAATGTTGTCAATCTTGTGATGTTGTGAGAGCTGTTCTGTACAGTAATGTAGCAATTTGGCTAACATGTGCGCACCACAAAGTTCCAAGCGGGGAATAGTCACACGCTTCAGTGGAGCTACTCTTGATTTTGCGATCAGCAGTCGTATGTTGACATCTTCTGCGTCTTCTGTGCGCAGGAAGACACAAGCTGCATATCCGGATTCACTTCCATCTGAAAATCCATGAAGCTGGATACTGACTGCAGTTGCTAAGGATATGAAACGTGGTATCCTTAGCTTTTCTATTTCTGGAAGTTCTTTCACGAATCGTGACCACTTCTCGGAAATATGATCAGGTAATGGAGAATCCCAATCTAAGCCTAAGGTCCATACATGCTGCATTAAGACTTTAGACAAAAAAACTATTGGGGGTATCTAACCACAAGGGTCATAGATCTGAGCAATTGATGAAAGTAAAGTTCTTTTTGTGTAATTACTTGAAGGTGCGTGCATCAAATATGAAAAGACATCAATATCTGGGATCCATTTTAGCCCTAATAGACTTGAAAATGGCTGTTCCGACGTGCGTAACATGAGGGGTGTCTCATGATTATCTTGCATGACATTTTCTAAGAGTTTAGGATGGTTTGAAGACCACTTGCTCAGTTCGAATCCACCCTTTTTCAAAAGTAAAACAACATCCTCTTGAAGGTGCAGAGCTTCTTCCAGAGAATTGCTCCCTAATAGAGCATCATCAACATACATTTGCTGTTGGAGTGCTTCAGCAGCAAGTGGATGATTTTTTCCTTCGTCCATAATGAGCTGTTGTACTACTGTATTAGCAAGGTAAGGCAAGGACGTCATACCATAAGTGACAGTAGTCAATTGGTAGACCTTTAGCGAGACTGAAGTGACTTCTCTCCAGTATATTAACTGAAAGATCTGATCATCTTTATGGATGGATATCTGCCTAAACATTTGTTTGATATCACAAGAGAAAACAAATTTATGTTGACGAAAGCGAAGAATTATATCAGTAATGTCATTGTGCAACTTTGGACCCTGATGTAGAATGTGGTTCAGTGAGACACCTGAAGAAGATGGTGCTGATGCATTGAAAACAACACGGATTTTCCTATCTTAAAAACGCCATGGTGTGGCAAAAAGTAATGCGGCTTGTTCAGAGACGGCACAGATGTGCACAGTTTCATGTGCCCACATGCTAAGTAGTCATTCATAAAATTGACATACCTCTGTTTAAACTCAGGTTGAGATTCAAATTTGCGTTCAAGTGTATTAAACAGGCGTTTTGCCAAAGTTGTAGAGTCACCTAGTTGAGCAGGGTTTCCGCTGAAAGGCAAGTGACAAACATATCTGCCGGAGGCATCTCTCTTATGAGTAGAGACGAAGTGAGCTTCACATTTTTCATCTTGTGGAGCGAGTTTTGTAGTGTGAGGTGGTTCCTCTATGGACCAAAAACGTTGCAATGTTGCGTGCAGATCACGATCATTCGTCGATAAAAGAGTCACTAAGCCTGAGTAAGGCTTAGACTTAAGTGAAACAGGTGTCGGACCAAGCACAACATAGCCAAAGATTGTATTGACAGCGTATGGCATATTCTTGCCGAGATTGATAAAGGTACTATTAAGAGTCAATGCAAATAAATCTGCTCCAATCAGAAGGTCAACTGGACCCGGAACATCAAAAGTGGGATCCGCTAGCATATAACCTTTGAGTCGCTCTTTAATTTCTGGTGGGAGCTGAACACGAGGCAGATTGCATGATATTTTATTAAGAATCATGACTGGGTGAGATTTTGCTAAAATATTCCCACTGAGCGAAGACAATGTCACAAAGGTAAGTCCCTTTGTTTTCACTGGGGCGGTAGAGATGCCACTAAGTTCTGGAACATCTGTTTGAGAGCGGTACAAACACAAAGTCTTTGCACAACTTTCTGAAATAATTGTTGTTTGGGATGCACTATCAAGCACAGCTCGTACAACTGCTGCATTTCCATTGGCAGATGTGATATGCACCAAAGCGGTTGCGAGTAACACAGTGTTATTCTGATTGCAAGCAACACCTATCAAGGTAGTATCCTGGTGACACTCTGCAGAGTGGTTTTGCTTATGCATCGTCATTTCAACAGAAGGGCACAAGGTAGGTCTATTTGACTGAGTCAATTTTTGTTGCGGTTGTGCGGAGCGGTTCTCAACAAAAAAATGTAGTAGGCTATGGTGATGCCTATGACATACATTGCATGTGTGGACGGACTTACAGGTGACTAACTTATGTGTTCCAAAACAATTTTGACACAAGTTCTTATTTTTAACAAAAGCTTGTCTCTCTTGTACAGTACGTGCGGAAAAATCTGCACATCTATATATGTTGTGTGAATTTGATGAACAGAAGATACAATGCTGAGTGTGAGTAGTGACCATCGCTATTTTGTGCGGTTTAAACTGGTTTGTATTCATTTTAAAACCACTGATTTTTTGAGAGGTTTGAAGAGAAGGTTCATTTTTTGAGATGATATTAGTTAAACCCGCTGCCTCTTTGCAAGAACATTCATTTTCTAAGAATGTAATTACTTCTGTAATGATAGGAACATTTTGTAAATTATCTCGAGAACGTTCAAGTTTTGTCCTGAATTCCGTGTCAAATCTACGCAAAATATATGAGCTCAACAACAAACTTTCGCTAGCAATATCATGTCCTAGTGCTTTGAGCGCTTGATAATTTTCATTGTAGGTCGACAGAAAATTCCTCATTTGTTTAACTGAAAGATTGTGCAATTGTGGTAACGCAAATATATTGTTTACGTGAAGTGTTATCAACAATCTAGAATTCTGATATCTTTTTAGCAAAGTTTGCCAGGCTATGGCATAGTTTGTATTAGTGACAGGCAACGATTTAATTAAATTTAGCGGCTCATCAGTCAAACAAGAAAGCAAGTATGTAAATTTCTCCACATTAGAAATGGTTTCATTTTTGTGCACTGCATTTTCAAACAGACTGTGAAAGGCTACCCATTTCTCAGGTTGTCCAGAAAATGTTCCCAAGTTTAAGCGAGGTAAATTTACCGTGGGAGTAGGTGCAACTAGTTGTGATGCACCAGTGTGAGACTGATCCAAGGTTTCCTGCGGTAGCGATGGTAGAAAAGGAGCACACGAACTTTGTATAGCTATATTTAAGTCTGATATAGAATCTTGTAATCTTGAAATCTGTTCATTATCCAGATCTTCTGGTAAAGGTGTTGTACTAAATAGTTTATTTATAAGCCTTTCAAATTCAGCATATTTATTTTCTGCGGTGGAACTAAGCAAACTAACTTTTCGTATTTGCTGTTCAGTTAAATTACCTATACCAATAACCTCAAGAGCAACAATTTGCTTGTTAATATTATGAAGCCTACTCTCAATCAGTTCACTTTGCTTCACAAAAGAAGAAAATCTCATTTTGGTAATTTATTAATACACTTGGTTTAAAAAACAGATTCAGATGTAAATAACAAAAGAGTTCTAAGTAAAAGTTGTAATTCACAATGTTCTTCCAGTATTCAGTAATTTCCAGTCCAAATAATTTTAATTTATTTATTATTTTTTATTTATTTTTTTTTATCACTCTAAAATACCAATAGCGTAGATGACAGTAATAATGGTAATATGGTAATAAAGGAATATGGCTACTGTATTTTATAGAAACTAATACAGAGGTCGATTTTGAAGAAACACTACACTTTAGAACTATGCTTGCTAGATAAAACATGAAATAACACACGCTGCACAATGAATCAATAAAACTATGTTTGCATGGAAAAACATGAAATAATCATAACAAAATGAAAAGAGCACTGAGTATTGGCAATACTTGCCAGTAGTAAATAATTGTTTTTTTTTTTAATATTTAATATTTAAGCGTTACAATAATTCAATAAACGTAATAATAAAGAGCGTAATAATTAATAAAAAGATGCTATCCGGCCCGGAGGACCAAAAATGTGGGGTTTTTTTTTATTAGCAGTGGACTGTATATTGTAAAACTAAATAGTTAAAAGGATTTATTCTCATGTAATCAACAATGCATAAATATTAAGCGTTTACTAACCTTGTCCTTGTGCGTTGTAAATGTCCCGTTGTAAGCAACACTTCGCTGATTTTTTAGGCAGTCTAAGCTTCACAATAATATTCTAATAAACGTTAAACACATAAAATAAACACATGAAATAAGCGGAGTTTTATATTATAATAAGCGGAGTAAAATAACAATAGCGGTGAATAGTCTTTCTATTCTTGCGGTATGCGTGTATAAACCAAAAGAACTGAAGTGCACGATATGGCTTACACTACAGGAAAGAAAACGCTCTACTTATGACTGTTGATTACTAAGTGAATTGTATTTTGAAACAGTTAATGGGAGTGCACTCTATTAGAGAACTAATGAAGTAGAGATAGGGTGAGTTTTATTATTGTTATGAAAACAAAATATCTGACAATATTATATAACCTATATTATATAATTTGTTATAAGAAATTAATTGAAACTAAAAGTATTAACAGTGTTACTTTACACTGTGACTTTATTAAACTATTACTGTTTAAAAGAAAATAAGAAACAAGATAATTTATAGGCCTATCTCCCTTTGGGAATACTAATTTAAGTTTTCACTAGGAGTAAACAAACTAATATTGGTTAGACAAATCAGTTGCAAAACTCAGGCAATGAAATTTTTAGAGTGTACGTAATAGCACAACAAATAATGTGAAAAAAAACATCAGAAACATATAACCCGGAAAGGTTGGGAACCACTGCTAGTAGATCAACTGTACAACTGACAGATCCTGACAAAAGCACAAGTTGGGCAAATAATGGAAACTTCGAGCCATATCATAAAACAATCATGCATGTTTTACAGTCTCCAAGAAATCCAGATAAACTTGTAACTTTCTCTTCTTATCACCTCCTTGTTTTATTGATGGCCTTCTAATAAGTTTAGTAAATTCTTATCTTCTTCAGATCATGTATTTATCTTAGGCTGCAGTTTGACCAATTACATCTAATTGTGTTATCTGTTATAGATTTTGTTATTTTTATTTCTTTACTAAGTGGAAACTACTATTAGTTAAATAATAAGTAAAGTGATAGAGACAAAAATTCAAAATCAGCATTAGATAAAAGAAACAAATTTACAAAAACACCTTATGTTTTAGGGTAGCCTTATCAGATCAGTAAAGATTTAATGAACAGGACTAGATAAAGTGCATAAATGTCTGTTACAACAATCTCATCATTTACATGAGATGTGCAGTGAAGTTAAAATCACATTAATAAAAAGTATAATATAGTCTATCAACTATCAGCCACTCTGTAGGTTATAACACAATATAATTCATTTTTCAAAATTTACCAAGTTGGTGACTAGTGTAATATATAATTTATTAGCATATAATCTGTATTATATATCTGCATAAGACATGAGAATAAATGTAACATCAATATGAATTTTTTTCATTTATTAAAAACAGCTTCGTCTCTTTGCGCAGAATGAAGTATTCAGGACCAAAACGAGGCTTCGTACTCTGGTACTCGAAATACTCCTGATACTCCTAATACTTGTTCCTTCCTTGTTACTAGGTGATACACCTAGTACTTGTAATAGTCGTTACTTGTTGTTCCTTGCGTACCGATGATATGCCTAGTATTTGTAATACTCGTTTACTTGTTGTTCCTTGTGTACCGGTGATACGCCTAGTATTTATAGTACTTGTTTACTTGTTACTTGTGTACTTGTTAGTTGCATAGGGGCACCCTTCAACTCGGAACAGCGAGGCCGTGAATAACAGGTATTTCAACTTTTCAGTCACTGTTACATCCATTCCACAAAAATATCATTCCAAAATAACTCTTACAGGTATATTGGCCCACCTCTATGGTAGAGGCTTATTTATTACTTATATTCATGTATTAGTTTATAATTAGCCTGAAGATGGCTGCCAATTGTTTGGGTAGCCAAAACATCACAATAATGTTTTTTATGTGATGGTAAAAGTGTGTCATTAAGATTCAAATGTCTACAATCCATCCGGTTTTTTTTAAAGAAGATGGTGTGTTCTCTGCGCGTGTGTATGAAAACTCACCACTAGTTCCTACAGAATCTACTATTCTGCTCCATGAAACGTTATACGGAGAGTCGCTGTTAACATTGCATCGTAGAGACACATCCTTCTTTACAGTACCAGACACGCGGTTATCTGTCTCTACTTGTGGAGGTGGACCTGAAACAAATCAAACAAAAACAGGAAGTTAACAGCAATCTTCAGAAATCTATAATATCTGTTTTGCATTTGGAGAGACTGGCGTGTGAATAGCATACAAGCACCTCTAAAACAAAAGGGGAAGTGGGCAACAGAGATTAAAACAATAGCAAGGAGAAAATTTATGTTATTGGTTCGACGGTTTGTCATTGCTTCAGCATTTATTATTTATTGCACTTATTAAAACTGCTTGTGACCAAATCGGTGTGTAACAGTTTGTGAAGAATCAACAACTGGTATTTTGTTTCTGGTATTTAGTAAATATGAGAAGCAATGATTAAAAAAAACCTGCTTAACAAAAATTAAACTTTCTGAAAATCTAAACATTTTATCAACAGACCTCATAAATTATAACGTTTGTTTATAATTAAGTCATAAAAAGTAAAATGACTCATCAAACTTGAAGTAACTGTGTAATGAATATTTAAATTTTAAATTATTGGATTTTGTTGTCCACGACATGTCCGTTACTTAACTAAGTACAATCAATTCACTACCAACTCGGAACACCAATTTGTGGCCCCTCTTTACAAAAAAAAAAAAATCCTTTTTTTTTACTGCTTAAGTTTAGAAGGGGTTACATTTGAACCACGCTCTGCTACCAAATGTAACCCCTTCTAAACTTAAGCAGTAAAAAAAAAGATTTTTTTTTTTTTTTTTTGTAAAGAGGGGCCACAAGTTAATTATAACTAGGCAAAAGCCTAGAGAAGCTAAAAATGCACTGGATCCAGTGAGACGGGACTTGCAATGAAAACTCAAGAATTAAACGATTAACAAATCCCTTTTATTATTCTATCTCAGTAAACAATCAATAATAAAATAAATAAACCCAACAGTAATCTATAATTCCCCTTAAATAGTTAATTAAATAAAGTATACTTTCTCAACAAGGCCACCTGAAAATATTTATTGAAACCAAGAAAATAATTTGCTATGTCACTCTACCAATGAATTGAAATTTAAAACCATAACTAACCTTGAAATAAAGTTTCCATGAAAATATTGATAAAATATAAAATTTATTTTATATGTTCCTTTTAGAATGCTTCATATAACTTAATGAAGATAAATGGTATAGATTCCTTGCTAATATTAATTATAATAATAATTACTCAAACAAATTAAATAAATTTTAAAGGGTGACAATTCATATACTTGTTATAAGGTTAAATAAATAAATTATTTTCTTAAAGAAATGATCAGCAATGGTTAATTGAGATAGAATACCTGTTATAAAAATGAAAAGGATATACCTACATGACTCCATGTATTAACTTTCTTTTATAAAAAAAGACAACGAACAAACACTATATCTAAAGTCCCCACCAAAAATACACTAAATGCATAATACTTATAACCCCCAAAAGGTACACACAAATATACAAACATAACATGTTCCACAATACAAATACGTTATACAATAGTATACAATACAATATACATAAGGATCTCTTGCCACGCCCTTTATATTATGTTACCCTCATGGTGTATATAAATTCTTACTTTTTCTTTATAATTATCCCTGTTAGGATTACAAATTTATTTTTATATTACCCCCATGGTGTCGGTTGATTACACATCACGTGTATAAGATAATGCTTAAGCATTCAGTAGTCCCCAGGACATAATAACTTTCAAAATTTTGGCAAGTGCCTAATGCAGTTATACAATACTGCCCCACTGGGCTCTATTATAGTGAGAAATAAAAAATATTTAAAACAATGAACGCCCCCCAGTTATCATAAATAATTCAAAGAATTTATATATACCGAAACATTGCCAAGTAATAAAAATAGAAATATTGCATAATATTATAACGCTATGAAAATACACTTGGCCCAGAGACGGACATGTTAATAGCTTGATGATTCATCTTTCAACTTGTCTCAACAAACAAGTTGAAAGGTGTTTCAACATGCATTCCTTCTGGTTGAAACTTGTTGAAAATGCACCTACCTCCCCAGTAATTTTTTATACAAAATGAATTAAACTGATTTTTAAATTAAGAAAAAAAATATATATATATATACTACTGAATTGAACACGATAAATTACTAATAGCAAGAATGATTTAAAATCTGTAAAGAAACCCATATAATGAAATAAGGGGAATTTATATGCTGAATGTGAACTGTGTAATGCATGCCAGTCTCTGAGCTGACCATTTTACCAGAAATATACTGAAATTTACAATTAATTTAGCACCCAGTCCACACACTAAACTGTCCCATCAATTGGGGATCCAAATGAAAGTTTAAAACTTGAAATGTTGTAGTTGATAGATATATATAACTGGTCACTGGGTATGATTGAGTGCTGACTCTATGTGTAATTAATAATTGGTTTTGTATCACCTGATTTCGTCCATGAAGGGTTTTTATGAAAGTGGCGATCTCGTGGTTGACATTATAGGTGTTGGTGTGGTCTTCTAGCCATTCCTCCGGTAGCGAGTAGGAGCTTTAAGATGTTAAATGTTCAGCCATGTAGCAGGCGTTGTTCTCGTCTATATCGGTGGACCCGCAGCTGTTTATAGATTTATCTAGACATAGTTGGAAGACTCGAAAGTGTAGAAATATTCATCTCTCTACCGGAGAGAAAATGGCGTGGACCTTCTACCACGAGTTATTTTGTGAGACGCCGCTAATCAGCAGTTCCAGCTTCGTCTTTGTTTGCCTCCCGCACTGGTCGCCAGAAAGCAGCACCAGGAGTTTTCATACTGCCGGTTGTCGGGAGGTGCCGACACCGACCAACGTTGTCTAAACTAAACCGGTAGGGCATATCTCCACGGAAAGAGTGCAGCACAAATTACATTACCGTAATTCCGTACTGCCTATAACTACAGGCCGTATTTTCAGTTGTTTCGCGGAGTCTCGCCGCTAGAGATCAGCCCACTCTCCAATCGTCAATTACAGACATCTCGCTGAATCTTCGTGACTAGCTAGCAGTTAGTCAGTTGTGTTGAGAGATTTTGCATAGTGCGGATCGAGTGGTGGTTTACCTCAAGTGCGGTGAAGTGTTATTGTATAGTTAGTGTGGGATTCTAATAGTTGACATTATTATTGTTGTATACAAATTTAACTTGAATTATTTTACGAGAATAATCTTGTTGAATAACTTGTTGATTACAAATTATTAATTGTGATAAATAAAGCTGGTGATTAGTGACTTAATTGGTGTCTGTATTTTTCTACTAGTAAGTTTGTCTGTATTTTGTTTTCCACTGTACCATATGATGATCAGTGAGACCGTCGTAACAATATTTATTCCACTGATGGGAAAACAGGGAGAGGTTACCCAGGTTGGTTGGCATGGGGATGATGGGAACTCGAAGGTATGACATACTTTAAAGAACAGAGATTCTTGGATGCAAAACCAATGCCTAGTCTTCAAAGAGAAAAGCTATCAGCCTCTTTCAGTTTAAAGTTCAAAGCAGATAAGTTCAGTTAGTATTGTATTATATAAAATGAACAATGATATTGGACTGTAATCACCCACAATTTTATCACTGTTCACACAAAAAAAAGATATAACTGAATATATGTTCAAAAAAGTTTTCACCCATAGAAGTAAATGTGATAAGTACCTGAAATCGTGACTTTAGTTTCCTTGTATGAAGTACCAGCTACATTAGAGGCTCTGCAGATATAAGTTCCCTCGTCTTTTTTTGTCAGTTCATCTAAATGTAGGGGTACTTCAGCTGTTTGACTGAAAGAAACATATTAATACTGTATTAATGTTTCTTTCCACTGACATTATGGATAAATCAAATAACCATATTCTGCTTATATTTTTTATCCATAGCCTATACACATAATATAATGTAGTTCACCACTTTTTGGTTATGTGTGTAATACACATGGTTCTGTTTTAATGGTACAATATATAGTAAATAAAAATTTCAATTGTTTTGTTATATAGTTACATAAAATTCAGTACTACACAGTCTAACATGTATGATATTTTTTGATAAAAGTACATGTTTTTGGCTTTTCTATTTATAGGAAGCTACTCTTTCCCTCCAGATATTTCAGTTTGTCCAATTAACTTGTGTTAAATACATGTTGAGTAATATCTGATTCCTATGAGGGAGGTGGTCTTCTCCTTTTGTTCTTCTTGTGGTTGTCTTTAAGATCATTTTTTAGCCATGTAATTTCTGCCAGTTTTCCTCACTGTGCCACTGTACACTCCTGCCCTTTAATTTGCTGATTATTGACATTATCATGAAAGGCTTAGTTTAACTCATGAACTAGGTTTAGTGAATACATAATTAGTTTAATTTTCACTTTATTTGGTGTTCCAATTGTTGAGACCAAAGTCCATTGTAGGTCACATGTTTTGGCTACATTTGCAACTTCCTCCTTCAGTGGCTATGTCAATCATTTCACTATTCAACAATAATTTACAGCCTCATTGTACAAGCATGGCCCAACAAGTTCTCAGGCTTACAATGAAAAAAGTAGTTTTTCAATTTAAAATTATTTTTTTTTTCTAATGCAATCTCCTTTAATATCAGTACTCTTATTCCAGTGATGATCCAAGTTTATTATCCCATCTATATATAGCAGTTACCAGAAGGATTACAAAAAACCCTTCTATAGCTGTTATTATTTCTTTGTTTGATGAGTAACACTTTTCTCTTATGAATTTCTTGAATTTTGAAACAGATGAAAGTCTGATGGAGTCAAATCTGGTAAACATACTGGATGTTCCACTAACTTTTACTTCGGCTCCCTAATTTTCCCCATCACGAAAATACATTTTTGTGCTGGTACATCCTAATAAAACACGACATATTTTTCTTTGCTAAACTTGTATAAAGAAACTTGTATATTTTTCTTTTCTTCCATAAACTTGTATAAAATTTATTCTAAAGGTGGGAAAAATATTCACTCATTATTGTTTTTAATTTTATAAGTTGATTCGTTGATAAAATTCCTTCACACAAAATTAATTGAATCTCACTTAAAATTATGCAGATTTCATTGTAATATTATTCAAAATAAAAAACAAAGTAAATAAGGCACTTTTAATTATACAACAAATATTACATACAATTTTATTGACACAGAAATGATTAAACATAACATCTATGCTTTCACCTAAGAAATTAGAAGCATTTTAAGCCTCTCAGATTTAATTACAATTTACCTTAGTAATTTAAAATCACAATATTTCTTCTGTAAGTAAGAATTTTCTCCAATTAGTATGCTCTATCACACACACACACATACACTTCTGGACTTCATACATACTTGTATTTAAGTGTTCTGCTCTTGCTGGCGCCATCCTTAAACCAGCGAACTGATACAGGAACTAGTGATTCTACATTGCACCTGAGTGTAAGAGAGTGACCTGATTGGCCTAAATATGATGGCACCATTGTCACGAATGGCAGTTCTGGAAAACAAAACAGAATAGTGTTACATAAACTGTTCTTTTATCTTTCTCAGAAGTAGGCTACTGGTAAAATAGTTGTCACCTAACATTAGCTATGGTTAGACCGCTACTAACTGCTTCTGTATTTCAATTCTTTACTTCTGAGAATCAACTGAAATCATGATTTATCACTGCCTGCACTCACACAATACCAATAATCACAAAGACAGCATTTGTATGCTAATTTAATTACAAAGACATCATTTGTACATGAGTGTACACTTTTTTTCTGTATTGAAACTTCTCAGAAGTGTGTTAGTCAACCAAACATTGTCAGAAAAATGTTGAATTTTACCCCATACCAGAGAGGAGCACCTGAAATTTGATGTTACGTAGCAAATGTTGTACTGAATGGTTTAAATTTCAATAGCACATGTAATTTGAAGTGTTTTGCATGATTCGTGTAATTGAGCATGGGAAAAATTAAGCACAGGCCTACAGTTAACTGGATAAAATTGTAAATAGTTATTATTGTTCAGGACAAAGAACTGTGAGCTTCACTAGTTTTTAACAATAAAACTGATGAAAATGGGTTGAAACAACTGTTTGGTTTTTCTCTATGTTCAGGTTTAGCTGTTACATGTGTACCCAGTGGCATAGCTAGGCTTTTTGGCACCCAGGGCAAGGAGATCGTCGGCCACCTCACCTTCACAATTAAAGGGGGACAAAAGATGGAGGCTCATCCAGTGAATAAAGTACTTAATAAATGCAAATATGTCGATTTTTGTATGAAAGCACGTCCAGCAAACGTCTTAACAATATTTAAGTCAAAATTAAGGAACTACATATTGTTACGATGGTCTACTTGATCATCGTAGGTACAGTGGAAACAAAATACAAGACACCAATTAAGTCACTAATCACCAGCTTTAATTTTCACAGTTAAACAGTTCGTAATTAACAACACAGTCTCTTACAACAAATCAAATAAAAATTGTTCACACACAATAAAATGTCAACTAATATTAAAACAAAATTGTATTACAATTATACCACCCTATTATAAAACGCAACACTTCACTAATAACCACTTGAACGCACACAGTAATATCGCCCGATAATCACTTGTAATCGCCCGACAATAAACTGAAAACTAAGGCCGCTGCCGCATTGTATTTATACATCCGCGCACAGACCAGAAGATTCCAAACTGCGTCTTAGCGCCAGTGTGTATGACGTAATTAATTGTGGCCTTGACACAGTCCGCGCGGCTGGCGGCTTCCAGAAAAATCTCGCGAATGCGTCGAGAATCATGTACACCAGCACATTACATTCTGGATCCCTCTGGAACGTTCGATAAACACGTATATTGTTCTGTGATGTTGTAACACTGCCTCCTCCTTAAACCTGTTCGTCCCGAACTGGCAAACTGTCTCTGAAGTAATACTTAGCCAGGCGATCTAGGTGGATGTTCTTGCGAAAGATAATTCTCTGGTTCTTCGAATTCAGTCTCGTGTGATCCGAACATCACGTTCCCAGGAATGTGAGTCTTCCGCTAAACCACTAGTATTGCTGGAATCACTCCCATTGCATCATGTACTGATGACCTAAACACTACTGGCTGATCCAAGTTTGATTGGTTCTCGTCAACAACCTCTTACGTGACCCCATCTTCAGCCACTTTTCCCTCGGGCACTTCTATCAGCTCAGGAACAAGCAACAGTTTTGTCTCGACACCCATAGTTGGCTTTTCAATCACTTCTTTTGTCATTACACTTAATTGTATTTCCTCTGCTAGTTCTTCCTCCATTTCCGCTTGCAATAGGGAGGGTTCCTCTTGACCAGACCTGTTGACTCTTTCTTCGACTAATGCCACTCGCTTAATCGAATGGTTGGTAGACCCTGTTATTTTAGCCATGCAAAGTTTTATCTTCTCTTGGCCAACTTTCAGGACATTCTCTCTTAAGTCCACAACGAATCTGTAGGCATTCATAATGTCCGTGCCAAGAATCACTTCATCGACATTGTCTGCAATGAGCATTTGGTGGCTAAACTCAAGAAGACCCAGGCGTACACGTACGTCTACCTTTCCTAGCACCTTGACGGGGCTTCCAGTCACAGTCTGTATTGTTCAAGAGCTAATTTGAAGCCGTCGGTTGCTGATTAAGTCAGGACACACAATAGACACTGCTGCGCCCGTGTCAACTGTAAATGATATTGGTTTACCTTCTGCAAACCCATTAACAATCAAGTTTCCACTGGTGTTATGTAGCATAGAAATTGTGTGCTGTTCTGAGGCTCTACTTCTCCAATTGGTGTGATCACTCTCTTCTCTCGGTATCTTCTTCTCCCAACAGTCTACCTGTAGATGACCATGTTTTCCACAGTTGTAACATTTCGGTCTTCTGTCTTTATCCCATAGTTCAAATCGTTGTGACTCTCTTTAATTTCTGAATTGTTTGTCCGACAACATTGTTTTTCTGCACCCATCGTAACGGCAATGTGATGGCACAAACCCATTAATGTAGCGGGACGCTGACTTGGCAGCTTAAAACTCTAGGGCATGAACAAGAGCTTCTGAGCTATTTCAGAGTCTTGCCATTCATAACACTTGCTGAAGTTAATTGTGGCCTTGACACAGCTGCGTGGCTGGCGGCTTCCAGAAAAATCTCGCGAATGCGTCGAGAATCACGTACACCACCGCATTACATTCTGGATCGCTTTGGAATGTTCGATAAACACGTAGATTGTTCTGTGATGTCATAACAATATTATAATATTACCGGTATTCAGTTTGTATAAATTCATTAGTAACAAATGTAGACTATAAAAATGTAGTAATATACAAATTTATAACGTAAAAATGTTCTAATAAATATGCAAATTCCTTGTAGGTCTAAAGCGCATCGTCAAAACAATATCCTAAAGCAACATAAAGTTAAACAAAGAATTACATTAAAAGTAATGCTTACTTTGCCGCCCTCCTGGCTATGCCACTCGGGGCGGCTGCCCCCTTCGCCCCCCCTACCTACACCTCTGTGTGTACCACTTAAGGAACTAACAAGAGAATATGACAGCCATGTTAGCTTACATGAACACTTTTCAATAAATAATAATAGTAACAATAAAAATGGTAGAAGACGGCCCCCAATTCCTGTAGTGATGACAATGATGACAGATTATTATTATTATTCCATACACTCTAATTTATTGTAATATCTTCAAATAAATACACTGCAAGTAGATTTATTTTCACCTGACGCACGTTTCACAGAAATTATTCTGTATCTTCAGAGGTTTGTATGAATTTTAATTGAATGTCTTGCTTACAATATAGTTAATGCTATATCTGTCTGAAGATACAGAATAATTTCTGTGAAACATGTGTCAGGTGAAAAAAAACCTACTTGCAGTATATTTATTTGAAGATATTACATGGGAGACCTCCAGGAAACTCAACAAGTTATTTACAAAGGAATAATGGTCTAATTTATTGGTTAACAAATAATAACTATGCCATTTGATAGAATTATTCATTCAAACTATTGTAAAATGGTGGTCTTATCAAATGGTGGGTTCAGCAGCCAAAGTGAAAACTAGTATGTTCTATAATTTACCTGGATTCTGGGAGCTGATGGCAGTTGGAGTGATTCTTTTAAGTATGCTGTTATTTTTACCAAATCCATTTATCTGTAAACATCAAGGTATTTATTATATGTGAAACATGTACTTATTAAACTAACACTCAAATAAAAGTAGCAACAACAACATTTCTTTACAATAATATTAAATTTCAACATGTAGGAAATATTCATGCATAAATGTTAAAAAAAAGTATCTGTCATGGAAGTTAATATGAGTTTATATATATATATATATTATAACGATTCATATTAGCGTCCTATCTGAGCGTTATATGAAAGTGTTAGACTGTACGAGTATAGCAGCATAAGCAAGAGAGAGAGCGTACAATCGCAGCCATCTCACTCTAACCTCGTCACAGCGACGTCCGCTATTGGTACGAACATGAAACTTTACTCAATTCAAATTATCAGTTCAACCTGCAATAACTTCAAAACTAATAAATATACGGCAATTCTGAAAACAGCATTGTGTTCAGCAAGTAAAGCTTTATAAGTAGCCGCAATCGAAGTTAATATAATTAACAATTGAAGAAGTTATACGGAAGACGAACGCCAAAAGGAATAACAAGAGAATTATGCTACATAGGAATGAGGTGTTTTCACACACACACAGATAAAGACCTAAGCAACAATATTCTGTGGTCAGATCTTTGAAAACACATTTGAAAATACCTGTAATCAATCAATTTGCAAATACAGGAAGTACGATTTTGACTAGAAATTCTCTGCCGTTTCAAACCTGTCATGGGGTGTTTGCTCGACCTGTTAGAGATTGTCGAGACTGGAAAAACGTATGATTTATTTGAACAACCAATCAGAAGCCCGTATTTAAAACAGACGCCAACTCAAACCGAGGGGTAGCGTTACTCTTTGTTCGAATCTTCAAGGCGCTAGTCGTATATAAATTACGTGCAGAAATTTTACATTCACGCAAAAGTGTATTTAAGTTTAAAATTCGAGAAGTAGTCCGCAGTAGAGGAACTACTGCAGTTCAACAACACTCGCTGTGTAAAACAACACATTAATTAATTAAATTATTAATTAATTAATTTATAATCAGCCGTGAAGTGACCTGTGCAACAGAAAGCTACAGCATCTGTAATTGCCAGAGCATCTTTCTACTGGATTGATCAACATCATTTCTTCTGGGCTAAACCATCGAAAGGAGGACCTCTACGGATTCCTATCTTCGGTCGACGCATCAAACAGTAAGAAATAGTTTCATTGATCAATGAAATAAGTACTAAACAAATAATAAAAAGCAATAAACAATTTTTAAAAGACACTAAGAATCGCACACTTTGTGTTTAATGTGTAAGATTAGTCCTAACATAGTATAGGAGTGTAGAATGGAAAGTGAGGTGTAGTATTGGACGTGCAAATTATTGTAGACCTGTTCTTTATCACTGGTTTGGGAGATATCAATCTCTTAATTAAGCCAGATAAGAGCAATAGGTCGTTTGAACGTCTTAATCTTTACTTTTCACACTCACTCGCTAATTATAAGAGTAAGGGTAGCAATAAGTCCTACAATTAACATTTTCAAGAAGTTTAAAAATAATTAAAACATTAATTAAATATACTCAAGCAAACCTTTAAAGTGTTATTTGTAACGATTCCCCTTGAATCCACAATCACTGAACGAATCCTGAGAATTTGTGTCTCTATGCTCTGAGCTAAGCTGGAACCGTGTCATTAGTATCTGGGATTTGTTCTGGCGCCCAGGTAAAGTAATCTCATGGGTAAGTAACGTTTTATCTAACATTCAAAATATTAGATAAGTGTGTAAGATAAAAGGAGTGTTGTAATATATATATATATGTTGTAGCAGGTTTTTTGGATACAACCATGTATCTGATGTTTATATTGCTGACGTTTCATTACATAATGCCGGAACATTTTCAAGGCGTACTGATGTTGATTTAGCTGCAGCGAGCGTTTTATATCTTGTGTCCCTTGTGATTGTTGCCATGGAAGGGTTTGAGCATGGGGGTGAGTGTGTTTTGGCCATTTGTTGTTTGTTAATTTGTTTGTCAGTAAGAATTTCCAAGTTGTCGCTAATTTAGTATATTCATTTCTGTCAGTGACCACTGCCTCCCTCATCCAGTAGATCTCCATGCCTTCCCCTTACTGTATGATTTTTTAATTGTTAGGTCATGCCAAGATTTTTGTGTTTTTGAAATCAGAAGTGTGTGTGTGTGTGACTCATCTTTGTACTTACTCCAAGGTAAAAGAATTCTGTGGGTGGAACAAATGGTCCACCTGAGTAAACACCAGGTTGTCCAGGTACTGGATGGAGTTCAATGACATTAGCCTGAGTTCCATTGATATATGTTACTTCCAGCGTAGTGAGATTGTGTACATTATCTGGCTGCGTTGCTCTGACTAATACCGAATTCATTGCACCTACAGTACAAACATACTTATTATACAAAGCATGCTAAAAAGAGACAAATTTTTTTAAATAGAATGTACATCACTTTCAATACATGTGACTATTTTTACCAATTTGATTTTTTCCAGGAAGCTACTTATAAAATAATGGAACCTATAGTAAAAACGTTCTTGGGCAATCTGCCAGGCATCATCCATCCCCCCAAAAAACTTTGAGGGTTTATTAACTTATGCATTTACTATTCTTCCTCTTCTGAAGGTATATTATTTAGTCCTAATGTCAGTGAATGTCACTGACTATTAACTTAGAATCATTAGTATTAAGCTGTTCAATGAACACAAGTTGATGGCACAACTAAGATGATAGTGCTGGTTTACTATCAAAGAAGACAACTTTATGTTATTAGTATTAACTGTGAGTTTAAATCACCTTATTCTAACTAGATTATAACTGACAATTTTGGATTATAACTGAATTATTTTGATAATTATAACTGGAATTAAAAAAACAAAGTTACAGATGCTGTCATGAGATGCAACAGAATGTTTTGAATGTCATTGTATTTAACAGCAAAGCTAAATCATTGTACAATAAGTATTTATAACAAAAATTTTCATACTTTTGAGTGGGCGATGATTTGTCTCAGCCATGTTTGTGGTAGGTATAACAGAAAACCCATAGATGAAGTCAGACCCACTTAGTCCAGTGGTACGCACAGTGTGCTGAGATTCACTTCCAACTTTCAAAGTCCACACGCCAGGATCTGGTTCCTAATAATCAATGAAAGTTGTAAACAAATAATGGATATTTTTGTTAGTAAGAATACTTAGTATTTCTGAATAACAAAGATATCTGTATTGACAATGTAGTTTCGCTTAAATAAATATGTGATATTAGCAATTAAAATAACATTTGATTTCAAAATACTTGAGGTTCTGATAATTTGTATATATTTTATTTCATATTCTCAAAATGTAATGGGTTAGTAATTAAGCATATTAGTCTGTAGTGAAAGTTTCAGAAAAGACTAAGACAGTTTTTCAAAACAGCTATAAAATTTTCAATATGTACTTATTGAGACATTACTTTTAAAACTTCTTATTTTTGTAATTTTATAGATTTGAAGTTCAATTTACACTTTTCTGTATACAGCAATTTGGAAAGGGTTAATAAATAAATAATTTTTTTAATAGTTAAAAAATACAATGATGAATTTGAGTAATTTACTGGAAGAGTTACCAGCACTTCACATAGAGTGACATGACAGGGCTGCTGTCTTATGGCTTAAGTCTAGCCATCGTGTGTACTATCCTCACATTCTGGGTTGCTCCATCTGATTATATAGGTATATTTAATATCTATACTGATGACATCATCCAAGCATGGAGATGAAATATTAGCTCAGGAATTAAACTCAACCAAAACACTAGTTTGGATATTTTATTATATGCTGATGATGCAGTTGTAATACAACACATGAAGGATGAGTTTCAGTATTCTTTACATTGTTTAAAGCGTATTTGCAACCCTGTCAGTACAATTCCAAAATATCAAAGGAGAAAACAAAGATCATGGCACTTTTGTTAACCAACTTACTATGGTACGCTTTGTATAATTGAGAATACAGGAAATAATATTATTATTTCTTGCAAAATCAGTTAACAATATTTTCCTTAGTGTTTTTATTCATGCCATTATTAAATTGCAACCTTAATTTCCAAAGTTCCATGCACCTATTTTACAACTGTACAAAATTAATTGATATTTTCAGTCACAAATAAACCAGATGTAATTATTAGATAAAACAAATTTATACTTGCAAAAACGAATTATTTTTTGATAATTGTTATGTTTCTAATATAATCAGTTTTTTGAAATACAATTTTACAAATTTTTAAAAATTAAATAATATTAAATATGTTTTTGATCTCAATGTAACTGCAAGCAAATGAACTCATACAGCATAACATATACAAATGTTTTGGGTTTTGTTTTCTATGACGTGTCCATTGATTAACTAAATATAATTAAATCATAATATTAATTATATTTAATATACAAATGTATTTCAGTCCACAAAAATTATTATTTTTGATTGGAAAATTTTATAAACACAGTATATATAGATTTTAATTTATTATTAATACCAAATATATATTTGAGGTTTTGGTAAGCTTATCTTAATCTTTTAAAAATTATAAAATACTATTATTAATTGATATTGCCCGTAAACTGCTCGTTTGGCTACGTTCTTTTGACTAAACAAATTAATACAAAGACATTTTATTACAAGTGTATTACAGGCTATTTAGATACAATGAATCATCGTAATCATTTACACAGCCTTACCTTTACATTAACAACTTTGACGTTCTGAAGATCTAACAATGGTTGTAATCGGGGAGGAAGTGTTTCTTGGCCCTTTGGATCAACGACTCCGATTTTGGGATTTTTTCCAGACACAGACACTGTGAATTCTTTAAGCGTTTCATCAACTGCTAATGGTAAATCCTCTGGTTTAGGTGCAGCAGGGCGATCAACCGATAGTAAATTCACTTTATGTGAATTAAGAGATACTTTTACAAATGTTAAGACCTGCATCATTTTAATAATTCTAATATAGTAATGTATACAAACCAATGTTTTATGCATGAAGTTAATAATTAATAATTTAATAATTAGATATAATTATTAGGGAGTTAATAATTATTATAAATGATGTGAAATACATACATAAAATGTTTCTAGTGCAATAACACCAACTGTATTTTTTAACATTACACAAATGAACACACACACACACACACACACACACACACACACACACACACACACACACACACACACACACACACACACACAGATTGTCAAAATATTGTAATAAGATACAAATAAATGTATTTTTGTATAAAAATATTATTTATTATAAATAAAGATATAATGAAATGTATTTAATTAGTTATTATATTAGTAAATAAAATTTTGTTTATTTAATCTGTTAAGATGTAACACAGTGGGATTTCAGTCTTAACTGACGAAACAGTGACTGTATGACAAGTGACAAAATAAAGCAAGTAAGGAAAAGCAATAAATATGAGTTTCATACATTTAAAAGGTGTCATTGATCTGTTTCTGATACATGAAAATTAGAAAGTTTTGCTATGTAGTATTGACAGATGGAATAAGAAGGCTTTACAGAAATATTAGAACAAGGAACACCCCCCATCAGAACACCTGCAGGGGAGTAATAAAAGATAGTTTTCTAAGCCCTACAAACATTTATAATAATAACGGATTTATAATGAACGAATGTTATAAAAGAAATAAGGTGTTTTGGTGTTGGGTTTATAAGGTGAGTCGGAGTAAGTTTATAATCAAGTGAGTTGTTATCAAATAATTGATGTTTGCAGATGATCTGGTACGATTCCACCAACAGAAGATTCCCTAAGAAAGGATATGATAATCTGGAACCCGGTCTTTTGTGATAATATAAAAGACCTGGCCAGGACACCTCAATAGTTCCAGATGTATGACCATACTTTCATTACTTTACTGCATTAGCAGTAAGGTATGTCACTGTAATTAATAAGAAGTTAAGTGTAATTTTTGTTTGTTATATACTAGAACTTGAATTTTTATGGTTTAAAAATATATTGAACTTAAAATGAATATAAAATTAAATATAAAATAATAAAAATAAAAATTTGACAAGTTAAATCATATTCTGTACCTAAGGTTTTCACGGCCTTTGTCAACAGTATTGGGAACAAACTGACTAATCTACAAGCTATTGGTCCATGGTACAACTCCTGTTGTTACTAACAGACATTTTGGCTTCTCCTCTGGAGACCATCTTCAGTGTGAAAAAACAATTCACTAACTGACATGGTCTTCATCAGTTAACCACAGCACAGTGGCAAAAGAATGAATGAATTTACTACCACTTCTTGTGGCGAAAGAATTTCTTTTGCCACAAGAAGTACTGTGGTTAACTGATGAAGACCATGCAGTTACCGAATCTTTCTTTCACACTGAAGATGGCCTCCAGAGAAGAGGCTGAAACATCTGTTAGTAACAACAGGAATGGACCATGGCCCAATACACTGGAGCTTAGTCAGTTTATTCCCAAATGAAATC
Source organism: Magicicada septendecula (assembly GCA_034769895.1). Lineage (NCBI taxonomy): Eukaryota > Metazoa > Arthropoda > Insecta > Hemiptera > Cicadidae > Magicicada > Magicicada septendecula. Next base: position 848,962,687 of record CM068368.1, read on the forward strand.
ACAGTACTGTTTAATAAAGTAAGATACTTACAAGAAATCAAAAGTACACACTATTCCAGATTTGTAATCAAGTTCCTAAAAAGTATTATGAAAATACAACAAATATTTCTGATTAAGTTCATGGATGTAAGTGAGAGTAATGTGAGTATTTGGGATCAGATATTTTAATTTTATTTTTGCGGATACTTTTTTTAAGTATTAACACTTAAAATTTGGTTATTTATACATGCAAACTACACGTATTAAAATGAATAAAAACAGTAAAATAAGAATGTTTTAATTTTAATAATTTCAGAACATTATGTACAAAGATATGTATATATTCAGAAAAATGTAATTTTACCTCATCTACATCACTTTTATTCAGATGATAAACCTGACCAGAACTGGTGGCAGCAATCTGCTGAAACACTGTATATCCTGGGTGAGTACGATCCCCACAGTCTCCAGTCATCACAAAAACAACCTGAAGGAACCAATTTGTTATTACAATTTTGACTATATATTTTATTCAGTATGTATTATTTTCTTATTACTAATAAAGGATTCATTGGTTTGAAAATAGTTATAACTGAGTGGCTGAGAGAAAATCTGTTCCTTAAATTACTGCCTGTTGTCCACTGAACTCAAAGGTGTCATATACTGAAAACAGCCTAATCTTCCAGAACTGACAAAAATTTCAAGTGAAATTACAGGTAATCTCAATACAATGGTATTGTGCAAATTAGAAAATTGTAGAGAGAATTATTATTTTATATACATATTAGAATAGGTACAGTAGATGTTAGAATTTGTTTAAATAGAATTAATTAGATTTGTTTAATTAAAATTTGTCCTCATACTGATAATAAAGTAAATAAACTTCTCGTAATTAAACTGCATCATTTACTTCATAGTTCCAGGTGGGAGTCCTGGTCATAAAAGTCAAGCATGCTCTTGACAGGATACTGATAGAAGAGGGAGGTTGTACATTTACTGCATAATTAGCACAATAATCAAATCATGAAAACTTGTATACAAATAATAACTAATGTGCAATACATGCAGAATCATTAATTTTCTAATAATTTTACTCAAAACTTACCTAAACTATTTGAAAACAAGTTCTGCTCTGCTATGTTTTCTAATAGCTTTCGATTACTTTATAAAAAAAACTATTTTATATAAATGTTTGACACAAGAAAGACCATGATCAAATGTAGCCATATTAAATACTAAAAACGGCACTGACAGATACAAATGATACTGTAACAGAATCTGCAATAAAAAAAAATCAAATAAAGTTGATTTGGTTATAGAATATTCACACTACTTTCAGTAACAAAATAAATATTTTGATTTTATCAGGCTGTGAGACTAATAATAAAAAAGTAGTTTATATTAAGATAGGTTCTTTATTCAACTTCACTTGACTCAAATCATTGACCATCCCTAACCATCTAACCCACAGCACACAGGGCCAACATGTAAGACTCTGCTCCCTGTCAGGAGGTAAGCTAGAGATGCCACTGTGTGTCATGGAGGATATATGTTTAATCTGCAATTTTTAACAAATAGACTCATAATATAAGGGCTACGAATTGATCAAATTATAGAACAGGTGAGCCACTTTAATTAAATATAATTATTTCACTACCGACTCGGAACACAAAGTTTTTTATGGGTAAAAATGTAAAAGTTTTACCTTACAGCCTGAACCTGTTTTCACTTTTAAAAAGCTTCTTCAGAGGCTGAAGGGAGAATTTTTACGTTTTTACCCATAAAAAACTTTGTGTCTGAGTTGGTAGTCAAATAATTATATTTAGTTAAGTAACGGACACGTCATGGACAACGAAATCCAAGAATTCCGCTTTAATTATTTGGGAACTGATATTGGCTGTGATAGGAATTATGATACTGATGTTAAGTTAGATAAGTTCCAGATGATCAGTGGAACAATCAACTGTATTTTTAGAAACAAGGTATGCCGAGATACAAAATTAAAGTTTTACAAAGTTATGGCAATCTCTGTACTGTCCTATGGGTGTGAATTATGGACAACAACCAAAAAACAAGACAGTAAAATAGTGGCCTCAGAAATGGCATTTTTAAGAGGAGTTAAAAAGGTGTTCTAAACTTGACCATATAAAAAATGAGGCTAGAAGAGAAGAGTTACAAGTTTTTAACTTGAATGACAAATTAAAAGATTACAAACAACAGTGGAAAGAATGCTTAGAAAGAATGTCAGATTCCAGACTGGCCAAACAAGTCTGGAAATGGAAACCTGTAGGACACAGGTGTAAACCCAGAAAAAGATGACTGGAGGATTTTTGAAGGCGGAACAGGCAGCACCTTGCCTATGCCGTGTTGTGAAGATGATGGTATAAGGGCTAAGTAAAACTTTTCCACCTAATAGTTACAGTACTCATGACAAGAAGTTATTAAAACAATAAAATACAGATGTTAAAAAGTACGTACAAGCTTATGAATTAGACTACAAAAACAAAATACATTAGTTTTCACAAATATTATAAAACTGTGAATTCATGTCAAGAAATAAATAAATAAATTTTGTCTGTGAATACCTGTGACTGTTTTCTTTCAATTAAAGGTAAAACTTGATTCACTAAGTGATAATCTTTGGCCCTCGCATCAGTGAACACATATATGTAAGAATTAGGTCTGCTTGCAACCAGCGCCTGTTGTATAGCGCCGACCACCATCTCAGGACAATCAGTTCCACCGTATATGTCAATTGCATCCAACGCCTGCATCAGCTGTCTGTGATCTGTTGTTACTGTTACTGGAAGAATCTCTGTCCAAAGCAACAACAGACGAAGATTAGTTGAGTAAATTTTATGCTTAGTTAAGAATAATTCTTTAGCAATACTCTAATGACTAGAATAATGAATTTATAAAGACACCATGAAGGAAAATGGATTTTAAGTGGTTTTGTGCTTTCTATTATGAGAGAAGCTCAGATGGTGTGTCCACTATTAATTTGAATTTCCTTACAAGCACATAATATATATCTTTGTTCCTATACATGTCAATTAAAATATTGTATCTTTTAAACTATACAATAACATATAATTTTTGAATGGACTACAAAGGTAGTACAGTTCATTGAAACCACAATATAAGTAATGACCTTTATTTTGCACATTTGTAAAATTGTTTCATATCCATAATAATTGTAATAAACATCAATTGTACGACACTTTTCTAAGTGATATAGTACACTTATGTCTGATGTCATTAGTAGCGGACCAAATGGGGGCATGGGGGCAGCCCGGCCCGGGCCTCAGTTAGTAGGGGGCCTTCAGATTTGGAAAATTAAGTTTAAGAGACCAACAATTTATTTAAAACCTCTCATCAGAATTTTTCCCAAACAGTGTACAATTCAGAGTGTGGAAATCAGGTCAGTTACTCGAATGAACGAAATGCTTTTTTGTGAATGCTTCTTTGAGCCGACAAGAAAGCACACACGGGACGAATTTTGCTGCAACACGTTTCATCTTCAGATCTTCAGTCAAAATTCGTTGGCATGAACTCCAGGATATTCCAGTCATTTCCTCCAATTCAGCGATTGTTCTACGACGATCAAACATGATCGCAACACGGATTTTTTCAATGTTTTCGTCCGTTTTGGAAGTCGAGGGACGTCCCGGTCGTGGTTCGTCTTCAATTGACATTTGATCACTTTTAAAACGAGAAAACCACTCGTAAATCCTTGCCTGGCTCAAAGCTTCCTCCCCATAAGCCGTCCGAAGCATAGCAACAGTTTCTGCTGCTGATTTCCCTAACAGGAAACAGAACCTGATGTTAGCACATTGGTATTTAATGTCTGCCATTGACAAATCGCCGAAAACGTGAAACAGCGCTTATAAAAAATAGTCACACTGACCGCGCTAATGTTTCCACAACAATGCATACAAAATGGTGTTTAGTGAAGGCACCTAGCGGGAGCAGTCGGAACTAGCGTTCTACCAACTGCCAGAGAAAAATTCTCGTTACTTTTGGGTCCCCCCTCGTATTGATTGTACTATAAACACCTGTCTTATGGGAGGGGGGGCCTCAGAAAGAAATCCGCCCCCGGCCTCCAGTGGCCTAGGTACGCCACTGGATGTCATCAGCTTTTGACATGATTAGACTTACAAATTTGTTTAATGCATTTATTTGGTGTGTCAAACCCATTCAATTTTATTCAAAGTTATAGTGGATTTGTTATGCAAAAATGACTTTTTCATTATCGTTGGTGGGGAACAACTAGAAGGCATAGAAGCATGTATATATAATAGCTGAGCTTCAGGTGTTTGCACAGCAGAAGAAATCTGATAATTTTAAAACACCGAAAAGGAAATATAATTAGATCACATCCTGCAAGATCACCATAGCTATTTAGCATTTTACAAGCTAGCTGGGTTGGAACACATAAGCTGACCATATAGGGGATGGCGCACACAGTTTATATTGGAACCAAAATTTTAAGAGTATGCACAACAAGAGAAAAATAAGAATAATTAAATGTTAATTTTTTCTAAAGCTGTAATTATGTAAACACAGACTTGTAAATATTTGTTTTGGTTTTTGTACATATGATTCTGCAAACAAGAGATGTAATTTTAAGTGAATTGAGTTATTCTTGATGTAATTTTATACTACTGGTTGGTACTAATGAGCATGAATATGTATTTCAGAAACATTATATAACACTAAGTGAAAGTAAAAACTTGTTAAATATTAACAATGTTGATGTGAATATTTCCTTTTTACATGTACACTGGAGCAACCCAGTAAGCCTTGAATAAATTCATTACATTCAAAGTACAAGATGTTAAGTCAACAAACAGAAACAAGAATATTTTAGTTAATGTACAAATTCTGGACACATTTGTTTTTATCTCACACAAACAGTTCCTCGTATCTGTTGTTAAGTGATTACATCCAGCAGTAAAAACAAAGGTAACACAACAAAGAAAACATATTTTAATTAAAAAAATATTATTGTAATTTTTGGTTGTTATTTATTAACATATACATCCTATTTTTATTTTTATATTTGTACGGGGGATGTACATAAATGCATGTACATAATATAGCCTACATATATTTTCTGTTCCCATTTGCATTCTTTTTAGTGGGAAAGTCAATATTCTTAACAAAATGTTTTATTTCTTTAACACATTAAGTTGGCATGTTATGGAAACAAGAGATAGTGGACACAAGAACTAATGATAATGAAATCTCTTTTTAAGACTTCCTTGCGTATAGTTCTGTTTAGAAATATCACAGAAATTTGAGAAAGTCCATGGATATGAAATAACACTATGTTTTTTAATTTTAAAAATTAACACTGCACATGTGTTCGTGCATGTATGACATATTTACATACAGTGAAACCTTTATATAATGCTCTTCTGCGGACCGGCCAAAAAGCACTTTATATTGAGGGTCGCTTTATATACAGGTTCCAAGCTTAACTATTTAATCTGCTGGGACCGTGAACAATGAGTGTTACATCAAGGGTCGCGTTTTATCACAGGGTTATTATATTGAGGTTCCATTGTATTCACATTGTGTGTGTTACATTCTACATTGTAACATATTTTGTTGTGCTAATTAATCACTTGTGTCCACGTGTTTGTTGTCAGTAACAATTACTTTACCAGGAAAGAACGTGACAGTTTTATACTGGATACATTACGTGATGTGTATTATATTACACCTACCTTGATTTCAGATTTATTAATTTGGCTGATGAAAATTACAGCCTCTTAAATGTTTTTTCAGTGTGAATAAAATATAAAATTTTATATTTAAATGTATTTATAAACATTTACACACACACATTTATTTGTTCTTATTTATTCTACAGAAGTTCTATAAGTGGAGTGTATGCATTAAGGCTGCAGCCCCCATAAAAGACAATTATGAAGGAGAATTGTATTAGTCATAAAGCAAAGTCTTTAAATGATTTTCGTTATTTAACAGAATACATGAATATTGTATTGAAAATTATGTCATGCACACACACGCACACGCACGCACGCATGCGCGTGCGCGAAGAAGAAGAAGCAGAACAACAACAACAACAATAATGGTTTGCTTTTTACTACCTAACCAGTCTAGGAGTTAGGCAAGGTAGGCTGCCTTATGTGAGGCATCTGGCATACAAGGGAGATAGTGTGTATAATAATAATAATAATAATACACTATTACACTATGATTAAACCACTCATTATTATACCAGAATGTTATTCCAGGTATTATTTTCTATAGGCTGAGTTGATCTGGGAGCTAAAAAATGAACCTTGATTTTTGGGGTGGTATGCCTGGGAATCAAAGCCAAGACTTCTAGATTAGTAGCCAGGATTATAGTCAATGGCCTTCTAAGCTGTTTATATATAATTGTTACATAAAGTTATCATGAAAGTGTTTTTGTACAACCACATTACTAAATTTTACATTATAAATAAAGAATAATATTAACACTGACATTGTTGAACAGAAAGATTCAATCATGGCCGGCTCTAGTAGAAGGCCGGAATATTAAATGTGGCAACACTGGAACCAGCTGATATTTGAGGCTGACTAGTTGATTTCAAAAATTTATGTATTTCAATAATCAAATCGTGTCATTTTTAATTGCCTGTTAACAGCAGTTTTATAATTCTCCTTTTTTTGCAAATTAAAAGTTTATTATGTAAAATACTGTTATATTATTTAAGAAATATAATAATTAACTCATTCATATGATATAATTCAATAATTCAAACAAAATTAATTCATTAGGCCTAACACTAATTCACAAATTTCTTCAACTTAAACGTATAGTACTAAGTGTGCACAGACCTATAATTTAGATTTAGCTATAAGTAGGCCTACTCATGATTTTAGCTTCTACTAGAGCCGGCCATGGAGGTGTGCCTGGGAATTGAAACCAGGACTTCTAGATTAGTAGCCAGGCACCATAGTCAGTGGCCTTCTAAGCTGTTTATATATAATTATTATTCTATAAAGTTATCATGCAAGTATTTTTTTACAACCACATTACTATATTTTACATTATAAAATAAAGAAATATTAACTCTGACAATGTTGTAAAAAAGGGTTCAATACATTGTACATAAAAAATGAATATGAACAAATACTTGCAACTTTACAAAATGACAACTTTAAATTTCAATAAAATAAAAATTAACAATTTAATTAAGTTACTTATAAACCTTTGTGTACACAGTGCCAATAATTAGTTTGTTTTTGTAATTAATTAGTTTTGTTTTGTCATTAATTAATTATTGAGAGTAATTAATTAAAACGTTCTCAATAATTTTTATTTCTCTTACGTACATGGGACATAATAGATTGCAACATTGGGTTTAGTTGGTAGCCTGTAAAATTTTCTTGGATTCCGTTGTCCATGATGTGTCCGTTACTTAACTAAATACAACTATTTCATTAACGACTCGGAACACAAAGTTTTTTATGAGTAAAAACATAAAGATTTACCTTATAACCTGAACCGGTTTTCACTTTTAAAAATGAACCTCTGAAGAAGCTTTTTAAAAGTGAAAACCGGTTCAGATTGTAAGGTAAAACTTTATGTTTTTACTCATAAAAAACTTTGTGTTCTGAGTCGTTAATGAAATAGTTGTATTTTGTAAAATTTTGTTGTGGTCCTGGTTTATGCAAATATTCCAACAGTTATGAAGACAAAATTTACACATACGACTTAATTATGGCCCATAATTTATGGGACATAATAGATTGCAACATTGGGTTGAGTTGGTAGCGTGTTGGTGAAAATAAAATTTGTTGTGCTCCTGGTTTATGCAAATATTCCAACAGTTATGAAGACAAATTTACAAATACGATTTAATTATGTATACATTAATGCAAATGATATGTATACAAACAAATAGTCTACACATGCCTCTGATGCATATGTCTTTACAAATAGTTTACAGATAGACATCGACAGATGGCATAGGATTGAAATACTGTTTACTCAATTTAATTATTAAGTACACTAAGTAGTGTAATTTCACTTTTTCACTTAACAATTAAAAACACATTAGTGATGTAATTCAGAGTGCTGATGTAGGCCTACACTTATACTTTCCCCTGTTGTTTTTTACGATAATAAGAAAATAGAACTTACATGTTTGTTATTATGAGTGCGGTACTACTACTACTGCTACTACTACTACTACTACTACTACTACTCATACTACTACTACTACAGTTATACTTCCCCTTCGCCCTGTTGTTTTTTACGATTATAAGAAAATAGTACCTACATGTTTGTTATTATGAGTGCAGTACTACTACTACTACTACTACTGCTGCTACTACTACTACTACTACTACTACTGCTGCTACTACTACTACTACTACTGCTGCTGCTGCTGCTGCTGCTGCTGCTGCTGCTGCTACTACTACTACTACTACTACTACTACTACTGCTACTGCTGCTGCTGCTGCTGCTGCTGCTGCTGCTGCTACTACTACTACTACTACTACTACTACTACTACTACTACTACTACTACTCGTACTACTACTACTACTACTACTACTACTACTCGTACTACTACTACTACTACTACTACTACTACTACGACACGTTGGTTGTATGATTTCTAAAAAAGATTGGAGTCTCACTAATAATGTCCTGACTTTAAAAAGTATAATTTATTTATAAACATTTTAATTAAAAAAATTATCCAAAATTTCAACTATAAGACTTTGGGAAACATTTTACAGGTGCTACTTTATCTCATTCCACTTTGGAAAAACATCTCCATTCACATCAACAATAATACTTCAGTTCAAGACAAACGTGCGCGCGCGCACACACGCACAAATTATGAAAAATTGTACAAGCTAATAGATACTTCTTCAATTATTGTCCTCATAAGTTGGTTTAAACAGTGGTGGATCTAGAATTTGGCTTTGGAGGGTGGCGGGGTCGAGTCCGCTTCATACAAAAGAAAAAACAAGTTAAGACTAATCAACATTATTATCTTTAAAGTGGCTAATAAACGTGTGATAACTTCCTTGAAATCAGTCTCTTTAAAGTAAACAGTAATAAGACAATCGCTTGTCAATAAAGTATACGATTTATTGAAACATTGTCTACAAAATACTTGTTCACTGTATTTATTTTCCTATATTTCATGTTTCAAACATATATGCAAATGCTGTCTAATAAAAATGTTGGGATATTTAAAAAAGAGTTACTTCTATATTAGCGTACACAGCTGAAAAAAATAAAACAAAACAGCCTAAAAATTCGTCAACTGTTTTCGACCCTCGTGGGTGGGGAGGTCTGGTCCTGTTCGTTCCTCGGTAAACACGTACCTGACAGGAGTACCAATGCACAAAATAAACAAGTGTCTTTTACTTGTCTTTTGTTTAGAGTCTTTTACTTTACAATCTGTTCATCCTCTGCCTGTCTTGCCTGTCTGTCTCTGTCTGCCTATCTATCTATGTCTCTCTCTCTCTCTCTCTCTCTCTCTCTCTCTCTCTCTCTCTCTCTCTCTCTCTCTCTCATGCATACAAACCATTATTATTTATTAACATCTGTGTGTCTGTAAGTCCATCTGTCTGTCTGTCTACCTATCTGTCTCTCTGCCTCTGTCTGTCTCTCTGTCTCTGTCTCTCTCTCTCTCTCTCTCTCTCTCTCTCTCTCTCTCTCTCTCTCTCTCTCTCTCTCTCTCTCTCTAACTCATGCATACAAACCGCAAATTACTAACAATAAATTCATTTAGTATATTTTCCTATAGACAATGATAGAATACGTTTTATAACTTAATTAATCTGTACAATGATTGACAGTAGGTACTTACTTGGATCATGGAAAGGGACCAGCACGTAGTCCTGAATCGGTTTGTCGGGCCGCTCCAGCATAGTGGCTATGATGCTTTTTATACCGTGTCTCACCTGTACCAGATCGTCCCACATGGAACCCGTCGTGTCGAACACGATGGCCAGACTCGAAGACCCCTTGGCGTCTTTGGGACCGGCGCTGGCGGTTCTGCTGGCGTCGTTCTGGAACTCGGTACTCAGAAACTTGTCCACGTCCGACAGCTTGATTTCTCTGACCGGTTGGTATCCGGCCTGCTTCGCCGTCGGCGCATCGCTCGACGATTCCGGACAGGTGCCGTCGACACAGTGGTGACTTATGCGGCGTCTGCGGGTGACCGGATCTTCCGCGTTACCGGACACGTTCAACAAGTTGATGATCAACCTTTCGTCAGAATTTTTTAATTTGCTTGTCAGAGTATCATGACCCTTCTCTTCTTTGACAGATTTCGAGGGTTTACTTTCAGGTTCCGAAACTGATTCATAATCGTGATACGATTCTTGGTATTCTTCCTTCTCCGACTCCTTTCTAATCAGCCTTTGCCAGATTTCGTCGTCCGTCAGCCCTTCCAGGGACGAAAGCGAGATGTCATCCAGTTCGGAATAAGCTTGATCGGACTGGATCGGAGAAAACGCCCATTCGTCGGACCTGGAATTGTCTTCGGTTGTGTCATACTTTTCAGCACTAGTGAAGTTTACAGTGTTGTTTGCGTGCGAAACTTTTTTTAAATGATGCAATAACTTTTCCCACAGATCGTTTTTGGTTGTGTCGAACGGCGTTGAAGCCGGTTTTTGAAGCAAGTTTTCTTCTTCATTGTTTTCTTCGGAAAACGAAGTCTCGTTATATACGGTTGTTAACTTATGATCACTGTTTTCTTGTAATTCACTCTCACTCACGTTATCATGTTTTACGGTGAAATTCACTAATTGTTGAGTTCGAACGACGGAGCACAATAAAACAACCGCGCATGCGCAGGTCGGATGCATCTTCACGACTGAGCTTTGGGTGCTTCCTCGTTGCCGATGTTATAGCGTGAGTTTATTCATAGCTTCCTCGATCTTCTTTTTCGCTCTTCGTCGATCATTTTCCAAACGTATCCAGACGGTCGTGTAGCAAAATTTCCATCTGTGCGGAATCCTGTATTTTGCCTGCAACTTTTAGCAAAAATAAGGTCTTAATAATTCACTTGACACTACATTTCTTGTTAAAAATAATTAAAAACAAAATTAGGCCAACTAAAAAAAACCATAACTCTTGTTTACAGACTTTTACATCGCTTTATTTTTAGGTTTTCACTTTACGAATTAATGGAAACTGTGTCTTCATAGCTAGCTGCAATGGTTATAAAATAAATATATACATATCTATCACTTAAATATATCCTTGTTCGTAGGTAGGCTATTCATATTGTACACTATTTATGAATATAAGAAAATATTTTTATATTACAAATTACGGTTGTTTCATAATTTTGATTTATCTTAAACAATAGTCTCACCACACATCGGGGGTTCGATTCTGTTTCACATCTGGCAATAGGGAAATATTAATAATTTAAAAACACGAAAATGTCAAGGTTACAAAATCTACTGTTTAGTTATTGAGTTTTTCTCACTAATTACATTGTATTGATTCACTGTAAAGTAGTAGGCCTACACTTTATGAGGGAATTGTTGTAAGACTTTTTGATTGTTAATAGAATGTAGCCGGCCGATAAAACTACAGCGTTTAGGCCTACATATAACGCGGATAATTACAATAATTTGATGAAAGTCATATGTACACGAGCGCAGTTTCCACGTCGGTAGAAAACAGAGATAACTTATATAAATAATAATAACAATAAATAATAATAATCATAAATAATAATAATAATAATAATAACAATAATAAAAATAATATAAGAAGAAGAAGAAGAAGTCGAGCCCATTCCGCACTGTTGATGCTCCTGCTAAAAATTACCACAGTAGAAATTGCTAGGCTTTTGGTTTCTTTTGGACCGGGTTAATGTCCATGAATTGCTTAATAAACACTGAAATCTGCGACTAATCCATTGGTTTCTTTTCAGTTTGATTCAGTTATTGTTATACATACTGATATCAAAGTTACTCATATTTATTTGAATAGCTGTATTCATGTATTCACATTAGTATTAAATAATAAGTATTATTTTTATTATTTATTGCTATCGTTATTTCATCTATTTACTTATGAGCTCTATACTCCTGGAGAAATGTATTTCGTGTTGAATTTGAAGCTTTCCTCACGCCTAGTTTGCCCAAATCAGTCAATTGTTGTCTACATGTTAGCGTCTATTGTTGCAGGCGAATTAAATACCCATTAGAATCGATTAGCACCTACGCGTAACCACATGCTGTCTATAACACTAGTCTTCTTTTGAGCAGAGGCTGGTAACAAAGGAATTCCAATCTTGAATATATGTATAATATATGTTATATGTTAATATATGTATTTAATAACTCATACTGTTAAATAGCCTACACAAATTTCCAAGGTTTGCACTTTCTTTACTTCAGAAGTTGAAATAATTTTATTTTATACGGTTGTGTACACTTACAGCTAACTTTCAGCCTTAGTGCCGAGCATTGCTAACAAAACCGTAAAGAGTAAAACCGAGTTTTTACCGTAAAGTGTAAAAAAAAATTATGAAACAAGTGTTTTAATTTTTCTTTTTTTAATATTTACAAACAATACAAATTCATGTACGTTCAGGTCTAAAGTAACTTTAACACAGTATCGATTATCGAAATTTAATAGGTAATTTTCTTGTTATTAGAATTTATAACAACAAAACTATAAATAAAATTTTAAAAACTTTCAATCGATAAAGGTCAAGAAACGATATAGTAAGTTAAGTTCCAGTAGCGGTTTTGGTCAGATACAAAAATGCTTATTAATCATACGCCTAGGTTGCAATTACGTGAAGTGCTGACAGAGTGATTCGATAGCAGAATACTGCAAACTCGATGTCACGTAACTCGATATTCGCACAATTCGAGTATATCGATTTAATCCAAATAAATCACGGTAAACCCCAAACGACAGTAAAAAATAAAACATCGAAGTATTGCAGAGTTATACTATAGAGATTTTACATAATTATGACCTCCTGTAAATTCCTAATAATTTTATTTTATTTTTAAATAAACATTAACAATTTTAAAACTTCTTTTTTAAAGTGACTCTTGAGTATTGAAAGTACGGAAGTAATGATGTAATGATGTCTTCGTAATGGTAACCTACAGAATTAACTGAACAAAAAATTAAATTAAATTTAATCATATCATCATCAGTAGATCCACACCCCCCTTGGGCTTCAGCTTCCCTCAGGATTTTCCTCCAGACTTCCCTATCTTTAGCCAATGTCCACCAATAGTACTTTCACGTCTTCTAGAATTTTAAATGTGATACTGATGGGTTTCAAGTTCTCCTATTTTTTACTATCACATATTTAGTTTTCTCCTCATTTACCCTTAGCCTCATTTCCTCAGCCAAATGGGATAATGAAATTTAACCATATGCACTATTTTAATACATAATAGCCTTAAATGTCAATATATTACACTAAGAATTATAAATTAACTCACAAAGACACTTACGCATTAACAAAGCAAACAACATCTTACGCAATTTGTGAAAAAAACTTATTGACTACCGTAGATTACAAATAAATGTACCCGGTAACTGAATATGCCCATTGTTTTGTCGTTCGAATAGTTTTGTTTTTGTTAGAAACCAATAAATGGAATCTAATAAATGGTTTTAATAAAATGTATGTAGTATGCTGTAAAATGTAGACTATAAGCTTGTACTGTTTAGTAATATGTTTAAAAGTAGTACAGTTGCTTAAAATAAAAAGTTTTTTGCAAGACGAAATAAATCAAGTTAACGCGAATTCACGTGAATCGAACTCGCGACGCATCTCGGGTACTTACTGTAATCTATATTTATAATACTGCAACCAATTATAATAAGGAACCAATTCTGCAGTAGGCTACGCTGGTTCGTAACACTGTGGTGCATTCAGTTACACACCCATTTCTAATATAACGAACGCATTCATCCCTGTTAATGACGTGTTACATACAAATAACATTAACTCCCTATAATAAATGTTGAAGTGCTTTTCGTATGCTGAGACGGAAAGCGCATCATGTTTCACTCGTAACGAACGACTGGGGTCTGTCGAATTTTTGTTTCGTTACTTGTTTAAGAGTGATCGAATAACATTTCTCAATTCCATTTCTTATAATAAGTTTATCATAATATTAGTGTAAAAAATCTGACGAGGAATAAGGCAGACTGCAGAGAGAAACATAATTTTGTATCGTTAAGCTTTATGTGTGTCTGCCGCGAAGGACGCAAAACCAGATAATGAAGGCAGTTTAGTTGTCGCGGGTCCGAGAATTTCACAACACGTACGGAAAGCGAACATTGAAACTGCGTCCGTCTTGATTTTGTTCACAATTTTTTGTTTATCGCAACACAACTTACGAATTTTTTATTACGCAAAAAAGTTTTGTTACGCATGTTGTTCAGACAACGCGAGAACTGTAAACAAAAGTCTGATTTTGAACTGGCTTTTGCTGAACATTGGCGTTACCGGCGTCGTAGCCTGGTACAAAATTATACATTTGTTTTTTATTAGTTATTTCCCAGACCAGTGCATTATCACACTGATTTTGTTTAGCACTTGTTAAAAAAATATAATTAGGCGTACATACCAACAAATTACAAATTACTACGTATTTGTTTGTCGTGAATAGTACATTATGTACTCCGTTATTTTTCATAACGTACTATGTATTAATATTCTTCTTCTTCTTGTTATTATAATACGTGATAACACTCCACACTACTGTTAATTATGTGTATCGTATTGTATTAATAATGTGTAGTTATGTGAAATGCAATGTGTAATGTACCGTATAATATTATATAACTTACATTCTTACACTTCATACATTCACATTACCCAATATGCCCAATCTAAGTTTTGCGATTTAAAAAAAATCTGTTGGTCTGTTCAAAATCGAAAACTAGTGACAAAGTTCAAAAAAGAAAACATTATGGAACACTGACAATACGAAACATTTTCAAACATTTGGTGCCTACATGGGTCCAGTAAAGAATTAAAAAAAATATATATTATTTAGGTCGTATTGAGTACGTATGCTAGAATGTAAAATGTATACGAAACATTACGTAATATATTATATTTTGTACGTTCTAAATAAAAAAAAAAATGCTAGAGAAATGGAAAATGAGGTACGCCAATATTATTTTTTCGTAAGTTTATCGATATGTTGATATTGTTAATGAAATATAATACTCTTTATGTAGTCTTTGAATATAACCAATATTCAGGTGTCTGACTTCGGTAATTTGAAATAAGATTTTCACTTATAAGTTTTTCTGTATCAAGACCATGGGCTCAAGATTCGTAGTCTGGGCAGATAAAGGACTCTTTATCTTTTACAGTCTTATCATCTTGGCAATATTGGGGCTACCTTACAAATCGTCGTTTCCTTTCTTTGATTGTGGACAGAACGTTATGACGAAAATAAAAATTAAAAATAAAGTGTTGTAAACAACGCTTAACGTTTGTTTGTGTGACTTTATAAACAAAGAGCTACAATAATATGAACAGAGGAAGGAAATTAACAACCATCGCTACATAGTTAACGGAAAATACTAAATTTATAGCAGGGAAGGAACAAAATTTGACAAAGTTGTTATGAAGACTGCTAACATAGAGAAAATAACTGAAAATACTAAATTACTTATGGAATATCAGATCGTGAGGAATCAGAACACATAATGTCTTGCACTTGACTTGACTTGACTTACTCTAACAACGGGATACATAAAGTGAGCAGTTAAGTGATGAAAACAAATCTTGTAGTCAGCCTGTACGACATACTATTGCTCTTTGGAAATTCTACGTAACTAGCCGCAAAGAACAATTAGGTAGTATTAGGCATTAGGCAGCGGTATCCACGGGGGGGGGGGTCGTGACGCAGACTGGGTCATTGAAATTGGGGGGGGGTCACAAAGGGGTTTTTTGAAGCCTTATAGGCGCTTGATTAATTTTTCGGGCTTTAAGAGACTGAAAGTTGTTTATACAACTTTGCTATCTCTGGCCGTAACCAGTCGTTCTGCTGAAAGAGCTACGAGCCAAGATAAAAATAATTAAAAAAAAGTCTCAGGTCTGCAATGGGAGACGCATGGCTTTCGAACCTTATGGTTCTAGCTTCAGAGAAAGACTTATTAGAGTAGATTCCTAATGAAGAAATAACTGATGCCTTTTCTTTATCGTCATCGCAGAGGAAGAAGTCACTGTGCCGAATATAAGCCAAAGTAACTAAGACTTCATCAAACCATTATGTTTTCATTTTTCTTCTTTAAAATACGCGTTGTTGATATTTTGTCCCTTTGATTTGAAATATTGTCTTACACGTATTAATTTCATTAGATTTTTATATTTATTTATTTGTTTAATTGCAAATGATAATTTATTTACTAACTGTACTATTTTTAGCTTTAGCTTATTTGAAAGAAAACACTTATTACAATGACATTTTTTTTTTAATTTTAAATATCTTTCCTTGGGGGAGGGGGGCACCCTTCCATTAGGCCAATCATATCGGGTAACCCTACAATTACGCTACTGTAATTTTTATAAATTGTAACTCACGTCATGTTCCTGTATATGATAATAAATTATTTCATATCTCATACAGTTATGAAATAGAGAGTCTTGGTAACAGAGGTGTACTACTCAAACAATTAGAATTTTTTTGAATTGCAAACAGTTAGAACAAACAATTTAATTGTTCAGAATTGCAAACAATTAGATGGAGAGGAATAACTCTCTAAGACGTCTTATACAGTTCAGACAATTATGAACTTTCACACGTGTGGAAGCCTGAAAATAATTTGTGCAAGGAAAGAAAGAAACTTGAAAACAGTATTGCAACAAATTACAAAACAAAAACAGATTTCTCATTAGGAAACAAAATATATTGCAAATAAAAATAAAAATTTCCTGCTGTCGATGGTTTCTTACACAAAAAATAGACCGTGATCTGCTGTCATATTTTCCAGACGTTTTGAAGTAGATGACTCCTGATTTTCAGACACTAGGTCTCTTAAGATATTTTCGTAGCACGTAAACGTGGTATGACAAACAAAATTTACAATACTTGTTTATAATTTCACTCGATTTTCTATATGTTTAAAAAGTAACGTAGCAAGTAAACCATTCATTACAAGTGGAACGCACGCAAGACAAACTTAATTTATTAAAATACTAGGAAAATTAAAAAATATATATATTCAGTAATGCAAAAACGGCAACTTACATTTACAGCAGACGAAGAGAAATGATGGCATTTGGTACACTAACAACATAATTGGTTAAAAAAAACATGAACTTGGCGGTCGCAAGCGTCTTTTTCTTACTCACACTAATTAATTTATAAACTGAAAGAAGGCAATTGTACTGTTGACAGTGCAGTCATTGATAGTCTACTGCAGCCAACAAAATTGAATCGTTTTTTTTACGTTACCACAATTAACCACGGAACCGATTCCCGCTTTTCAGTTACGAACGTCTGCTTACCAATTCATGTGACAAATTAATCACAATCTAACCACGGAACCGATTCTTACTTTGCATTAACAGTAAAACTCGAAATAGTTTAAAGTGGTCACCATTACACAAACGTTCGTCTTATATTAAGACGCGACACGCTTTTATTTTCACACGTAATAGCAGAACTTACATTTAACTGTGATAGAGCCAAGACATCAGTCTTCAGATGGTAATATTTGGGTATCGGTACATAAAGATCGATCGAAATGCAGAAGCTGTGTCATTAGTTGTGGACTATCGTGTTTTGACAGGACAGACAGCGCAGCGTTGACAAATAATAGTTAAATTTTAAATCCAATTAAATCATTAAGGAGAATACGAGCAGACGGTGTGAATAAGTATTCAGTTAATAAGTTACCAGTAGCAACCGAGAAAGAAAGTGCATTCCAATGGAATTCCAATTCGAAAGATTAGAGACTGCATTAGAGACTGATTAAAGTCTGCATGAGTGTCTATATTTTATTACGTGGTTATATTTTCTTTGTTATTAATGTACAGTACTTGATTCTATGGTGAGCTCTACAGACTTTTATCATTTTGGCTAGAAAAGAGTACAGGCGAGGAAACGCTGAATCACTTCAAATCAATATCGAGTTTAAAGCGGAAGCGGAAGCCTCGATAATGACATAATCTCAACGGCTAGAGTTTAAGTGACAGTTGACTGACGATCATTTTTTATATATTCGGTCAATCTTTTTTACAATCGTAGGAGTGCCTCCTCCTCAATTATCGATAAGCTATTACACAACGACGAAGGTGTCCATTTTTAATAAATCGAATGACATTTGGGAAAGCAAACACAGCCGAAACGCGCTGCCATAATTTCGGACCTAAACACGGACTTACTTTTTTTTTAAAGGAGAACGTTTGTTTACTTGTGTGGGTTCCCTCTCCCTAAACGGGAGCCCAATCGAATGGAAACGGTCTGTTGATCATCACTCTTGACCGGCGCCATAGCTTCGCAGCCCATGTCTCAATGCCCAGTGTCCCCAGCGAACTAGCGGCGTCAAAGCCAAGCTATTTCCCTTCTTATCTAATCGAAGTTCATGCCTGTGCTCACTAAACCCTTAATTTACCTGCTCTTTCTTAAAGCCACTCTGATCCCTGCTTCGGCCCTATTTTATTGCGCGGTTGGACTCAATCCCGAACTCTCCGTTACATCTCCAATTCTCGCTGGTACGTACGCAATGATGCTATCTCAGGCGAGGGTTGAAGGTTCCTTCCATCGACGAGTCTGTCCGCTCCCCTGCGCTCAAACTGTTCACACGAACCTCTATCTCGTCTTATCATCACCTCCGCCGCCTTAGTACCTGCACGAAGACATAAGCGCCCTCGAGCCTTACTCGACGATCCCACATGAGCAGTCTCCTGCCACACACTGCCGCCCTTGCGTCCCTTTCCCACGAAACAGTAAATCTAAATCAAAAGTATACAAATCATTCCTTTCCTTTCAAGATACAACAAATAACAATATTCTTAACCGTAGTTCCCTTCCCTCACCGTCCGTTTCAATCCATGAATAAAAAGCCGTTGTGGATCGCTCTGCGGTCCAAAACCTTACTAACAGCCTCCATCCCTCCAAACTAGGAGGACTCCTCCTTAAACATGCACACGACTACTCAGGGTATTTAATTGTTGCTTCAGGCAGCCATGGGGTTTGGCCGGACACTGCAACCACTGGGACACATCCAGCTGCTGCCCCTACGCGTGGATTGGATTGTGTGGGTTAATCTTTTGCTATGTGTTCTGCAGTGTAAGAAATTGCTCAGCAAAATAAAAAGTTGATTAGGAAAACATTTTCTGATTGATTCAGACGTGATTTCGTATACGCGGTCATTTGGTAACGATGCGGAGAGCACAGCATTAGTTCCGCTACAGAGGACACGACAGTCTTGTCCGTAGCCATTTGTATCGCCTTACAGAGCGTTATTTCTGATAGCGTTGATATATCCGTCCTACCGATGATCTGAAGCCTACGCAGCTTGTCAGCTTGTTCTTTACTCCGTTCAAGGTTTAGGTGAATACACCCTTAGCTATTTAAACGTTTTACATGTTGTAATGCAACATGTTTTGCACTTATAATTTTCATTTGCTTAAACGGAAAGAGCATGTTAAAAAAAAGGAGGAGCTCAACATAAAATACAGAAAAATGTACTGGCTGTAAGGGAGAAACTCGCAACTAACAGTTGAAAACAAACTGCTGTTGTACAAACAAGTTCTGAAGTACAACAAGTTTTGTAAACAAGTTCAAGTTCTGTACAAAATTACAAAACAAACAAAAATAGATGACTTTTTGAAGGTTAATTAAGTTCTGTGTGCGAAATATAATTTTGATGATTCCATTTAGAACGAAGAACAAAAAGACAAATAAAAGTGGGTGAATTTTCTTGTAATTTAAAAATAAATATTGTACATGTGGCATGGTATGTTTTGCGTTCTTATCCAGATAGCCGGCTGATATTTTGTAAGTTTTTCCTACTCAGTTACTTTTACTATATTTCGCGAATGCACTATACGCCAATATTCAGCAAAGAATGTTAGCGTATAAAAAATGTTTAAAGTCTAAATTTCACTTTTAAGCGCAGAATATAAAACATGTCAAAACTTTATTGCGCAAATCCTCTTCTATAGTAGACTTTTTTGTTGTGTCTGTATAATATTTACCTTATTTCTTCCGTCGTGTGACTTCGTTTTGCGTTTTGATTTGCTTTACGCGTTTCGAGACATATGTCTCGTCATCAGAATAAGTTGTGGAGCATTTTATTTAACGTACAATCTGGGTATCTGTAATAATTTGATAAAATTAATATCTCTTAATTTTCTTATTGTTCGAAGGCTTTCACGGCCGGTGTCACTTGAATTTAAACTAATCGCCAGGCTGTTTGGCCATGGTCCAAGGTTTTCAATTAAACCAAACGTTTCAGCACCACCACTGGCTGCCATCTTCAGTGGATGTAAAGAGTCAAACCTAACGTACGTGTCGTTAGCGGGGTGTCGTACGTTATGACCACAGTACTGTGGTTAAGGCTAAAGATCGCGGAATGTTTAGCAGCAACAGCATCGCGAGACCCGCAATAGTTGGATAGATGGACGGATAGACAGATAGACCACAAATGCCAAACAGTCGAGTTAAAAATGAGAATTCGCCTGACTCGTTCAATAATAAACTTATTATTTATTTATGTTTTTATGTTGGTAGCATTTGATTTGTGCAAATATTGTAATTATTTTAAGTAAAAATATTGTTACATTATACCGCAAATAATTCTAATAACAATTGTTGTAGAATGTGTATTATAGAAAATAAACAATTCGATTCAATCAATTAAATGTGTAGAAAGATTGTAATTTCTGGTGGAAAGTATACGGACAATAAACATTTTGGTAAATATTGAAAGATAAGTAAAAAGACAGAACACCTTCCCGGCCGCTACCTCTCGATTGGTCGCTATTTTATTCCATCATTTGGCAAGCTTAGTGTAGAGACGCTGTGCTATAGAGTCGTTAGTTGGATTTTGTGGCGCGAATGTCAGTTTGGAGGTTATGTGTTGTCCTCGTACAAAATGGACACAAACAGTAAGACATCTCAGTAGAAACAATTCATCATCAGATGGTCGTCGGCATAGAGGAAAGCGGAATCTAGTTTATCAGAACACACACACAGATGTTTGTGTTTATCATTCGTGACCTCGACTCTGCGACTGCACATCGTGTGTCAGATTCTATCGCCGTGGAACTGTCACTCCGTCCTCAGATCAACACTGACTGCCAATCAATCCTTAAATAAACGCTTGCCTAAAATGGCGGCCGTTGTTAGCATTTAAAAAAAATCTTTATGCAGAACAAACAGTACAATAATTATTGTATGGATACATTCTTCTTGTAAAAGATAAAATCGATAAACTCTTTCAATCGATAAACAGTATAAAATTTCTGTACGATAGACACTCGCAGGATCGAGACCGTTAATAAGAGCTGTTCGGTGTTGGGTAATGCAGGATAAAATAAAGTAGTGTGCAGCCACAAAGCAGTTCAGTGTTAAACAGTCACTATAGCCTACTGGCTGTATACTGCAATTTTTTACTACAATATCAATAAGAGTGTAAAACAGTTGAATAGTAAACACATAGCTATTGTATTCGGAATTTAAAAATAATTGAATAATGAAAACTAGTGATTTACAAATAACAATAATTTTTGAAAGTCCTATATTGAAGTAATAAAAATTAAAATATATCGCATGATGTATTGTCAAAATTGTAAAAAATAAATGAAACTTATAAGAGTTTCTAAAGCTTTCACGGGCGGCGCCAACAAAGATGGAAGCATTATTTGCCGGGTTGTCAGGCCGTGTCCATCCTCCGTGTCGGTCCCACCATCGGAGGCCATCATTAGTGTTGGAAGCAATTGGCACGGTGTCCGCCAATTCACCCCAGTGATGAAGTAGAGATCTGTGTTTCTGTAGCTTGTAACTAATGGGGGGACGGGGCTCAAGGCCCCTCCATGGTGGCAGCGCCCGGAGTGACTCCTCCGATGACTGCAAAAATCGAATTCTCTCAAGGGCTAAAGGTAATCAAGGTCTTGGGTTGGGATGGTATGGTCCTGTTTTGGGTAGGGGAGAGGATCTCAGCAAGTGAGGTGCTCAGCCTAGCCAAAGTTTGGTTGGTCTTGTGCCCTGAACCCAGCGGTGACGCGTCCGAGTAACTGCGAAGATACCTCCCGGTACATTTGAGGACCGGTTAGCCAGCGCTGTTGGCTCCCCCTGTCCGCTCAGCGGTGATCTGCATAAGCCTGTTCGTGTATCCATTGCGGGCGCCTGATGAAAGAAGGCTCTTACACAACTGACATGAGACAGGCCCGCCGAGGCCAGGAACGACCACGACAGACCATTCAGGGTGGTGTGGAGTTTAGTGGCTTGAGGTTTGTGGTGTGTGGGTTTGATAGGTTTTGGTTGGTATACGTAAGGGTACTGGCTCCCTCAGGAGAAGGGCCCTACATAGGAGACTATGGGGGGGTCCAGCAGAGTGCGGGGTCGCTTAACGATGTGACGTGTGGGACCTTCGTTCCTGGCCAGGTCACGTAGGTGGGGGTGATGGGAATCTGTCGCTCGGAAGAAGAGGGTCAAAGAAAGTCTGAAGACGAACTCTTTCACCGTTGGCAGACGGAGACCCGTCCTGATAGCTTGGTTGCAAACAAACCAGGGCGAGTTGGAACTGTTCCAACTTACGTTTCGTACTGTCAGAGAGGAGTGGCCGCCACGTTGGGGCTGCGTACAGTATGTGAGCACTGATCGCAGTAAGAGGAGGTACAGAGTTAGTTTAGTGCGCAGGGAGAGGGGACTTCTGCTCGAGATAAGGGGAAAGATTTTGGCTCTGACGCCACTGGCTTGTCGGAGTTTGGACGTGGTCTGTGAAGCTTAGGCGACTGTTCGACCGGTAGTACATCGTTCACACCCCACGGTTGGAGCTCTTCTGGAGCTCAGTACGAGGCGTAATGGCGGGCGACGGGCTTACTCGTCGCTTGCTCACCCCCTGAAGTATCTCTCTTTCGTCAGCTGCCATTGAACTCCAAAGCCAACGCAAAGTTTCCACGAAGAGTAGGCATGCGAATGTAGAGTAATTCTGCAAAGTAGAGGAACATAACTCGCATATTCAGACAGTGAGAAACACTTCGTGTCTCAAATGTCATGTTAAAAATCTTGATAAACTTTCATTCCAAGAGTATTAGTCGTTCGGAGAAATATTGTGACAAAATTTAGCACAATTCCAGTAATCACTTCCGGTATTTACAAGCTGTGTTATTGGGAAGTATTTTGACCTATATGAAATTGCCAGGAATATTTAAAATATCTGGTATTGAGAAATGTCCGTTAGGAGAAGCTTTAATATAGGCCTATAATTTTTAATGTTCGGTGTAAACACTTTTAAATACGTACCTCACTTAAATCGTTACGGTCAGAAATCAAAGCAATGTTCTGTTGAAATTCGATTGACAACTCTCCGGGCTATTGGATTGTGGTCCATTACTGCCGCATAGAACAGACACTTCGGCCCCACAGTTTGAGGCCATCTTCAGTGTAAACGACTCGAGTAACCGGAATGATCTTCACCATTTAACCACAGTACTGTGTCAAGAGATCTTACACTGAAGATGGCCTCCAACGGTTGGGTCGAAACGTCTGTTCTATGTGACAGTAATGGACTACGGCCTAATGGCCTGGAGAGTTGTCGATTGAATTTCAACAGTGTTGACGCCTGCCGTGGAAGCCTAAAGTACCAAAGCAACTGTTATCAGTCGTAATTAATTTTTTACTACTACTATTGTCGTTGACATGTTTCTGCCCATAACGGAGGCGAATGCTACACCGACAGCAGAATGACGACGATACGAAGGGTCGGCTTAATTGAAGGTAATCATCTGTGTGGCCGGCGAATACTAATTGTGGCAACACCGCACCACGTGAACATAACACGATAATGTCGTTCTGATAACGAGACAATATGATTGGTACGCTCACTTTTAAAAATACGTTACTACTAGAAGTGTGTTAAACTAGTATTTGAAAATAACAGGTACGAACGAAACCGTGCCAAAAAAATAATACGTACAAATACCTGTTATTATATACGTATTATATATATATACCTGTATTATATAATTTGTTATAAGAAATTAATTGAAACTAAAAGTATTAACAGTGTTACTTTACACTATTTAAAAAAAAAATACTGTTTAAAAACAGTGTTACTGTTTAAAAGAAAATAAGAAACAAGAGAATTTTTTAGGCCTATCTCCCTTTGAGAATAGTAATTTAAGTTTTCACTAGGAGTAAACAAACTGACATAGATTTAATATTAAATTATTGATTCCATTTTGGCTAGACAAATCAGTTGCGAAACTCGGGCAGTGAAATTTAGAGTGTACGTAATAGCAAAACAAAAGACGTCAAAAAATTTACGTGAGATGTGCAGTGAAGTTAAAATCATCTCCAAAATCACATTAATAAAAAGTACTAGGCTATATGGCCTATCAGCTACTCTGTAGGTTATAACACAATATAATTCACTTTTTCAAAATTTACCAAATTGGTGACTAGTATAATATATAATTTGTTATTATAATCTGTATTATACATGTACGTCTCCATAACACACGAGAATAAATGTAACATCAGTATGATTTTTTTTTTCATTTATTAAAAACAGCTTCGTCTCTTACGCATAGAGATATTCTAAACCTTGGTGTTTTGCTTCGTTTCGTACTTGTATGGCAATCGGCACATGCGCAGAATGAAGTATTCAGCACCAAAAAGTGGCTTGTACTCGTAATACTCGTAGTACTCGTTTACTTGTTTATTCGTTAGTTGCGTGAGGGGTTCCGCGACTCAGAACCGCGAGGCCGCGAGTAATAGGAACGGGCATTTCGACTTTTCAGTTATCGTTGAATCGGACAACTTTTCAGTCACTGTTATATCCATTCCACAAAAATATCGTTCCAAAATACCTGTTATAGGTATATCGGCCACATCTAGTTACTACATCAAAGGCTTCCGACTGTTCCAGATGAGGCTGTGTTACCAGCGAATGGTGACTGGTATACTCCGTGAATTGTAGAATTCGCTTAAGTATTTAAGTACTTGTATTAAGAATAAATGCATGAGACGATCAAGCAACAAATTGGAAATTACCAATAAAAACTAATAAAATTATCTAAAATACGGAGAGATCATCACTTCAGAATAAAAACGATGACGAGGCAGCAAAAAACATTTTTTCAAATGCTACGTATGGATCAGAATCATGGACGCCGACGTAATAATTACCAGTTCAAAAAATACCGTGATGAAAAAAATTATGACGAAAAACTGTAAATCGATATATTGAATTGTGTATAATAAACTGTTGTTCGACCTTCAGCTGATCTCACGTCTTTCAGTTATATTCACGATCACTTATTATAATGTTTTAAAAATTCATTTTGTGTTCTGAGTCGGCAGTGAATTAATTATATTTAGTTTTAAAAATATTCTGAACTTTGATTTCATTACAATATCCTAAGAAAATCAAACGGTCTCTGAAATATTAATATACAGTGGAACTTGGTTATGACGACGTTCAAGGGACCGGACAAATTTGGTCGTTAAAACCGGGTGCTCACTACATCCGAGTTGTCGACTCGCAAGCCAAAAATTTTTATACCGTGATTATCGAACAGACAACAAAAAAAAGTCGACAAAAGAAGAGGCTTGCACAATACAATTTTGACATGTTTTACATTCTACGCTTAAAAGTGAAATTTAGACTTTAAAACATTTTTTAGACGCTAACATTCTTTGTTGAAAATTGGCGTATAGTGCATTCGCGAAATATAGTAAAAGATGCTGTGTAGTAAAAACTTACCAAAAACCAGCCGGCTATCTGGCAGAAAACGCAAAACTTTCCATGCCACATGTACAATATTTATTTTTAAATTACAAGAAAATTCACTCTATTTTATTTGTCTTTTTGTTCTTCGTTCTAAATGGAAGCGTCAAAATTATATTTCGCACTCAGGACTTAAATAACCTTAAAAGAGTTATCTGTTTTTGTTTGTTTAGTAATTTTGTATCTGTAGATATCAGAACAGTATTGTAATTTATTTAAATTCATCATTTACATTATTAGTTACACGAAATGTATTAAACGAATGTTCAGATGCTGAATTGTAACGAACGTTTGTTAGACCTTAACCCGTATACAAGCCTGCGATAAATGCTCGTTATAACCAAGTGTCTAATGCGTTCCTACTCTTTAAAAGCCAGTTAAATTATCATTACTAAGGTACAAAACCAAACAGATCTCGTATTTTTGCTCGTTACATCCGAGTTTTCGTTATAAGCGAGCTTGTTATTCGCGAGTTTCACTGTATTTAAAAGTTGTGTACGATTTAATGTTTATAAAAAAAAGTTGTTTTCGTTATTTTTTTAAGTCAAGACTTTCAGCAATTCGACAGCAGTTGTACGGTAGTACAAAAACTACCCACATCGTTATGTAACAGCTGATACAGTGTGTGGGCCAACCCACGTGGGCCGCGATACACTTCCACTGAATGACCAACAACGTATTTCATTCAGGCGAGGTTTTGTCCATACGTAAAAGCACTATCGTGAATTATAATAAAGGCAACGCCTTCTCTCTGCATGCGTGCGTGTGTGTGGGCGTGCTCGTGCGTACTAGTTGAACTTTCCAGCCTGTGTTGCTCACATTCTACCCTGGATTTCTGACTGACGCTCCAGCTTTTGCCAGACGATGGTTCCAAATCTCTTTCTT
This sequence comes from Magicicada septendecula, assembly GCA_034769895.1. Classification (NCBI taxonomy): domain Eukaryota; kingdom Metazoa; phylum Arthropoda; class Insecta; order Hemiptera; family Cicadidae; genus Magicicada; species Magicicada septendecula. Next base: position 848,989,521 of record CM068368.1, read on the forward strand.
CATTGGGTCTCCCCGTAAGAGTTTTATTTGTTACCTTTTTATTTTTGTTGCTGCCTACCAAGTCCGAACGTTCTGGGGCTAACTTCCTTCCGGAATTTTTTTCACGTACCGTACTCTTACCAATTCAATTACTTTACCTTCATCGTTCCGTGGGTCTTTTTAACAACAGCTTCGCCAGTTTTTTTTTTTTTTATAAGAGCCTCAGGAGTCTTTACAAATTTTCGACATAGTTTAGACTATATAATACGGATATATGGCGGACTTGGGGTCGAGGGAATTTGGAGAGGTAGTACCTTCGACTGGGCGCTGGCCCTCGCAAGTTTGGATGAAGTGACGTTAGCTCCCAAAGGAGCAGTTAGCCTCTCTCTGCGTGGTGAAGTGCCCTGTTGATGCTGAACAGTACGGATCTATAAACCGGAAGGCCAATAAATTCGTAAATTTATATTTATAAAGTAATATTCCTGGTAGAGGGTTGCAGTAACAACAAGTTCCAAGTTAGGGCTCAAGGGAAATGATCCTGGACCGGTTTATCTTTGGAGTATGACAGGCGGCAATTTAGCTGGATTTAGTCGGCTGTAATACTGCGTCCTATTATTATAAGATAATAATAAGATTAGTAAGATTAATAAGATTATATTTTTCTGCTGCCTTGGATCAAAGGCATCAAAGGCTAGGGGAAGACAACCTTGAATAAATATTACAGACAACCGTGTGTGTACGGAGTTGGCTCCACATGGCTTACCCACCTATAGGCAGGTACTCTATAATCTCGAAATTAATTTACTCAGAACTTTCTAACAACACAGCCGGACGGAGTACAAACAACGGTGAAAAGAACACTCAGAAAGAATGTCAGATTTCAGACTGACCAAACAAGTCTGCAAATATAAACCTATAGGTCACATGTATGTAGATAGAGCCAGGAAGAGTTTGCTGGAAGATTTTTGAAGGTCGAACAGGCAGCACCTCGGCAATGCTGTGTTGTGCAGATGATGAAGGACTTACCGTTGAAGTAGAAGACTCATAAATCCGTAATATAACGCAGAATAAAAAACCTAACCTAACATAAACTAACGTAAACGTAACGCATTTTAACAGAACTAGTTATTACTCAGCGGGTCAATATAAGTCAGTTTCAATCCAGACTTGTCGGAAAAGGTCTGTACACATGTTCCCGTGCCTCCACATAAACTGGGGTACACAAGTCACGCCTAGTGGCACATTCAATAGTGTGTATGTGCATCTGTTTGTGGGTCAACAAAATTTTCGCTATGATCAGGGGTGCCGATCCCCCCAATCCCTATGACGCTTCCCCCAATTTTATAAAAAAATCCCCCCTTTTTCTGACAAGACCTTTTCTGTCTTTTACAGTAAAATGTCTTACCTAATAGAGCAAAGGCCGAGGCTGTCTAACTCAAAACTATTACAAAATATCACCTTTTACCGAAACGATATATTGATTGTAGGTAGTTTTAAACTAAAAAAATAAATATTTCTAATAATAAACCACAAATTAATATTTTCAGTAAAACGTGATTTGTTTTACAATACGAGTACTCTATGACTTTATTGAAAAGATTCTTGTTTTGCAACTTAAACGTCTCACTTAAATCTGTTTTTATCGATAAAATGCTATAAAAATTTGAGTCTGTTTTTGGACTTTTTCGTAGTGTACTAAAATGTAGAAGGAAGCAAGATAAATAAAAAATATGAACACAAAGTTCTATTGCACACTGTACTTAAAAAATTAAAAAATGTATTTCAAAATGACATTATCATAATATGAATAACCTAATATTTTAAGTTTACAATCATAATATTTGGGGTGTCTGAAATTAAAACATAACTTATAAGTAAGCAAAAAGAAAAATAATAATAATAATTAAGTGTTTTTAGCTGTTCAAATATATATTTTTTGTCTTTGTTTGGTGGAAAAAGCAAACTTGTCAATGATTTCTTCGTGCGGAATCTTGCTTAAAACTTCAGACTCACTGCATAAAATTAACAAACTTTTTTTAATTAAACCAAGTACCACTCATGCTCGTTCTAAGACGAGCGCCTAAGCCCGCTCGAAAAAGTCAACTGGGTAGATTTATTGTGCGTTTGATACGTGTCCGTTATAAGTTTTTTACAGTTTTGTAAAATTGGGGAAGATTTTTCATGCAATATTAAAAAAAATCCCCCCCAAAATTTTCTAAATGTCGCCAATGGGTACACGATCCCCCCCCCTGTAGGCACCCCTGGTTATGATTAACTGTTAGGTGTTCGAATTGCTTACCAGGGACGTTGGGAATTCTATTATATGAGCTCTCCATATCTGAAATAACGGTCGTTCCCGGTTGGGAGTAAGAGTAGTGTTGCAGCCGTTCTGTTAGGCACCGTGTACAGAAGAAAAGAATCTTTACTTTCCCCCGCAGATACCCTCAAAACCTCGTTGCTGGGGATATACTCTTCTTTTGGTCCATTGTTGACATTTAGGTATGTTTAAACATTGTATTAAAAGTGTTTACCGGGCTGTTTGGCCGTGGTCTACGGTTCACAGACAAACCAAACGTTTCGACAGCACCACTGGCTGCCATCATCAGTGGAAATCAAAGACTTCGAGACAACCTGAACGTGGGTTGTTAACGTCAGGCCCACAGCACCGTGGTAGAGGCCCACAGTACTGCAGCTTTTACCACAATGCTGTGGGCCTGACGTTAACAACTCACGTTCAGGTTGTCTCGAAGTCTTTGATTTCTACTGATGATGGCAGCCAGTGCTGCTCCTGAAACGTTTGGCCAAACAGCCCGGTAAACACTTTTAATACAACTGACACCGGCCGTGAAAGCCTTAGAACAATTTTATGTTTAAACATTGTTGAGTTAGTTTGCATTACGTGAGTTGGTTACAAGAGTGGTAGGCGGGGGGGGGGCTTTTTTTAAAAAGAACCCGTTTCGTTTAGGTTATACTCATAAAAACTTCCGTTATTCATCTAATTGCTTCATTTATCTCATTTCCTTGTACAATCTTGAACAGCCATTACTTCTCAAGACGTCCATGCCTGTTGCTTTCAGCGACGCCTTACAACGGCGTAACAGTTCCCTCGGGGGACTTCAGATAGCAGGCTGCAGCCTACAGATGGTTGTTTTACAGCTTTCAATCCAATTATTGATCTCATCTCGGCACACAGATTCCCAAATACTCATAAAAACTTTCGTTAGTCATCTAATTGCTTCATTTCTCTAATTTCCTTGTAGAATCTTGAACAGCCATTACTTCTCAAGACGTGCGTGCCTGTTGCTTTCAGCGTATCCTTACAACGGCGTAACAGTTCCCTCGAGGGACTTCAGACAGCAGGTTGCAGCCTACAGATGGTTGTTTTACAGCTTTCAATCCAATTATTGATCTCATCTCGGCACACAGATTCCCAAATACGAAAAACTCTGACACGTTTTGACAACACAGCCGTCTTCCATTTCAACGTCAACTTTAATGGAAATTTCAAAACTTTAAGATATCAAATTCACAAAAGGGGAACAAAATTTTGAAAAAAAAAAGAAAATGTGCCGGCGTATCAGACTAGAGAGAATTTTAATCCAAATCCGAATGCGGTGTTTATTTTTAAAGTTTTTCAACTTTAAGGTCATCACCGGTCAAATGTGTAATGCCATTTTTTTTCTTGTAAATTTCTTTCTGGGATAACAAATTATGAGAATTGTTTTTTAAAATAAGAATTCGGGTCGTATTAACTCTGTCCCGTTATTAATATCTTTCATAATTTGAAAAGAATTAATAGGCCTCTCCAGTGGTTGATTTCTAAAATTATAGGTGCCGGAACGCATCAATTAAAAAATTGTACAAACACAAATATACTTATTTTTTATATTAGCGTATAAGTTTACATCAGGTTATTACAAAGGAGGTCTACATTTTTAAAGCCTTATAAAATATGTAACATACGTATAAACTTGTATCTAAAAAGGTAATAAAGTTTTCTGATATTTCTAAATCGTCAGGTTAGCCGCACGACAATCGAAAACCTGTCACTCATGATGGCGTCATCCCGGAACCTCAATCAAACTCTAAGTGATGGTTGCGGTGGTTCGGACATTAAAAAAAGTTTCCGTAGTTTCATTATTGCGTCGTCACATTCTTTGTTTCTTGATCTTTCCTTACTCTTTGTGCCCACTGCTGTATGATGGCCAGAAATCAGCTCTTTCACATTCAATAGCATATTTCAAGGTAGGAAGACTCTCGGAAAAATTCTAGAATACGCATATTCTAGGAAGCTCCCAATCAGTTGCCTTTCATATACTTTTAATTTTCAAGTAAGTTTGTTTATTTCATTTCTCCGTAGGTTATTGGGACATTTTTTGAACGATAGTAGTTATAATAAATATGTTTGATTTTGACAAATGTTTAGTTTTGTAGTGGGGCTGATGAGGGGCACAATTTAAAAAGTAGTAGTAAAGTTTTGTAATAATTAGGTTTTTTTTCATATATTTTTCGGTAATTTATTTTTGGATTCAAGAGGTTCCGGAACGCCGTTCCGGCGCGTTCCCCCTGAAATCAAATTCTGGGCCTATTTGTTAATGTGCCTTGAAAATTTTGGACAGATTTGTTAAAAACTTAGTAAGCTATGTATTAAGCGCAATAACAAACGCTTTGACAAAATACGATCATCCATTTTAAGTGCAACGATTGGTAAACAAAAAATGACACGGCTTCATGTCCCACCGGTGGTAATGAGGAATCACAGCTGATAAAGTAGTAACTTATCTGACCTGCAGAACTCCATCATTACTCTGAACGAAGTACGTTTAATAAATTTTAATTATTTAAAGCTGAGAGTAAAGTTTCTTATGGATGATTCTTCGAGAAACACCTCGAGGAGGTGACCATATTTATGTATACTTCTATAGATATCTATAGGCCTATATCCAGTTCTTTCCACAAATATACGTAAGTGACAACAATATGCAAAGTTTTTGTGAATAAGGATAAGTACTATAAGTGACTTGTATTATCTAATTTATCCTCTTATTTTTCGGATTTTAGTTAATCCCAATCGCTTACGGTCCCACTTAGTCCGGTTAAACGAGGTTCCACCGTAGTACCATCAAATATTCGCGAGAGGGCAAGTACACGAAAGGACGAGAAAGCAAGACGTAAAACTAATTAAATATTTGTGAAGAGGACGTTCGGTGGCAGTAGTCACAACGTATTTCTACCTGATTTCGCGAATCAGGAAATGTGACGAAGACTCTTAATGAACTGAACGTTGCCTTTCTTCCCTTGTATACGTGGGCTCGACATGTGGGGGTTCGGATCGTTGTTGTCGGACACCTACGGGCCCGGTAGCCGACTACACCCCGGCCCGCAAAGAACGTCGTTCCCTGTCGCCGGCACTGTCTCAGGCTTGCCGCCGTCTCGTACAATCCTCCGATGTATTGATGGGTTGACAGTTCCGTTTGTTTTGGTTGTCTGATATGAAAACGTTTGTGCTTTTTAATGTCAGTAACCCAATCGATTTACTCGCGTTTGTTTAATTTAACCTACTTACTTTCGGTAGGAAAGTGGCCAGTAGGCTGTGATGTGTGAGATAATATTCAACGTTGCAACACCGATGTCACTTTAATCGTTATCAATTCTTTGCACTGGTATGCCCCCTGAGCTGCAGAACTCGCTCACTACTTTGAACGAAATACATTTATTATTACATAAATTTCGATATCAGATGATTTTTTAATTATGGAAAAACATCAAAAATCCCGATTACTCTACTATATTTGTTTAATAATATAACGATCGTAAGTCGAACAATCATACAATAATCACAAAAAAAAAATCGATACGGATTTGGGACAGTAAAAATTTGGAACTTGGATAACAATTCCTTTTAGTCAGCAGTATCCTGTTGTTACCCTTTTACAGTTACCGTTTCACTACCCTGCTGATTTTCAGGTTTTTTCAAATTTTTGGTCAATTTTTTTGGGCCCTGGGGTCCCAAAATTTGGAAATTTCCAAAACTTACCACTGCATTCAGATGGTTATTAAAATCCTCTTTTATTTGATATCCGACATGAATCCTGGCGATTTTATCAAATTGTTCACTCACTTTTTGGGGCCTGACGTCTATACATTTTTAAATATTCAAAAAAATGAGTTCTGTATTCAGGTTGTGGTAAAAACTCTCTTTAATTTGATACTCCACATGGGCTTTTGCAATTTTTTCACAATTTTGACCCTCTCACGTATGTGCCATTTTGTCCCCCTATTTTTTGGGGGGACGAATCTCAGAAACAATAGAATTCTGTAGAGGAATACATGCCGAGTTTTACGAAAATCGCTTGATGCGTTCAAATGTTATTGTAAGATATACTCCAAACAGACAGACAGACAAATGCCAAATGGTCGAGTTAAAACTGAGAACTCGCTTCGCTCGTTCAGCGATCGATACGTGTAATCGACTGCCATCTCAAAACAATCGAGTGGCAGGTGAGAAAATATTCTGCGTAATATACTTACATTGACGACAATATTTTTACTGCGAATCCAGTGTTCCTCGGTTGCAGTGAACAAAATTTTCTTACCGTGACAAAGATGTTCATTCGTAGGTTACGTACATTTTTACTTTGAGTAAATGTTACTGCTCTCTGCTAACTTTGACTGTGGTCACCGAATGAAGTTAATTTCACGGTTGAATAATATTATTACGCCATTTCAGAATGCTCTACATATTTCTCGGCTATTCCCGCAGCTGTATTGCGTACGTGACGCTTGTCAGTATTACGTAATGCGGAACGTCTCGTGCGTTCGATGGTGTCGTTCTAGAAGCTTCTTGACTAGCCCAACGGTGTGTTTCTGCCATGGACGCGTTGAACTATTCTCTAGAATTTGCACGTGTTTGTAAAGACGCATATTATGGAACCCTGCAGACTATAAATAGCCTATTCCTGCCGCTTAGTGTTCAATGTTAGCCTACGTCGGGCGATTTACACAGTGCGTCTCAAGTCGTGTATTAGTAAAAAGTGATAATAGTGCGCAATTCTTTACAGTTGACATTATTATTGTGTGGACAGATTAATTTGAATTATTGTACGAGTATAATCTTGTTGAATAACTTGTTGATTACAAACTGTTAATTGTGATAATTAAAGCTGGTTTTTAGTGACTTAATTGGTTTCTTGTATTTTGTTTCCCACTGTACCATACACGACGATCAGTAGACCGTCTTAAAATATTTACTCCTGGAACAGACATGTCTGGGCAATTATCTTTCAGACAAGACAAAACACGAAGAAAATTAATTACCAAAACGTAGCCTAAGCGGACAAAGTATTTGCTTGCAGTTGTACTGTATATGTCTAGTCTTCAGTTATACACGTTTTTGGTGTTTGGTTAGCTCATAAAGGATGTCTGAGTAGTGCTGTCTTATAATGGAAAATATTCGGCGTTGTATAGATGGTAACGAACACACACTGAGTTAGCAGTGATTTTTCGCGATATGCCCAAATACATTTTATGTTATTAGGTGGCCAATATTCGTATGAACTTTGATTAACGAATGTAATTCATGTGCTTAACAAATGTAAATTGTGTTGACTGATGCGTATATGTAACTTAATTCGGTAATATAAAAAGTGGCATAACTAGGAGCTACTCCTTGGGGGAGGGGGATGATCTAGTTTGGATGTTGGACTCTCCATATTCCTCAGGACAAATGAGAAACTGACGATTCCAGGGGCGTATTTACGGGGGAGGGTTGAAAAAAGTTGACGAATTTTGTTAATCTCTCAATGTTTAGGCACTTTTATTATTTTTTCAGCTTTATTAAATATATAAACAGGTTTATTACACAGCGTTTGTGTATACGTTTGAAATTCGAAATATACAAAAATCAGTTCAGTTCGAGACTGTTGGTGCAACGTAGATCGGGTTTATCCACAACGAGGGGTGATCGGAGCCGCGTGACGTGAAAACGACGCGGTTTGTACGCGGCTCCAATCCAAACTGCAACTTCTCTTTTAAGCGCGTTCCGGTTGTGCACAAGCACAGCTGTGGGCGTCATGTGGTGATAAAGAAACATTTGTGAAGACTTGGACCTTATACACTGACTGGACGTGATAAGGCTGTATTGGCACCAAAATTTTGCAACACTGTTTCATCTGAATACTTATAAAAACGTAAATGAAAAATTTGTAAATAAATAAAAATAAATATAATATACTAAATTTATAACATTCTATACTTATTATGTAAACACACACGCGTGCGCGCGTGTGTTCAAAATGCTTATTTTTTCTTGTTATATATTTTTTATATTATTGTTAATAATAACAAAATTTTTACAAGAATATATTTTTATTATTTTGTGAATTACAATGTTTCTATAGTATTCAACTATCATCATCAGAAAGTAAGTAATTTTGTATCTGATGATGATAGTTTAATACTATCGAAACATTGTAATTCACAAAATAATAAAAATATATTCTTTAAAAAAGTTTTATTATTAATAAGACACACACACAAACACACAAACGCCGGAATATCTCAAAGATTAGTTGAATATAGTTTTCACCTACTAAGCCTAATAAAAAATTTATGATTTTTGACGAATAAATCTATATGGCTATCATCATTACCAGCATATGAAAATATAGTGGAAAACTTAAAGCAGTAAATTTCCAAAAAGATAACTTACATAGAACATTTAGATAAACGTATGTTACAGAAACTTTCTCGTGAAATGACGTCATATTTTGCCACTGGAATCGACGACTACTGTTTTATTGTAATTAATGTAATTTTATTTATGTTAGTATTTTGCTGTGCGGGGTCGATAATTAGGAAACTGCCGTCAACCTAGTAGGCCTCCATACACTGACTGTGTTACTGTCACCAAGGTTTGTTCGTTTCTGTCAACGTGTAGAACGTAATCCCTACGTTGTCAGACGTCCTGAGAAAATATTACAGGGAAAATAAAGTAAAGTAAAGATCCAATGTACTATTCAGTACTTAATGGCTATTTAGTAGACAAGTGAGTAAAAATTTAATCCAACGATTTTGGTTTCCTTACAATTTACTGTAGAAATTATTAAAAGGTCTTTACATTTTCATTTGGAAACGACTTTAATTAATTGGATTATATTAAAATGAAATAAACTGAAGCTATAAATATAAAAAAACTGCAGTTCTTTTGACTATGGACAAAGAAATTTCAATGGATCAATTATATAAAGAATATAATCCAATTTTCTTTATTTATGTTCGCGATAAAATTTATTATCAATTTAATTTATTTAATTTCGTAATGAAACCCCCTATGGAAATCATAATGATAAACTTAATTAAAGTAGCTGTAAATAAATGCAAACCGTTAATTCAGTTACTTCCACAAAAATATGTGAAAAGCATTTTAAATTAGTTTATTTTAAAATTTAGTAGAAAAATCCTTTGCATTTAGTTGTTCTTACCAACTCTTTGAGAATAGCCTAATCAGCTGAAATAATTATCAGATTTTAAGAATAAATTGTGACACTACCGAGCGTTTGTGTATATTTAAATCCTTATAAGTAATAATATGTTTCGCCAAGCGCCCAACGAGTCTAACAACGAATCACATATTGGAAGGCGAACAAATGTTCTGTTTGGCTTACAAAACGGTAGTTATTCTTTCAATATAATTTTGAATTGTGCGGCAATAAATTCTACTAACTGATTAAAGAAAACAAGGATACTCTGGAGTAGATTAAATCGTTTACCAAGTACAACTAAAAATTATAAAATTGTTTATTAAAAATTTTTTTAAAGAACTTTTGTCATTACAATTGAATTCAATAAAAAAATGTTTAGTAAATTGTTCACCTTAGAGATACGTTTTTATTGATTTTTAGCTAGATGGAAATAATACTATGCATTTTAACATTGAAAATGTTTATAAGGACGTCTCGCACATTTGGGGCCGATCGCTGGTGCGTGATCGATAATGGGATCCGGCGAGTTTCCGTAGAAACTACTTCTTTGTTGTCAATAACGTAGTACACATATAAAACTTCGCTTATGAATGCGACTACATTTAACTTATAATCTGTAAATGAAGAACGAATTCATTGATTGGTGAATGAAGAATGAATTCATTGATTGCTGAATGAACATAAATATATATATATTTTTTAGATTTATTGAAGCATTTTTAATGCCCTTCTCTGTGCATTGCATTTGTACAATGCCTGTAAATTTTTTCATTTTACGAATTTCAATACCGATTTTTAACTTAAAGTCTAAACGGTGCTCCTCCACCAAAAATGTCGACAAACAAACTAAGATTATCAAACTACTCTCGTCTGTCATAAAGGACACTGACGATATTAGACTTAATAGATTTAAATTGAAATTATGGAATAAAACAGTGTTACTTTCAAGAATTGCTTCTAGTGTCTATATTAAACAAGATAATATCGCCCTTTGTTAAAACTGTTTACATTGTTATCTGTTTAACATAACAAAATGGAAAAACAAGAAATTAATTTCTACTTTCCTGTAATGTGTGTTTTCTAATGCAATCCAAAAATGGGAAATCGAAGCGCTGTCAGATGAAAATTTTTAAAAGTAGGAAGTTTTGTTCTCAAAAGCAGGACAAAAGAGGGCATTCTGTTGTTGTTTTTTTGTTATTAATAAAATGGAATTAACAAGTAAATACAAGATTATTTTACTTACAAATATCATGAAAAGAAGAATTTATAATTATTTTAATTATGTAAATTATGTACATATAATTTAAAATGAGATTATGAATATACAGGTAGATATTTTAAAGTAAAATTTATGTAAATTTAAAAGCGTAACATTTGATTAAGCAGAACATGTTCAGAATTGTAGTGATTGGTTATTATATTTGTCTGGAAAACAAGAAATTAATTTGTACTTTCCTGTACACGCGTGTTTTCTAATGCAATTTCGAAACGACCAAGCGTAGCGTTGTCAGATGCAAATTTTTAAAAGTAGGAAGTTTTGTTCTCAAAAGCAGGACAAAAGAGGGCATTCTGTTTTTTTTTTGTTATCACTAAAATGGAATTATAAGTAAATAGAAGATTATTTTACTTACAAATATCATGAAAATGAGAATTTATAATTATTTCAATCATGTAAATAGATATTAATTTAAAACGAAATTATGAATATACAAGTACATATTTTAAAGTATAATTTATGTAAATTTAAAAGCGTAACATTTGATTAAGCAAAACATGTTCAGAATTAAAGTGATTGGCTATTATGTTTATCTGGTGACGCCGTATGCCTCAAAAGAGTATTATTTCTTCTCGAATAGTCACGAGAATTCGTCACGTAATTCTTTCAAGTTAAACGGTTTCTCTTTTTTGTCTATCGGCTGTTAACAAGCGGAAATATTCTTTCGACATTAGCCAATGCAATAGACGTACATTTGGCTTAAATAATCTTCCGCTAGATACATATATGTTGCATAGTACAGATGTTTAGTTATGACCTTATCGGTCAATTTTCCGTACCATTGCAATTGTTTAACGAATTTACGGACAGACCGGACACTATGTTAATGACGACCACGTGCTACCAAATACAGGCGTCTAGGCAAGAAAGCTGAGTTGATTTTACCTGTGAGACGAAGGATGAGCGGGAACTGTCGCTCCGGCCGTCACCTGATCGCAGCTTGTTGCGAGCTCACAACTGTCGCACGCAAAACTGATGCAGACCGACGAAACAGGAAGCTGCAAATGATAAGATTATACGCGCAAGGAAGGATATCCCGCATCGCACAACGCCAAGGGCTGCTTCTACCCTCCGGACACCGCACGTTTACACTTATATGTAATATAGCCTCGGACGTTTGTCCTATCGATGGTACATATTGTAATACACCGATGGAAACTTTAATGCGATCGATTGCCGTGTTAAACAAATTTTAAATGGCAAACATTATTTAAGTAAAGAGTTATCCATGCATACGTTTACAGAAGAGAGTTCATAACTAAAGTCACACACATATACGGGCGCGGAAATAAGAACAAAGATATTTAAGAGTAATTAAGTATTTTCAGTTTGAATAAGAACAGTGGTACCAATATTTGGACCGGTTGATGACAACAGAATTTTCAACAACCAGGGGCGGATTTACGCACAGGCAGACTAGGCACTTGCCTGGGGCGGCAAATTTTGGGGAGCGGCAAAATTTGAGTTAAGAAATGATATTTTTAGATTCAAACAATTTTACAAGTATAAAAGCCAGTTGAATTAAGCACACACGAATATAAAAATTATCTTCACTTAATCTGTAACTATAACGCAGTTATCGTTTTTCACCCAAAAATAATACGGGCGAATGTTTATGTTTTCAACCGTTGAAATATTTGGCGTTGATCATCCGAGAGATTTTAGATGTTGACAATCCAGATCAAAGTGAGAAATGTAGATCTGCCAGTGTAATACCGAATTGTAGGTTGGTTCCAGAAACCGAGGCAAGCTAATATTTAAGGAATCGAGACATTCTAGTGATACCGACAATAACTGTGATAGCAGTGAAGGTGAAGATACTGTTCACACAGTTCAGCCAGAGAGGTCCGTTGTGGAGGAACCTTCATTTTTGAAGAACGAAGAGCCAGTTCACGTCAAAAATCATGATGAAATGTCATCAAATCAGGTAGGGAAGGTCTTAGATTCTCATCCTATTAATTGGCAAATGAACGAGAGCACACGCGATTATGTAGCAAAGTTTGGTTTTAAACAGAACACTAGTGCGGACTGTAAAACCAAAGAGGGAATATAATGATCCCCCCCCCAACAGAGATTTGTGGGAGGGGGCAAATTTATACTGCCTACGGGCGGCAAAATGTTAAATCCGCCCCTGCCAACAACGCTTTAGGTACACACCGCTTGGGGCCGAGCTTCGTAAGCATTGCGCAGATCAGTTTCTTCTTCTTCTATGGCGTCAGAGTTCGGAGTCGAGCCTTAGCCTCCATAATAGTCCGCCTCCAGTTTTCCCTGTCCTTGGCGATCGATTGTTTTATTTTAAGTAAAGTATCAGCATCCCTCGTCACTGCGTCAATCCAGCGGTGCTTGGGTCTTCCGACAGGCCTTCTACCCTCGATTTGACTAAACAGTACCTTCCTAGGTATTCGGTTGCCTTCCATCCTAATGATGTGTCCTGCCCATTGCTATCTATTCAGTCGGATGGTGATGGCCAGATCGTTGTCTTTATACAGCTTGTATAGCTCCTCACTGTGACGCATTCTCCATATCCCGTTGACTTGGATTGGTCCATATGTTCTCCTGAAAATTCTCCTTTCAAAGGTATTGGCTATGTTAGCGGCTTGTTTGTTCAGAGTACAAGTCTCGCTGCCACATGTTATCACCGGTCTAATCATAACTTTATATAACGTGACCTTGGACTGACGGTGGATATTCCTTGTCTTGAATATAGTTGTCAACGAAGCATATGCTCTATTTGCGGCCTGTATCCTTCTCCTTATTTCATTTATTTCTTCATTATTTTCTGCCATCCAACATCCCAAATATTTAAAACGTTTAACTATTTCCAGGTTTAGTGGTTCGATTTCAAACTGTTCAGGTTTCCTGGTTTTCCTTCGAGTGGTGATCATAACCTTTGTTTTGTCTGTATTCACCTGTAATCCTATCTCTTCTGCTTCACCTTTGAGTTCCTGGAAGGTCTCTTTTGCTTTTCCTTGGGATCTTGCCATAATATTAATGTCATCTGCATATACTATGATCTAGACCATTTTATGTTCTAATGTTGAATTCCTATCAATTGACAATTTTGTGAACACATATTGGAGTGCTAAATTGAACAGGGTCAGCCCATCGCCTTGTTTTAACTCTATCGTGACATTAAAATTTTCTGTCGTATCCGTTGCAGATCAGTTTCATGAGACTGGAAAAGCCTTTTGCTTAATACTTGAAGCTTGTAACGAGCAAAAATTTAAAATTTTTTAAATTTTCTCCTCGACGGAGTGCGTTCACACGAAGCGGTGTCAACGACTTATAGTTGACGCAATAAATAAAACGTAATGAGAAGATGTCAGAGCAGCGTCGCTAACTAGACAATAGAAAGACGTTAAGTTCGACTCGGCTATAGAAATTGGTTGTACAAGATGACAGGGAAAGTTTAGTTCAGAATTATTGCTCACTACAGCTGTAACAATGTAGGAGAGGACATTCACACTTGTACTGAGAAATGTGGCAGATGTTCGACCAAGTTACGTCAATATACGATGGACTACAAAAAGGGGAAAACTGTATGTTACAAAGGAACGGATGCACTGCACCTTAAGAAACAATACTAAAGCAGAGATCAGACAAAAACTCAAGTCATGTTACGCAGCTGGAGATATCGTTCAAGTGTCAGACAGAATTTACGAGTGGAAAGTTGGGGTGACTTCACCAGCCAGCAGATGTCCAAAATTATTAATAGCTACAAAAAAGGGGTATAACACAGAACAATAGTTCGGGGGAACCGAAAGTACAGATAAAAGGCAATCCAGAAAAACACTGAGTTTACTTCAGACAATGGATTGATAGACAAGCGTATAATAGCTAAAGTTTCTACGAAAAGGGTCAACGTTCGACAGAGCAAAATCGGGGGATGTCTGAGAACCTATCAGAAGCTCAGAGCCACGGAAAACACTTGTAGAGAGGACTGTTTCCATAGCAACAAAAACAAAGAACCTATCAGAAGAACGATGACGGAGGGTCTTAACATAGTGGGACAAACTATTCCAAGAAAACTCAAAACCGACCAATCACGAGTAAAGAAGGCGTAAACAGCGCCAGGGACAAAATTTTGAGTAGGGACGATTTAATAAAACTATATGTCCAAGACGGAGACGAAGCCAGTATATCTTAATTTTTCAAGTAATACACTTTAAGTACGAAGCAGTATATCTCAATTTTCCAAACAGTTCACTTTAATTGTTCGGAAGCCAGTATATCTTAATTTTTCACGTAATACACTTTAAGTACAAAGCCAGTTTTACTCTATGTTCTCAAGAGTATATTTAATTTTCGGAGAGATAACTCAAGTTCGGGAGTTAGTACATCAACTCGTAATTTAGCAGACTTAGTGAAATCATCATGTCACGATAGTCAGACTTAGTAAATTTTTAATAGTGAATTTCGAAGTGCGATGTAACGGACTTAGGTAATAATTATTCAAAGCGAACAATCAGATCGTTACACGAACAAATATCACCACATATGTACTATACAAAACAGTTGAACTTAATTTTATTCAGTGTTACTACATCTCATTAAAACCTTAAAGAACATGAAACATTAAACTAATTAATCAGTCACACGTATATTTGATAAAACAGTGATATAAGTGGAACTAGACATGTACAGTAACGTTAAATGAACACACAACATACATCGTAAGATGAAGTATTTAATTGAACACTAAACATTAATTATTCACATAAATCTATGTCAACGCGAGTGATCGGAAGTGTGTGCAAGTGTTTGTGATATCAGCGGCATTCAACGAGATGTGTCTTCATGTCATCCTCATCACTGAGACTGGACATCACCAAATACTAATGGATATTTCATAAATCAAGTAACCATTATTTTAATCATTACTATTTAGTTACTTCTACTGACCTGATTCTTTCAAAGAATTCATCCCTGGGAAATTATTAATAAACGCAATGAGTATAAATCAGAATTAAAAACGTAATTAATGAATATATTAACAAAAAACTATCTGGGATTAATGAACGCATCAATAATTAGAATATGAATTGTTATCTTATTTGATTTATATATGTATGTATGTCTTCTTTGTTTCAGCATATATTAAAACATGAATTTGTTCTTATAAAATATGTATGTATTACAGGTACATCGACGTTTCATATGTATGATTATAATTTATTGTGAATGATAAATAAACTAGTTATTTAAGTTGATCCTATATATGCGTTTATTATTACCACAGATAACCCAGATGTTAACTTAATTTTGGAATAAAATATAAAGTAGAGTTTTAAGAGTTTCTTTTGTTCAGTAATATAAATGAATTGACAATATTAATTTATTAGATGATATCAAGTATTTTGTTTATAAATAATCAGAATAGTTAATGGCTGCACAACGCGTGGCACGAAAGTAATTAATTAATGCAAGTAAATTGCATATTACCCATTATAAGTAAATATTAATATAATATTCATTGTAAGCTGTCGATCTCGCTGATGAACAATGTTGTTACGTTTAGTATAGAATATTTATGAATAGTCATCGATGAATGAATATTTATGAACAGGTCATTGTCATGACCTTCATCAGGCAGCAAGCCCCTTTCTTTGAGCACCCACCTCACCTGTCGTATGGGACAGATTCCAGCCGACCGGAGATTGAATTTGAAATAGTTATCGTATTTTTATTTAAATAAAAGCACAATAATATAAAAATATCAGTATGGAGAACCATACATGGCTTCCATATTCTAAGATTTATATTTAAAATCATTTTCGAAATGAAATATTACCATAGAAACTACTTCTTTCTACTTACTGCTTCAGCCTTAACCACAGTACTGTGCTCACTAACGTATACCACCTCACGTTATCGCACTCGATTTTCACTGATGATGGAAGTCGATGGCATTGCCGAAACGTCTGGTTTTGTAGAAAGCATTGGACTACGGCCAAACATCCCGGGAAGGAATTTTAACAAAAACTACTTCTTTGTAGCCGATAACGTTGTACACATATATATAAAAATATGCATAAAATTAATGGCTTGTATAAGTTAATGTTTGATCTCCATTAAGTAGTGCTCAAGTTTCCAAAGTTTTAATATTATGATGTCCGTAATTAAAACATCAGAGCAGGTTTAGTGTGTATGAGGGTACACCGTGGACAAAAATTTTCAACATTTCCTATTGAGCGTTGCTTAGAGTAAAGCTGCGAATCTACAGTGTACGTTTCACAGAACAAACACGCGGAAAAGAAGGAGCGCTCCGAAGTCACTCATGGACCCTCAGCATCTTGCAGAGGGTTCATTCCCTAAAGACGAAAATTCTGTCTATGAATCGTTCCTCTGTAAACACGTGCAGTTACACTGCCCAGTGATCCACAGGAAGCAAATCGCTATCCACGCTGGTCAATTTTTCGGCTTGCACGGGTTATGTTGGTGTGGGTTTCGGCACTTTCCATTTAAAAAGCGTGCAAATGTAAGAAAATAAACATGAGTGAGGCCAGAAATAACGCGAATTTTGTTTGTGTGTGTGTGTGTGTGTGTGTGTGTGTGTGTGTGTGTGTGTGTGTGTGTGTGTGTGTGTGTGTGTGTGTGTGTTCCCTGCCTTTTTATTGCAGTAATCATAATAATAAAATGGAAACGTAAACGTTACATGCTTGAGATATGCTTGCCTGCCACGAACGATATATTTTCTCTCATACATGATTTACATTAAAATGAAAAAATTATAATTTTATTGCCTGGCAACAAAATTATTTTATTTTTAACAATTACCATTGTTTGAAAAAGTTTAAATGAATTTTCAAGTGCTTTACTGTTGTTAAAACGTAAAAGGTTGCTGGTAAACTACACCTTTCCCTCAACCGATCTTCACCAAAATCAAAAGACCTTGAGATCACTAAAATTAAGGAACGTATGCAAAAAATTATTTGATTCTGTTTGAATATGCGGCAGTTACCGTTCGTCATAGAAAAAATTACCCTTGTTAAAACATAAAATGTTGCAGGTAAACTACCCTATTCCCTTAACTGATCTTCACCAAAACCAAAAGGTCTTGAGAACTCTACAATTCAGGGCTGTATGCAAAACATTATTTGATTCTGTTTGAATTTACGGCTGTTATCGTTTGCCAAAAAAAAAATTACCCTTGATAAAAAACGCTGCAGGTAAACTACCCCTTTCCCTTAACCGATCTTCACCAAAAACAATAGGTCTTGAGTACTCTACAATTCAGGGCTGTATGCAAAACATTATTTGATTCTGTTTGAATTTGCGGCTGTTATCGTTTGCCATAGAAAATATCCCTTTTAAAACATAAAACGTTGAAGGTAAACTACCCCTTTCGCTTAACCGATCTTCACCAAAAACAACAGGTCTTGAGAACACTACAATTCAGGGCTGTATGCAAAAGAGTGGTAGATTCTGTTTAAATTTGCGGCTGTTATCGTTTGACATAGAAAAAAATTACCCTTGATTAAAAAAAACCGTTGCAGGTAAACTACCCCTTTCCCGGAACCGATCTTCACCAAAAACAAAAGGTCTTGAGTACTCTACAAATCAGAGCTGCATGCAAAAATTATTTGATTCTGTTTGAATTTGCGGCTGTTATCGTTTGCCATAGAAAAAAATCTACGTATAGAAAGATAGACAGATAGACACACAGACAGACACACACACAGACACTTTTCGAAAAATGGCCTTTTTTCATGTTTTGAGTGTAGTACAATCAGAATCTGCAATAATCTCGAACACGATTTTTTTGCCATCACCATACTTCCATTTCCTTAAGGAACATGGAAGTAAAAAATTCTTTTAAAATAAAAACTATAAGAAACAAATATTGTCTGTACTTACCCACTGTTATGAAAATAATAGAAATATAAATTGCACAGCCTTTAGTTTTATGTATCTCTATTGCTACTCCGGTCTCGATTATCCATGGTCATATTGCTCAAACGGTGCTTAAATATTTTGGTGACTACCAAGTTACAGCGATTCGCCCTCCGTTCCTGTGTGTCTTACAGTGTCAGATGTTGAACTGACTTAAGAGAACATTGATAACGTTAATTACAATCTAATAACTAGGCAAGCTTACATACTTAAGCAAACAGCTTACATAAACAAGCAAACATTTGGTTAAATACAAGCTTATTGGACAAAAAAGTATAGGAAGACCTAGGAAGCGTTGGTGAAGTGGATGTATGGATGGGTGGATGTATGGATGGGTGGATGTATTCCTTTGGCACTGGAACAGGCGATTCGCCTAGTCACTGAGAAAAGAAAAAGCTGACTAGTCCAACTATATATATATAGAAAGAACTTAGTAAAATTAATTGTGTTCAACTCCTGTCTCGCAGATCAATTCGTTCACTACGCAGGAACATAAATAACGTTGCTTTATGTCTAAACGAAAGCCATTATGCCAACGCAGTTTCCTTCTGTGATCACAGAACAGGTTTCCTTAGTCATTACGAAATTGTGACACTGCGAAAGCACGTACAGGTGGCCGGATTCATTGTCGGCCGGGCATTATGCCCGTCTTTGTTGACGTATTGAACGCCTCCCCTCGAACGAAGCTGGCGAAAACCTATTGCCACCTGGCCTCTACTGTTTGTTCTGTCCAACAATCTCCCATTCTGAGTAATCCGGAAGAAGCAGAATACAACGATACTCTGAAAAAAAAAATTCAGCGGGCTTAGCGAGTGAATTTAGTTTTGGGCTTACAACTCGACGATCGTGAAAGATGGCGATTTTATTAATACTTGTCAGAGAGAAGTTGCTTTGAACTGTATCGTTTCCAATTCATTTCAGACCATCTGTTGCAAGGTAAAGACCCAAAGGATGCAAAGTAACAAGCGGGGGTTATCAAGTCGATGAGCACTTCGCCTGCATTCTGTTCTTACTGGCGAAAGATGAACTGGCCCTCTTTCAACGATGGAGGTATTTCGATTGTTTCAATATCTAGTGTGTAAAACATTCTGCTAGCCTTTTGTAATGAATTGCTTAAAAGTCTCATGAATTTGTTTTTTTACATTGTTGACAAAGGCCTACGTTACTTATCAGCCGTTCACTAATTTCTTTTCAAGTACTCAGATTGGTCAACCGTGTACCCTTAGTGATAGGGGTATCAGAAACTGCGAACCATCATCATCATCTACTTCAGGGATTAGGTATTGATTATGCTTATCCGGCCTCAAAATTTATTGTGTTTGGGTGTCCTGGATCTCTTTACCTTTGCCTGGTCCTGTACTCTATTACCCATCCGTGTACTGCTATGAGACTTTCAAGTGAAGTATATTTCCTCGAAAGGCATTACCAGTGTCTTATTGGGAACCATTGACCTAATCTATTGACTAGCTTCACATAATTTTATAGCCTTTCACAGCACGAGTCAACCATATTACTTGTTAAACTACCGGTCTATTCGACCACGATCTGACGTCAAAAGCCTTATCTCTGCTACTATCTGACGTTTCGACGACACGAGCAGTCGTCATCGTCACAGTAGGGATAGTAGGGATAGATACATGTCACACATGATGGTACAGATGTCCCAATACAGACCAGTAACAAAGAAATATTACTTAGCTTACATCTAAACCAGCAGTCGGCAACCCTGCACCTGCGGGCGCAAGTGCGCCCGTGCGTCGATAAGATTTGACGCGCCCGCAAACCAATTTGTAATTTCATTTTCTTTTGAACGAAGAAACGGACACGCATTGTACCTGATTCGAAGTACTGTATTATAAAATAGTACAGGCCGTTTCAAATTTTACAATACAATAATTCAAATACAATAATTACTGTTAGTTTCTCAAGAAAAGAATCTGAAACCTTCATTTATGTTTTACATGTGATTTTTTCAAGTTTTACATTTATGTGCACTTTATGAAAATAAATAGTTTTATTGTGGCGAGTTCTTTAATTTATTTTAATTAAAATGTGTTCCTGTTTAACCATTTTTTCCATTTAATGTTTTGTTCGTTTTAACGTGCGTGTGCATGACGACAGATCGTTGATAACCTACTCCTAATGTGAAAAATTTGACAAATTTATATGAAAAATAGTGCAAAGCTGTTTTCAATTCGGTGTTCCACGTCGCTAGATATAAGCTCCAGGGTATTATAAAGCGGCAGTTAATGTTTGTAACGTCCAACTGTTGAACTCCGCAACTTTCTATTTTCCATTGATGGGGTGCGAAGGGGTGCGCCCATCGAACTGGTCCTCAGTTATATGTGCGCCCCTATTAATTCAAAGGTTGCCTATGAGTGATCTACACATATGTCAGTATTGCCTCATAGTGTCAATATAGAGGCAAAATAATGAATGCACCTCTTTCTGGTACATTACAGATCATTACCATTATCTTCATA
Organism: Magicicada septendecula; assembly: GCA_034769895.1. Taxonomy (NCBI): domain Eukaryota; kingdom Metazoa; phylum Arthropoda; class Insecta; order Hemiptera; family Cicadidae; genus Magicicada; species Magicicada septendecula. The sequence goes on from CM068368.1 coordinate 849,010,634, forward strand.
TAACTACGGTAGGTGAAGATACAACACAAAAGACTGTAACTACAGCCAAAACCACTGGTTATACGCCAGATGGATAACAGCGCTCCGCATGGGTAAGTGCGAAGGCTCAGTCATTAATCCATTGGACTGATTTTGTCTTACTCTTTGGTAAAACATTACAAATATAAAAAATAAACATCTAAATTTGTAGCAGTCACAAAGAAAACTATCCACTGGATTACTTCTTTCGTTATCAATTTCAATCATTGTTTACATTTATTGTTTCTTTATGAACATATTGCATAAATAGATGAAAAGAAATTAAACAGCACTACACTTTAATATCTGACACTTGATATTTTACGCTAACTCGAAGGGTTTTCTCAAGGTATAAGATGTAATCCTTATTCCACAGTACATAAAAATATAAACAGAAATGTATACAAAAATCAAAATATAGACCGTTACATAATACACAATTCTGAGTATTAATTATTTTCATTCTATGTAAAATGAATAAATTTTTAGTTGTAACGAACTTCCTTAATAAAGTGAATTAACAATTTAACAAGTATTCTACGGACGAATGCCTGCCTAGCATATTGTTAGTACGGTTACCTTCCTATAGTATCAAGTAGTTGCTATATGTATGTACGAGGGGGTACCCAAAAATAACCGGAATAGCGCTGCGATTGGCGGAGCTTACGTAGTACGCATTTCTCCCGCTAGGCAAGCGTAGCGCAACTCGTTCCGAGTTCAGTGCCGTCATTGTTGTCGCCTGGGAAAGTTGTGTCCGGTCACAGTAATTCGTTTTGTAAAAGCAGTTTCGCTTGCTCCTCGTTTTTTGTCATAGCGGATTTAAGTGAACAGCGCACTGCTGTGAAATTTTGCTTCCTGCTTGGGAAAAACGCCGCAGAAACTGTTGTGATGTTGAAAACAGCTTACAAGGATAGTGCTATGGGAAAAACTCAAGTGTACCAATGGTTTTCTCATTTCAAAGAAGGTGAAATGTCAATTGATGACAAACCTCGTTCTGGACGTCCGTCAACTTCCAGAATTGACGAAAATGTTGAAAAAGTTCATGCAATCGTGCTTGAAGACCGATGACGGACCATTGAAGAGATTAGTAAGTTATCTGGAATAACTTGGAGCTCGGTTCAGCGAATTTTGTCAGAAGATTTGGGGATGAGAAGGGTCACTGCAAAATTTGCAATGCACCTGCTCACGCAGCCATTTCAGTGCGCCAGTTTTTAGCAAAAAACAACATGACTCCCTTGCCCCACGCCCCTTACTCACCTGACCACGCTCTGTGCGATTTCTTCTTGTTTCAGCGAATGAAGAGGGACATGAAAGGACAACGTTTTGACGACGTGGAAGCGGTAAAGAAAAAAACGAGGCAGGAGCTGTCGGCCATCACAACAGACGAGTTTGAAAAATGTTTCCAGGAATGGGATCGCAGATTGGACAAATGTATTAAGTGTAATGGAGAGTACTTTGAAGATGATAAGGTTGTTTTGTAAAAAAATTAAATACATAGCTTTAAAAAAAAAATTCCTGTTATTTTTGGGTACCCCCTCGTATATATTTATACACAAAAACACACTAAAATAAAAAAAACGTTTTTTATAATTCTTAAAAACAAACGGTTAACCGCCTTAACAGTAGGCCTACTGCACATTAAAGGACCCAATATAAATAATTATTCTTACATATTATTAACAATGAATATATTAAAATTAATTCGGATGTAAAAAGAAAATGGATACCGTAGGATAGCGGTTTTAAGATTTGTTTATATAGTTGTCGCTATCGGAGATTAATAGAAACTAATTTTTGTCCCATCAAACGATGTAATTTTTTTCTGTAATGCCGGTTTTCTTTCCTTTTTAACAAGGGCCTTAAGCAGTTTAAGAACTGCTTTATATATTAAAAGTTTTGTTGACAGAGTTAACCGCGCGATTTTCTGCCTATCAGCCAGTACATATTTCTGACCTTGAGGTTAAGTTCAGTCTACTTGGAAGTTATGTTGCCACAAATGGAACAGAAATGTAACAACATAAATACTCCCTCGGCGAGAAGGATGACATCGGCATCAAAGCAACCGTTATCAGTGGTAATTAACTTACTATCTCGCACGAGTGTAGTTACGTTGTTGAGATGTTTCTGGGCACCACTATCCAGCGGATATACCGGCAGCAAGATGACGACGACTCAATGGATTGGCTCCATTGTTGATGATAGTGTTACGCATGGGCGTAACTTGGGGCCTAACTTTGGGAGGGGGGCAGGGTAAAGCTTCACAAATTCAAGTGTGTAGTGAGACCTCCTATATAATAAAATTAATAAAATATTATATCTACAAAATTAGAAAGTTTAGTAATAATTCTTAGTTAGTAAACGAGGGACGATTTCATTTTTTAATGATCAACAAACCTTTCTTCATAAGTTGTACTTCCAGTTATGTTTACATAGAACAAATATACTGTAGGCCTATAAACATAAACAATTTCAGTTCTTACAATTCTTATAGGCCTACCCAGTTTTCGTAAACGCATCCTCTCTGAGAGAAAAGTAAAGAGAGCAAATTCTTAGAAGTACAGCTGCGCTTATTATTTCATTACGGTGTTCCAAAACAAGTCTGTGTAAAAGGCACGCATTGTATTCCAGTTAATTAGGTCTCTAGCGTTTGTTTTTTCGAACAGAAATATTATTTTGACGTATATCATTCAAATCTGTAAAACATTTCCCTAACAAGTTTTTTCGAAAGAAATAAGAATAATAAATTTATGGCAACTAGTCGTCTGATAACAGTACAGACGTTGATAAATAGTGCTTAAGGTGCTCGCAAGCATAGAAACTGTCTCCTGTTTGACTATTTGTTAGTTTTTATTTATAACAACTGGAAACAAAATTTTATAATGCTCGGAACATTGGGGTGGGCGAGTGCCCCCCCTGCCGCCCCCAAGTTACGCCTATGGTGTTACGACATTACAGAACAATCTACGTGTTTCTCGAATGTTCCAGAAGAATCCGGCTGTAATGTTGTGTGCGTACGTGGTTTCAACATGAATTCGCGAGACTTTTATAGACGCCGCCAGCCGCGCGGACTGTGTCAAGGCAACAATCAATTACATCGCAGTGCAGAGCTAATGCGTAGTATGTGGAATGTTCTGGATTTTCGGCGGGTTATAAATACAAGTACTCGGCGACGCTCAGTCAGTTTGAGTCGCGATTTATTGGAATGCGGTTCGTAGTATTATAGTTCAGAGTTATTGTCGGGCGATTACTCTGTGCGTTTAAGTGACTATGTACACAGTGCGGTTTGAAGTATTGTGGCGAAGTATTATGTGTTTTATAATTGTGCGATACTCTATTAGTGGACATTTTTATAGCGTGTGAACAATTTCTATTTGATTTGTTGTAAGAGACTGTCTTGTCAATTACAAACTGTTTAATTGTGATAATTAAAGCTGGTGATTAGTGACTTAATTGGTGTCTTGTATTTTGTTGTCCACTGTACCATACGACGATCAGTTAGACCGTCGTAACGATACGTTGCAGTTGATGAATACTAATTGCGGCAACACGGCGGCAACGTGGACTCTAAACGGTAACCTCGTCTTGCTGATTGCTACAATCCGATCACAAGAACATCAATAAGCCCCAATCAATAAAAACCAGCCAACAACAGCAACCAACCAGCACACAGATATTTTACTGGACTAAAAGGAAACACGGCTGATACTGCGTAATGCTCGAAACTTGTTCCAAGTAAGGAAAAAGTACCTCGATTAATAATTACTGATTAATAAGTAATACATTGTATAGTAATACAAGGCGCGCGTGTGTAACGATTTCTTCAGCTGTCGCTTTCTTCCTTGTCTCAATTACTTCTTATCTGTGATCTCTTCCAAGTCTCCAATTTCCAATTGACTCCATCCATTCCATTCGCCCGTCTGCTTCCCTTCCTCTCCTTGATCTGTCCGTGAGACGCCAATCCGTTACTTCACTTTGGTCTGCTCTTCTTACAAGTCAGTATTACACTGCCCTTTTCTCCTGTACAATTTAGGCCTAATGTCTATTCCCGTTACAATTAGTCTTTCGATTTACTCGTCGGTAATTCTGACTGTCCTTCTAACTCTTACAGCTTCTTATCAGAAACTTACACCAGTTAAATTAATGGCCGTTTTGTTTCTACAGATGACCACATGGCGCGGCTCGGTAAAAGGAAACTCGTAAAAATAAATAGACAGTAAGAACTTGAATCGATCGGTGTTTTGTTTACACACACATTTCTGTTCAATTTGTAGCAACGTAACTTCCAAGTAGACTGAACTTAACCTCAAGGTCAGAAATATTACTTGTAACCAATAATCTGGCTGATAGGCAGAAAATCGCAGTTAACTCTTGTCAACAAACTTTTAATATATAAAGCAGTTCTTAAACCGGTATAGACTAACTGTATTCAACTTTGGGGTACTGCTAGTACGAGTAACGTCGAGATTGTACAGCGCTTTCAGACAAAAACCTTAAGATCAATAGTCGACGCTCCACGGTTTGTCTTCAACAATATTATATACACCGAGACCTAAAAAGAGTTCCTACTGTAAGAGAAGAAATTGTACGCCTCTGCAGGAACACATATCTAAATTATAGTACCATCCTAACTCCTTAGCAATTAATTTTTTTGAATAATAGTGAAGACATTTATACACTAAAAAGTCATGAATTGTTAGATCTATCCTTCAGGTTCAACGAATACTGCGTTACCTGTAGTTTATGTATTGTAATGTCTGTGTTGTACTCTATGTATCATTTGTGTTCATCTCAACATTAATCGTTAATGTCAACTGGCATTTCCGCCTTGTAGGCTCAGTGTTTAATATACTGAAGTAGTATACTCAGTTCATACCAGCAGCAAGTGGTAGTGTCTTTTTGTTTAGATATTTAAAACATTTAAACTTTAAATTATAGTATTTGTGTAGTTTAATCTGTAGATAATAACAAGAAGAGCTGTCAGTGGACAGCTCATCAAATCATGTATGTGTATGTCATTCAATTTTCTCATTGTTCGTAAGACGAACAAATTACAAATTTGCAATAAATTAAAAAAAATGTGTCAATGCTACATACCGTATCTGCGAATTCTCATCGTCATGATTTTTTTTCTATCTACCACACGGAACAGAATTTGGCTGTTTAACGAAACCTCGAATTTGTTACTGACGATCTTGACGTTCGTAACGGCATTCAGTGCGTATGAGGAAGGGCAATCCACTTAAAGCAAGAATGAAAGAACAAAATAATTACCCGTTACTATTAACTGTTTATAAGTTATTTACTATTATTTATAATCTATTCTTCTCTGCTATGAACTGCCCTGAGTTATTTATTTTACTCTCTCTTCAAGAGTAAAGTAGTGAGAGCGTAATTTTATATGAGCTCGTAATCGTTAAAATAGGGTTGCGTTAAGTGGATGCCGGACCAATTTCCAGCATTCAGAAACCACCGTTCAATTACGGCTGTTGGTTAAAGAAAACTAACGACTACATCTCTCTCTCTCTCTCTCTCTCTCTCTCTCTCTCTCTCCTTACCCCTCCTTAATCGCTTTCCTCTCAGCCATTAAACAAACATAATCTTGTTGTGCTTATTTCTAACGAAAACATTTTGTGCCTTCGAGCTGTGGTTTGATCCCAATACTTCTTAAACATCTTGCTTCAGAAGCAAGATGGGCCGATAGAGGTTGGCCGATATACCTATAACAGGTATTTTTGAACGATTATTTTTGTGGAACGGATATAATAGTGACTGAAAAGTCGAAATACCCATTCCGATTACTCTCTGGACTACCCTACCGAACTAACGAATAAACGAGTACAAAGTCACTGTTACTGGTACTAAATACTTGATTCTGCGCATGTGCTGATACCCATAAAAGTATGGAACGAAGCAAAACAGCGAGGTTCAGAATATCTCTATACCAATAGAACAAGGGGAACACCCCGAAGAAGAGGTCAAAGACCAAATAGAGGCGAAGACCTCAGAAAGGCGAACATAAGAAACTGGAAAGCCAGGGCACACAATAGGGAAGATATAGGGCACGCAATATCTTTCAACACGATCGCGATGTGTCAGTTTGGCAGTGTCGTCTAAAGGCACTACTGACGTAAACAGAGATTCAGCACATTTCTTCGATAACAGAATAATCTGATTGGATTCTGGCCGTCGAATAACCTCAAAGGATTGAGGCGTTATTCGTCGAATAACGAAAAACTATCCAAAATTAACAAAACATACTGTACAGATTCAGCAGTTTGTTTAGAACGGCTTAAACAAAAACATATAGTGTGTGTTTACATTAAAATTCCAATCACGTTTAACAGTTGCCCCAATTTCTACCATTAAACGTGTAGCAACTTATAAACATTTATACTACTCTTTCTCATCGAACCTGTTCTTGGACCAGAGGTTGAACTGTTAAAGGAGAGAACCGATTAATCCCGAATTATTATACGCCTTACGTTAAGTTGTTATTATAATAGATACACATTTGATTAGTAACTGTACTTATAAACGTATTTTAAAAATTACATCTCACGTTGTAAAACAGTCAGCGATTTTGTTGTTGTGTGTATATTTATCCATTCTCAAGTGACTTGAAAACGCATTTGTTTTCTCCAAATTTTCTCTCCATCGATTTTCTAAAAAATAATGTGTCCAACGGTGTCGTCAATATCTGCTGTTAAACGTAATGGGTAACTTCAGAAGTGTATATACGAGAAATTCTGTCCAACCCTAACAACACAGAGAATGGTTATATTATAATACAGTGGTTCCCAAAGTGGGGTCCGCGGATCCCTGAGGATCAGCGACAATATTTCAGGGGGTCCGCGGACACTTTTAAGAAAAAATAGAATATACCGTAATTTTCTCCGATTTTGTTTATAGTCTAAAATCTAAATTTTAGAATCTTAAATAAATTAGTAGAAGATTGCAGTTTTTTCAAATTAATTGTAATTTTAAAAGTAATTTCAAACTAATGGCTTTAATAATGTCTTTAAGTCATGTCGTGTAGCAGATCTGTTTGTCAGCCGAACTGACTAGAGCGCCGCATCAACGCAGAACTGATCGTGCTGTTTCAGTACACGTCTGAGCACTGTATCTAAGGAAAACGTTTTCAGTGTAGCTGGTTTTACGCCAAAGCAGTTGGATTTCGACACGTGTGGTTGGAAAGATAGAACCGAGGTTGGCAAAGTCAAGAAATAAACTTGATGTAGAGAGTGGCAATATTATAATTATCAGACTGCATTTATATAAAATATTAAACCTAATATTGCTGAGCTGCATATTCAAAACCAGCTTCATTGTTCACCTTAAACCATATTTGATACCATTAATATTATAATTTTTCAAGTTAAAATAATATTGATTTTAATACATTTTAATTAAAATATAAGAGTTTGTATCATATTTACTGTTTGTTTTATTTCATAACTCAGACGGGCTCCGTGAAATTTTTAATTTTTCAGGGGGGGGTCCGCTGACTGAAAAGTTTGGGAACCACTATTAATATATATATTGTAATAAAAAGTAATCATTACGCTGTGCAAAAATTACACGGCTTCTGCTTTATTACTTACAGTATTATGTTATGTGTCTTCCAGAAATAACAAGTTTAGAGCCAAATTGTTCTCGTGTGATTTAAATTTATTATTTCGTTTTTTGTACTGATCCGAAACCGACGGTTAAACCAGAGAGCGGATAAAACAAGACCAGTTACGGGGTAGTTTACCCATGTTCATCAAAATAATTGATGGTTTTTCTTTTAGATACGGGTAACCACCACGTGCCAGATGTATTGCGTCGCCACTAAAATGAACATACAGTGGAAAACGTTTAACGCGAAATCGCAGGGACCGGTTGCTTTTTCATGTTAACAGAATTTCCAGTTAAACGGACAAAAAGTGAAACAAAATGAGATAAATGAACAACTACTGTATTGTCTAGCAAAACAGAGCAATGAAGAATATTCGGAAGGTATTTATATATAAACTTTTTATTTATCCTCGTGGATAAATTCTAATTAATTTTTGCGAAAAGTTGTTTAATTTTTCTTAAATCTTAGTATATACACGCTGTGCCATTCTTAAATTTGTCTTACGATTTAGGTTTTCTTGCATAGTAAGGAAACATGATTTTTTTTACAGTTCCTACAGTAACAAAGTTTAATTCTTTTTAAAATAATCCGTTATTTTCTTTTGTACATATTTCAGCACTACTTTATTAGCAACAAGTAGTTCTAATTTATAAATGTGGTCAAACATTTCAGCTTCCGAGTTGGATTCTAAATATCGACGAACACGGCTTAGTAACGAAAGCATATTGGTAGCGGTAAGAACTCATCAATTTTCGGCCATTTTCATGTCAAGTTCATCGGCACTGTCATCACGATTACTGTTTTGGGGTGTGTATGCATAGATTTATATATTTTAGAGCTATTGAAAGTCAGCATATAATTATTTTTAAGAAAACTTTTTCCTGTTAACCGAGATTTCGTGTTAAACGTTTTCCACTGTACATGTAATTATCATCAATTGCGCTTTATGTATTAGGCACTTAGCCTGATATGGTTTCCGTCTTTTCCTCGTTCTATCTCGATTTCTTCTTCCTTTCCCTTTATATATTTTTTGCTCTTAATGCCAACCTACTTTTTTGGCATTGTTTCCACATATCCACATATATCTGTTTTACACTGTTCCGTTTTACCTTCTCATTCGGATTAAAATGTTAACGTTTTTTCTTATTGCTTCGTCTATTGTCATGTCTCAACCATCACACCATTTATCTCCTCTTAGAAACCTCATATTCTGTTGTACTTTTGGATTCCTCATTCTTTGGACTTGGTTTGTTTTTGTACTTTTGTGGTAACCCAGTTTCCCATGCATGACTGGCTCTTATAGAGTACCGACTAGAGGTGGCCGATATACCTATAACAGGTATTTTGGAACGGATATAACAATGACTGAATAGTTGAAATACCTGTTTCGATTCAACGATAACTGAAAACTGAAAAGTCGAAATACCCGTTCCGATTACTCGTGGCCTTGCGGTTCCGAGTCGCGGAACCCCCCCCCCCCGTGCGCAACTAACGAGTAAACAAGTGCACAAGTAACAACAAGTAAACGAGAACTACGAATATTAGGAGTACACGAGTACAAAGCCACCTTTTGGTATGTGGCTTTGTACTTCATTCTGCGCATGTGCCGATTGCCATACAAGTACGAAACGAAGCAAAACAGCGAGGTTCAGAATATCTCTACGCCAAAGAGACGAAGCTGTTTTTAATAAATGAAAAATATTCATACTGATGTTACATTTATTCTCGTGTACTATGCAGATATATAATACAGATTATAATAACTGATTATACATTATACTAGTCACCAACTAGGTAAATTTTGAAAAAGCGAATTATATTGTGTTATAACCTACACAGTGTCTGATAGGCTACAATAGTACTTTTTGCTAATGTGATTTCGGAAATGATTTTAACTTCACTGCACATTCACGTAAATTTTTTTGACATTATTTGTTGTGCTATTACGTGCACTCTAAATTTCATTGCCTGAGTTTTGCAACTGATTTGTCTAACCAAAATGAAACCAATAATTTAATATTAAACCTATGTCAGTTTGTTTACTCCTAGTGAAAACTTAAATTAGTATTCGTAAAAGGTGATAGGCCTATACCTACATTCTTTTGTTTATTATTTTCTTTTAAGCAGTAACAGCTTAATAAAGTCACAGTGTAAAGTAACACTGTTAATACTTTCAGTTTCAATTTATTTCTTATAACAAATTATATAATACATGTGTATGTATTATATGCACCCCAGTATATATGTATTTACTGTATGTGTATGCCCCCCAGACCAAATTCTATTTACTCCACTTCGTATATTAGACAAGTTACGTTTGGAATCAGTCCTAAGGAGGTAGCACTGGGTAAAATAATTCTTCGTTTACCGTTGGCCGGCAGAAGTGACAATTAAGTTTGCGAAGCAGGAAGTCAACTTTAAAACTGCGAGTTTGTTTGGTGGGACCCGTATCGTAATGGAGACCGACGATTTTGCTAAACAGTATCAGTTAGCTTTGCCTACTGGTCACTTTGGTATTAAACGGTAAGAAACCAGCCAAAGCAATGTTGTCCTACAACAGAAATGTTTCTGTATTGAAAATCCATAACGCGCGGACAAAACTCGACACACATAACGCAGTGTGAAATTGTACAAAAACCACGACAGGCTGCAGTCAAACGTCTGGAGTTCCACATGTTTGGTGTCAAAAGGGCAACGTCCTCCCCTTACAACAAAACTGACGAAGTCGGTGGAATGTGTGTGTGTACAAAAACCGTGTGTCGAATTTAGCGTGAGGAGGGTTTCACTGCCTTCTGTTTATGTTTCTTCGCGTTTCCTGCTAGACAGACAGACAACTCTGCCCCACTTTTCGTTATCGCATGATTGATCGTTTTGTGATACCCAACTCGGTCTATCCTATCGCATGTGCGCACAACTGGTTTTTCTCATGGTTTTTTATGTAAAGCATTTAATACAATTGAAAAAACTAATCGTATGTGTAAAACGCTAATTGTAGTCGTATTTTAAGCTAGCCTAAGTTTAGAAGTGTGTCCCGTTAATATAGCTTAGCCCATTTATGTACGAGTTTTGACCGGAAAGATCGGGTTTTTTTTGTTTATTTGAAAAAGTATACCTTATTTTTAATAATCTTATTCAAAAAATATATATCAGATATAACACGATTAATTATTCCAACTTTTTTTTTCAGTCTTCAAAAGATTTTCAGAATGCACTTTCCTGTTTTGCCTTAAGTTTGCTCAGCAATCACAAAACGTCACACAGCGTAAGCCGTTTTTCTTGTTCCTGGGAAGACGGGAATTACGTTTTTATTAAGGTGTTATTTTTTGGTGAAATCATCTTGAATATGGAACTGCGTATTAGCTGCTGCATTATTGTCCTTCCACAAAGGAAGACGGTTTCTGTACATAGCTCCATGCAGGCTACCTACAGTATTACCCTTTACTGAAAGTAGTCTTTGTTAATTGTAAGCATTTATCTAACACCATACCACGAACTTCATTTTACTATCATTATTTTCAACTGTCCACGACCGTGTTGTATGCATTTGTACCATTTATAAACCGTTCGATCGTTCATTCTGGACTCGCTAGAAGTCTTTTGCAACATTTTCACCATGATAGAGTACTTTATCTCACTTCCTTATACAATATTTAATTCAAGTTCTTTGCTAATGTATTGCATAATGTTAAAACTCACGTAAAACACAAAACACAACTTTCTTCTTTAGCTGTAAAACTTAAACTGTGCATCTAATGTGTACAAATTTAGTCTTTTGTCACACAAAACACAACTTACTGAGCTGTCAAAACCAATCTATGCATCCACTACTTATGCTAAAATTCACAAACCTTCTTAACATGAATTAAGAGGAATTTTTTTATCGATCACATTTCTAACGCGGGGAATTCGAAAATGCTGTAAACCTTTCGATCAATCTCATACATATAACTCCCTCGGTCAGAAGGAAAACAGTCGGAAGTATTTAATGCTCTTAATCCCGTGGCACTTCCCGATGTCGCGCGATTAAAAACCAACATGGCCGATGATGAGCATAATGCTCGAAAAATGCTACCAGTAAAGGGAAAACAACTTGATCGTATGCTACTTAAGTAAATTACATATCAAAAAAGAACTGTAGCGTCAAGTGTTTCACACACACGCGCGCGCGCGCGCACACACACACACACACACACTGCTACGTGGAGATGATAAGTTGTCTGTATCAGTTCATAAATTACAATAAACGTAAAGTTATAATTGTATTTTATACTGATTTTTATTTGATAGTGAGGTAGTGAGGGCTCAGACGTGAAACCAATGAGCGTCCGCGTCGAGTAGTACAGTCGCAGGGTAGGGTAGTGCTGGATATTGACAATTTTTTTTTTTAATTTTCGATCTTTTTTTAGGCCCTGGTTTCCAAAAATTTTGAAAATTTCAAAACTTAACACTACTTTCAGACGCTGGTTAAAATTCTCTTTAATTTGGTACACCACATGAGGTTTTGCTATTTTGTCATAAATTTCATCCGTTTTTTGACGTCCAAAAATTTTGAAATTTTCAACAATGAACACTATATTTAGACTGTAGTTAAAATTACCTTTAATTTCATACTCCACATGGGCTTTTACGATTTTTTTACCATTTTGCCCCTCACATTTTTGTCTCCCGCATCGTTATTGGAATCCGTCTTCCAAATAATAGAGAAAAAATCGTGGACTCGCTTGCCAAGTTTGACGAAAATCGGTTGATTGCATTCAAAAGTTATAGCGAGACATATCCCAAATAGACAAACTGACAAATGTCAAACGGTCGAGTTAAAACTGAGAACTCGCTTCGCTCGTTACTTGTTTCATGTTAGATAGATCAGATCTCATTGTACTGCAGCGTCTACTAATTTTCCGTTTTCTCTATTCCTACAAAAGGTTCTAAATTATATTAAGCAGCAGTTTTATTAAAATACACAATGTGTAAATCAGTTCATTATGGAAGTGTTTACACTCTTCATGTAGATTTCGTATTGTTCATTATTTAGTTATAAACGTTTCTCACTGAAATACTTTTCGCGTCAAAAGATCCACTTTTACATCATCTGTTAGTTAAATTACTTAGCTGTAACCTATTGCTATGTATGAAGTCACAAACCGTTTGAAGTAATATCAGGCGAGAGAAAAAATAGGGTACTAATCAATGTTTAGTCAAGATTGCGTAGGCCTACACTGACTAACGTACCTCACATTTACCTGTTTCAAACACAGGTCTCAAACAGTCAAATGTCAAGACAAACGTAGAGACAGACATACAGATAGACAGACAGACAAATGCCAAACGGTCTAGTTGAAACTGAGAGGGACGAATAGAGTCGACCCTTGGAATAGGACAGGACTCGTGAAGGGGTACGGAGCTACAGATGACGACTACTACTAGCCTACGATAAAGACGATGATGATGTTATTAAAAAGTAAAATTGAGTATTTGTGTATTAAGAACGTGGAAATATTCAATTTTTTACATTGAAACGGATTTCAATAGTGAATAAAGATTAAAGAAGTAGTGGATAATAATACAAATGATAGGATCGTGCTTTCCAAGATTCTGAAGGTAAAGCAATTTCTCTGTGAATTCTATAGTTGTGCCCAGGCGTGGCGTAGACGGAAACAAGAGGCCGCAGGATTGTGCACTTCGTAACCTTGAATAACGCACGCAGACATTATACGGACGTTAAAAAATTTATTATTACAGTAATCGATACTGAATAAGGCAGAGACGAGTGATCGAACAAACTTTCAGTCATCGGTAATTTTCTTTTAAGTAAAACGCACGCATATTACGTAGCCTTAACAAGTTAACAGATGGAAGTGATATCGTGTCTGCAGTGAAGTGAAGACATTAAGTTGCTGTTAACTACACAAATAAACAAATAAATATGAACTAGTATGGTCCCTGAGCTGCAGAACTCGTTCAGTATCGTGAACGAAGTAAATTTTTTTTACACATACATTTATTACATAAATTTCCTTATTAGATAATAATTCTTCAATTACGAAAAAAATTACAAAAATCCCGATTTCTCTCTACTCTTTCTTTAGTGATATAACAATTGTAGAGTACACAATCGTACAATAAACACTAAAAATTCGAAACATTCGGATTTGGGTTGCAGTTCCTTTTAGTCTGACACCCTGCTGGATTTTCACAATTTTTTTCAAATTCTTGATCTCTTTTTCGGCCCTGGGGGTTCCAAAATTTGTATATTTCTAAAACTTAACACTACATTCAGATTGTTAGACTTATCGATAGCCGAGCTGTTAGGCCGTGGTCTAATGGTGTTTGTTACAGACGTTTCGGGCCCCAACATCGGAGGCCACCTTCAGGGCAAAAAATTGTTTGGCAGCCGTTCGACTACCTCGGTACTGGGGTTATTTGGCGAACGGCTGTCAAACAATTGTTTGCACTGAAGGTGGCCTCCGATGGTGGAGCCGATACGTCTGTAACAAACACCATTAGACCACGGCCTGACAGCCCGACTGTCACTAACTCTAACAATGTTAATGCCGGCCGTGAGTGCCTCATATCAAATTATATTCAGATGTTAGTTAAATTCTCTTTAATTTGATACCCAACACGAGCTTTTGCGATTTTTTCACAATGTTTGCATCCCACGTTTTTGACTCCCACTCCACTATTTTTAGAGGGATCAATCTCAGAAAACAATAGGGTTACGAACAATCAAGCCAACAAACAATGCCAAGTTTACGAAAATCAGCTGATGCGTTCAAAAGTTATCTTGAGACGTACCCCAAGTAGACGGATAGATAGTAGCCAGGCAAATAGACAGACAGATAAACGGTCGAGTTAAAACTGAGAGGCTACTTCGCTCGTTCAACCGACAATTTTTACCATCAAGGATATGTTGTACATTGTTAACAGATACTTCAGTTGCTCATACCACCATTAAGGGATACTTTCTGGAAATAGTATTAAACATTTTTTCAAATTTTTTTAGTTTTGAAATATTGGAATTATTTAAAATTACATTCGAAACAAACATCTAATGATATGAGCTACTGAAGTGTATATTCCCCTCCTGTGTATTGGTGTGTACCAATATTAAAAATATGTCCGTAGTGTTGGGAAAATTATAATTTATTTATTAAATAAATGTACAGGAAAAGTAAGTTACATATAATTAATTAATTATTCGAGGTCTGATCAAAGAGTTCATGCAGTTCTTGTTTATTTTAAAAATTATGCCTTCAATCACCAACATATACTGCCCCCTTCAAAGGCAGCCGTTTTGCAATCTTCAAGAAATTTCAAGCATGCAATTTTTGGTACAGCCTTGAGGTCGCTTAGCGATTTTCGTTTTACGTTGTCCTTTCGTAGAAATTATCAGTATCGGGAGGAGGAAAGATCGCGCTGGGACACACCTGGTGAATACGGTAGTTGCCGTGTCATCATTATGACGTTTTCTTTTTCCTAGCCTGACAAAATTATTAACAAGCAATGACGCGAGTCCAGGCGTATTATCGGGCTCCGATTTTAATTATACTTCCCCAAATCTGGCGGTTTTCTACGAATAGCTTCATACACATGGCGTAAAATGTCCGAATAGTCTGTCTGTCTGTCTGACAACCACGATCTTCAACTCGATTATAGCAGTCTTTAAGCTTAAAAACCGCTTGTTCACACACATCAGTCTCGCCAGAAGCCTTCTGAACACGTTTACCAGGACAGAGCAGTTTATCTCACAGTTTACACAAAATTTAATCCATGTTCTTTAATCTTGCATAGTAGAATGACAAAAAAAATATCGGTATGGAGAACCATACATGACTTCCATGTTCTAAGATTTATATTTAAAATCATTTACGAAATGAAATGTTTCATAGAAACTACTTCTTTCCACTTATTGCTTCAGCCTTAACCGCAGTACTGTGGTCACTAACGTATACCACCACACCTTATCGCACTCGATTTTCACTGATGATGGCAGTCGACGATACTGCCGAAACGTCTGGTTTTGCAGAAAACATTAGACTACGGCCAAACAGCCCGGGAAGGAATTTTAACAACAAACTACTACTTTGTTGCCGATAACGTAATATATATAAAAATTATACCCTCCCCCTTCAACTATAATTTTCATTTATAGAAAATTACCCCCACCCCGTTCAACTAGCCTCTTCATTTATAGATATTTCATCAACGTTTCTACACTGGATTATTAACTTATTAACATCTTCTTATCAGGATACTTTATTTATCAAAATTAAGTACTTTACTCTTGTTACAACAAAAAATGTTTCAGGTAAACTGCCCTTTCCCCGTAACCGATCTTCACAAAAATCAATAGGCCTTCAGTCTTCTACAACTCAGGCACATATGTAAAAAATTATTTGATTCTGTTTGAATTTACGGCAGTTATCGTTCGTCATGAAAAAATTTCTCTTGTTACAACATAAAATGTTGCAGGTAAACTACCCCTTTCCCTTAACCGATCTTCACCAAAATCAACAGGCCTTGAGTTCTCTACAATATAGGGATGTATGCAAAAGTTATTTGATTCTGTTTGAATGTGCGGCAGTTATCGTTCGTCATAGAAAAAATTAACCTTGGTATCACATAAAACGTTGCAGGTAAACTACCCCTTCTCTTAACTGATCTTCACCAAAATCAATAGGTCTTGAGTCCTCTACAATTCAGGGATGCATGCAAAACATTATTTGATTCTGTTTGAATGTGCGGCAGTTATCGTTCGTCATAGAAACAATTACTCTTGTTAAAAAATTAAACGTGGCCGGTAAACTACCCCTTTCCCTTAACTGATCTTCACCAAAATAAATAGGCCTTGAGTCCTGTGCAACTCAGGGCTCAGGGACATATGTAAAAAATTATTTGATTCTGATTGAATTTACGGCAGTTATCATTCGTCATAGTAAACATTACCCATGTTAAAACATAAAACGTTGCAGGTAAACTACCCCTTTCCCTAACCTGATCTTTAACAAAAACAATAGGTCTTGAGAACTCTACAATTCAGGGCTGTATGCAAAAACTTATTTGATTCTGTTTGAATTTGCGGCTCTTATCGTTTGCCATAGAAAATACCCTTTTAAAACATAAAACGTTGCTGGTAAACTACTCCTTTCCCTTAACCGATCTTCACGAAAAACAATAGGTCTTGAGAACTCTATAATTCAGGGCAGTATGCAAAAAATTATTTGATTATGTTTGAATTTGCGGCTGTTGTCGTTTGGCATAGAAAATACCCTTGTTAAAACATAAAACTTTGCAGGTAAACTACCCCTTCCCTTAACCGATCTTTATCAAAATCAATAGATCTTGAGAACTCTACAATTCAGGGGTGTATACAAAATATTATTTGATTGTGTTTGAATTTGCGGCTGTTATTGTTTGCCATAGAAACAAATTACCCTTGATTAAAAAAAAACGTTGCAGGTAAACTACCCCTTTCCCTTAACTGATCTTCACCAAAAACAATAGGTCTTGAGTACTCTACAAATCAGGGCTGTATGCAAAAAATTATTTGATTCTGTTTGAATTTGCGGCTATCGTTTGCCATAGAAAAAAAATCTACAGATAGACAGACACACAGACACACACACAGACACTTTTCAAAAAATGACTTTTTTTCATGTTTTGAGTGTCGTACAATCAGAATTTGCAATAATCTCGAACACTTTTTTTTGCCATCACCATACTTCCATTCCTTAAGGAACATGAAAGTAAAATCGCCTAATACAATTATGGACGACTTACTCAATTAGCTGTGAAATCTAAACTACGCACCAAATAGGGCTAAAATGTTAGATGATTGTCACTAACGTGTGTACCAACAGCACACAAAAACAGTTTTTTAATCGGACATTTGTAGCGGTGGAAATTGCAAAATTGCACGAACTTTTTGATCAAACCTCGTATACCATGGCCACAAGTTATTATTTTAGAAGACCATGGGTTGTTACGTACAGAATGTTATGATTAATTTAAATTACTCGTTTCACTGTTAATAAACAGTACTAATTTTATTTAATTAATGCGTTTAACGCAATTCCCATGTTTGACATTAGTGTATTCAATATGAATGTTTTATCAATTTAATGTAATTAAATTCGTATCTGTATGATTTCCACAATGTATTTTTACACGTAATCTTGATAATACGTAAATTCCGCTGGAATGTGTCCAACTGTAACGTAATAGTATTTAATATCATCAGTGTGATTATATTAACACATTCACACTTACGACAAGAAACATAAACATATGCTAACGCTCGGGCGCGCGCCCACATACACACACGCACAACCGCGCTCGCGTTAGTACGTGTTTATCGGTTCACAGGTCTGCTCAGGTACAGGTTGCGAAAACGACAATAACCTTTATCGAAACGTCGACACAGGTATCGTGTTCAGCCAATTGATCGAACAATGGTCAATCTTTTGTTGTTCGTCCACGATTGAAAAAATATTTTTGGAATCCTCGCCAAAGTTGATGGTTTAACAATTTTGTCTATTTACTATTTTTTCCGTTGCAAAAACTGTAGTTCTAAACAGAGACATACAACATACATTTAATTGTTACAAATTCCGATTTATTAGAAAATTACACTTTTTGTTGTGACACGTAATCAGATTTTGCGTGTTTCTGAGTTTAGCTTCATCAGAGAGACGGTTTGCAATGCTGTTGTACTGATAAAAAAAACACACACACAAAACTGGATATTAATATTTTAATATAGAAATACTGTATGTTGAGGCGGGCTTTAGTTAGTGGGATCATCAACGTCTAAGATTCAAAACGTGACATCAGTTATAAGACGTTCACACAATAGAGAAAGTCCACTTGTTTTAGGGCCGCTACGAACACAATGTATTGTCATTCTTTTTTAGTTCATTAGTATGAACAGTTTGCAGAAGATTTTTACAGACTTTATTGGATAAAGTAATCGTTTTAATTAGAATACTCTCTAAAGTCCTTGGTAACAAAAAAGTTCGCGCTGAAATATGAAAATTTTCATAATTATGAGACTCATAACACATGCGAAAAACACCCGTTTAACGGGAGTCGATAGACCATATGCCGGCAGTGATGAATTGCCCAATTTAGGTAAATTTTTCTCTGAAACCCGATAAGGTAGGTCTCGGGATTTTTGCGGTTGTTTTGTGTACACGTTTTATAGGCTACCTACTGAAGCAGTATTATTTAATTTCCGTTTCAACAACATGATTTACATTTATTTTAATTTTTTAAACTTTTTCTAAGGAAAATTAGTAATCATTTGTTTTTTCAGCACCGAAAGTATACACTTTAGTTCTACAATTCTGCTTCCGTAGGTAGACAACGTACAACGTTGACTTACATCAGCCCTGAAAACTTGAATATCGTAGTTTCTGACATACAGTATATGTACCTAAGTTTTTAAAAATATAATTTTTCAAAAAACGCGGTCAAAGTATAACTAAGAAAAACGGAAATTCATGACCAAACACCACTTTCACGCACAAAAACAAAACATACGTGTATCCACATTGTTAGTGCAAAGTTGCCAGCATGAAATAAAGAACATTCCCTTTACACAGTGAATTAAACAACGTCATTTTAAGTTCAACCGTTTATAAAACATGAACTATTGAAAGGAATCGCGTACAAAATGTAATGATTTTACTGTGTGCAAACGTGTTTCGGATTATTTGTAAAACGTGTTTCTGAGTTTATTCGTATCATAAATTATATACCACGTCATTTAGGTAAGTTGAAATTTTAATAAAAACGAGCATTTTGTAAAAGTGAAAACTTTTAATTTTTTGTACCTTCACACTCCCCTTAAATTTCGAAATGAAGCTGACAAGATGCTACTTATCAAAAACTCTTAGATCTAAAAATTAGTAACAAAGAGAATTAACACTGTTGCACACCACTAGGAGAAAAATTATTCCAGTTAGCGCTTTCAAGCTGCACAGATCATCAGATCGGAAAAAATCTCCGATCTGATGATGAGCTGCGAAGATTTAAAGCGCTAATCGAAATAAGTTTTCTATAGTGGTGTGCAACAGTGTTAATTCTGTTTGTGTTTATAACCACTAACACAACTTTATTAATTAAATAAAAATTATTAGTTTAGATTAGATTACAGTAAGTCATTAGCAATATGGCAATATGAATAGATTGCAATATATAAAGTGCTGACCGGATGATTTACCAAAAATTAATTCTTAAATTGTGTTCGTTTTATTGCTTTTTCAAGTGTTGTTATTATTTTTAAAGAGTTGTGTAATTTTTTCTAGAAAATCGCGTAGTTTACTCTAAGAGAAACCGATACTAGAATAAAATCGAAATCACATCTGTTCTGAATAAAGATTCTGTGTAACGAAAACAAAAGAATTATAAACTACACAACGAGCGCGCACGCACACACACACGCACATGTACGCAGCGAATTTCATGCGTATTAAGTTGAACATGTGTACCTGCAGTTAGTGAGTGAGTGTGGTCCGACCTCGAGCTGATACTCTACTGAACCATAACCACATACCGGCTGCAGCTCTCCTCAAGTGGGCACAAACACACACACACCCCTCTGCGTCTTATTGGAACACTGTTCATGAGCCTGTCTTATGACTACGGAAACGCATAAATTGCCTTCTGTACTACACACACATTCACTCATTACATTCGTGTATACTTCCACACACACACGTGTTTGTATTGGGGCGGTACCGGTTCATGTTTTGAAGTCGGTACCATCTACGCATAGATACTGAATTAATTTCTTCCATGTTCCGTAAGTAAATAGAAGTATAGTGATCGCGAAAAAAATCGTGTTCGAGATAAGAGCTGATTCTGATTGTACTTCCCTCAAAACTTGAAGAAAAGTCATTTTCCGAAAAATGTCTGCGTGCAGAATTTTTCTATGGCGAAGTATAACTGCCGCAAAATCAACCAGAATCAAATAATTTTTTGCATATGTGCCCGAGTTGTAGGGGACTCAATACCTGTTGATTTTGGTGAAGATCGGTTAAGGGGAAGGGGTAGTTTACCTGCAACGTTTTACGTTTTAATAAGAGTAAAGTACTCAATTTTGATAAATCCTGAAAAGAAGGTCATAATAATCCACTGTAGAAAGGTGGATGAAATATCTATAAATGAAAAGGATAGTTGAAAGGGAGGGGGTAATTTTACTTCCATGTTCCATAAGGAAATGGAAGTATGTTCATGGCGAAAAAAATCGTGTTCGAGATAACGGCAGATTCTGATTGTACTACCATCAAAACATGAAAAAGTCATTTTTCGAAAAGTGTCTGTGTGTGACTGCGAGTAGAATTTTTTCTATGACAAACGATAACAGCCACAAATTCAAACAGAATCAAATAATTTTTTGCATACAGCTCTGAATTGTAGAGGACTCAAGGCCTATTGTTTTTGGTGAAGATCGGTTAAGGGTAAGGGGTAGTTTACCTGCAACATTTTACGTTTTAACAAGAGTAAAGTGCTTAATTTTGATAAATAAAGTATCCTGAAAAGAAGGTCATAATAATCCACTGTAGAAAAGTAGATGAAATATCTATAAATGAAAAGGGTAGTTGAAGGGGGGAGGGTGTAATTTTTTTATAAATTAAAATGGTACAGTAGTTGATGATGGAGGAGGTAAATTTTTATAAGTTTTATATGTGTACTACGTTACTGACAACAAAGAAGTAGTTTCTATGGAAACATTTCATTTCACTTTAACAAAATTCTATATTTTTCATTTTAATTTAAATCACGTATGAGTGAAAATATATCGTTCCTGGCAGGCAAGCATATCTCAATTATGTAATGTTTACTTTTCCAAAGTTTTGTTATTGTGATTACCGCAATAAAAAGGCCGGCAGGACACACACACACACACACACACACAATTCGCGTTATTTTTGGCCTCACTCATGTTTATTTTATTATGATTGCACGCTTGTTAAATGGAAAGTGCCGAAACCCCAACCTACACAACGCGTGGAAGCCGAAAACATGGACATCGATTTGCTTCCTGTGGATCGCTGGGCAGTGTTGTTGTATTAAAGCAATTAATATGTACAATCTGTGTACTTATTTCTATTATGATATGAGAATTATAAACTAATATGTGCATGTATGTATGTATGTATGAAAAATATATAAATATTTTTCTCCTTTGGAAAATTGTTTGCCCCTCCTTGAAAATATTTTGACCTCCCTGATGGCTAGTTATTTACTAGCCTGTGTGAAATATAGCGTTATGGCATGGATCAGAATGGTGGGTGTTAAACAGGAGACACAAAAGTATTAAGGAAGAAATGTTTTGCTGAGAAATTTATAAGTATACGGGTGAACAGAATAGTCGTTCAGGAAATCAGAAGACAAATGGAAAGAAAGAAATCAAGACTCGATTTAAAAAAAGAAAAATGACTAGTATAGTATTGACAGGAAAGACTTTGATAACACTATAGACATCCCTCGGCCCCTCGCAGCGAGAGTCCAATTTCATTAGCCTACAGGAATCAGATCGCAGATACCTTTAGCTAGCTCTTCGTTCGACCTACAGACATTTTATCCAAAAGTACAATCCTTCCTCACGAAGGTTGAGGATAGTCTTAATCCACCTGACATGGTGGTACCATTTTAGTTGATACGTAATTTTTTGAGAACTCAAGCATCCACTTATTTAATTAATATTTAAATGATTTTAAATATAAATTTTAGGACATGGAAGTCATGTATGGTTCTCCGTACCGATTTTTGTATTGATGTTATAAATTTATTCGACCGAAAATTAAAAAAAAATCGGTATGGAGAACCATACATGACTTCCATATTCTAAGATTTATATTTAAAATCATTTTCGAAATGAAATATTACCATAGAAACTACTTCTTTCTACTTACTGCTTCAGCCTTAACCACAGTACTGTGCTCACTAACGTATACCACCTCACGTTATCGCACTCGATTTTCACTGATGATGGAAGTCGATGGCATTGCCGAAATGTCTGGTTTTGTAGAAAACATTGGACTACGGCCAAATATCCCGGGAAGGAATTTTAACAAAAACTACTTCTTTGTTGCCGATAACGTTGTACACATATATATCAGTGGCGAAGTTACATGGAGGCAATTGAGGCAATGCCTACCCTAAAAAATTCTGTAGAATAAAAATTATAAATACGTATGAACTACATAACGTAAAGATTATACATTGTTACTGCGACTGTCAAATTTATTAAACCGAAACGTGCTTTATTGAGCGACGGCTAGATGGTGACAGGTGAGATTCGGCATAGTTCGTTTAAAGCGAATGAGGCAACCTGAACTTGCCTCAGCGTTTTTTGTATACATCGTATGTAAGCAATGTAGTGGTGTGATAGGGAAGTGTAGGGAGGGGGGATTGTCCCGCGCTGTACACATAGAGCGTTGAGGCATGCCTCACTTCTGTGGTCCAAACAGTTAAGTTAAAGCGCCTGTGTTGTTTCTAAGTGTTTATTTTATGCGGTTATTAAAAGTGTCACTGTTATTCCGCTGAACTAACAGATGATCAAGATTGTTATTTGAATTATTTGTAACATTAAACATATATATAGAAACTAATCAAGTTTAAAAATTTGAAGTTCTCCGTACCGTGTTGTATTGTGTATGAAGTTGAATTATTGTGTATGACTAATACAAGGATGTTCAATAGAAACACGTATAGAGCTGTAAAGCATTTTTATTCAACGATTTTAAAAGAAGTCTCCAATAACATTAAGACATGAGTTCCACTGTTGCGCTAACCTGTAGATTCCCTGCTAGTAAAATTCTTACGGCTGTTTGTGGAACCATTCGGTTACTGCAAACTCTACCTCAGCGTCCGATTTGAACCACCGTCCTTTTAGTGATTTCTTAAAAAAAATTTAAGATAAGATTTTTGCCTACCCATTCATTAACTACTAGCTTCGCCAGTAAGCAAAATTGATGTCCAGTTTTTCAGCTTGCACGCGTTATGTTGGTGTGGGTTTCGGCACTTTCCATTTAAAAAGCGTGCAAATGTAAGAAAATAAACATGAATGAGGCCAGAAATAACGTGAATTGTGTGTGTGTGTGTGTGTGTGTGTGTGTGTGTGTGTGTGTGTGTGTGTGTGGTTGTGTGTCTTACCTGCCTTTTTATTGCTGTATTAAATGAAAAATATTATATTACATTAAAATGAAAAAATTATAATTTTATTGCCTGGCAACAAAATTATTTTATTTTTAACAATTACCATTGTTTCAAAAAGTTTAAATAAATTTTCAAGTACTTTACTCTTGTTAAAACGTAAAAGGTTGCAGGTAAACTACCCCTTCCCCTTAACTGATCTTCACCAAAATCGAAAGTCCTTGAGACCTCTACAATTGAGGGACGTATGCAAAAAATTATTTGATTCTGTTTGAATTTGCGGCTGTTATCGTTTGCCATAGAAAATACGCTTGATAAAAAAACGTTGCAGGTAAACTACCCCTTCCCCTTAACCGATCTTCACCAAAAACAAAAGGTCTTGAGTACTCTACAAATCAGGGCTGTATGCAAAACATTATTTGATTCTGTTTGAATTTGCGGCTGTTATCGTTTGCCATAGAAAATACGCTTGATAAAAAAACGTTGCAGGTAAACTACCCCTTCCCCTTAACCGATCTTCACCAAAAACAAAAGGTCTTGAGTACTCTACAAATCAGGGCTGTATGCAAAACATTATTTGATTCTGTTTGAATTTGCGGCTGTTATCGTTTGCCATAGAAAATACCCTTGTTAAAAAAACGTTGCAAGTAAACTACCCCTTTCCCTCAACCGATCTTCACCAAAAACAATAGGTCTTGAGAACTCTACAATTTAGGGCTGTGTGCAAATAATCTTTTGATTCTGTTTGAATTTGCGGCTGTTATCGTTTGCCATAGGAAATACCCTTGTTAAACATAAAACGTTACAGGTAAACTACCCCTTTCCCTTAACCGATCTTCACCAAAAACAATAGGTCTTGAGAACTCTACAAATCAGGGCTGTATACGAAACATTATTTAATTCTGTTTGAATTTGCGGCTGTTATCGTTTGCCAAAAAAAAAAAAAAAAAAATTTCCCTTGATAAAAAAAAACCGTTGCAGGTAAACTACCCCTTTCCCTCAACCGATCTTCACCAAAAACAATAGGTCGTGAGTACTCTACAAATCAGGGCTGTATGCAGAAAATTATTTGATTCTGTTTGAATTTGCGGCAGTTATCGTTTGCCATAGAAAAAAAATCTACACACAGACAGACACACAGACAGACAGACAGACACACACACAGACACTTTTCGGAAAACGACTTTTTTTCATGTTTTGAGTGTAGTACAATCAGAATCTGCAATAATCTCGAACACGTTTTTTTTGCCATCACCATACTTCCATTCCTTAAGGAATATGGAAGTAAAAATGTCAATAAAATATTAACAATTGATATCGTTCCATGTAACAAAATACCGTAACCACGGATACGTAAAGAAAATAATTTTTCGTTTTCAGAAATTCACATATTAGGCTACAAACGCTGGGCGGTATTCGCTTTCCTTCGTGTTGTTTAAATAATAGATAATTTAATCAAACTAATTCTTTATTTTTAAAATATTAACAACTATGAACAATTCGTATTTTGATTATCATTCTCAGTGTTTTTACCAAAAGCATGCTGATATATTTAGTTTCGTTCTGAGTGTACATATTAAAAATAATTTTATAATTAAGTAGAACATGTAAGTCATGTATAGTTCATACCGATTTTAATCCGTATATCTATTTACTAGACTTGCACTGCTTCAAGTCCCAGTTTACGTGTGTTGTAAGATTCATATTTCTTGTAAACACCCGTTAATTTTCAAACCTATTCGCCAATTTGTTCATTGTTTAACAGCTATTGATTTACGTAACACGCGTGTTTTTCAAAATGGCCAAAATCAAACATCGTGCTGTTATTGAATTGGTACTTTAAAAAAAAGGCCTAGAGCCACAAGGACGTATTTACGGTGGGGGGGGGACCGAACACCCCCCTCTAGAGCAGTGGTTCCCAACCTTTCCGGACCCGCGTACCACTTTTGTCTTCCGCGTTCATTTCGAGTACCACCGGAGCTTAAAGAAAGTTTATTGGGGTTTTCACAATAAAACACTTGATACGAAATGAATAGTATATCTTATTGTTCCTAGTTACGTATAATTATTTAAATCTGATACATAAAATTTTAAACCAGGAACTGATGTTAAAAATTAATTTCATGTTGGTTCTATGCTAAAATAAAGTATTTAGCACCGCAAAGTGTTTAGGTTGTGTTCTTATAAGGGTGATCGTTTTAAATCGTTTCCGATGAAAATTTATTGTTGTTCTGAACATAAATTTTTATTTATTTATTTGTTTTAAGTAAATACTTTTTCCTAGCTAGGTCTTCTTGCGTACCACCTTGGATGCCTCCGCGTACCACCGGTTGGGAACCACTGCTCTAGAGCGTCGAAGAAAGTTGACGAATTTTGTTAGTCTCTTAATTTTTAGGCGATTTTAATATTTTTTCACTGTGTACGCTAATATAGTAGTAATTCTTTTTTGAGTATACAATCAGGTTTATTATACAGCATTTGCGTATAAGTCTGAAATATGAAGTATCAGAAAAACAATTCAGTCAATAAGTGTCTCATAAACAAGATTTCAATAACGCTTATTTTTATTGTGTCACTTTAATAATGGGATTGATTTCAGGATGTTATCACACGTTTTTCAACCACTTTAAAGATACTGTAGTAGTGTTGAATAATCTTCACTTTTTTTCTTTTTGTATGAAGCCGACTCGACCAGAACCCTCCCCCCCCAGACCAAATTCTAGATACGCCACTGCAAACAGCCGTTAATTTCCAAACCTGTCAACCTGTCTGCCAATTTGTTCATCGTTACGTGACACCGAAATTTACGTGACACTTGTGTTTTTAAAAATGGAAAAAATCAAACATAGTGCTGTTATTGAATTGTTACTTTGTTACTTAAAAGAAAATGTCTAGCGCCAATGGAAAATCACAACAAAATAGTAAATGTGTTTAGGAGATGCTACGCCATAAAAATAGTGGTTTGAATGTGGAAACTAGAATTTAAACGTGGTCGTACGAGCGTTTAAGGTGATCCCCTTAGTGGACACACAAAAAGTGAAACAATTCTAGATACCATTAAAATAATTTCATACTAGATGTTGGAAGACCAACGATTAAGAGCGGTTGACATTGCTCAGATAAAAGGCATCGTGTGTGTGTGTGTGTGTGTGTGTGTGTGTGTGTGTGTGTCGTATTTTAACTGAAGAACTTGATGTGATAAAACGTTGTGCAAGCTCAGGCAAATTTCTGATGCAGTGGAAGAGGGGGGAGCCTGGAGGAAAAGATATATTTTAGAGCTCTATAATTTGTATGATGAATCTGATGTGGTCACCTTTATTAAATTAAAAATATTAGAACAGGCTGGACACATTATACGTGCTTGTGAAAGCAGAGTTATTAAGAAGATATTTAATGCAAAATCAGGATGTAAAAGGAAAATTGGAAGGCAAAAACTGAGATGGTGGTTGGACGAGGTGAGTCAGGACATCAGTACTCTTGGAATTAGAAATTGGAAGAATGGATAGAGAAGAATGGCGAAATCTTCTGAAGAAGGCCAGGGCCCACAAAGAGCAGTTGAGGGCGTCATAATGATGATGATGATGATGATGGGTGCCACATTTGGAGTTGTCGCACTGTTGTCCACTCCTGGCATCGCCTTCAATGCTCGTACGACCACGTTTAAACTCAAGAGCCCACTTTCAAGCTTTTGAAGGTGCAACTCTTAACACGGTCACCATTTGGTTGTGGATTTCCATTGGCGCTAGACCTTTTTTAACAAAGAATTCGTGATTTTATCAATTTTTCAAAACACGCGTGACACGTAAATTTCGAACAGCTGAAAAACAACGAATAAATTACCTGATGGATTTTGAAATTAACAGGTGTTTATAGAAAATATGAATCATATACAACAGACAAAATATTTTAGCTCTACCTCTACGCTCCATGAACTTATCAACTGACCCTCGTACAATTCGCGACTAGACATGACACAACGTAATCACAACTTTACAGCTTTAGAATGTTTTTACTGGGACACAGTAGTTATACGATTGAATAATATATGGGTGAATACTTAGACTGGAAAACTTGATTTGATTTTAGTTTTTGTGTTTTTTTAAAGTAAATTTTTTGTATAGGTTTCGTAGACAGACATTAAGTTGATTCACTTCAATTAAATTTTTTGAATTTGTTAGTAATAATTCCCTACGTACTACTAGAGAAATGTGATTATCTGAATTAGAATTTATATTCAATGTAGTTTCAAATTTTCGTTGGGATTTAGAAGCTATAACTGACTTAACTTCTTCTTCTTCTTCTTCTTCTTCTACAGCCCAACGTGAGCACTGGCTTCCAACACCGATCTTCTCCAATACCTCCTATCCATTGACCTCACAGTGTAACCCCTCACATTCATTCTTTTTAAATCCTCCAGCACGTCATCCAATCATCTTATCCTACGTCGGTCCCTCTTTCTGCGTTTATAGACTTGCGCCCTCAGGATTTTCTTTGGCATACGCTGATCGTCCATCCGCTCTAGGTGATGTAGCCATTGTATTCGTTGAGCCTTTACGAATCTTACAATGTCCTCGTGCTTCAATACCTCATCCATCTCCTGGTTATTTCTTACTCTTCATTCATCATCTTCTTTAACCGGGCCATAAAGCCATAAACAAGTTTAGTAATGTTTCTTTCAAAACTCCTTAGTGTTTCTTGTTCCTTTTGTTAATGTCAATGTCTCGCCACCGTAAGTAACAACCGGTCTGATAAGTGTCTTACATCAGACCGGTTATCTTATATTTTATTTATGTGATACGACTAATGAGTTTGCTTCTCAATAGTCTATTTATTTATGTGATACGACTAATGAGTTTGCTTCTCAATAGTCTACTGTTAACAGGATATGGCCCGTTTCCCACTTGTAGGCTATCCTGTCATGTATTGTCGTGTTTATGGACACTTCATGTTATCATGCTACCAAGGTATCAGGTAAGGTAACTTATTAACTGCAACAAATGAATTACCCTCTATGCATACAGTATACAGATTTCTTCTCCTTTCTGATTCAGAAATCATTATGTAAAGGGTCCGCCAGTGAAGCGGGAAATTTTGAAAGTCCAATAGTTCGTTTTCTGCTCACGAGAGGGCGTGGAGGTTTTCGATTGTTGTTTTACATTTAATGCCATTTGTTAAACATGGAGCAGTGGTCCGGTGCACAGCGTGCTTTCTGCGTAAAATCGTTTTATAAGAATGGTGACTGTGTGACTTCTGTACAACGATTGTTTCGTAATCATTTCAATATTCCACCACGTGGAAGAGTGCCGTCCGCTCATGCAATTATGTCATGGGTGAAAAAGTTTGAAGAAACTGGTTCCACATTAAACTTAAAGCATAGAGGAGCAACAAGGTCTGTAAGAACAGAGGAAAACATTGAAAGAGTTCGAGTAGCATTGACGCGTAGTCCACAACGTTCTGCAATGAAACATGCATCCGCACTAAACATTAGTGACACATCGTTACGACGAATTTTCCATAAAGACTTATCTTTTCATCCTTACAAAATTCAAGTAATCCAGGAGTTGAAAGATGGCGATATGCTGGCTCGCAGGATTTTCAGCGAAGAAATATTGCGACGTGTAAATGATGATGAAAACTTTATTCACCGCATGTTTATGTCAGATGAAGCACATTTTCATTTGAATGGATATGTAAACAAACAAAATAGTCGATATTGGAATGATGAAAACCCAGGTGAGTTGCATGAAAAGCCATTACATAGTCCGAAAGTTACGGTGTGGTGTGCAGTTTCATCATCTGGCATTATTGGGCCATATTTTTTCCAAGACGATAGAGGAAACACCACAACTGTCAATGCAGACCGCTACACACACATGGTCAGACATTTTTGATGCAACAGCTCCCTAGGTTTCCGGAAATTAATTTTTTCCAGCAGGATGGGGCCACAAGTCATACTGCTCGTGTGTCCATGGCTGCTTTAAGAGAACTCTTCCCGGACGGACTCATATCCAGATATGGCGACATCTCGTGGCCTGCAAGATCCCCAGATTTGTCCGCATGCGACTTTTTTCTTTGGGGATTTCTGAAGACCATGGTGTACATTGATAGACCGCACACCATACCGGAATTAAAAACGAATATCAGACAAGAAATTGCACGGATTCAACCTGACCTGCTTCGTCGAGTGATGGAAAATTTTCAGTCAAGATTAGAAAGTTTACACAGAAATGGCTCTCACTTGAGCGGCGTTATTTTTAAAAAGTAAAATAATGGCATACTTTACTCAACTCAAATCTGTAAAAAAAAATTCTGATAATAAATGTTTCATGAAAAAATTGGGTACTTTTAATTTTCCTGCTTCACTGGCGGACCCTGTATTTAGTTTTGCTGATATTTACATTGAGTCCCATTCCAGCGTATTTTTTATTCACTTTCTTGTATATCTCTCAACTAGCCATTGTCTTGATCTGTCTATTATCACAATGTCAACTTAATCAGAATTCATTTATTAAAAAAATAACAAAACAAAGCGTACTGAGATGAAACATATTGAATTCAAGTAGTCAACGATATGCATTACGTAACACGTACGTATACTTTACGATGAGTAATATTATGATAAAGTTTATAGACTGTAGAAACGATATGGCTTTGGAAGGGGCTACTCGAAGTCAATTACACACACAGAGGCGCACCACATTTGTCGTCTGCGCCCGCGGCATTCATGTTCACACTGTTCAGTAGCGCTGCAGATGAGATATCAGTGTAATCTGCGACAACAATGATCGCCTCGAGTGTACACGAAACGTTTGGCAACAAACACGACGGCCCTAAGCCTGTAAACGTGAAAGACACAAACAACGTGAAAGAGGTCGTGAAAACTGAAAAAGAGACAATTCTGAAACTGAATTTCACGATACTCGAGCTGGTTAGTAATAAATGTCATTAAATATTGTCTCTATTAATTTTTTTTTGCGATTTGTTAACGTTTTACTGCTTTCGACGAGTTTGTTCAACGTGTCAATGATGATTCGGTCAACGGAAATTCAATTTCGAAGGGCGACTTTTATAAAATCTTATGCACTAACAAGATTCGAAGACACCGATTACAGTTACAAAATGAGGTTTATTATCGTTTACCTGTGCAAAATTTTCACAAAAACGTTTTTCATGCAGATTGTTGCGAGTATAATATCTTATAAGGCACAGATTTACAAAAGAGCATATAATCTCTCGTTTCATTAGGACGTAACCCCTAGTAATCCACAACAGAAAATCCAACAGGAGT
This sequence comes from Magicicada septendecula, assembly GCA_034769895.1. Classification (NCBI taxonomy): domain Eukaryota; kingdom Metazoa; phylum Arthropoda; class Insecta; order Hemiptera; family Cicadidae; genus Magicicada; species Magicicada septendecula. The sequence goes on from CM068368.1 coordinate 849,041,722, forward strand.
AGACAATATTATTAGTTCATGATGGAACAGGTTAATACACTGATTGAATACGAACTTGAAAACACACCTAATAAGAACTAATACGGCACATACACACGCGCGCGCGCGAACGGAGTACTTTTGTATGAAACTTTGAACCAGACTCACAGTGCAGTGTAATTGTGTGTGTGTGTGCATTTCTCAGTAATTTTGTGTTGGTTTCCCCGCGCTTCACTTTTGAGCATCCTAAACAGGTAAAGTGGAGAATTTTGGCCGTGGAAGGGCCTTCGTTGGATGTTTTGGTCCTTAGAAGATATAACCCTTTTGTTTTTACCCTCAGAAGGAGTGGCGTAATAGTTTGGTGCTTTTTGGATTAAAAAAATCGGCGGTCTGTTGTCTACGAGGAAACCCACAACCCACATTCAAAGTGATATTCTAAATATTTATTTATATTATTAAAACCATTTTGTCATTAGAATGATATATAGGTTAAAAAACATAGGTTGGAATAATACGTAGGTTATGTTACTCACGTATATTTTACATTAGAGATCACGTGTCATGTATAACTTATGTACGAGGGTCATTCAGTAAGTAAACAGACAAACAGCTGTGGAGCAAAAACTTTTTGTTCAATCAATACAATTTTTTTTTTTACTTTTCAACGTAATCTCCAGCAACGTCTATGCACTTGTGCCATCTCTTTACAAGCTTTTTTATTTCCTCAGCAAAGAATTTTTTACCTTGATGTCGAAGCCAGTTTTGGACTTTTTCCTTCACTTCTTCATTGCTGTTGAACTTGACACCACGCAAAGTCTCCTTGAGTGGGCCAAACAAGAAAAAGTCAGATGGGGCAAGGTCAGGGCTATAAGGGGGATGAGGCAGGATCTCCCAACCTACTTTTTTATTGTTTCGAGCGTTAGTTATGCCGTGTGTGGAAGGACATTATCGTGAAGAAGAATCACACCTTTCCTCTGCCATCTCGGATATTTTTTCTTCAATGCAGGCTTAACTTTGTTCACAATCATGTCAGAATAGTACTGACTATTGATTGTACGCTGGTCTTGTAGGTAATCACAGAAAATTGGGCCTTGGGAGTTCCAAAAGATGGTTAACATCACCTTACCAGCCGATGGCTGGGTTTTGAATTTCTTTTTGGCGGATGAATTGGGATGCTTCCACTCCATGCTTTGTCGCTTTGATTCAGGTTCAAAATAGTGAATCCAAGTTTCATCACACGTTACAATTCTTTTCAAAAATTCAAAAATCCTATAACAGAACGCTGTTCTTCGAAAATACTGTCCTCAAGAGGACACGCCATCGTAAATAAAACTGTATTGGTTAGGTTTATGCAATATATTATTGAACAGCTGATCAAAACTCACAACGACGTTGCCAGGTAACAATCCTGAAAGTTTCAATCAGCTGCTACAATTAATTTCTTTTCTACAGCTGTTTGTCTGTTTACTTATTGAATGACCCTCGTATATTCATAGACACTAGAATTTTCTGTATGAATGTACTACAAATTGATAAGTAAACATAGTTTGTTCTACACAATTCTATAAATAACGGTCCGAATTTTCTCGGCTTATCTAGTAAGTGACAAAGGGCTGGAAATGACGTCATTGCCATGGATATGTTACGTAATACGGAACGTTCTACAAGTATCTCGGTTATCCCAGCAGGAGCTGTAATGTGTGTGTGTAGCCTACGTACATATTGCTGCTACTTTGACATGAAAGACAATTACGTGACACTTAACATGCGTCAACAATCGAGGCTATTCCAGACCGTACCGGTCGGCGCACTGTGTTCAAGGTCAGACAGTTTGCACGGTTTCCAGTGGATTCTAGAGCGCCTGTAATACGCAGTTTGCTCGACACGTCATCCAGAAAGTGGCCGATTATTCTGGCATATTCTGGCACCGATCTCATCGGGGTATAAATACAAGCATCCAGCGACGGCCAGTCAGTTTACGTCGGGCGATTACTCAGTGCGTTTAAGTGGCGATTTATTGAAGTGAGGCTCGTATTGTGGCGAAGTGTTATTGTGTTATAATTGTGCAGGACTCTATCAGTTGACATTATTATTGCGTGTGGACAAATTTAACTAAATTATTGCACGACTATAATCTTGTTGAATAACTTGTTTATTTCAAACTGTTACTTGTGATTAATTAAAGCTGCTGATTAGTGACTTTATTCATCATCATCATCATCAGCGGCGCAACAACCCATTACTGAGTCAAGGCCTCCTTTAACAGCCTCCGCCAGTTGTCCCGATCAAGTGCAGCTGCTCTCCAGTTACGGGTCCCAAGGATTTGGCGCGCATCATAGCTCACACCGTCTTCCCAACGTAGTTTGGGTCTACCAACTCTCCTGGTGCCATAGATCTGTTCTGTGACTTCATTGGTGTCTTGTATTTTGTTTTCCACTGTACCATACGACGATCAGTTAGACAGTCGTAACAATATATAAACAGTGGTAGACGGAGAAGTCAGTCAGTAATTACTGTTAGTTCGGTTAAGTTAGTTTTCAGTCAGTCTTTATTGAAACTTCGGTTAAGTCGGTTATACAATCCGTGCTGTATCGAATTAGTCTGTTATAGATTTATCGACGTTCTATCCCATTTATATACAGTGTAATTTATTATAAATACACAAGTGCCGAGGAAAGAACTTTGCAAAACAAACAATGGATGTAGCAATAACGTCTTCGGGTTCCCGAACAGAGACATATGGAATCCAATGTAATAACCACATTTGTTGATCAATATTATATTCGTGTTGTTGTTTGTATAAATTACAATTGTGTGAATAATCGATATCACAGTTGTGAATTGAAGTTTGTATTTTTTGTGTGTGTTATACGAGGGTCAGTTGAAAAGTTGGCGGAGCGACATCTATAGCTCAGTGGTAGAACTAAAATCTTCCGCGTGCTGCAAGACGTATATTTCGCGTGATCACCTGTTAATTTCCAGATATATCTGTCAATTTATTCACTTTTTACAAGTTGTTTGAAATTTTCCTGTCACGCGTGTTTTTAAAATGCACAAAATTAAACATCTGTTGTGATGAATTCTGTTTTAAAAACTTTTAGCGCCAATGGAAAATCAAAACGAAATTGTATATGTGTTAGGAGATGCTGCACCTTCAGAAACAACTGTAAGTGGGGCACATGGGAGTTTAAACGTGTTCGTATAAGCACTGAAGACTGTCCCAGGAATGGACGTCCAAAAAGTGCAACAAAAAATGGCATTATTGAAAAAATTTCATAGGGAGTTGGAAGACCGCAGATTGAGGAGTGGATAACGTTGCTGAAATCATAGGCATCTCATATGAGCTTGTGCATCATACTTTAACTCAAGAACTTTGTGTGAAAAATCGTTGCGCAAGATGGCTGCCGTATCTGGAGTTGTTGCATTTTTTGGGCGTCCAGTGCGACCACGTTTAAACTCAAGTGCTTACTTACAAACCGTTGATTTTGTAGCCTCCTGACACGTTTACTATTTCGTTTTGCATTTTCGTTGGCTCTAAACAATTTTTAACAAAGAATCACACCACGATGTTTGATTTCGTCCGTTTTTAAAAAACACGCATGACAAGTCAATTTTAAACAGCTTCTAAACAATGACTACATTGATAGATATATTTGGAAATTAATAGTTCACATAAAATATAAATCTTGCAGCACACGAAACATTTTAGTTTTACGGCCATGTCGCTCCGCGAACTTTTCAACGGCACATCGTATATTTAATTTTTGAAAAATTATTGTGGCAACGATAAATAAACAAGGTGTCGGTAGTAAAATACGAGTGTTTTATTGCAATAGAAGACGACAAGTCGTTCTAATGACAAAAACAAGCATGTTAGATCTTTTAAGGATTAAAACAGGAGTACTCAGGAAGGATAATCATCAGCGAAAAATTTAGAAAACACACACACACACACACACACACACACACACACACACACACATTTATTACATATATGCTACGTATACAGGGTGTCCCAGGAGAGGGAAATAATTTGAGAAATGGTTCTATAGTGTAAAAGAAGAAAAAAAGTTCATATAAACATATGTCCGGAAACGCTTTGTAAGCGAGTTAGGGCTAGCGAAAGATTTCGCCCGGGTTTCGGTTCCCCTTGGGTAAATGAAGACTTTCTGAAATTCTGGGAAGGTAAATTAAGGGGGGAATTCTATTTTTTCTTATGGTTTTTGACCTGAAAAATCGAATAAAACAGGTCGCAGAACTGTATCTCCCATAACTTTCATGATATCCGACATAAAACAGAAAAAGCTTTGCCTATATAAAAAGTATTGTATTGTTTTTAACCAAAATTGGAATTTTTTGTTGATTTTTATTGACTTTATTTACACCATTTTTCTCAGAATTAAATTCTTTACAAGTTTTGTTTTTAACTTTTATGCATTTATTAATCATTTAACAAAGTTATTGTACTTCTAACCTAAACAAACGTACTTCTAACCTAAACCCGGGCGAAATCTTTCGCTAGCCGTAACTCGCTTACAAAGCGTTTCCGGACATATGTTTATATGAACTTTTTTTCTCCTTTTACACTATAGAACCATTTCTCAAATTATTTCCCTCTCCTCCCGGGACACCCTGTATATACGTAAAAGAGTAAAGTATATTTGCGCTAGATTATTTTAATTACTTTAATTTATGAGTATATGTCCACTTAATATACAGAATTTATTTGAATTATTATCGGGACTGTAAGGCCGTGGTATTCCGAAATGTTCTTGCTGATTGATGTTATTAGCGTAATCAGACGTTTCGCCCTCATCTCTGGAAACCACACGTTTCTCCAGATATGTTTCTTTTATATGACCATTCCTTTCATAAAAGAAGCATAACATATTTAATATTTGTGTGACTCTGTAGTGAGTTGTGCCGGAAAGTAGGACTGATAATCATACTGTATTAAGATAATATTAATTGCTATTCGTGTACAGACGAATATATTATTCGCAAACGTATAAAAAAACGTTACGTGGGCTACATATATGCAATTCTTTCTGGTTCAACGCAGCTGACGTGTGGAGACTTCAGTGAAAATGCTGACAAGATTACGTCAGTCAACCACAGTACTGTGACAAAAGCATCAATCAGCATGAACATTTCAGAAGAACACGGCCTTAAAGCCCGAATAATAATTTAAATAGTCACGACGCCGCTCGAAAAAGCCTAAGAAACAGATTCAGAATATTTATTTTGTGATTTTGGAGGGAGGGAGAGGGACACGGAAGTATGCTGAATACACACAAATATTCCTCCGAGTTAGTAATCAGCAGTCGGGTCCTGAGTGGTTGTTGTGGTCATTGTGTTGTCCTGAGGCAGACTCGCGTTTCGCAGAAACTCCTGTGTGTTGTAGAGCACGTTCTTGATCCACTCGGAGTAGCAAGGCACGTTCGTGTACACACCGGGGTACATGGCTCTAGCGCAGCCAACTCCCCAGCTGACCACTCCGCAAAGGTAGTACCTTTCGTCTTTCAGCTTGCACACTAGAGGACCGCCGGAGTCGCCCTTAACAGGAAAAACATATAATGTCAAAACTAAGACAATTAAACATAATATACATAAACCTCATACATAACGTACAGACTCCGGTAAGGTACCATACCATACCATATCATAGGATTCTAAATGCTACTATGTGAAATGTATGTAAAATGAAGAGTTTTCCGAAAAATTACAAGTCCATTACGTGATCTGAGCAGTGGCGTATATCTATAATTTGACTTTGGGGGGGGGGGGAGCCGGGGTCAGTTTCGTCTCATAAAAAAAAAACAACATCTTAAGACTAATCAACAGTACTATCTTTAAAGTGGCTGAAAAACGCGTGATAACATCCTGAAATCAGTCCCATTAAAGTAAACGGTAATAACACAATACAAATACGCGTTTTTGAAACATTGTTAAAAGATACTGACTGAATGATTTTCCTATATTTCATATTCCAAACGTATACCTTAATGCTGTGTAATAAACCTGTTTATATATTTAAAAAAGAGCTACTACTATATTAGCGTACATAGCTGAAACAAATAAAACAGCCTAAAAATTAACAGATTAACAAAAGTCGTCAACTTTATGGACTCTCTGGGGAGGGGTCCGGTCCCGGTCGTCCTCCCCCGTAAATACTCCCCTGGATCTGAGAGTTCCCGGTCCGAGAATGCCATATATAAATTCATATATTAATATATATAATATAAAAAGAATATAAAATACTATCTACTTGCAGAAGAAACAAATTGAAAACATCACAAATTATATATTAATTAATATGAGTTAAAGGTTTTTTAAACTTGATCGTATAAAAAATGAAATCATAAGGGAAGAATTGTAAGTTTTCAACTCGACTGAAAGATTAAAAGATTATAACGACGGTGGAAAGAACACACAGAAGGAATGTCAGATTCCAGACTGGCCAAACAAGCGTAGGCTATAAATACAAACCTATAGGACACACGTGTGTGGGTAGACCCAGGAAAAGATGGCTGGAGGATCTTTGAAGGCGGAACAGGCAGCACCCGTGTTGTGATGATGATGATGTTGCACATTACAAAACTGTAAGTTGTTTACAAACCTGGCAGGAGTCGAGTCCTCCCGTCTCGTATCCGCTACACATCTGACACTTGTTTAGGTACTTCCCGTATCCCGCTTTGCGGTACAGGGCATGACAATGTCTTCTGTTGATTATGGGCAGAGCCACCTGCTGCAGGACGTGCGGCAGCGCTCCGTTCTCCGACAGTCTGCCCCATCCCGTCACTATGCCGTAACCTAAACATACAAGTCACAAAGTGCAGAGCGAGGGTAGGGTGAAAAGTTCGCTCCTAAATAGGAAAACAACATTTTCTGGATTAAAAGGCATGTATTTCTCAACATAATCTCTACTTAGTTCAATACATGTTTTCCAATGATGTTTTAAAGCTGTTATGCCACACCGATAAGCCGATTGGTCGAGGTCCTCAAAGTATCCATTTACAGCATAGCTGACTTAATGATAAAACGATACCACTGAGGTATCGATACTTTTACTCGATACAGTATTGGTCGTAAAGTATCGATACTTATTCGGTATCGATTGAAAAGTATCGATACTTACTCTTATCGATCGATTTTTCATAGTAAAATTTGGAATAAATTAAATAAAAACAGTAATAAGTATTGATATTCTTTATTGATATAAAAATATTAGACTTGCAACGAATATTCGGTTACTATTCGGTATTCGGCCTATTCGGCTACTTTTATTATATTCGGTCGAATACCGAATATCTACATACTATTCGGCCGAATACCGAATACTTAAGTAATATATTTTGTTGTAGTGAGATAATTGGTAAAATGAAAGAAAATATTGATTTATTTTATAATAATATATTTCTCTTGTAATAATTTAATTAAAGTAGTCATAAGTACAACATCGACAATCTCTAGTTGGCAGAAATCGCTTGCATTCACATCCAAACATACGCACACACACACAAATGCATTGCACTGTTAGTGTTTGGTATCACACGGTCACAGTGTCGAGTACACGCTATTTAGAACTCTGTTTCTATTACTGTTAGGGTTACTATTTGAATGATAAGTATGCGGAATATGCGTGCAGAAGTTGTTGAAAGGATTTTGTGAGAGAAGTGTACTACCACGTTGTACCACCAAAATTGCCAGCTGTACATAATCAACTTTTGTATTACAAAATTTAACAAGAGATCTATGAAATAAATGTGATTGTCTATGCATTTGAATTATCGTAATCAAAATTTAGAAGCGGAAGATTATGGTGCAGAAAGACTATTTTTTCTGCATTTTGAGGAAGTAGTTTACTCCTTTTTTTCTCGTAGACCATACTAACGCCGAATACTTTTGCCGAATATTCGGCTATTCGGCCAGGAAACTCGCAGAATATTCGGTATTCGGCGTATGGCCGAATATACTATTCGTTGCAAGTTTAAAAAATATACATAAAAAGAATTTTATGAAAAAAAGTCGGTTTTTGTAGAGCTCCCCAAAAATATTAGTTTTTCTAAGTGTTTGCCTGTTAGACGATTTCTGGATGCAGTGATTGTAGCGCCAGCTTTGGAAAACAGCCTTTCGCAGGGTACTGAGGTACCAACAATATTTAAATAAATCCGCGCTTGTTTGTATAAAGCTGGGAATACGATTTTTAAATCCTCCCATTCCTCCAATGGGTTGGCTTTTAAAGCGCAGACTGGATTAGCCAAATAAATTGAAACTTCATCGGCTTTTGAGTTAGCACGCCGCCGCTTTTGGCCAACTGCAAGTTGTTTGTGGTGTAACCAAAAATCGAAATCTTCGTTGGCTGCTTCTTCTTCAGATCCACTGGTTGACATTATCATATCATCTTTAATAATATTTTTTAATTTTTGTATCGCCCTCCCACATGCATTTGCATCTTGAAAATGGAGGTTTTTGAAACGTGGGTCTAAAATTGTTCCCAAAGCTGCAAGGGTGTTAAAGTCAATGAGACCAAATCTTTTTTTACATTCAGCCAGTAGTTTTGTTTGCAACTGAGTGACACACTCTATTGATGATGAAAATTTTGTTAGCTGCGAAGTGAGACAATTAATCATGGGTATGATTTTGGATAAGGTAACATAATTCTGGCCTGAAGATTCTCTTGTGACAAATTCGAATGGTTGTAACAAGGGGACTACCTGTTTCAATATTTTAATTTCTTGTCCAGTCACCAATTCAGGACTATCTGTAGCATCGAGTAAAAGCTGTGTAGCAATTTTCGACATATCTAAAAATCTATCAATCGTATAATATAGTGAATTCCAACGTGTCTTAACGTCAAGAATAAATTTTTTAGTACATCCCTCAGGAACTCCACTATCGATCTGGATTTTTCTTAGATTGTCTGATTGTATAACACTGTTTTTGACCCATTTAACAATTTCTCTAACTTTATTGATAATACTACTAATTGCAGGTGAAGTATTTTTTAAAGAGGAATCTATTATCAAATTAATAGTATGTGCAAAGCACGGTAAATGTTTCAATTCGCCAAGAGTTTTTTTGATCGCGGCAACCATATTAGCGCCATTGTCTGTAACAGCGCAAGTAACTTTAGATAGTGGTATATGCCAATCTTTTAGAATATCGCCAAATACATTAGATATGTACTCTTCTGTATGGTTTGATTGAAGTTCCCTGGTAGCAATATTCGAACTGATAAGGACTGTTCCCTCTAAAAAATGTACTGTGACACCCAGAAAACTCTTTACGTTCATGGTTTCCGTCCATATGTCGAGCGTCACACATAACTCAGTTGCATTAGATATTCTTGAAACGTACTCCATCTTCACAATGTCATATTTGTCACAAAGTAACTTTTTAAAGTGTGTCGACGTAGGTACTTTGTAATAAGGGGTCAGTTCCTTCATTAATTTCAAAAAACCTTCCCCTTCAACAACATTGAATGGTCGCATATCCTTGCATATAAAATACAAAATGCACATATTTATATTATTATATTTAACGCCACCCCCTGAAACAAAGCAAAATTCGTAAATGTATTGAAATATTAACCTTCCAGATTATGTATTACACTATAATTACTTTAAATTAAAATGTTATTTAAACTAATATTCGTTTAAATTAAAATACTAACTGTAACAACTGTAACTGTGTACAATATAAGTTGTGACTACTTACTTTTTTGAGAAGCAATATTTTCGAACATAGTTTTTAATGTGTTACCATCACTGGTTGGATTCAGATTAGAGTCTGACTGTGTATTATTGAACATAGACTTTGTGGATGTCGATGTCGAGGGTTCAGGGGAATCGGGAACTACTTCTACTTCTTTTTTCATTCTCCTAAAAATAAATGAAATACACTTTATCTTCAATAAAGTCAGTACGCGTTTTGTACCTTGAAAATAAACGTTCTATCTATTTACTTAACCATCTCGTTACCTCAAGGCAGATAAAATATTAATTAGTTAAGTTAAATGTTTTTTACTTAATCGATACCAGTCAATTCTTACAACATGATTATATCAAACAATATCGATTAACGTATCACACAACACTACTCACAATCGACATCAAAACATACCAAATAATTAATTTGTAGATTAAATGTCGTACTTACATTGAAATCTTGTCGTTACTATTAACAGGTGCAATATAATCAGGGTGGCTTTTTAAATGCTTATGCAAATTAGAAGTATTGCCACAAAACCGCACGGCTTTAAGCATTTTTGCAGCTTGCGTTTTTGTCATCATTTTTCGTGAAATATTGCCACACACTAGACTTTGGAGGTCCCATTTTCAATCAGCAAAATATACCTCTAATTCTTTAAACACAAAACAACGACGACAGTCCGAGGTTAGGATTACGAACGCGGAACGAAAACAAAACAATGACGACCACGACACAATATGGCGACTGATGGGACGTCACGGCATAGTTTTTTTTTCTCTCGGGCATAGACAAACAAGCTTGCCAACTACACAAAACTAGGAAAAGGATGTTTTGAAAAAATTCAATATGATACCCAAAAAAATATTTCTTTACAGCGTAGATGAGCGTATTATGTATCAATTAACGTGTTAAAATGAAATTGTGATATTGGTATACCGATACGAGTACTTTTGACCGATACCTACTTGATACTTAGTTTTAAAGTATCGATACAAAAAGTACTTGGTATCGGAAGGAATGTATCGAGTAAGTACTTGTATTTACTCGTATCGTATTATGCCTAACTGACTTGATTGTCGTCAGTAAATCTTTCCCACCGAGTCATTTTTGAGGTTAGGAAAGAGGTAGAAGTCGATCGCGGCTAAATAGGGCGAGTATAGTGACTGAGGAAGCAATTCCAACTCCAATTACAATTACACCAATTTTAGCTATCGCAACAATATATTGTTGAAACCTCCTTTCGACCAATTTTTTGGTCAAGTGTCAGCAAACGCGGCACCCATCTAGCTCACAGCTTTATCATACACAGATGTTCGTGTAAGGTAATGAGTAAAGGTTCCGTTGATATACCAGCAGCTATCTCGTTCACTTTCATTCTACAGTCTAGCAAGACGATTTTATAGTTTTTCTATTTTTGCTGGCACAGTCACTCCAATTGGACGTTCGTCACGTAGGAAGCCAGTTATGCTTGTCAGACCTACAGCGCTCAACACTAATAGTAAACAACTTATTGACTTGAAATCGTCGAAACTAGACCTACAAAGGATGAAATCATACAACACGTTCAAAATAATGAGCATGGTAGCGATATGTCTGTGTCAGGCCCGGAACTTTTCACCTTATCCTTGTACAGCAGTCATCGATAATTGGTCTTCTACCTAGCCTGGATTTTAGGTTTATCCAAATATTCAGAACTACAAAGAAACTGTTATTGTTGCGTACCGATTTTTTACGTTCGAATTATCGACGCTCTATCGCATTTCTATAATAACATTTACATCACATTGTAATTTAAATACATACGTGCTCAACAAGGATTTAGAATTATCCAAATTTTCCGCGCTGTTAGGTAAGTTGTTCATCTTTATCACCAGACGTTTCGTCCATACAGGTAACGGACATCTTCAGTGGGACAGTAACACAGATTACAACAACCCGCGAATCTGTGTTCTCGCGAGACGGTTTGTATTCGTTCGAGTGTGTTGTGATCTGTGTTTCCGCCCCACGGTATGGACGAAAAGTGTAGTGATAAACTGGCACACCCTAGGCGTGCCCCCCGGAAAATAAAAATTATTCTGGAACCTCTGCGCGCGGCGCGCGCGCGCGAACACACACACACACACACACACACACACACAAGCGTTAGCGGCTAGCTTAGCAGTTCAGTTATACCTGGCAATTTTAGAAGTGCGTTTCGCAGTTATTGTTGCTGTTTGTTGAGAAGTGATTTGTGCGGGTTAATTAGTGATTTGTTACGGGTTAATTAGTGCAAAACTGCAATAAGGTGACATTGATTGTTGGACGAATTTAACTTCAATTATTGTATAAGAGCGCTTTGTTGATTTATAAGTGTCTAATTAAAGTTTGTAACTAGTGACCACATTGGTGTCAGTTACTCTGTTTCCACTGAACAATACGACGATACGTTAGCTGCGTGCACAAATACAAACCTGAGGTAAACTTCTTGTTGCTGTCGGGTAAACAAACGGGCGCCACCCACTTGCCGTCCACTTTGAGAGGAGGATCCAGCTGCAGAAGCGCAATGTCGTTAGAGAAATCCTTACGTCTGTAGTTGTGGGTGACGATTCTTGCGATCGATACTCTCTGCTCGTGGCCTGAATAGGAAAAGTTGTAAATTTCATATTAAAGGATGACTGAATTTGTATATGCTATGTATGATAAACTATAGCAATGCACTAATGCACATACAAGAGCAACTTTATGATTATTGGGGAGCACCATAATTTAACTGAAATGTAATTAAAATATGGAACTATAAGCCGAGGGGACGGAGAGGTGTATACTCGGGTATATTACGTCACTTGCGAGAAGTTATTTATGAACATAAATACCGAGAAAGTGACCAGGCATGTGGAAGGGCAATTTATGGAAACCGCACACCGATAATGCACGTCATTGGTCGTTCAAGAATTTTAGGAAGAAACATCGTTATGACATCGCAAACACCGTCCGCCGGGTATAACCTCACACACCGTATCCTCCGGGTATAACCTCACACACCGTCCGCCGGGTATAACCTCACACACCGTATCCTCCGGGTATAACCTCACACACCGTATCCTCCGGGTATAACCTCACACACCGTATCCTCCGGGTATAACCTCACACACCGTACCCGCCGGGTATAACCTCACACACCGTACCCGCCGGGTATAACCTCACACCCCGTACCCGCCGGGTATAACCTCACACACCGTACCCGCCGGGTATAACCTCACACACCGTACCCGCCGGGTATAACCTCACACACCGTATCCGCCGGGTATAACCTCACACACCGTACCCGCCGGGTATAACCTCACACACCGTACCCGCCGGGTATAACCTCACACACCGTACCCGCCGGGTATAACCTCACACACCGTATCCTCCGGGTATAACCTCACACACCGTATCCGCCGGGTATAACCTCACACACCGTACCCGCCGGGTATAACCTCACACACCGTACCCACCGGGTATAACCTCACACACCGTACCCGCCGGGTATAACCTCACACACCGTATCCTCCGGGTATAACCTCACACACCGTATCCTCCGGGTATAACCTCACACACCGTATCCTCCGGGTATAACCTCACACACCGTATCCTCCGGGTATAACCTCACACAACGTATCCTCCGGGTATAACCTCACACACCGTATCCGCCGGGTATAACCTCACACACCGTATCCGCCGGGTATAACCTCACACACCGTATCCGCCGGGTATAACCTCACACACCGTATCCGCCGGGTATAACCTCACACACCGTATCCGCCGGGTATAACCTCACACACCGTACCCGCCGGGTATAACCTCACACACCGTACCCGCCGGGTATAACCTCACACACCGTATCCGCCGGGTATAACCTCACACACCGTATCCGCCGAGTATAACCTCACATGAGCTTAACTTCTTTCTAAGAGTGAAAAAAATGAAGGTACGTTCCGCGACTATTGAACACATGAAAAAAAAAGCAATTCCAGAAATGTTTTTATGATTGCAGAAGCGTTGGCACAAATGTGTTGCATCAGTGTCGGAAAGCTCTTCCCCTTGCATCTCGCGGACTATCAAGTCTATTATATGCTTAGGAAGTTAGACGAAGAATACCAGAAATGGGACTTAACAATAAATACAAATAAGGCTGGATATATTGTCACCAGAAATACATGCAGAGATATACTGTTGGGACGGGGAATTGTGGAGGGAGTAGATTCAAACAGATACCTCGGTGTTAGGGCTTCAAAAAACGGCACAAGTGTAGCAGAAATAAAAATCGTCGTGGCCAAGGGAAACAAGTGACGAGACAGTTACATTCCACTTTATGGAGCAATCAACGGAGGCCCGGAACAAAAATGAAAATATATAAGACAAAAGTGGAAAGTATTGTAACATATGGAGCCGAAGTTGGGGAAAGTACAAAACATATGAGGAAAAGATTCCGAGCCATGGAAATGGGATACTGGAGAAGGTGCTGTTGGCTTACGTTTGAAGATAGGGTTAAGAATGAAGAAATACGAGAAAGAGTCGATATATTTGTACCAATGTACGAGGATTGTTCAACAGAAACACGTTTAGAGGCTGTAAAGCATTTTTTATTCAACGATTTTAAAAGAAGTCTCCATTAACATTAAGGCATAAGTCCCACTGTTGCACTAACCTGTAGATTCCCTGCTGGTAAAATTCTTGCGGCTGTTTGCGGAACCATTCAGCAAATTTGCTGTTAGCGAATGGTTCCGCAAACAGCAAACTCTACCTAAGCGTCCGATTTGATCCGCCAAAAGTGATTTATTTAGTGATTTCTTTAATGGGCCAAAACATGATAATCGCAAGGAGACAAGTCGGGACTATAAGATGGATGTGTAAGACTTCCCACTTCATACGACCAAGCAGATCTTGAAACATCTGGGCTACATGGGGTTCATGCAGAAGAATGCAGACCATATCGCGCACACCATTTGTGAGCTTCCCGGGACGTTTATTCTTGATGCTGACCCGTAAGCGTTTTAAGCTGTCTGCATATCGCTCAGCGTTGATGTTGACACCAGGTTCTTTAAAATCTAAAAGCAGCACACCCTGAAAATCAAAAAATACGGTCACCATTACTTTTCCTGCCGAAGGTTGGGACCGAAATTTTTTCGCCTTCGGAGATTGTTCATTCTTCCACTGCAAACTCTGACGTTTGGATTCTGGTTCGTAGTGATAACACCAAGAATCATCACCGGCAACAATTTGGTGTACAAAGGCATTACCTTGTTCTTGATAGCGCATCAAATACTGTAATGATAAGGCCGACCGCAAATTTTTCTGCTCATCAGTAACCAGTCATGGAATCCACTGAGCAGCAGCTTTGTGATAAGCAAGACTATGAATGATGGACTGAACAGTTCCCACGCTGATGCTCAACATTTGAGAAAGTTCTCTAACTGCGATACGCGTAAAGCAGTTTGCAACTGTCTCACATTTTCATCTGATGTTGCAACACGTGCAGGTCCGGTACGGGCCAAATCTTTAGTGGATTCTCTTCCTTGTCGAAATTTATTGCACCATTCAACCACTGCCGTATGAAAATAACTATAGTCACCATATAAAGCTTTTATTCTCGTATAAATTTCCACTGGCTGCGCCCCTCAGCGGCCAAAAACTGAATAACGGCACGCAGATTATCTTTGGACGGATTTTCTATCATAGATGCCATTTTTCAACCCAGTCACAACACTTAGAAAAGAGCAAACTGCAAATATTTTTGACAGATGCGTCACTAGTACTTAAACGGATAATATAAACAAATGAATTCCGTTGCCAAGGCGACGAAGTCACGGCTGCGCAGATCAAACGTGTTTCTATTGAACAATCCTCGTAAATGACACAATTGATAAAAAAAAGATTAAGATGTAGTATGGGCCAAAGAAATTACTAGAATGGAGCTCTCCCGAAAGACTTGGATAGAAAGCATAAGGAATCCAGTGGAATAGAGAAATCTGAAGGATGATGATTGGAAAGGGTCGTAAAGCTTGGAAGTAGGATGCGAAAAACGACTCTAACTGTGTGTGTGTGTGTGTGTTATTTCTGATCGAGATTACTTTAAAGGGAAATATATAAAAGCAATATTTTTTAAAATAAGCAAAATGTGGGTGAAATTTTTTTATTAAAACTCGAAACACGAAAATGCATTTCCGTTGTGAACATACGAGATATGTACGTGAGTTTGGTACTGACCTTCAACGGTGTAGAGGTTGTAATCACCGGCGACAATGCTGAGAGCGGTGGCTTTGAGTCCGTAGACGCAATGAGCCGCAGTGACGACCCAGTACGGACTGAGTACGGTACCTCCGCAGATGTGACGAGCCGACCAGCCGGTCATCAGCTGTAGAGACACTTGCCATGGATACTCGGCTAGCACACATCATAACACTTCGATTAATATAGTATGTTACAATTTCCCAGACTTTCACTGTAGAAAATAATAATTAAATTAAAGTACAACAAAGTATTAAACATTAATATTGAAGTGTAAAAATATAACGATGAGAAAGTCATAAAAAAATGGCAAGACATTCCGTCTATTTGTTTTAAAATCAACAACGGTCAACGATTCTTTTTAGAGCAGATACACAAATCTTCTTCTTTCACTGGCTCTACAGCGCCCGGTGCGCCTTGGTCTCCGCAACAATCCTCCTCCACTCTTCTCTATTATTTGCTTTATTTTTTTGAGAAGTTTGAGGCTTGTCCCGAAGGACACGTCTCAGGCTAATTTGGGGCAAAGCCCCCTTCAGCCGTACGGTAGAGATGAGAGGGGACGCACGCCAATGCAGGCCGGAGGCGGAGAAAGTGGAGGCACTCAGTGAGTGTTTGAATGTAGTCTGGACAGCCAAAACGGGTGTCGGATGGTGTAGATGGGAGTGCCAAAATAAAGACAATTATAAACAGCCATGACGGGGTCGAGCAACGCAGGACGCTAAAGTTGGAAGGGAGCGTCAATATATGGGGGGGGGGCACAAAGAAGAGGGCATATTATAGGGTGAGAAGAGAGGAGAAATTAAGGAGTTACGAGATCAAGATTGATTGCGAGGTGGAGTATGTTGTGGTATGTTTATTTAGGTGTTTCTGTGTCTACGTGTGTTCTTAGGAGGGGGCTCACCGGCTCACCGACCGGAGGAGTCAGAAGACTGTTTGTGAGGAAGGAGGGTCTTTTATTGTTTGCCAATCCTTTCCAACCTCTTGTACCCATCGTATCAACGTCTCGAGTGTCGTCGTCCAACCCTCTTATTTTTGGTCTACTTCTTCTTCTTCTTCTTCTTCTTCTTCTTCTTCTTCTTCTTCTTCCATTTAATCTCTCTTTCCAGACACTCTGAACTCTCTTTTTGTATCCTCCATTCTTCAACGTGTCTCAGCCAACTTATTCTTTGTGCTTTGATGAATCGTACTACTGTATATCATTCCCTTTAACAAGTGCGTTCAATTCCTAATTTTTCCATATTCTCCCAAGTATCCTCTTCTTTAATCACATCAAATATCCTTCTCAAGATTTTTCTTTCAAACCTTCTCAACTGGTTCTCATCACTTTCTGACACGTTGCATGTTTCACAACCGTATGTCACAACAGGGCTCTCCGTGCTTATGTAAAATATTCATTTTGGCTTCTATTTTAATCACTTTATTTCTAAACACTTTTGTATTGGCAACATAGGCACGGTTTCCTTGCTGAATTCTTTCCGAACAGTATCATTCATCCTATTCTGATTGTTCAGGGTGTACCCAAGATATTAAAATTTTTTCGCTTTATCAAATGTTCTTTCTCCCAAAATTAGTTTTCGAGAGACCCTGTTCGAATTACCTGAAGTCAAGACCATGTATTTTGTTTTATCCTCATTTACTGTAAGGTCTACATGTCTTGCTTCTTGTTCCCTAACTTTATATGCCTAGACATTCTTCTAGAAATGTATGTTTCTAAATCATAAACCATGCACTGTGACACTATCATATAGCATCATACATAAAACTACATGATTAAATTTCCTGTTTGAAAGTAGAGCTGAAATATGCTTTTACTTCGTTTATTAATGATGTTATTATGAAAAAAAAAACGATAGCCTGTTGGATTTATCAGAGCTTCGACAAGAAACACGATTTAGCGGCGCAAAATCAAAGATCAGATATTTATTTGACCACGGAAAAACAAGGATACGAAGGATTCAGAGTTTAAGAGGAGCTAGATTGGGTCTCCAGAGCAGCTTTGAATGTCACAAAACCTCCTCGGAGAAGAATCAATGTTATTAAATTACTGGTAGGCTACTTAAAGTTATGGAGCATCGGAATTGAATACATGTGTCTAAGATATTTTTTTGGATTCACAAAATTTTACGAATGTAATTGAGGACTTAGTGAACGCGTCGAGTAAGATATATCGATTATAAAAACTCGATACTAGTCAAAAAGGGTCTAAAAACAAGGCTTGCACATGATCCTGGATGTTCCCCAGGCTGTCAAAACAGTATTAAAAACTCAGGTCAAATTTAACTGCAGACATATAACTGAACAAACATAACACGTTGACTACTATATGACAGAAAATAAACAAATTCTGTTTGTTGCTCAAGAACTGTATAAGTATACAGTGGAAAACAGTTAGGCTAATACAAAATATCGGTTAACACGAAATATGGCTCAGGTCCCGATTGTTGCTTATATTTTACAAGAACAGTTTCTACGGCTAACACGAAACTTTTACCTACAAAATATCGGTTAACACGAAATATGGCTCAGGTTCCGATTGTTGCTTATATTTTACAAGTACAGTTTCTACGGCTAACACGAAACTTTTACCTACAAAATATCGGTTAACACGAAATATGGCTCAGGTCCCGATTGTTGCTTATATTTTACAAGTACAGTTTCTACGGCTAACACGAAACTTTTACCTACAAAATATCGGTTAACACGAAATATGGCTCAGGTCCCGATTGTTGCTTATATTTTACAAGTACAGTTTCTACGGCTAACACGAAACGTTTACCTACAAAATATCGGTTAACACGAAATATGGCTCAGGTCTCGATTGTTGCTTATATTTTACAAGTACAGTTTCTACGGCTAACACGAAACTTTTACCTACAAAATATCGGTTAACACGAAAAATTTGGTTACTGGCTTTTAATAGCTACACAATATAAAAATCCATTCATGCACGCCCCAAAACAGTGCAAGTTAAAAACTGTGAATGTGATGACAGTGCCGACGAATTTGATACGCAAAATGACGGTGAAAATTTACGAGTTCTTACCGCCACAGATATGCTTTTGTTGCTGAGCCGTGTTCGTCGATATTTAGAAGCCAACTCGGAAGGTGAACGTTTGACCACACTGATGAATTAGAACAATTTGTTGAAAATAAAGTAGTGGATAATAAAATAACGGACTATTTTAAAAGAATTGAACATTGTCACTATAGGAACTATAAAAGACATTTACATTACTGTACAAGAAAACTTAAATCGTAAGATTAAGTAAAGAACAGCTACGGTGTGTGTATACTAAATTTTAAGAAAAATTAAACATATTAAACCCAAAATTAACTAGAAATTGTTCAGGAGCATAAATAAAACCTTTACATGTAAATACCTTCTGAATATTTTTTATTGCTGTATTTGATAACGCAATACAGTAAGTAATGTATAGAGGATTTGTTCTTTTATCTCATTTTGTTTCACTTTTTTTGTTCGTTTAACACGAAATTCTGTTAATACGAAATTCGATTAACACAAAAAAAGCATCTGGTGCCCGTCACTTAGCGTTAAACGTTTTCCACTTTATTTAAAATTAATGAAAAAGGATAAGAGAAACGCCATATCAAATAAATTTAGTAAAAAAAAGTAAGATTTTGTTGACCTGTCCTGTAGCCTACATAACAAGTTCCAAAAATACTCACGTGCATGTTTAGTAGCAGAGCGGTTCTCTTTGATTTCATTTTATACGCCGTTTTAAAACAGGAAGCTTGCACACAGAAAGCATCGTGGATGAAATGACTCCTCGCCCAATCTCGTATGCATACGATTTCCTGTATACGAATGCGTCGTGTTTACCACCGCAAGCTTGATATTCGCCACCTTTTCTTCTGCTAGACATTTGTGTTGTAGAATCGATCACTTGTGTTTTTTTTTTTTTTCTCACCATTCTACAGTTTGTTAAAGATAGCCATCCAATTTCCAGTAGACAGCAGGTGTTCTTTATTACGTTATCTCTTAAGTCATGAGCACAGCTACATGGGTAGTTGGGTTTGCTCAGAATAGCGTTTGTATAGGTACTGTAAAATTAGCATTGCAATGGATTCGATCCCCACATATGCTATGATTGCTACTCAACTCTTCTAAAACTATATAGTGTTATGCCATTACAGAACGTTCTACATGCTTCTCGGCTATCCCAGCAGAGCCCAGCTGTAATGTTTGTGTGCGACATATGCTACTTTGAGAAGGAAAACGATTACGTGACATTTAAAACAGCTGAAGTAGAAACATCTGTCTCGAGTGTTGAAGAATTTAGTCGTCAAGCAGAGAACAAATAAAAATTTGAAGTTGAGCAGTTCATGAAGATACAACCAAAACAAAATGCTGAACCGATTTTACCAATGATGAAGACAGAAACGACAACAGAGAAAGTCACTTTGCCTGCAGCCGGGGCAGTTCGTGTCAAAACTCCAACCTTTAACGGAACACTTGTGCTATCTATTTAAGCATTACAGCTGGGCTCTGCTGGGATAGGCGAGAAACATGTAGAACGTTCTGTAATGGCGAAACACTGCCTCCTCCTTAAGCCTGTTCGTCCTGAACTGGCAAACCGTCGATCTAGGTGGCCAGGCGATCTGGGTGGACGACCTTGAATTTCACTATCCTTCCTGTTGAACCCGATAGACAACATCGTTGATTCTCTTTTTCACAGTGTAACGTTTCTGACCCCGCTGTTACGACGGTATCATTGATCGTCGTATGGTAGAATGGAAAACAAAATACAAGACACCAATGAAGTTATTCAACAAGATTATAATATATTTGTGATACAACAATATTAAAGCCGTTTTCAGCAAACTGGCTTTCAAACTTTACGATCTTTCCAATCATCATCCTTCTTCAACATTTCGCGGTCTCCCTCTTTTTCTGCTTTCAGCAGAGGTCCATTCCAGTAATTTCTTTGGTCATCTGTCATCACCGGTACAGCACATATACACGTACCATCTTAATCTGTTTGCATGAATTGTGTCATTTATACTGGTACACGTATAATAATCATTCTGTGTCTTCTTTTTTAACATTATCTTGCAATGTAAACCTACAGCACTTTCTCCTGTATCCCATTTCCCGTTTTTCTAGCCGTCCGACCATAGAATCTACGCGCCAGACGTCTTAGGATGTCATCAAGAGAACGGACACCAAGGCTGCCTCTTCTCAGAGCTCGAGAAGAGAATCTACGGGGGACTTTATAGGCAAGCTTAAGTCCCCGGTCGAGAACGCTCTGGAGCGACTTTCTATGACGGTGGGGACGGTATCCCCAAACGGGACAGGCGTAGGTAATCACCGGTAACACATATCGGTTGATACGAGCTTACCTAGCCGAGGAGTCATCGCCAGACTCGAAAGCACCGGCAAAAGTCTACTGAGTTGCGCCGAGGCGCGTTGACGAATCTTTGTGCATGAGTTAGCCAGGTGAGTCGGGAGCCTAGGTGAAGCCCGAGGTAGTTCATGCTATCGGTCCAGGGCAACTCGACGGGGCCTACGGTTAGCGACCGACGCCGCTTACGGCATCGCGAGAATATTACAGCTGCGATCTTAGTAGCGTTAACGGCAACTCTTCAGTTCTCGGCCCACCCTTGTTTATATAGTAAGCGTCGCCCACAATGTTACAAACAAGCCATACTTTACAACAAACTATCCCTGTCGAATAATGCAAAAAGTTACAGTAAATTAAATTACTACTACTTTTGAAATAAAAACATAATACATAAAAAAATATTTATCCACAATAACAATTTTATCATATGGATAATACTTATCTAGGAACAATACTTATCTAATATTTTATATCTAATAAAATTTGTTCAACTGATTAGTATCGTAATTCAGTTGCTTAGTTTTGGGGACTTACCTGGTTGGGCGTTGGTTCCTCCCACGATCTTAAAGCCGCCACTTCCGCCGCGGACCCCGCAAGGGACCGTGTACCCTATGGGACTGAAAACATAGTCACAGATAAATGCGCAATAAAGCGGATCATTATATTGACACAGTTTTGAAAATTCAGTTGTACTTTACTGAGCATACAGCGCACAGAAAGCAAGTTTCTATAGGAACGTTTCAATAACCACAAGGAAATGAACTTAGGGTATTAGAAAACGGTCTTAAAAATAATTTATGTGGATCGTTTCCACGAAATCGTCAGGAACACGAGCACTGAGAGGATAAAAGAAGAGATGTATTTTGAAATTCTCGGAATGTAACTGTAGAAGAAAACTGGTGGTGGTGGTGGTTATGATGATAAAGAGGAGAGGAGAAGAGGACGATGACGATGATGGTGTTGGTGGTTGTGACGATGATTACAGTAATAATGTTGAGGGGGAATAGGAGGAGGAGGAGCAAGAGGAGGAGGAGGAGGAGAAGGACGACAACGACAACGCGATGACGATGGTGCTGGTAGTGGTGGTGGTGGTTGTGACGATGATTACAGTAATAATGTTGAGGAGGAGGAGGAGGAGGAGGAGGAGGAGGAGGAGGACGACGACGACGACGACAACTGCAACGCGATGACGATGGTGCTGGTAGTGGTGGTGGTGGTGGTGGTGGTGGTGATTATTACTATGCCTGATGGTGATTATTATTATTATGGCCATTACCTGTTCCTGTCTTACAGGATGGGGAAAGTAGACAGACCAGACTGAATTTTCTGTAAACAGGAACTAAACGTTGTGCATTTGTGCGTAACACGTTTTTCACCTGCAATAGATGGAAAGAGGAGAGGAACTCTGGAGAATGCAGTGGGACTGATCACGCCCGACCATATCATTCAACTGATGCTGCAGAGCGAACACCACTGGGGTAACGTACCAACCTAAATAGAGTAGGTTCTAAGGCAAAAGAAGAAAGCAGAAAACGATCTTGCCAGCACGGGAACGAACTTGTACTGTAGCACAGGAAGGAGATAAGCAGACGCCTTGAGACGTCAATCGCTCCCCGCGAGGCAGACAGCTTCCGTGCCGCTGGCAAAGGCAGCAGCAGGAAGCAGCGTGTTTAACGTGCTAGGAAGGAAGTCCTTCAAGAAAATGAGGAAATCAGATTTAGGAAGTTCAACTCCTGGACTGCTAACAAGAAGTCTGGCACGAGGATGGTTTTATGGCGGATCATCTAGATTCGTCCGAGGGCATTTGACCAGAATCGGGGTGGTGCTTATGTGGTGGTAATGGTTCTCAGGCAGGGGAAGTAAGAGGTCGCAGCTACAGCAACGAGAGAGTTACAGCCAGCGACCGGAATGATAACGATGATTATGATAATGACTACTACTACCGGTACTACTACTACTACTACTACTGCTGCTGCTGCTGCTGCTGCTACTACTACTACTACTACTACTACAACTACTACTACTACTACTACTACTACTACTACTGCTGCTGCTGCTGCTGCTGCTACTACTACTGCTGCTGCTGCTGCTACTACTACTACTACTACTACTACTACTACTACTACTACTACTGGTGCTGCTGCTGCTGCTACTACTACTACTGGTGCTGCTGCTGCTACTACTACTACCACTACTACTACTACAACTATTACTACTATTATTATTAAAAGAAAGAGTAGGAGGAGGAAGACTACGACGGTGACGACGGCGATGATGAGGATAATAAAAATGTTTACTTTTCAATAAAAATTATTATCAATAGTTAAACTGCGAACAAGTCCGCACAAAATAAACTACAAGTACAGTATATGTGGATGTTACCGAAGATAAATATGACAATTTTTCTGTAGGCCTACAATCTGGAACAGAGAAGTAGAACACTAGTTCCGTTCTGTTGTCTGAGTGAGAGAGTGCATGAGTTGGTGCAAATGCGTTACTTCCACGTGGGACGGGACAGTCACAAGTTATCGCCATCTCCGACATAAATGTGGTGGACAGTTCTGTCAATAGACAGCGCACACAACTGTAGCGATTGTCGGTAAAATGCGGATAGGACCGCTTTCTCTCTTAATCGGCTAGGATCAGCGTTTTCCAACTTAAAAGTGCTCTAGCGCTGCAGGAACCTCATATGATTGTCACAATGAATCATACATTGTGGTCCATCCATTTCTTACGGTCAGGAAACGTGCGGTGTTGCCAAGCGTATTATACTAATAAAGTTTACAACTACAAACACGTGCCTTTCGTTTCTCGCATGTTCACCTCTCTACCACAAAGGTTAAAATAACTGTATCGCATATGGATTCAAAAATTTCGTGTAATGCATATCAATACAGAAAATTCCACGAATTTTATATAACTAGAGACTTTCGAAAAACGGAATTAGAAAATTATTCTTGTAGCTACAAAAAAATAATAGGCGAGAATTTTACTTCCATGTTCCTTAAGGAAATGGAAGTATGTTGATGGCAAAAAAAATCGTGTTCGAGATTATTGCAGATTCTGATTGTACTACACTCAAAACATGAAAAAGTCATTTTTTGAAAAGTGTCTGTGTGTATGTCTGTCTGTGTGTCTATCTGTAGATTTTTTTCTATGGCAAACGATAACAGCCGCAAATTCAAACAAAATCAAATAATTTTTTGCATGCACCACTGATTTGTAGAGTACTCAAGACCTATTGTTTTTGGTGAAGATCGGTTAAGGGAAAGGGGTAGTTTACCTGCAACGTTTTTTTTTAAATCAAGGGTAATTATTTTCTATGGCAAACGATAACAGCAGCAAATTCAAACAAAATCAAATAATGTTTTTCATGGAGCCCTGATTTGTAGAGTACTCAAGACCTATTGTTTTTGGTGAAGATCGGTTAGGGGAAAGGGGTAGTTTACCTGCAACGTTTTTTGTTTAAACAAGGGTATTTTATGTGGCAAACGATAACAGCCGCAAATTCAAACAGAATCAAATGATTATTTGCATATACGCCTGAATTGTAGAGTTCTCAAGACCTTTTGTTTTTGGTGAAGATCGGTTATGGGAAAGGGGTAGTTTACCGGCAACGTTTTATGTTTTAACAAGGGTAATTTTTTATATGACGAACGATAACTGCTGTAAATTCAAACAGAATCAACTACATTTTTGCACACCATTTTGAATTAAAGAGAAATCAAGGTTTGTTGATTTTGTTGAAGATCGGTTAAGGGAAAGGGGTAGTTTACCAGCAACATTTTATGTTTTAAGAAGGGTAATTTTTTTTTGACGAACGATAACTGCCGTAAATTCAAAGAGAATCAAATAATTTTTTGCATACTTTCCTGAATTGTAGGGAACTCAAGGCCTACTGATTTTGGTGAAGATCGGTTAAGGGAAAGGGGTAGTTTACCTGCAACATTTTATGTTGTAACAAGAGAAATGTTTCCATGACGAACGATAACTGCCGCACATTCAAACAGAATCAAATATTTTTTTGCATGCATCCCTGCATTGTAGAGGACTGAAGGTCTATTGATTTTGGTGAAGATCGGTTAAGAGATAGAGGTACTTTACCAGCAACGTTTTATGTTTTAACAAGAGTAAAGTACTTAATTTTGATAAATAAAGTATCCTGATAAGAAGCTCATAATAATCCACTGTAGAAACGTAGATGGAATATCTATAAATGAAGAGGTTAGGTGAACGGGGTGGGGATAATTTTCTATAAATGAAAATTATAGTTGAAGGGATAGGGGAGAATTTTGTATATGTGTACTGGGTTATCGGCAACAAAGAAGTAGTTCTTTGTTAAAATTCCTTCCCGGGCTGTTTAGCTTTAGTCCAATGTTTTCTGAAAAACCAGACTTTTCGGCAGTGCCATCGACTGGCATCATCAGTGAAAATCGAGTGCGAAAACGTGAGGTGGTATACGTTAGTGAGCACAGTACTGTGGTTAAGGCTGAAGCAATAAGTAGAAAGAAGTAGTTTCTATGGAAATATTTCATTTCGAATATGATTTTAAATATAAATCTTAGAACATGGAAATCATGTATGGTTCTCCATACCGATATTATTGAATTTGCGCACTACCGTACACTTTATGCTCTTAGGGGAGTAAACTGATTCAACGCGTCACGAAATAGCTGTAACAGAAAAGCAGTGTTGCCAGGTCAGTCAAACCACTTTTACTCACATAGCTACCCAAAATTTCCCCTACTGCCACTGCCGCAAATATGCATGCTTTAAGAACAGAGAAATATTTTAAAGAATGTGTGAATATTATAAATGGTTAAATTACAGGATTAACGTGAGCATCAAAAATAATTTCGTTCTTTAATTAATCCGTTTAGTGTATGGTCACGTCTGATGGCAAAATGTTTGGCGTTTACTTCAGAGCCGCCACCAGAGCGCAGCACTATAGTTTATTTCATCGTAGTGTATCACGTTACACAGACGTTTCGGCCTCTCCCCTGGAGGACATCTTCAGTGTATAAAAACGATTCACTAACTGACACGGTGTTCGTCAGTTAAACCACAGTACTATTGCAAAAGCCGAGTGGCCACAGTACCACAGTTGCCGCAGTACTGTGGTTAACTGATGAACACCGTGTCAGTTGGTGAATCGTTTTTATACACTGAAGGTGGCCTCCAGAGGAGAGGCTCAAACGTTTGTGAGTAACAACATTAGTGGAGCACGGCCCAATAGCCCGGAGTTTAATCAGTTTGTTGATTAATATTAATCACATAATGTTTGATTGTTATTTTGGTATAACAAAAAAAGATAACAATCTATTGTTATTTCCGATCTGATGATGAGTTGTGAAGCTTGAAAGCGCTAATCGGATTAATTTTTCTATAGTGATCTGCAACAGCGTTAATTCTGTTTGTAATTATAACCACTGACGCAACTTTCTTAATTAAATTAAAATATCGGTATGGAGAACCATACATGACTTCCATGTTCTAAGATTTATATTTAAAATCATATTTGAAATGAAATATTTCCATAGAAACTACGTCTTTCTACTTATTGCTTCAGCATTAACCACAGTACTGTGGTCACTAACGTATACCACCTCACGTTTTCGCACTCGATTTTCACTGATGATGGCAGTCGATGGCACTTCCGAAAAGTCTGGTTTTGCAGAAAAAATTGGACTACGGCTAAACAGCCCGGGAAGCAATTTTAACAAAAAACTACTTCTTTGTTGCCGATAACGTAGTACACATATAAAAAATTCTCCCCTCCACCTTCAACTATAATTTTTAATTATAGAAAATTACCCTCACCCCGTTCACCTAACCTCTTCATTTATAGATATTTCATCTACGTTTCCACAGTGGATTATTATGAGCTTCTTATCAGGATACTTTATTTATAAAAATTAAGTACTTTACTCTTGTTAAATCATAAAATGTTACAGGTAAACTACCCCTTTCTCTTAACCGATCTTCAACAAAACCAACAGGTCTTGAGAACTCTACAATTCAGGGCTGTATGCAAAATATTATATGATTCTGTTTGAATTTGCGGCTGTTATCGTTTGCCATAGAAAATACCCTTGATAAAACAAAAAACGTGGGAGGTAAACTACCCCTTTCCCTCAACCGATATTCACCAAAAACAATAGGTCTTTAGTACTCAACAAATCAGGCCTGTATTCAAAAACTTATTTGATTCTGTTTAAATTTGCGGCTCTTATCGTTTGCCATAGAAAATACCCTTTTAAAACATAAAACGTTGCAGGTAAACTACCCCTTTCCCTTAACCGATCTTCACCAAAAACAACAGGTTTTGAGAACTCTACAATTCAGGGCAGTATGCAAAAACGTATTTGATTCTGTTTGAATTTGCGGCTGTTATCGTTTGCCAAACCAACAAAATTACCCTTGATTAAAAAAAATGTTGCAGGTAAACTACCCCTTTCCCTTACCCGATCTTCACCAAAAACAACAGGTCGTGAGTACTCCACAAATCAGGGCTGTATGCAAAAAATTATTTGATTCTGTTTGAATTTGCGGCTGTTATCGTTTGCCATAGAAAATACCCTTGTTAAAACATAAAACGTTGCAGGTAAACTACCCCTTTCCCTTAACCGATCTTTACCAAAATCAGCAGATCTTGAGAACTCTACAATTCAGAGCTGTATGCGAAACATTATTTGATTCTGTTTGAATTTGCGGCTGTTATCGTTTGCCAAACCAACAAAATTACCCTTGATTAAAAAAAACGTTGCAGGTAAACTACCCCTTTCTTTCCCGATCTTCACCAAAAACAACAGGTCGTGAGTACTCCACAAATCAGGACTGTATGCAAAAAATTATTTGATTCTGTTTGAATTTGCGGCTGTTATCGTTTGCCATAGAAAAAATCTACAGATAGACACACAGACAGACACGCAGACACACAGACACACACACACACACACACACACACAGACACTTTTCGAAAAACGACTTTTTTTCATGTTTTGAGTGTAGTACAATCAGAATCTGCAATAATCTCGAACACGATTTTTTTTGCCATCACCATACTTCCATTTCCTTAAGGAACATGGAAGTAAAAACGATAGTTTTGTCTTGATAGGTTGACACATTTGCTAATTGTTTCTGTGGAAATGTAAATGATTTTGATAAACTAAGATTTAGCCAAAGAAGAAACAATATTCGCTTAAATTGTTTTTCCTTAAGTGTTGTTGTCATTACAAAGTGGAATGACGTTTTAAATAAGGCCCAAAATCGCAACAAGCGTTATATACGTACAACTTGAGGAGAGAGATTAAAACGATATGACTGTAGATCGCAGCAAGATGTGGACGCCTAAGAACGTCCTGAACATAAGAAAATAAAATGCTGTGCCTTTTTGATTAGAAGTGACTCAGTGTCCTTGAAAATTATCTACAAACTATGGGTAATGTAAACAAGGAAAAGTAAAAAACAATAATTGTTTAATAAATTATATAGATTGGTAATTACCTTTATCTAATTCTTTCCTTGCACCTTAATTATTTGCGTAACAACGCGTTTCAGGATCACAGTCCCATCATCAGGTTATAAAATTAAATCATGCACTAGTCACTCGTCGTTAAGTGTAAAAAAAATATAAAACCACTGCACAACACTCGTATTCGCGCAAGCACATAGCTATTGCGCGTCGTCGTAAAGTTATAGCTATGTGTTTGCGCGAATACGAGTGTTGTGCAGTGGTTTTATATTTTTTTTAAACTTAACGACGAGTGACTAGTGCATGATTTAATTTTATAACCTGATGATGGGACTGTGATCCTGAAACGCGTTGTTACGCAAATAATTAAGTTGCAAGGAAGGAATTAGATAAAGGTAATTACTAATCTATATAATTTATTAAATTACGCAACTTGGAGACCTACCAAAAATGAATAATTGTTTGTTTCTCATTCCTAAACTGAGAAGTGAACTTCTTATTGCTGGTGGTTTAGTGATGAAAGAGTAGCTATTAGCTGTTTAGCTATTATAGGTATACTTAGTGATGAAACGTTACACAAAGAATCGATCGTTGACCTTCACAGACATCTAACAGAATCCGATCTCATCGAAGTTCTTCCAGAAGTGTGTAGACAAGCCCAACTGTTAATGACCATCCCTGTGTCCAGTGTGTCAGCTGAGAGATCATTCTCTGCTTTACAGCGCATAAAAACATACCTCCGCAACACTGACGGTCAGGAGAGGGTGTTCTCGCTTGCTCTAATCAGCATTAGGCTCTGCTGCAGAGAAGGCTCTGCTCACAAAATTGCGACGGAAATCATCTTTTAATGAAGATTTTATCGACATCATCGCAAGTAAAAGTCAAAGGATTCGGCTAAACTACAAGTATTAGAGTAAAGGCTTTATACACTATTACTGTCTATTTAAGTTTAAATATGTAAAGAATAAACTTACTTTTTTTGCAAAATTAAATATAGTTCGGTATAAAATTGTGTAAAACCTATATAACGTATGACATAGTAGGTTCAAGTAGCGCTTCCCCTAGTTTTAGACCCACGCCTCGCTACTGAGCGTGAGTGTAGCGTTTCCATTTGTTTTGTTAACAGTTGTAACAGTTTCGGAGCTTTTACACTCCTAGCAAATTGACAAAAAACACTGTGGTTACATACCTCTCACTCTCAGTTTCGTTGTCGGGTCTCGTCGTCGACGTCGTCAGCGGCGTGGCCTCGGTAGTCGTCGACGTCGTAGTCGACTCCACGAGCCAGGCGGAGGACTCTCCCGGACGCTTCGTGGGTCGCGGTCGAGGCCTTCTCGTCGTCGTTACGAACCATGGCTGAAACGTGCCTCTGGAAAACACATAACCTTAACGATATACGAGTTTTTGATCAAGAAGTTAATGCAGTATTGTTGAAATTATTATTATCAGCCTATGGTGCACAGTCGTTGCTATTGACAAACGTTTCATCAGTGACTAGATTGGCACGGTGTCAGCCAATTCATCTCAGACACTGTATATATAATCTCTACCTATCTACACACTGATGATGGCCCCCGATGGTGGGCCCGAAACGTTTGTCAATGGCAACAACTGTGGACCACGGTCTGATAATAATAATAATTTCAAGAGTGTTGAATCCGACCGTGAAAGCTTAAGTTAATGCAATTTTTGATTATTTGAAAAATCATACCTTTATTCATTTACATTTAGCCTATATTTCCCCCCTCAGAGTCGTCTCAGTCGGATATACAGACACGATTAAGCCAACGTTTTTTCAGTTTTGTAGTTTTTCAGTAATTTCTCTAACGCACTTTCTGGTATAACCTTGAGCTCGGCAGCGATTTTGTTTTACTCTTCAGCAGTCGCGAATCGTTGTCGTTTTATTGGGAAGAGGAAATTTGCATTTAGATACTTTGGAAGAAGATACCTTAGAATTTTGAAGAGGCTTCTTTGGAATTAAATTCCTTAGATTCCTTGGCTGTGACTTGTCTTACTTCGGGAGTATCCGAGGGCTACGGTGTCTTTCATTTTTCATTCTAATTTCTTAATTTTGGGTGGCTTAAGAATGTTGCGAACGTCCAGTATCAGAGTAACAGATACAAAGCCACCAAATCCTATCTCAGAAAGAGAAGTGTGAGGGCCAGGGCCGCCGCTACCATATGTGCAAAATGTGCATAGCACCCGGGCGGCCATGCCAAAGGGGAGGCCGTATAATGCCAAATTCATCAGCAGATATTGCAAAATAAATTAAAACAATTAATCCCGACTAGGTCTAGGTAGGCTATATGACATTAACGTTTATTGAGTTGTTCTTGATATTTGTTTTCATTGCTGCAGTGTACTGGCACCAGATTTTGTTTTGACTGCCAAGAAAGCGTTTAGGCATTGTTGCGCGAATTTATATCTGAGCTATAGCTGCGGTCTCTTTGTGGTTTTGTAGACATGCGCGTGCATGTCGATGCTGGCAAACTATAAAGTACCTACCCGATAAGATAAGAAATTATTTATGTTTTGTTTTGATGAACGGGCGCCTTTTGGACTGTCAACTTGTATTCAAAACAACAGCAGTTTGTAAGCAGTAAAATTTGTTAGTTATGCTTAAGACGTTTCCATCTTCTTTTTGGTCACGGTCTGGAGGTGTAATTCTGAGACGTGTCGTATTTGTATTTATATTCGTAATATCATCAAAATATCTGACAGAAAAACGAAACGGTTGTCGGGCTTTCAACTTAATCAAAAAATAAGCGAAAACTGAACAACAACAGAAGTTAAGTAGTGGGTTAGAAAAACATTTAGCTGATACTAGTGAAAGTGTATCACATAAGTACTTAGCTAAATAAATTTTTGAGGAATATATTTATTTTTTGTCAATTTTCTATTTATGTCTGTATCAATTTTTAATTAAAATTGTGTTAAATAGTGTGGCAAAGTAGGGATATGAAAAGCATATTCAGGAGGGCGGCAAAGGTAAAACTGCACACGGGCGGCAAGCACCCTAGCGGCGGGCCTGGTGAGGGCGAGTCTCCTGCACCCCAAAACACAGGGACCCTTCGGTTAAGGTATGGTAATCCTAACAGAGGAGTCTCTGGACACCCTGCTAGGTGGTTGCGCAAATGGCCTGTAACATGATCATGTAAAACTACTATCAGACACTACAGTACTCAGAGCAGTCTCGGTATAAGGAATATAAAGCCACTGGTGCAGGGACGTAGCCGGGGGCAGGTCCGAGGGGTCCAGACCCCCTCCCCTCCGAAAAACTGAAAAATGCCGAGAGCTATTATAACACTTACCGTTAGAGTCAGTATCGCTCACAGAAACATGGGATTCAGGATAATCGCACTTACATTGTGTACACTTTTTTTATGTTATTTCACGACAGGCCTGGATGGCCTACAAGGACTGTTATTAAGCAAACTTTGTTTTTAAGAAGTTCAATTTATAAGGTCGTTTCACCTTTTTTGATTTTAAATGACAAAAATAATGATTAAATATTACGACATGCTTTATCAGACTATTGTAGTATGAATTATGTCGTAGAGTATAGGGACTGAGTAAATCAAATTCAAATTTTAATATTAAAATCAGAAAAAATCTACTTTAAACGACAAATCAGAAATGTTTCTTTAAATGTTTTTTTTTTTTAATTCCAGGGTTCCAGAATGTCCTAAAACCTGACTTTAGGGTCCTCATGTCTCTTGTTCCGGGGGAAAAATTTGACCCCTCCATCTTTCTGGAATTAAACATATTGGAATAGGTATTCTCGTCTTTGATTCCACGCATCCGATCCAATCTGGACCCCCCTCCAAATTTGGTTACGTTCCTGCATTGGTAGAAAAGACGTGGGTCGTCCGAGGATGCCAGAACAGGTTTATAGGGGGATGGGGCAAAGAGAACATAACAGTTTAAAACTATCAAAACAGGAACTCATTGAATATTTTCAAGTCATATTTAGTATAAATACAAAGGTAAGATGGCATTTTAATTAGTCATGTTCGTCGGTTGAAAATGACATCCATTGAGACGCTTACATTCTTCAAGTCAATTGAAAAAGCTACAAATGACTCTCTACAGCATGGCTTCCGGAATCGCCTAAATTTCTTCGATGATTCACTGCATGAGTTGATTTAAATCACGTGGACGTGACTGGAAAATCTTAAACTTCAGGTAACCCCACAAAAACGCAGACAAGTCTGGAGATCGCACTGGTCAGGCAGGGTATTGCACCAAATCTTGAGATCAACCGATCTTCGAACACTTACCCTTCCACATTTTCTGGCGCGCACTGTTTTTACACTCCCTCCAATTTTTTCTGTGTCGAGGCAGTGGTTCCAAATGTTCCTTATTTCCCATTCCGATATTGCTGAGCGATCTGGAACTCTTCCATGTCTCCCAACGTTGAAATGATTTCTGAACAGTCTTTGTTTTGTTATATAGGAATCATTACTTTTAGAAAATGTTTCTACAGCAAACGCACGATGTTCAACTCGCCATCGAGCGATGTTTACTGAAATGGCATAGTTCAACTGAGGTTATAAAACAATCTGTTTATATATTGTTGCTATAGTAACCGAACACGAGGTAACACAAATTGTGTTCTCATTACTCCACCCGTCATAACCTAGTCCTTATAATCAACAAGAAGTTTTTTGCTTATAAAATATTAGATGCTATATATCTGTGATTGAAATCGTGTGCACGTGTACCTGTTTTGTAATATCCGTGTCAACTGTCATCCATATTCAGTAGGCTTACTTTTTAATTTTTTAGTTTGGCACTTTCGAACACAAAGTTTAATACCATTTCGAACACAAAACAACAATGAAAATCTTAAGATGTGTGCGTTACTTCTAACACGCGTTAGTAGACTTAATACCGAACGGTCGTTCGAAATGCGTTTTACATACGAACGCTCTCGCCAGTTAACTGATTTGTATTACAGCTTGAAGACAATGTGCGCGCAACAATGTATATGCTTAAAAAACCCATATACGGATTTCCTTTCTTTAAATTTTTGTGGTTGTATTCATAAAACCTAACCCCCCCCCCACACACAAAGAAGAAAATCCAGGTTGCGCCGTTGGTCACGAAGGCTTATATTTAACGTGAACTTAGAAATAAAGAGGCTCTTGAAATCAACAGCTGTGAGTACGGTCGATCGACGGAACTCGCCTGTGCAAAACACGGAATTCGTGTCCATCTATACAGACGATGTTCACACAAATAGACTTTATTATTATTTCTATTTGTATCGGCCATCTGAGGACCAATTTCAATTCTTTATTCCTTGTTCTTTTCTTTTTTTCTCCAGTATTCTTTCATCTTTTCACTACGTCTCCTCTTCCTGTCTTCAGTCCACTTTGAACCTGCGTTTTTCTCTCTCCTGCCGTGGACTCCTTCCATTTTTAACACTTTTTCCCGAAAAACTTCACTTTAAATTGCTTCTTCTGCGTTCATATTATTTTTTTTCTAAATCCTTTTTGACTTCTTTAATCCAACTTGATGTCGACTTCTTTCCCCACAGATATCTGAAGATCTGTTTTGTTAACCTATTGTCGTCCATTCTATATAAATTTCCAAAAATACTAGTCTTCTTTTTCTCACTGTTTCTGTTGTATTTACTACACTTTCATATATTTCATCATTACTTCTTAATTTCCAACCTTATGAAGTTTTATTATTATTGTTGTTGTTATTATTATTACATATTGTTCCACAGATTTCAACACATATGTGGAACTCAAAATATAACAATGAAAAGTAAAACGAGACGTGAGGCAAAATTAAAATTCTACAAAACGATGGCTGTTCCAGTGCTATTATATGGCAGTGAATCCTGGATTACAAAACAAATGGATAAAAGCGACATACAATCAGCAGAGTTGAGATTTTTAAGAAGGTTAAAGGATGCACAAAAAG
Source organism: Magicicada septendecula (assembly GCA_034769895.1). Classification (NCBI taxonomy): domain Eukaryota; kingdom Metazoa; phylum Arthropoda; class Insecta; order Hemiptera; family Cicadidae; genus Magicicada; species Magicicada septendecula. The sequence goes on from CM068368.1 coordinate 849,076,435, forward strand.
GTATCACATAAGAAATGAAGGTGTAAGTCGCATGGATCAAGATAGAATACCAGAAATTTTAAACAAGTACACGCCTTCTGGAAGGCCAAGAAAGAAATGGGTCTGATAATGTGAAGTCGGAACAAGCACATTGCCTAATCCCTGAAGTGTAGAAGAAGAAAGATTACATACTGTAATATTTCGGACACTGGCCATCGTTTTTGGAAGCATACACACAACCTTTCGACCTCTAAAAATCTGAGGTCGTCCTCAGACGTAAATAAATTCTTACATCATATATATCACTACTAAATAGATATCGTCACAGCATACCAACACAAAGATTATGAAGTAATAGAAATAACACCATTAACTTATCAAGAAGGCCGTCTTAATGAGAAGAACCACCACCACTGCTTACAAAAGAAAAGAAAAAATCTACCAATATGTTTAGTATTAATAGACGCGGTGTCGAAATTTATTTCCACACGAGGACGGCCTCATATTTTAGAGGTCGATACGTTGTGCCTGGAATTGTTTCTAAAGTTCGAATTGTTATAATACGTAATAATAATAATAATAATTATTATTATTATAACTGCATGCCATCGATTCTAGTTTTAAGATTCGCAATAAAGATTTGTTTGTCATAGCCATGGAGTTAGGAAGGGAGTTCCTACCTCCATGGTCATAGCAATTCAGTACATTGAAATTAAGGTACCTACTCTCCCAATATCCGTACCCGCACTACATTTTCGATATTTCGATTATGCGATTGTATCGATATACCACGATGTGAAGAAGAAGAAGTGTACTAACTGCAAATTATATCCTGTTTCTTAATATAAAGCAAAAATACGTAATGTTTAGTTTGTGAGGTTAAGTAATAGTTTTTTTTTTTTTTTTTTTTTTTTTTTTAGTGTACTGTTTAAAGAAAGAAAGCCATGGCTGGGTTAAAATGACGTTTAATGTGTATATACAATGCTTACAACAGAGTAGCATTTAAAATAAAGAACGTAACGTCTTTTAACAAGAAAATATAAAGTGAAAAATATAATTATTTCTGAATAACAAGATTAAAACAAACAAACAAAAATAATTAAAAAAAACAGGACTTTTTATTCGTTAGGTGGTCAATATTTTTTTATGTTATTCAGTAAACTTTAGAAAATTTCACTGCAAGCGAATTTTGTGAGAAACAAAAAAAGGGAGACACGTATAGTACTCCGCCCTACTTCGAGTTGGTCCCTTTTCCAGAGATCTGCACACAAACCGAGTATTAGAGACAAAACGAGTATTAGTGGAAAACGAGTTCTACCACAAAAAGGGAGACATGTAGGCCTCTAGCAACAGGCAAGGAGTGGCCCTTGATCACTTCACGTTTTTTTTACGTGGTTTTCGCAGAAAAAAAACGAGTATTACATTAAAAGCGTATTAATTTTCATGTGTAGTTTCAATTTACATGTTAAACTAACATCAACTTTTCGCGTCACAGGCGCACATCGATGTTATATTAGTGCTAGAAACATTTTTCATAAAAAATATGACAACGTTAAACGATTACAGTCGTCAACAAAATATAACATACGCACGTAAGTTTTAACGAATTATTTCACCTAACTAAAATTATATGCGATATTCACTACATATCGATGCCAATAATCGTATAATCGAAAATTGGGGTCAGTACCAGTACCGAAATTATTACGTTACTCGTCAGCTGTACTTTGACGCGCGAATCTTCTATCTTATGGACATTAATTGACTAAATCGTTTATACAACCGGTAAATACTGACGACGAAATGAATCAAATCTAAATTCTTTTTTTTTTTTTTCTTCAAACTTTTCTTTCAGATACGAGTATTTCCTGTATACTTAGTTGGATGTAACAGCGTTTTGTCATTCTCCTCTGTAATGGCAATCAATCTATAGCGACCAATAAAACAACGCAATTAAGGCACCATTTCCCGTTCCCTTGCAGCGATCTATCGCACTGTACGAGATAAGGAATCCTCTTTTGAAGGTCGTTTGCCCTGATTACGCACACGCCATGAAAACTTTCCGCAAAATGACATCCGAATGGACTGATATAACGTTTTGCTTCCTCGCGTCATCAATGATCTGTACGCGCCTATCTTTTCAATTACAACGAAACTGTCCTTGTCAATTATATAGTTTTTGAAAAAATTAATTACTAAAAACATGCAGACCTTGCTTACTATTTTAAATGAAATACAATAATTATTAAACAAATGTCAAAACCGATTACAATTATTTCATTATTGTTTTAGTAATTATTATTATATTTTTGGTTGTTATGAATACAGTAAACACTAAAAATTCCCACTGCTGCTTTGGTTTTTAGTTAGATATAACCGTAACTGTAAGCATAAGGACAAATAATTTAATCCTTGCTTTTAAGTTTCCAAAAACATCTATGGGCCTATACCTAATATACTTTTCACAAGTATACATAACTGATAGGCTACAATTATGTAAAATTTTTGTAATCAACTTTTTGTAGGGGGTTGAATAATTTGAAAGGGTGCTGATAACCCAGGTATCTTTGTCAAATTTCTCATAGAGAGACCACATAGACTTTTAATTTTTTCAAATTATGTTTTCATTTTTTACCCATCATGGCATCCCAAAGTTAAAAAATTTTCAGAGTACGCTGTATTCAGATTTTGGTTGAAATTTCTTTTAATTTGATATATGACATAGTATTTCTTAAATTGTTTCAGAATTTTTAACCATTTTCTCTTTTTTGGGCTACAATGTCTTAAATTTTTTAAATTTACAAAACTAACCATAGTATTCAGATTTTAGTTAAAATTCTCTTTAATCTGATAACCCCCACATGGATTTTGGAAATTTTTCAAAGTTTTTACCTCTCACATTTTTGCTTCCTGTTTTGTAGGGAGTACATCTCAGAAACAATCAGGGTCTGTAGGGCAGAAGCCCCACCCTAGGTCTGTGGGGTAAAAGTATGGATACGCACGCCAAGTTTTATGAACATTGGTTGGTGCATTCAAAAGTTAATTGTTTTGAGATCCCCGAAACATACAAGATACAGACAAATGGCAAACGGCTTGAGTTACAACTGAGACTTCATTCCCTCCTTCAGTATAATCTACACTGTCATATACAAAATTAAGTACTAGTACAGTACAAAAGTTTACTTACCCTCCTGAGGGCTTTGGTTTAAATACAAAAGTTAAATTGAGAGCCGTTAAATTTGGCACTATCAGGAACGTAAAGTCATCAACGACGCTGGTATCCCCTGGCAGCGATTCACTTTCCACAAAAGAACTCTTCTGATCGTCTTCTGTTGTGTTTTCACAAGCTGTAATATTAAAGTTTATCAGACTTTCAGGCTAACCTCAACATTTTATAAGAATTTTGTTTTGTTTTTTCTTCGTATTGTTTAAATTAGCAGCCATCCTTACTGTTTCTTTTATGAATTTGCTAACTGCTATAATTTTTTATTGTTCGACTAAGCTTTTCGTCATTACTGACATCTTCAGGTCTTAAACAACCTATATATATAACCAGGTTGTTGTTTAAGACCTGAAGATTTCAGTAATGACGAAAAGCTTAGTCGAACAATAAAAAATTATAGCAGTTAGCAAATTCATAAAAGAAACAATTTTGTTTTTGTTAACATAGTGAAATGTCAATGTGTGGTACAAGCAAACAACAAAACTTTTAGTATTAAAGTAACAGCTCTAACTGATTGTGGCCAAGAAAACACTAGAAAAATATGTCTGTGAGGATTAGAAAAGTTCAATCCTGCTTTATACATAGGGATAATGATGTCTGTTCATTTTCTCACTCAAACCCTATAGAGCAGCGGTTCCAAAACTTTCCAGTCCACGGACCCCCCCAAAAAACAAAAAATTGTATGGACCCCGTCTGAGTTCTAAAATAAAACAAACAGTAAATATGATACAAACACTTATATTTTAATTAAAATGTATTAAAATCAAAATTCTCTTGACTTTCAAAATTGTAATATTAATGACATCAAACATAGTTTTTGTTGTGAACAATGAAGCTGCTTTTGAACAATTAGCCCTGCAATATTGGGTTTAATGTCAGATAATTTCAATATTACGTCACTCTCAATATTAAGTTTATTTTAACTTTTGACTTCAAGTACTGTGAGCTGTGAGAAAGTGGTTTCACACAAATAAGTAAAGGGAAACACAGTTAAACATTTCAAAGCTTTCTTACGAGCTCAGGATAGTCAGTCATTACATATAACCAGAAGTCAGCTACCTGTAATTGCGAAAAGTGTAATTTTAATGAACTGTCAGTCGTAAGTTCTGCCAATGAATCTTCTTCTTGTAGTGTAAGAGAGAGATTAGTTGACAGCCCATCAGCAAATGGATTCCTTATCCACATGTCACCATCATCCCTCACGGGAAAATGTTCCCTTAGCTGCAAGTGCAGTTGCTCCAAATGAGACTTAGTAACGTTGAGTATCTCGTTTGGAACATTTTCTCCTGACATCTGGACGAAATCTGCCATAGAAGGGAATTGTTCAAAGATTTTAGAATCTAATCTCTGAATCCACAGCTTCAATTTTTTTTATCATCCCCTCGGTTTTATCTCAAACCTGGAAAATAGTGATGTTAGATCCCTGCAGGCTTAAAGTGAGTCTATTTAGATGACTGAAGATATCAGCAAGGTATGATAGCTTCAAAATCCAGTTAAAGTCATGGAACCTGTCTTTAAGGTCAAAGTTGGAATCAAATAAAAAGGGCTTTACTTCATCCCTCAAACAATCTGTTCCAATACTCTTCCACGCGAAAGCCATTGTACTGCACAGTGGATCAACAATTGCTTGTAGCCACTCCCCATTTCTTCACATATTATAAAGGAAGAATGTTTTGCTTAGATACAGTGCTTATACATGGACTAAAACAGCGCGATTGGTTCTGCGTTGATGCGGCGCTCTAGTCAGTTCAGCTGATAAACAGATCTGCTATACAACATGATTTAAAGACATTATTAAAGCCTTCAGCTTGAAATTACTTTTACAATTACAATTAGTTTGAACCAAAAATAAAATATAGTGGAATCTTCTACTAATTGTTTTAAGATTCTAGAATTTAGATTTTAGAACATAAAAAATCGGTGAAAATTACGGTATATTCTATTTTTTATTAAAAATGTTGGCAGACCCTCTGAAACATTGTTGCGGACCCCCAGGAGTCCGTGGACCACACTTTGGGAACCACTGCTATAGAGGATGAATGTGATTATTTCAAACTAATTATTTGGTTGCAGTGTAACATCCAGTTTGATAGTAAACTGCATTATACAATATATAAACTACTTAATATATAAAAAAGTACCTCTTTTTTGATACAAAATCTCATTTCAAGATTCATGGTCAAGACAAACAAAGAATATACCCAACATTGGCTGCACTGGTAGCTTGAAGTGGGAAATAGCACTGGTTTGAATACTTTGTTAAACGAAACAGTAACATTGCAATAACATTAAAATTTATTTGACAAAGAAGAACGAAGGTCTCAAAGGGACAGTCCCTTTGCAAGGGATAATGTGCAAGTTCGGACTTCATTAAATTGAGCCCTGTTACACTGAAGATCTGACTCCAAGGTTGTGCAAACCAATTCCTTCTATGGAATGGATCAGCAAAGTGGTTAGGGGGGGACATTTGAAATCAAGATTCCCGATCCTTCAGATTAAGGGTTACTAGAACAGGCTAACAGTCTACAGAGGCAGACAGAGGGACTGACTTAGGATAAGATGGTTGGATGATGTGCTAGAAGATCTCAGAAGAATGCATGTGAGGGGTTACCCTGAGATGGCAATGGACAGGAGACTTTGGAGAAGATTGGTGTCGGAAGCCAGGGCTCACGTTGGGCATAGTGCTGAAGAAGAGATGAGAAGAGAAGACAAGAGAAAAGAAACATACTACCACCTGGAAAACATAATAGCCTTAAAATATGAATGATAATATGGAGGAATAACACATCAGAATAAACGGACTGGAACCCTCACAAGAAGAAGAAGAATGAAGTTATTTATATTTATTTTGCTTTATATAACCAATTGCAAATTGATGACAAAAGTCGAAGCCTGATAAATGAACTGAACCTGAATGAACTGTTACAGTTCAAATCATCAGTAGTCAGCATATTACACAAGTGGTTCCCCAAGTATACATTGCAGGAAATATTTGGTTAGTCTCGGAACAGTGCAATTATATCATTTAATATTCACCAATATAAGCAATGGTAAAAAAATCTTGAAAGTTAAACAATTACGTAACATGTTGTATTTCCTTGTATTGAATCATAAATGCATTTCTTGTAATAACGACTTTTCCAAACATACAAATAAGAGTGGATACTGAAACTTCAGAAAATACTGAAGAGCCTCTAGTCTGACAAACTGTGCTGCTCACCCAAAACTCAGTCAGTAAACAAAAACCTTTTTGTGGAATAAAATCAGAACAATACCAATCTGACATCAAATGAGGAGGATTTGCTGGTATAACTGCCACATGAAATCTTATTAAAATCATTGGTCATTGACAATGGTATTAACGTACACCCATTCTGAACAAAGAGGTGCCAAGAATATATCTGATGAAGTGTAAAGTCACTGTGCACACGTATCACATATTTTTTCAGCTATTTACTTGTGTGAATATTTTTTTATCACAGGTTTTCATAAAAAAATACATATACAGGAGGTCCTCTACTTTCAGACATTTCACCTTCTGGACATTCAAAACTGATGCCCTTTATTTAAGTTTTGTGCTACAGATTCAGACTTTCAAACACTGAAGCTGTGAGGAAGTGAATAAGCATTAAGACAAATAATCATTATGCACAAAATCGTTATTATTTCTGCTACTATGGTTTTTCATAATTAATGCTAGTTAGTTTATTAATATAAAGAATGCGAAATGCTAAAGTGATTAACTTTTTAATGTAATAGGACTGTGCTGTAGGCTGTTTCACATACACTGCTCATAAACTTGATTAATATGCAAAAATGATTAATTTAGCATGCTACTGTGTTATATATTTTTTTTACGTGTGGTCATATGATGTAAATATAAGCGAGAATAATTTCAGATTTCATTACAGTACAGTGTATTATAGTTCGTAGCGCAGTAACCTACAGGAAATACAGGCTACTGTACGAACTGTATAGTAAGGACAATTTGAGTTTTGAACGCGTTTTCGGGAACACATTACATTCAAAAGTCAAAGACCTCCTATATAATTTTTAGTACAGTACGACTTGACACTGTAACAAGATACAAATCTTCCATTCCAGACATAAAATTATTGTTAAAATCTACACAGATTAATATATCGACTATATTTTATGATATACAGAAAATTTTTTATGATTATGCAATAATCACGTTTTGTATTTGACATAGTCATATTTTATTATAGTTATATATTACTCTAAAATTAGGCAAATGGGAGATGACTGTACTACAATAAATTTTTATTAACCTGTTTCAATTTTATTAACAAAAGATTTAATTTGTTCGATTCAAGCTGTTTTTTCTTTATTACTGAACCACTGTATTATAAACAACTCATGAACAGTCACTGTTAATACAGATATGACATACTTGTATTGCAAACACATTTTAAAGCTACTAGCGGTCCTGTGTCACTCAGAGTTTAGTAAATATTGCATTAAATGACCTGACTATACAACCTCTAGCTGCTGGGCATAATGCGCTTATAACATTATACAGTAAACAAAAGTGGGAAACAATTTGTAAAGGTCATTGACTTACTTTCTTCTGTTATTATTTAGTAAACAGATGCATATCTGAAGGTGGTTTGAATATGGATAATATATCTGATAATCATTCAGTCGTCAAGTTTGCTAAAAATAGATTGGAATATTTGCCATCAGAATTTCAGTTTATTTTGTATTGGCAGACCTGGATACCACACCAAACCAGATGGATACACAGTTGTTGTCATAGCAACAAATAGAACTTATTTAAACTGCATTATGATAAGCTAATTGTTTCCAAGAATACAAACACTTTTACTTCAAACATTCAATGAAATGATTAACGCTTCTCTAACTTGCTGAAGAGTATATGTATTTAAAAAATAGGTAGTATTAATATTTACAGTTTAACTTGCATGAAAACAATGGAACCAAAGCAGTACTCATATACCATTTGATCAGACATGGAATGTCACATTCGTGCCTTAGTAGTCACCAAAGAAAAAAAATCTCTAATTAAGTGGCACCTTTGAGATTTTTGGGATAGATTTTCACCTTTAAAATGCTTTATTTTTTTCTCTATGACCATTTTTATGGTTTTTATGATAATTTACATGTTGTAGCATCTGATAACAAGAGCCTTCTCATGCGTTTATCAATTTTTACACACCTTTTCACAGTTGATATCTTGGAAACTGTTGATATGAGAGAAAAAAGTTTAAAACAAAAAATGTAGAGAATTTTATGCTCTTTCTTTTTAGTGTCTTGTTTTTCTGAGATAATTACAAAAAATGAATTTTTTATACCTTCCCCTCCCTTTTTTCAAAACCCTACAATGGAATTCTGGGAAACTTTTTTTAAATTCATTCTCATCCTTTCATCTAGCTCTATCCCACAAATCTCAAAGATGCCGCTTAATCTGAGATTTTCTCTTTTTTTTTGGCTTCAGCACCTGTACTACCCACTGCCCACAGTTTGTCATGACAACTTACCTGGTTTTTAAATTTAAAAATTTATGGTGGCTTCACGAGCTAGTAAAATGAAACTGGAAATAGGGAACACTGAAAATATTCTTGTCCGTGTTAGTTTACATCTACTATTTATGTCAGGCATCCCTTTATTATAGTGTTACCCGATGGGGTGACAATAAAAACAAAAAAATAACCTATTTCAGACTTAACAGGTTTGACAGTTTTCCCAACATACACAAGCAGCAAATGCTTTTGTCCGGAGAGAAGAAAAAACATGTATAATACAAAGTGTATGATTTAAAGATACCGGTATATTAAATTTTATAGTACTAATAATAACAGATCCATGGAGATGGAAAGAATCAGAGGAATTAAAAAAAGTCCCAATTAAAAAAAAAATCACTAACAACCTATTGACAAAGAATTATTTTATTTTCAAGAAAAGTTAGTTTTTTAATATTTTAAAGCACTGTTCAAGAATAGTCAGAAAACGTAATTAAAATATCTGAAAGAAATTTGAAAATTACTTGTAATATGCATGAGTTACTGTAATTTGTTTAGACAAGCGATGCCTTTTTATAATTTGTAGCTACTCTTCCACAAATTCCTCCCCTCCATAAAAAATTTCATTATGACTCCCCTTCTGGTTATGGTCACTACACTGTGGGAATTAGGAACGGTTAAATATAACACACACATCTATTGGTTACTATTGGTAATATATTCTGGAAATAGTTCACAAATTAAAATCTGCCTTGACTTTTATTTTTTAACATGTTAAAACAACACTTATGTAAATTCATTACATGTCACTGAATATATGTGCCACAATTCATTAACTTAATTAAAAAAGTACACAATAATGTATTTCATCAAGGGACATTAATTTACTTGGCTCTGGCAGTTTTATAATGTCAATTGTATCAATATTAATAATAAATTTAATATTTATGAGGGGAAATATATTATAAGAAAAAAAATAACTACGTTCTTGAATGATTAAAATCTTACTTGCTAATAATGAACTGCAGACGATTATGATGACTGAAGAACAAACTGAAGAGACCATGATTAGTCATGGATGACTAAGGGTTAGTCTACATGCAACTGGGTAATAATATTTTTTATCACAGTTCATTCACCTACCTATAATTACCCCCTCTACTACAGCTTTCAAATTTTGTTTGTTGACTTGTTTTAAAAGAAGAGACGCATTTATTCTTAATGACCAAAGACAAATCCAATCCAACACAGCAGACATTCCCACTCATAATACTGATTATACTTTTACTTTATATAAGACACTATACTGTGGTACATATTTACAAATTATGTTTTATAGAAATAAATTCTGATATAAAAATAAATACACTACACAAAGACTTTGATATTATAAACATATATGCTTAAATTATACACATTCCTTCACGCTTATATAACACTGTCATGTATTCATACAGATTATTTATTTATTAGTTACACATATTCTAAAGTACACAGGACACGCGTCCTTTGTTTGAAACACTCGATTTTTCAGAACATCACAAATACTGACCTGTTGAAAAAATATTAATATTGAAATATTAAAAACAACGTTTTAACAATTAGTTGATTTTAACAACAATGCCACATGAAATAACGTTAGCGATCAGTGACTGGATGATTTATACGTAAGTACAAAATACAGTTTGATTGTATTCACTAACTCTAATAATAATTATTATTGCATAACAACAACTACAAAATTGGACAGTGTATTACAGTAGAATACCGCTAACTCACCTCCCAATATTTCGACATTCCGTATAACTTAACGATCACTTTTTTTTTAATCGGTAAATGATTTTTGCTGGTCAAGCAGAACATTATCTTTGAAATAATATGGTGGTTTATTAAAAGCTAGACTGTAATAATTCCTAACATCGCCTATACGGATCAAACAGTATAGGTACATTTGAATTACTGTATTACTGTAATTACCGTACATATTTATGCGTATGAATGTCTGTATGTTTTCCTGTTCTGGACCATTCAGGAAACAAGTTTCAAGAAAGCAGAGAAGGGACAGAAAATTGTGAAATAGTGGACTTATTGAAGAAAATTCTAGGCTGCGAAGAAGTTACTGATGGCGATGTTGGAGTATGGATGAGGCAGGATGAAAACTGTGAACTTTTAGGAGATGGTGAAATAGTTGCACTAGTGAAAGAGAACGAGGATAAAAATGAAGATGAATCAGAAGACGAAGAGATGGAAGACAACGGAAAAGTTAAAAAGATGACTCACAGTGAAGGACTAAAGGCCGTTGAAGGAATGCTCCGTTACTTGGAGGAGCAGGGTGCATCTGTTATGGACATTTTGTTTCTCCGTCACCTACGTGATGAAGCTGCACGAAGACGAAATGAGTGTGAGAGACAGTCTAGCACCATGAGATTCTTTTCTACAAAGAACTAGTAATTTCTTCAGTTTTGTATGCAAGTTTTTTTTTTTTACTTCTAACAATTATTTTAGGGTATGTTGTATTTTTCATTGTCCTGTATTGTGTCAGAACTTTCGTTAGAGTAATATGCAGTAAAATATTATGAGTTGTGAATAACCCACTCCTTATTCCGTAAAACTCGACATTTTCGGTAACTCGTCACCCTCTCAGTCCACATTAGGTCGAGTTTGTGGGGCTCTACTGTATATAATTTTCAGTCTAATTGCCTTATGATATTCTACAAATTTGTGTTGCCACTGACCTTGAATTCATTTTCACTGTATCTGGTAAAAGAACGAGTTCATGCTAACCGTTCACACATTGCAAATGTATACTGAGAGGACTTTACAAACTTTTTACAGTTTTTAACTAGTGATAAGAAATACTCTGCATTATCTTCTATAATTAGATTCTTAATATAATCATATTTGTATAAGTTCTAAATCTTTCATTATACAGTCAACCACTAACAAAAATTATACATAATCTTTGAACTACCAACAGCATGACACTGAAGAGAAGCAGCCAAATACTGAAATTGGCTGTACGTTTTATAACATAATCGCTTTACATGATCAAAATTATTTTTATACGATTTTAGTGAGACTATATTATAAATTTCTATCTACATGAAAGTGCAAAGGTTTACAGAAACAATATGAACTCATTTAATCTTAGTTTTATAGTCTGATACTAAAAAGAAATCTATCTTCAAACGCACTGTACTGTATAAGATCTTGCTCGCTGTCATGTAGCCAACAAACCAGAAGGAATTTATTAATGAACACTACACATCAGTTTTAGACTGGTCGTGTAATTCGTATGATATGATCCCAACAAAAAATCTTGGGCCAATTGTGAAGGTTACGCTTAGAACATGTGCCTATCAAAAAAGAGCAGATATATTTGGTTTCACGGTGATCGTACAAAATATGTTTGTAAAAATATTAACTGAATCAATGCATAATAGACCCGAGTTACTATTCAGGGCCAAACGAGGGGATACTAAATATTAAAATTGTTTTATGTACTGATTTTTAAAAACATTTTGGCGAGTAAATGTATTTTATTTAAAAGGTTTCTTTGTTCGCACTAACTTGGATAAGGGTGTTCAGAATAGGTAAAACTAGTAGCACTCTTGGATAAGGAATGTGAATATAAAAAAGAACAAAACATCCTATTGTTAATAAATAATGTTAAAATAGTGAAAATAAACATAACCAGTATATGTAGGATTAATCCACTTTTACAGTAGATAGGCCTACTAAAAATTATTTTCAGTCTCACATGAAGTAACAGAAAATGGAAAGGAATGTGATTTGGGACAATACCAAATGAAACAGTGGTTTTCATTTCTATACACAGAGAAATGTAAAGTTAACAGTTTAAAATAATATAAAGTTACCATCAGCTGTATATAATGTGAACATATCTTCAGACTGAAAATATAGATATACTTTCCTCACTCAAAACAAAGATCCTTATGTTCTTAATTGAAACAATAATCACTATATTGATATTAACTTTGTACTGCTTCTATTTAGTAACATCATAAGACAATTTTCAAAGTAATTTTATTACTGCCATTAACAAGTTGATTACTATTTTATATAAAACCATCATCTTCTAAACTTACCAAATAGAGAATTACCATATCTGACAGAAATGGTGACACAATTTTTTGTTACGCATTTCTGTTACATACTAAGACATAATTTATTATTAAAAAGTAATAAAAGCCATACAAGTTATGAAATTTGTACAGGGCTCGTATAAAAATGTAAATTTAAAATAATTAATAATAAATTGTAATTATTAACATGGAAAATGTAATAATTTTAAATGAGTTTTGTCATCTACCATAATACATACTAAGCTTCTCTTAATCTGTGAAACACAAAAATTACTCCATTAATCACAACTTCACTTTTATGAATTTCTTAGTACAACAGAAAAGACAAAATCTGACCCAAACGAAGGCTTTTACAAAATCAGTTGTTTTAATAAACTACTACTTTATATTCATTTGCTAAAATGCCAATGAAGTGAATATAATTATCTCAGCTAGTTCAAAATTTGATATCCATCACATATATGTTATTTAACATAAACGAATTAAATACCTTACAATTTCAACAATGTCTTTGAATAGCACTATTCTGTTTACAATTAAAATAAATGTAATACAGCAGTTTTTTAAATGGTTACTAAAGGTAACGTTTAAAAGTTGAACATGTGTTTAAAATCAACTAAATATTACAAACTTGTTCTAAAACTATTTGAAATAACCCATTAGAACTATGAGTAGTATTATTTTTTATTCGTATACAGAATATGAGAATGATGAATACGGTAAATAATGGTACAATTATATTCTGGTGGCAACACCGGTCCTACTTTGGAGATCCGGACAGGGAAATACAAAAATCAGGGACTAGAAGTTACAAACTGCAGACTATAGTCAGATCATTAAACAGCAACAGTTAAACAATTTCCAGAAACTAAAATCGCGGCGGAAAATTGGCAGACTGCGTATTGGCGGTTGAGGTGAATATAATGCCTTGCTGCGGTACGTGGTGGAATTCCGGCTGCTGCTGCTGCTGTTGCATCGACGTGCTAGGATTCACGGGATGTGGAGGTCCGGTCAAACGCACACGTTTGGCGTTACTGTTATGACCGTGATTATGGCTGTGGTTGTGACTTCCTGCCTCTGATTGGCCGGTCTGACCACCATTATTGGCCTGATTTTGGCGCGCCTTATTTGTGTCCGACTTGTCTTCTTGATCGTCGTCTGTAAGAAATTCACGTTTTGGATATGGTATTGGACAACCCGCAAATACACTGTAACAAGGTAATAAGAAAATATCAGCACGATTACAATCAATACAACTGTAATACATAATTGAGGATAAGATACCAATTATGCACAGCATTATGCATGCGCGCACGCGCGCGCGCACACACACACACACACACACACACACACACACACACACACACACACACACACACACACAGAGTAAAGATTTATGCCTAAACATAGAGATGTATGATATTGTTATGACGGTCTCCTGAATTGTTGTATGGTACAGCAGAAACAAAATACAGACACCAATGAAGTCACTAATTAGCAGCTTTAATTAGTTACAAATAACAATGTGAAATCAACAAGGTATTCTCATACAATAATTCAAGTTAAATTTATCTACATACAATAATAATATCAACTATTAAGAGTTCTGCACTAATTATAGCACAGTAATCACTTTCCACAATCACTTGATCTGAACTCTACAATCTTTCCAGGTGTAACTAACTTCTAAGCTGGCCGCTGTTGCTTATATATGTCCCGTAGATGTTCCAGAATAATTTTCCATTCTTTTAGCAGCATCCCAGCATAATCTGCATAGCCAAGAGTACTCTCAAATAGTCTGGTAGCTACTTTAGTGCACGGCCTTGACTGGCTATAGAGACACTGCACCTGCTGACTTTTCGAGAATGTTATGTAATTGTCATAGCAATATTGTAACAAAATAAAAATTTTGTTTATTTTTAAAAAATATTATTTTATTTATTTATTTATTTATAAATTTTATTAATTAATTTTTGTATTGTATTGGTGTAAATTTTATTTCTTTTATGATTGGTTTTGTCAAATTATATCACTTTGTGTAACTAGGATTATGTCTCTGCGTTAAATGGATTTTCTCCTGTCACAATCGATTAGCGATCTTTCTTTATACTAAGTGTTTTCTCTTTTAAAGTTGTTAAATTCTGCTTTCCTTGTAGTCTATCTATCAAATATTAATTAAGATTCTTCTATTTATATTAATTCAAATAAACAGAAGCAACAATTATATCATTCAATGATTTTTATTGAGAAAAATATAAAATAATCGATTCTGAATCGATTGATTAATCGACTCGTTCTCAGGGCGAGTGAACTAACTATATAAATTATTACTTATAACGGAAAATTTGATCAATTGATAATTTTAATAAATAAACTATGCTGAAAGCAGAAAGAAGGGTGTGTTTTAGAAAGCGAGGCGGCAATAACTGAAAGGAAAATTAATTGTTAAAAGCCTGTAGAGTAAAGCAGTAAGTTAATAACGCCGGCACTGGGGCTGACGAAAATAATGAATGTACTTTTATGTTAAGGCACGATTTGGGACACTACTGTCATAAAATGTATTATGTGTTCAGATAGTAAGGGTGTTTACCAAACGTTGTAAACGTAAGTGCATATAACAATAGCTGTCGTTAGACAAGAGAAAGAGTTGTGCGAGAAAGATAGTGATAGACGATAGTTTCTTTAAACATGTGGACACGGAAAAACGTTGGGCGAATCAGAAAAAGCGTCATGTATTGCGCGGGAGGTTTTAGTTAAGCAGATTGGGTGAATTTGTATTTAGCGGTAGTTTGAACCTATAGGAACGTTTTGCTGTAGATCGTAAGTAAGGGAGACTCGAGGCAAGTATATATTGTGAACTTAGAGAGAAATAAGGGCAGTCTTCTTTATATCGGCGGAATTATACGAAGAGACTCGCGTACATTGTTTTGCGTCAGTTATATATTTTAATAAATAAATAAAGAATAAGTAAATTTCTCAGAAGTAACAAAGTACTGGAACACGATAATTATTAATACTAGAGTTATAAATAAAGTTTCAATAAATCGTAATAAGTCAAAGAGTGGATGATCGGAGTTATAATAAACAATAAGAAATAATAATACATACGAAGTTCTATTAATTCTATACGTAGCGGTAAATCGCGGAAGAAGGCGAAGGAGTTCGAAAGAAAGTTACGACGGTATCAATTAGTCGAGCCAAACGCGACGTGAACTGAGTTAAATGCACTTAAGTTATATTCAGTCATCTTTGTGTCCAGAGTGTAATTATACAACATAGTTATAGGTATAATCCATATGTTAGTGTAGTGCACCTGTGATAAAGTGAATTGTGCAGTTTTAACCAGGATTAACACGACGATGGCTGCTGACGAATCACCGATCTACAATAGCTTCAGGACCACGCACTTTGGAAGGAATCTTATGCAAGTAAAGAATAATGAACATTTAATTCTATGTTTTTGATAATTATACATATGTTGTATTCAACATAGTGACTCAATCTGTCATAAAGGACTCACTGCTGATTAATAATATTCAATTTGTACGATAAACAATTCAATTCATATAAAGAAATTTTTGTAATGTATAAATACAAATTGTTCATTAAAAAGTTGATTAACATACTTTAATTAGTGTACTAATATGTTCATACTTTAACATGAGATTAGTATGAACACTAAACAGCAATTCGTAGAGTTGGAAGAACGGCATAGCAACAATATGCAAGTCGTAAGTGAAAAAATCAAAATAAATAACAAAAGATGCGAAGACGATACGGTGAGCGAAAATATCGACCGTGAGTCAGAAGAAACAGAAATAGTAGTTATGTCAGATGAATCAGAATCACCTGTAATGATGGATGTTGATGAAGGGAGGAATTAAAATATGGATAGAAGAGGTGAAGATGAAACATCTCCTTTACATGTTACTAATCATGATGTTGACGAAGCAATAGAACTCGAAAAGGATACATTAACCCCGTACTTGCTAGCTATTCATGGATGCCGAAGTGTCGAAGAGTTTCAATGCCTTAACAGTATGTCAGAAGAAGATACAGCAGATCCGTGGGAGATCAAACCAACCCAAACACATGTACATAAATCAAGATCTCACAGCCGCAGAGAAAAACATTCATCAAGAAGTCGTCATGCATATCATCCAGTCACAGAAAAAGACATCATCATTCAAAGTATCACAGAGATGAACATCGAAGACACAATAGGGATAAGTTAACTATGAAAGAAGAAAGCTCTTTATTAAGCCGCTCAGAGTTTCGAAGTCATCGAAACAAGGAAGCACACAAGTCCCGTAAAGAAGAGAAACAGAAAGAGGAAGAAAGACAGGAAAGAGAGTTATGCAGAGAAGGACTTCTAGAAGCAGAACGAATAAAAGAAATATATAGAAAGGATATAGAGGAAAGGAGGCAAGGACGACAAGATAGAGAGCGTAGCAGCAGTAGAGAGAAAAAACGAGCAGATAATGAAGCAATGGAGGAAGAAACCAAAACTTACACACACACACACACACAGAAACACCACACAAAAATTGAAAAACATAATGTAATAGCACACATCCATATATTAATGTAGTAGTAATAAGTAGCAAATTACATGTAAGGGAAGTCAATGTAATAACGTATAATGAAAGTTAGTTATATAAGAAATTACGAATGTTTAGAAAATAAGTAAATAAGAAATGTCACAAAATGTTTAAAAAGGGAAATTGTTGTGTGTAACAGATGTTATTGAAAGTGAAAGTAGACCACCCACATTTAAGAAGTAGTTTGACAAGTCAGGCAGAGAGGGACAGATAGTTTGTTTGTAAACAAGTCATAAAACCAGACCAACCCTAAATGTCTAGCAGTCAGTAATAACGGAGTAGTGTTGTAATAAAATACTCACCCAATTATACTAAGAAATTTAAAGCAATTAATTAAATTGAATACATTGTTAATTTTAATTATAATGAATGTATTAATTATGTCAAGTTAATAGAATATATGAACAAGATACTTATAATTATAATAATTTTAGGGACGCATCAATAGAACTAGTTTACAATTTTGAAAAAATAGAATGTTAGTTCTATGGGGGGGACTTATATAACGGAAAATTTGATCAATTGATAATTTTAATAAATAAACTATGCTGAAAGCAGAAAGAAGGGTGTGTTAGAAAGCGAGGCGGCAATAATTGAAAGGAAAATTGCTTGTTAAAAGCCTGTAAAGCAGTAAGTTAATAACGCCGGCACTGGGGCTGACGAAAACAATGAATGTACTTTTATGTTAAGGCACGATTTGGGACACTACTGTCATAAAATGTATTATGTGTTCAGATAGTAAGGGTGTTTACCAAACGTTGTAAACTTAAGTGCATATAACAATAGCTGTCGTTAGACAAGAGAGAGAGTTGTGCGAGAAAGATAGCGATAGACGCTAGTTTCTTTAAACACGTGGACATGGAAAAACGTTGAGCAAATCAGAAAAAGCGTCATGTATTGCGCGGGAGGTTTTAGTTAAGCAGATTGGGTGAATTTGTATTTAGCGGTAGTTTGAACCTATAGGAACGTTTTGCTGTAGATCGTAAGTAAGGGAGACTCGAGGCAAGTATATATTGTGAACTTAGAGAGAAATAAGGGCAGTCTTCTTTATATCGGCGGAATTATACGAAGAGACTCGCGTACATTGTTTTGTGTCAGTTATATATTTTAATAAATAACATAAAGAATAAGTAAATTTCTCAGAAGTAACAAAGTACTGGAACACGATAATTATTAATACTAGAGTTATAAATAAAGTTTCAATAAATTGTAATAAGTCAAAGAGTGGATGATCGGAGTTATAATAAACAATAAGAAATAATAATACATACGAAGTTCTATTAATTCTATACGTAGCGGTAAATCGCGGAAGAAGGCGAAGGAGTTCGAAAGAAAGTTTAGACGGTATCAACTAGTCGAGCCAAACGCGACGTGAACTGAGTTAAATGCACTTAAGTTATATTCAGTCATCTTTGTTTCCAGAGTGTAATTATACAACATAGTTATAGGTATAATCCATATGTTAGTGTAGTGCACCTGTGATAAAGTGAATTGTGCAGTTTTAACCAGGATTAACACGACGACGGCTGCTGCCGAATCACCGATCTACAATAGCTTCAGGACCACGCACTTTGGAAGGAATCTTACGCAAGTAAAGAATAATGAACATTTAATTCTATGTTTTTGATAATTATACATATGTTGTATTCAACATAGTGACTCAATCTGTCATAAAGGACTCACTGCTGATTAATAATATTCAATTTGTACGATAAACAATTCAATTCATATAAAGAAATTTTTGTAATGTATAAATACAAATTGTTCATTAAAAAGTTGATTAACATACTTTAATTTGTGTTTATTATTACTGGCGCCCTGAGGTAAATCAAGAGTCGGTACACTGGAATAAGTACCATAAACTATTATATAAATTATTATATATCATATTTGATCAAGATAGTTTGTGATCTTATTTTCACATGCTCGTAGGCCAACATAATTTTCAAATAAATAATTTAACTCTGTTACAAAGGCCTATCTAGAAGTGTATTACATACTATTAAGACACAGGTTCTTTAAGCTGTTATTTTATAATAGTCAGAGGAAGGGCAAAGTCCGTAAAGTATAACACTTACAATTAAAATCTTAATGATCTAAAAATACAAAGATATTATTTAATATATAATGGTTAGTAATATAAATTGTTGCGAACCAATCTCGTTCTGAATGACGAAGCTGGCAGTAGCTTGCATAGAATTGTGGGAAGTCAAAATGGCTGCTCCGTGTTGCATATGTTGACGGCTTCTGCACTTCAAGGAATTCTCTTCAAACAAATGTTGCTTTTCCAAGTTTTCTTCGTCCCAGCAGTAGTGATTAATTCCTCTGGTGATAGTGTAGTTGTCCTGGATCCGTGGTCAGTGATTCGTTTCAATAATCTATGTTGAATAGTGTTTTTATTTCACTTTATCCATAAGGTCGATAATGGCAAATTTCGTCTCAATAAACTCAGATTTAGTTTTTAATGTTTTAAAATTGTTATTTCACTTTTATTTGTTCAGTAGTGGTTTTCGTTAATAGTTCAGCTGGTTTATGTCACTGAATTTATTGTTTATTTAAGTTTTTTCAAAATTCGCGAGTTTAAATTTAATAGGTTTGGTTTCTGTCAACCATCTTTTTCTGCTCTCGTTATATGTGAATTAACAGCAGGGGCTATCTCTGATGTGTCCTATTCAACGTATAACAATCAACTGATTTACTTTCTTCTTCATCTGAAACGTCCTGGCCAAACTAATATTAAAATGACATTGTTTTAAATCTCTGGCATTTCCGCTTACATAATTGATTTTTACATTATATGATTGAATACATTTTTACTATTATTTAATTTTATTAAATACCTAATACATAATCTCTTTCTTTAGTTAATTCTGCGTGATTTAATACCAAATATGATACTTTTACAATGTTTTCTATCTCAAAATGCCCTATTTACAGTATTTTTACATGTAGGCCTAAAATTTTACTTCCTGTCACTTTAAATGGTTTACCATCTTTATGAAGTTATAATTATTATTGAATAAGATCCCTGATTGAAATAAAATGTTTATTTTTCCTTAATTCCTTGTAATATTATTATTTGGTTATTTAATTTAAATTATCTCTTTAATTTAAATCTTCCCCTTAGTTCCAGTGTTATTACACTTGCATTTTTTTAATAATCTATTATACATTTCTTCAATATCTTTATAAAGTATTGGTACAGTTAGAATACACTGTGATTGATTTACATTATATAAATTTCATCAATTTACTTAACCTCTTTATCAATTATAAGGCTGTTGAGATTTACCATTTGCCTAGATTTTACTTTTGTTCACTTATAATGTTTTATGACTATTACAGCTTGCTTATACCCCTTCTGACATTCTATTCTTATACAGTCTTAATTAAAATTCCCTTACTTAACTAAATTAACATTTAGCATGGATTAATTCTATTAATACATAACAAATATTTTAAAACAAAAGAGTTGTACTCATACTCAGACATTTCAGCCTTGAGTTCATTGAACTTAATATAAACAAAACACATCTGTCCTTTCATTATTTAAAGTATTTCTTAAAACTAATTTTTGTGCAGTCTTGGCTGTTTTTGTTTTATTTTATGGATGTATTTTTGGTCACTTCACTAGTTTATTGCCTGCTCTTAGTTTATCTTTAGTCATTTTAATAAATGTTGTTAGATAAAGAGTGGCACTCACTTAGGAATATTTTTAGTCCATTTTCATAATAATATTCTACAAAATATTATTTCTGAAGTCAATACAAAAACCTTCAAAGTTGTGTAAAGACACAAATGTACTTAGTTTAAGTATTTAACCACTGACACTTGAAGTTTATTTAACATAATAAAATAAACTTGCACTGGTACTCCCTTAACTATACTTCTAGACACTTTTCCTTATATGTACTTTACATTAGTATTTATTCTATGTATTATACTTTTTTAGGGACTTTTAATTTCTTTTGGGGTTTAATTTTTGTTTCTTGGTTTCCTTTTGGGTATTTCCTTAATTTGTCTTATCCTATTACTTGGTTTTTTCCCATAGCAGTCCTTTTATTATGGATTTCGGTTTCTTCTGGTATTTCCTTGCTTACTCCTATCCTACCTGGGTATTTCCTTACTTTATCTTAGCTTTTTGTATTATTTTTTATCACTCATCATATATTGCATAGTTGGTTTTAATTGAGATTCTTTCTTCAGACTATGAATGGCACTTTACGGTGGTTCTTAATTAATTTTTAATGCAGTTTTCTTTGATTTAATTTTATTTTTAATTTATTTATGATCATTTTTTCATTCAGAATAATGGGGATTATCTGTCATGCTACAATATGATATTAACAAACAGAATTAACACTGTTGCACACCACTATAGGAAAATTATTCCGATAAGCTTTTTCCGTTCTGACGATGAACTGTGAAGCTTAAAAGCGCTAATCGGATTAATTTTTCTATAGTGGTGAGCAACAGTGTTAATTCTGTTTGTAATTATAACCACTAACACAACTTTATTAATTAAATATGATATTAGGATAAACATAGGGTAGAGTTCAAATAAGGCCAAATTCCATTAGAATTGACCAGAAGGATGAAGTTTTGTCTTCCACACTATAGTGTCATTTTATTAAAAAACAGGTATTGCACAGATAAAAAATTATCAGTGAACTCCACATAAGACATGGTTTAACTGTCTTACTGTTAGAGCATATGTAGCATAATTCTCTGTTTTAAACCTAATAACATACCATTAGAAGCCTGAAATCTCATAATCGACATTCTTGAACTTAAACTATGCTTCTAGCTCTTAATAAAATCATTTCACATCACCATATGGTGTTCGGACATGTCACAGACACCACCATAAGCTCCATTACAGATTTGAGCCTTCAATTTTTCATGCGGCACCCACAACACTATATGCTATCCAAGAGCGTCAATCATCTCCTCTCCCTTTGTTTCCCCATAAAGAATTGTTAATAAGTTCTGTCCCTCAGGATTAAGACTGATCCAGTTTCCCTTTACTTCTTCATAAATCTCAAACATGATCTACTGCACTTCATTCATTGTTTATTTTATCTATTCATCTCTGCCTCCAAACCACATTCTGGGCATCTCTTTACTGCTTATTTTATCTATCCACCCTGCCTCCAAATCCACATTCTGGGCATAATTTGGACATTTTAATCTTATCTCTTATCTCTTTTGCCCTAAGTGTTTAGATCAACGAGTAAAGCACTCCATTAAAACACTTCACCAGTTTCTTCCTGTGTCAGACTTCAGTCTGCTAAACAAAATTCCTTTCCCTTATTGCAGATATCCTTTGCTATTACTTTTTTCCAGCCAATCTTTTGTTCAATGGTTAATTAACATGCACCCTAGTTATCTCTGCCTATCTACTTACTCTATTTTTCTCCTTAATGTTTATGCTCTCCTATATTCATCATGAGATTATTTTTTCTCTTCACTTTCATTTTTCCTATACTTTTTCTCATATCGTTCCACCAATCTTCTAATTTTTTAGCTTCTTTGTCGAGTTACTGTGTTGTATACAAAATTGTCAAACAATATCCATAAAAAGTAACACTTTCAGTGCCAACCAGTTACAAGACTATTAATATTGGACAAGAGGCAAGTTTTACGTTTCTTTGAAAATTAATACTTCATTAATCGTTGGTCAATGATAATGTTCTAAACATCAAAAAGTAATGAACAGAGTTTCCTGTTTGAAACTGCTCTATAAAATATGTAAACATATTGCTTATCCTGAGGAAGCAGATAGTACTGCATCACTGAATGACTATGTGATGCCTTGCAAGTACATTTGGACGGCGCAGAATTACATAATGCTCTGGATTATTCTAGGTCATGCAAGATGCTCCTTCCAGACATTACTCGATTATCCTACTGACACTGAGGCCTGCTATCTCACTACAATGTAAGGCAGCGGAAGTATAAATAAATACTGGATTTCGAAGCAGCCCAGTTCAGTTCAGACCTGGTGATATTATGGTGTGTTCGGAGTTATTGTTGTGTTTTGGACAGATTTAACTTGAATTACTGTATAAGAGTGCCTTTGTTGATTTCTAATTGTTGTTTGCGTATAATTATTAAAGTTTGTAATTAATGACTTTATTGATGTCGGTTATTGTTTCCACTGTACAACACGACGATCTTATGACCATTGTAACAATATCAATAATAAA
This sequence comes from Magicicada septendecula, assembly GCA_034769895.1. Taxonomy (NCBI): domain Eukaryota; kingdom Metazoa; phylum Arthropoda; class Insecta; order Hemiptera; family Cicadidae; genus Magicicada; species Magicicada septendecula. The sequence continues at coordinate 849,100,057 of CM068368.1, forward strand.
TAATTACTTACTGTCACTTTAACTTTACTTTTCAAAAAAGTTCAACATGTTTTATTACATTTATAATAAAAATTCTTAACATTTTTATAAGGTAATCATAGAACTTGGACTTACTCTTGAGTTGGTAATGGTTCCTCTTGAAAATAAGCATCTTGCATAGCTTGTTCTGAAGTAATTCTTTTGTTGGGATCCATGAGGAGTAGTTTTTGTAACTGTAAAACAAAAACGTTTCAATCAAATGTATTCAATCATAATGTATAACATATTATATACTTAATAACTTAAACCAGCAGTTCTCAACCTTTCTTTGTTACACAGTGCATTATCTTGTAACAAATTCCTGCGGCAAACTAACATACAAGTTGGCAACAATCCCCTGTCAAGTATGACTGGTGCGCAATCCTTATACTGTGTCCTCAGAATCCACCACCAACCTCCCACAGAAGAAAGAAGAGCAACTTACAGGACTTCAGTCACACCGAACACTTCAACTGAAATATAGTGAACTATCATTTCTCAAGTTTTGTATGTGAGCGAAGAAAGAGTACCCATTAATAGTATTGGAAGCACTTACTATCACCTACTCGTGGCTTTTTGGCACTAACAAACATGAAAAACAAGAAACGCGAGATGCTTCTTTTAGTTGAACAGGAAATACATGTGTGTTTGTCTTCAGTTCCACCATGATTGACGTTTTGTGTAAGAAAAGACAAGCTCAAGTTTTTTATTAAAAACTCAAAATACACTTTACTGTAAGGTGTAATCCAATAAAACTCCTGTAAAATAAATACATTTACACTTTTTAATATTTTTCTTTTGTTCCTTTATGAAAATAAATCATCACCATCATCATCTCTACTTCACCATCATCTTCTCTACTTCATCTCTACATTCACTACTGCACTGCCTGTTTCAGAAACCATCTCGTACTTGGATGGCCCACGCTACGATACCCTGTGGGTTTATAATTCAAGGCAAGTTTGGGAAGGCGATCTTGCTGCATTCTTCCTAAATGCTTACACCAGTTGGCCTTATATTCTGTAATTGTACCCTGTAATTTAAAAATGTGTAATTCTCGCCTTATCTGTGCATTACTTATTCTGTCTTGTAACATGCACCCTTTTGACAACGTTGAGAAATTTCATTTCTGCTGCTGTAATTTTCCCTCTGTCTCTGTGTGAAAATACCCGTGTCTCACTCCCATACAGCCCCACTGGTACAGCCATAGTCCTATAAAACGTATGCTTAATGTCTTTCCTAGTTTTGTATTTTAAGGTTCTATGGATTGTCCCACACACATGTTTAAATTTATTAAGTTTATTTTTGATATCACAATCAATTGCAGGAGATATTTCGCATTCAAGGTAATTAAAACTGGATACCTGCTCCAAGATGTTTCCTTTACCTCTATCTTTCCTGGATACTTCCCTCTAAAAGCATCACCTCTGTTTTATGTAGAAATAGCACCAAATTCCTCAAGATGAATACTCCCTTCTGGAAGTCATTGTCTGTCTGTTGTATAATAACAACAACATCATCTGCATATAAAATAATACTAAGTGTACATTGCATAGAAAGCCTAATCCACGTTAAAAATTTTCTTTCCATCTTTTAATAATGTCATCCAAAAAAATATTAAACAGTATCGGGGAGATACGACAACTTGTCGAACTCCTTTATTTGTCTCAACTGGCACTGTCAATCATTTTCCCGTATCAATGAAAACAGATGTGTTCTGATACAGACTTCTAGAGGCAGGACGATGTAAACTGAACACCCAGGTCTCGATGCACAGTAGACAAACACCTTGTTGCGAGGTTAACAAAATTTTCATTCACTTCACACATGCACAGAACAGTTTTGTGCAGTGTTTCATAGTGTGAACATCGGCTGCAACATGACTGGCGAGAACAACGGAAGTATGTGTGTGACAGAGAGGGAAATAATATGGAAGTGAGACAGTGAATATTATAGCATTGTCTCCTCTCTCTTCTCTCTAGACAACTTAGCTATACTTGAAAGTAGGGGTAATTCATGCATTGGGTTGGAGCAGATAACTGTTCAGGAAAGGCTGGCGGGCCTATAATCACCTTAAAAAGATGCAAAGTAAAACCTCTTCTGATCAAAATCTTTCACAAGACATCGCGATCCAGACTATCAAATGCCTTTTGAAAGTCAATAAAGGCCATATGAGTTTCTAAATTAAATTCCAGTCTCTTCTCAATCACCTGCTTCAATATAAAAATGACATTGATTGTTATCAAAATAAATATTAAGTAAAATTATATTAATTACTTTCACCAGCAGTATCACAAAGTCTCGGAAGTTTCACGAACAACTAGCAAATCTCGCAGTAGAGTATGTGTGCTGTAGCACACCCACTGAGAACCAATGACTTAAACATACATTAATGTTGTAAATACACATATTGTATGACACATTATCGGCTGTATGACAAAATTATAATTTTGAAATATGGCAATCATTCACAAAAACAGACCTACCTTTTGTATGATTTCAATACAAAAACTTAAGAACCTTATTACTTTTTGTAATTTCAGATTTAGTCTGAGACTGTAAGACAATCCAATGCTTACAAAGAACATATACACTGTAATTTTTAAGTAATGGTTGAACAAAAAAAAACAATATCACAGAGTAACACACACACACACACACACACACACACACACACACACACACACACACACACACACACACACACACACACACACACACACACACACACACACACACACACACACACACACACACACACACAATTAATACTAAGTAAATACAGTCAACTTACTAAGTGAAAAGCCCTTGTGTCTGGTTTTATTTTGTGACGGTCCATGTACTTTATTAAAGAGCAATTAGAATAACTAAAACAAACAAAGGTAAATTAGTCACGTTTATGTATACACAAATAAACATAAAAAACACTAATATATTCAAAATTACATCTAAAAACCGGGGTGTTAGGCCGTGGTCAGTTGCTATGAAACGACATTACGTCGGCAATGTTTTGAATCCCCTTCGGGAATCTGTCTCAGGTTGCCAAAAAGCGACAGAGCATAAGAAGACAATAGCGGCAGTCGTTTGCCGAACAATACCTGAGGAGTAGAAGAAACACGTTACAGGTTGTATCTATCTGTATCAACTAGAAGCAACAGGTATTGGGCACTGTTCAGTGAAGATCTGCTGCTATTGTCTTCTTATGCTCTGTCGTCTTTTGGCGGCCTGAGGATTCCCTAGTGGGAACTGAAACGTTGTTGACGTGATGGCGCTTCATAGCAGCCGATCATGGCCTAACAGCCTGGTTTTTAGATGTAATTTTGAATATACTAACACCAGCCGTGCAAGGTTTACACAAAAATCACTAACATTCACGGCTATACACAGATGTCTTATATAGTAGAAGATAAGAATTTAGACACAAAAATTACAATATTAGTACTTCATTAGTTTTGTTTCAAAAATGGTCAGTGATCTGAATTGGTAATTGTTGTCCATATGCTTATGCCAACGCAATAGATAACTGGTGTAATAACACTGTGATGTTAAACACATTATTTAAGCAGCTGGGTGGGTAACGTGGAATTTAGTGAAGCTGTTGTGCCCTTCATTTTTGTCAATTATGCTAAAACATAGTGAGACTTTTTAGCACACAGTGCCTACTGGCTATAAAAAGAGCATCACGGTGTGAACAAATCAGCTGTGTTTGTGAAGTGAAAATTAGAAGCCTACAATGTATACTTGTAATTGTACAAATAATAAGAAGGAAAAAAGAAGAAAGAAAGAAAGCCTCAATACTACTTCACTTACCAGGAGATTTCTAAAAAACCAAAAGCCCTTGGATCACCACCACATTTTTTGACAGGCCGAAATGTGGAAACCGTGTCATTATCCCCATGAAAACAATTTAAAATATCAAACTTTCCCTTATCAGAAGATTCAAAATCCGTTAGGCGAACTCAATGATCACAGTTTAGGTTAGGTAGATGACATTGAAATAACTCAACATTGTTATTCTACTAATCCATTTATTAATAACATTGGAATTGTTATTTGCTGACCAATTATTGTATTGTGAACACTTGATTTTGTTGCACCCTATCTAATATTCCAATTTACTACCTACCAATTGCAAACAATCTGATTTTATGTATTATTACATAATGAAATAATACACTAACTTCTTAAAAGATTACTATGTGAATTTTTACAAAAAAGTACAAATTTCCACGCTCGCACTCTCTGATGTTTCTCGCACATGAAAATCATTTTGCGATGCTTAATCGTACAATTCCATGCGTAAAATGTACAATTACATACTCATGATAATTCTTTCACCTATCTTCTGTTCTCCTACTTGGTACATGAAAAGCATTTATATTTGGTGATTAATTAAACGTTGAAGATTCAAATTAAGTACCACACTTATATAAATTATGTTTCCTAATGTATGTTTATATACAATAAATTTTTAATGTTTTCATGTTATCTCTAATTTATAATGTCCTGAAAGTCCCTCAGACTCTTCAGAGGCAATATAAATTATGTGTCAAACTCGTTTTGAATAATTTAAAATCACATACACAACTGAGCAAATGCTTATTTTTATAAAGAAACGCTGGCAATTTACAGCTTCATTGAGTCAAGCACATGTGCAGTTCTATAAAAAGTAAAAAATTGAAGTTTAATTACAGTTTTGGTACTTTATTTCTCAACTGCCATATAGTATATAAAAGGGTTATTTTAGAAAATAAATATTTTTCTGTTACATACCACAAGTAATCCATTAATTGTTTTTCAAAAGAAATTATGTTTTGTGTTCTCTTTAATAATTTTGCCACAAAGGCCCAAACATTTTTATCTTTACAAGTGTGTTTTCTAAAAATTTCATAAAAATAAATATAGTACACTTTGAGTTATTACAGATTTAAAAAAATTCCTATAATGTGACTCTTCTCCCTTTTTAGGTTGTGTAAACAGTCAAAAGAGTTTCAGTTTGCAAACATATGAAAAAAATAGATTCTTTTTCTATGGTCATTAGCCATAGTAGAAAACTCAGTGTGGACTTTTTGTAATGCCCAGAATATGTTAGAAAACATTGCTAATCCTAGACAATTCCTTTTTTTTTTAATTTTTAGGTAAGTGTAATCTATGTAGTTTCTCTGTGGTGACATTCCAATTACACATGTATTTATCTATGTGACATTGTGAATATCTGAGAACAGCTGCTTAATAGGGTCACAGTGCACTACTCCTGACCTACCCCAAATAACTGGAATCCAATATGAAATTCTTTACATGATAAAACATATTCATGTATAACTTACTACGAGTCACATGAAACACATTGCAACAATATTATGAAACTTAACAATATTATATTGCAGATTATTATATATGAGGGCAATGTGAAAAGTCTGCTCATGACTGTACAAAGGTATGCATTGTGGTTCTGTTTTTCACTGCACCACGGCACCACATTTACTCTAAGAACAGCTGTGAAAACAAAGTCATTTCAAGATAAACGCAATTTAGTGGTTAAGTCTAATTTTCACTAAACTTGTATTTCAACCACTAACACGAAATTATACTTTCCATAAGCACTTTCAAGCCTCTCAGCTAATCTTCAGATGGAACACAACAACCTATATAGAAACCTTCACCCCTTTATATATAAATGGCAGTTATGGAAAGTATAATTATGTGTCAGTGGTTGCAATACAAGTTTAGTAAAAAAAGTCATTTCAGTGTAATGCTGAAAATGGACAAAACTGAACACTGTGCAGTGCTCAAATGCACCTGATTTAGCTCCATCTGACTTTCATCCATTTCCAAACACCAAAAAAATGCCTCAGTTGTAAGAGAGTTCCCTCGGATGATGAGTGAAAGTGAGAGTAAACATTTATTTTGAGAATCTAGAAGAATTGGATTTCCACGATGGGATACAAGCTCTGGACCATCACTGGCCCAAGTGTGTCAAACTATGTAGAAAAATAAAAAAATATAAACGATACCAAACAAAACATTAAGTCTTCCCCTATCATGCTGTGAACGTTTCACACAGACCTCATATAAGCAGTCTCAGGATATGGTATACACCATATAAAAGTTTACTACTGAGCAAAACTTCAAATTTGGGATTGTGCACAGGCGTGCACATGCGCGCGCACGCGCACGCACACACACACACACACACATACACAATCGAATGATCACTCGTCATTATACTTACTTTGAACGTTTGAAATCTTTAAGAAGTGTTGGATGTTCTGGCATTTTTCTTATATCTTCCCAGTCTTTTTCTAATGGAAAGCCCATTACATTAAATATTCTAAAACAGAAATATTATTTTTTAATATCAGTTTATTTGTCTGTCATATAAGGAATATATTTAACAAAGTTCAAATTTCAGTTTCACACACACACACACAAACACACTTATTCAAAAGTGTGTTTCTGAACAATAATTTGTTAATTAATATACTTGTTCAGAAATATACAATTATAAGTTCTCACTCAGTCAATGGAAGAAAACTACAGAATATAATACGTTAATGCACTATCACACACTGTATTCACTGATATCATGTATTTATCTTTAGGCGATCTGCCTTACACACTTTCATATTATTTCCTTATGAAACATATTATTTACCTATTTCATCAGATGGAAAAATTGAATTATTTGTACCAGAGTCATTGGTAGATATAAGTAAATTGGCAGTAGCATGAAAATGAATCCAATTGGTAACATCGAATATCAAGTATATGAGGAAAAAGTGAACAAACTGGACTTACATTTAAGGTGCACGTTATTTTTCATCAATTCACATACATGAAAGGAATAAATAATTGTCATGCTGATAATGACCGTTAGTGTTAGTTCAGAGTTGCTGTATGCCCCTTGTGTTTCACTTCCAGTAACAACCACATTAGAACATTTCTCTCTCCTTTTATGTATTGTGTCAAACTGTCAAAAACAGATCTCACAGTTTTCTGTAATCTTCAAATTCAATATTTGGACTCCACATGGAGTGTGCATGTATCTTATTTATCTCAAATACTTACGAACAATTCTACCCATAATTGTGTAAGAAATAGCAAGGAATAACAAGTTATACTGTCTGACGGTTGATGAATTGCAATGTTCTTTACATTGTGTAAATCATATTTTAAACAACATGATTTTCAAATATCTAAGCAGAAAACAAAATACATGGTTGGGGGGGGGGAGTATCCAGTCAGATAAAAAACTGTTCTTGAGGGAACAGTTTTGGAACAAGTCTCTGACTCAATTACCTGGGTTGCACTATTAGTATTGGGAATGACCAGGCTGAGATATTACTACAAAAATATAGAGGTTTCAGATGACGTGTGGTGTCATACATAGAACTTTGAGGAAAAAAGACAAGGCTTAAATTTAATAAAACAATGGCACTGCCTGTTTTACTATATGGGTGTGAAACATGGGTTCCTACAAAGAAGAGATGTAGGAAGATCGAGAGCGAGACGGAGATGTACTCTGTGAAGACCGAACAGGCAAAGTGCCTACTCTGTGAAGTGCAGAAGAAAAGGAGGAGGAGGAGGAGGAGGAGGAGGAGGAGGAGGAGGAGGAGAAGAAGAAGACTGTCTAACGTTACGTAATTAAAAAAAAATAATTTTATGAACAACATGCTTTTCAAACCCACAATGATCACAGAGGGCTATCCAAGGCACTCTTTATCGTACCTAGGAGTTTTCCTGCTTCTAAACCTCTCACTACATGTAAAATGTAAGTTTAACCTTTTGAGGATTTAAGAAACAAAAACACTGAAATTTTACAGTTTTACATACGAACACATATGCAGGGGTACAGAATATGTCGGAATGCGCGAACGTAGTTCAGGGAAAATTTGGGCTACCCGGGGAAATTTTTATCAGTGACGAAAAATAGAAATCACGACGAAAATATCAACTGATATTTTATTCACATAATTTTTACAATTATAAACTAGAATAATTAATCTTTAAGATAAGTTTTGAAAAGAAACATTCATCCTAATGAGAACAAAGATAGCAACAACATTCCTCGCGAGTAATGACTCGTAGAATCAAGTTGCGACAGGCAAAGGACGGAGTGATAAGGGGGACCAGTGTGTCCCCAGGGGGAGCGATTGTTGTCACCAGTGTGTGCTTGCATGCGTCTCGTATCATCTCCACTGTACTATTCGTTTAGTTGTTTTGGGGAAGGTAATAGTATTTCTTGTTCATAAGATAATTTGTTGAGTAAATTAAGTGTCTGCAACCTGTATTTTTATTACTTCTCTTTTTATCATTCATCACATACAATAAATTGGTTGGTAAAACATAATAAACCCTCGTGTTAGTTTTGGGAAAATTTCCTCCCGAGAAAATTTCAGGGGTATGAACGTTTTCTGCACCCCTGTACATATGTACCATGCTGTCACACTAAGAAAAAAATGTCCTAGTCCAGACAACTCTATATCCCAACAGAGACAATATGACATCCAACACCCAGATTGAGAGTAACTGATCCTTCTATTGCAGGATCAGGTACTTAAAGCACCAAAGGAAATTTCAAATAAACAAGAAGTCCTTTTATAATAATTTTTATTTCACCCATCTCTATATTATGAAGTTAACTTACCTATCTAGTTGATCATGGTGATAAGGATTACTAGTTTTTATGTCTTCCTGGCGGCAATGAAAGATTGGTTCAGATGTTAATAACTCAGCGAATATACATCCAATGGCCCATATATCTGTAGAAAAAGTATATTATAGCGTTAATCATGTACAGGAGTAATATTATTACTGTATTCTATTGTACATTAATGGCATGCAACAAAATTAATTTTCTTTGTTGTACATTGTACATCCTTCCTGACTTACTTTTAGTATGCAAAAATATTAAAACTAACAGTTCTGGCATATAAGAAGAGTTTTCCGGGCTGTTTGGCCATGGTCTACGGTTTAATGACAAACCAAACGTTTCAACAGTACCACTGGCTGCCATCATCAATGGAACTGAAAGAAATCCAAGACCTCCTGAACGTAGGTTGTTATCGTCAGGTCCACAGTGTTGCTGTTGAAACGTTTGGTTTTTCATTAAACCATAGACCACGGCCAAACACCTCGGAAAACTCTTCTTATACAACTGCCACCGGCCGTGAAAGCCTTAGGACAATTTAACAGTTCTGTCATTAACAACATTAATGAACATTATTTTCTTTGTGATTTCAAAAGTATATTCACTCAGAACCAACACACACAAACAGCTTCAAACTCACCTATAGCTTTAGTATAATGTCTTGCGCCTAAAAGAAGTTCTGGAGCTCTGTACCAAAATGTAACTACTACAGGATCAAGATCGGCCAATGGTTTCAGAGGGGCATTAAATAACCTAGCAAAACCCATGTCTGCAATTTTTACACGTCCTCTTTCTGGACCTTCACCCATAACCAAAATATTTGCAGGTTTCTGTAACAAAAAAAAAAAAAATATATAAAACATACTCATATAAACAATCAGTCACTTGATAATATTTTAGAAGTTAATGCTTGGACCTTATACTACATACTGCTGTACTTATTAGCTTGCTGACTTTATTATAAAGATACAAACATATATATTGTAACGCATCAAAAAATACCGTTACATAATACAGTAAAACCTCGTATTTACGCTCCCGCTTATAACACTATCCCGTCCATTACGCTCTTTTTGTATGGTCCCTGGACGTTTCATATACATACCCCTTAAATTTTAACCTCTTATAACGCTTCCAAGTCCTGCTTATAGCGCTTTTTCCCAGTCGAAAATGAGGAAAAATTCCATATAAATTGTGAAACAGTACTGTATTTGAGATGTTTTAAAAGCGTGGTGAAGAAATTGTTGCTCTGACTGTACTGAAGGTCATTACACCCCGAGTAGACGAAAGGAATTCCACCCTCTACCTGAAGAAACCCTCCGGCCAGTGTCGGGAATTGTACCTAACGGTACTTTCCTTTGCATGAAAGGAATTTAACAATCAAAAGTCTCCCTGTCAATACAGTACATTTCTGTCCTTTCTTATTAGTTGTTCTTTGAATTCTTGGCAGTGCAGTTGTGATTAGTGCAAAAATGGCAAAGCGGAAATCTCTTTCTATAAGTGAAAAATTACAAATCCTCCGTAAGTACGACGAAAATTCTACGCTGAATCAAAAGGATTTTTCTGAATCTGTAGGAGTCCCTTCATCCAGGTTAAGAACAATAATAAAATATAGGGATGCTATTACCGATGCAGCGAAGGGTGGTTGCAAATGTAAGAAAGTGAGATCCGGGAAATATGAAGACGTCGAGGAAATTGTTATTGAATGGATTCACCAATCCCGTGATGCTTCAATTCCATTAAGTGGCCCAATCATACAAGAGAAAGCACGAGAAATAGCAGGCAAATTGAACACAGACTTTTCTGCTTCGAATGGTTGGCTTGATAGATTCAAGCAAAGGCATGGCATAGTTGTATAAATACAAAATAAGTCGCTGTTCGGGCCGTCATTTGTATAAATACAAATTTTATAAACAATAAAGTCCCTAGTTCTGGGCGACATCTGTATAATTACGGACTAATATATTTATTATTTATTAATAATAATGCTTCATAGTTATGTCCTTACCACTATTAATTTCTCACTAGGGTCCCAGAGTTCGTTCTTAAGTGAGGCCAGAAACAGTGTGGGGGTACGAAATAAAGACTCTAACGACATATATGGTGAAAAGAAAACTTTTGTTTTAATTTTTCTAAAATTATCATTATTCACAGTTACACCACCACAATGGAATCTTATACCTACAACAAGACAGCGGCTGTACACTTCCGCTTAAATAATTATTTATTAACTTTCATTTTTAAATTTTGTAAGTGGCTCGACAAAGTCATTTTAAATAATCTGCAGTTATATTTAAGTTGATCTGCTACGTTTCTAAAAAAGAACATAAACCAATACCTCAATCTCTGTTAGAATGCCGACATCACTCTCTCTCTCTCTCACACTCTATATGCCCCATACATTGGTACATTTAACTGATATCATTTGAGTTCATTTAATTGCTTAATAGAATTGTAATTTTGAATTTTCTTGTTTCTACTTAGCCATCGGTATTCCTCCACGTCGCCATGTGCTACACTGAAAGTATGTCTGAACGTTCATTAGATTTTCACATTGTTAATTTGGTTTTATTCACTCCACTTACTACATTCTTGAAATACTGCTTCACTTTTAGGTCGGTTTTTTACTTTCTATGGTTAAAAGAAAACATTTGGGGCCCACGAGTCTTTTGTCCACCCGGCCGGGGTTAAAATTATTTTCCGACTGAATTTGAAACTATTTTCACATTTTTAAGAATAATAAAACTTCGGCCGGCCGGCGACGCACTACTGCTCGCGTCCGCTACCGTCAGATGTTAATTGCAGACTCTTCGTTCATGGGACGGAAGTCACTGCCTTCCGACGACAAATTTTCTGTAGTCGCTCATATAATATGGCTTTGCCTATAGGCCACGTGGCTATTGTTGTTACAAGTCGACGATACGGAAGGCTTTTGTAGGTGTGGCTTTGATTTAATTTCCGTCATCTCGGACACACATTGTAATGAGATCTTGCGTCTTGGCCATATTTACGGCGTCGGTTTTACGGTTTGAGGTGTAGTTGCTGGGCCCCGCCGCATGTGTGCGCGTAGCTGTATGTGACAAATACTTGATTTCATGACAGAGTGTTGCATTCCAAACTACACTCTACTCCAAAAGTTTACGTAGCTGTTCTTTGTTCAACTGCAGTCGTATTTTACATGGGACTGGTAATCACACGTTTAAATAAATTTAATAAAATAAAATTTGTCTGTACCAATATTTTCCTATATTGATTTATGTACTGTCACATAGTGTATCGGCAAATCAGTGGTGAATCAGAGTCAGCTAGTGACAGTGATGTAAATGACTGGCAAAGTGAAGTGCTACCTAGGCTCATTAATAATTATGTGCCCCGCGATGTGTTTAACGCGGAGGAATGTGGCTTATTCTTTAAGCTAATGCTCGACAAGTCATATGTGTTCAAAGGGGAGAAATGTCACGGTGGCAAATTAAGCAAAGAAAGAGTAACTGTGCTTGTTGCTGCAAATGCCGATGGATCTGAAAAATTACCACTGTTAATGTTGGGGAAGTCACGTAGACCCCGATGTTTTAAAAACATTAAACGACTGCCTTGTGAATACAAAAATCAAGCACGTGCCTGGATAACTGGTGAGTTGTTTGTCACTTGGCTCAAAGACTTAGACCAAAAAATGGTAAAAACCAATCGCAAAATCCTGCTTTTTGTCAATAACTGTCCAGCTCACCCAAAAAATGTGAATCTGAAAAATGTAGAACTAGCATTCCTGCCCTCCAACACAACCAGTAAACTCCAACCAATGGACCAGGGGATCATAAAAGTGCACAAGCATTTTTATCGAAAGCGTGTTGTTCTACGATATCTGCAGTGCATCGACAGTGGAGCTGAAAACCGCATCACCTTATTGGACGCAATGAATTTCATCTCCGCTGCATGGGAAGGGATCGATGCGCAGACCATTGGCAATTGCTTCATAAAGCAGGCTTTTTTAAGGTAAGATTCTAAATGTTGTTAGATTAGGCTATTATCGAGCTTCTGTATAAAACTTTTTTGTTTCGACAGGGGGTTAATTTTCTTTTTTTAATTTCTGAGGGACATAGTGTAACACCCGGTGAAACAAATGCCCCTGTGACAAGTGGTAATGACGAGGATTGGGCTGCTGTACGGGAGAAGTTACGAGATGTTAACTTGGAAGATTTTGTATCAGTTGACAATGGTCTAGTGACATCACAAATCCGCGATGTCGACGACATGATTGCGGATCATGCTGCCGCTACCGTCCAAGATGAAGACAGTGATGAGGAAATTGAATCTGCGAAGGAAAATGTCCCTACACGAAATGAAGCTCTCGGAGCAATAAATCTGCTCCGAAAATACAATATCACTGTTACTCCTGGCGACGCATCAAGTGACGTGAATAGCTACTTAAACCGCATAGAAAATGTAATCATTCATAACAGTAGTACACACACTCCACAAACATCAATCAAAGACTTTTTTAATAGGAAATGAGTTAGAATTTGCATTTTGCATTGTAACTAATGAACAATACTGTAATTATAAATACAGTACCGTAATAATAATAATAATAATAATAATAATACTGTAATACAGTAATAATAAAACACAGTACTGTAATTGTTTCCTATGAAGTGGTGTCCAAATTGTTTTCCCATCTCACAAATCATTTCCCGTCTATAGCGCTGTCCCGCTTATTAAGCGTTTAAACCACAGTCCCTTGACGAGCGTATTAACAGGGTTCTACTGTATAATAAAAAATACCCAAATGAAGATCTACCATGAACATATCTAAGCTAATATAGCCAAACACACTAACATGAGGAAAGACAACACTAAAATGTCAAAGTCAAACCTGTATATCCATGAATAAATAATGTTAAAGAAAATAAGCACCCTAGAAGGAAGGAGTTGTAATTAAATAAAACATCAATGTTATAACAAAAGGAAAAGTGAACCAAGCAACTACGTTAGCAACCAGGACCCAATAGATCCAATAAGTGAGGGAAAATATATAATAAATGAAGAAAATATCCGACAAATAAGAAAATAATATTACCAGTACGAAGAGTACCAAATAAGTGAGGAATAATACCACAACAAGGAAGAACCTGAGAGGAAACTCCAAGTGACCACGAACAAAACTATTGACAATATAATAATTCAATAAGCAACCACAGACAATAATAGTGTGCTACTTACAGTGAATTAATTAATACTAATATACCATGAGCTAAAATAAACTAACACAAACAATGATAGTGTAGTATTTACAGAAAGTGAAAATATTAAGTGATAACAATTTTATACAATAATCTCAAATAAACCAACACAGACAATAAGTGTATTATTTATGAGACAAAAAGTATAATATAGGGTCATTCCATATCAACTCAACACAGTGACTTTACCTCACCATCTCAGAATTTGATGAAATTTGGTACAGAGGTTACCTTCATATAGACTAAGAAAAATACCAATTTTTTTTTAAATATGTCAACCGGTTTGGAAATTACAGCTATGTAAAGTTTTCAAAAAACGCCCAAAAATGCTGGTACGTGACATTTTTGAACTGTGATTGTAGCTCTCCTAGTTGAGATAGAAAGCTGGGAGAGGTGTCATTTTTTAGCATTTTTCATGCTCTTTCACATGCAATAATAAAAAATAGGGGTCAAGAGGAAACATTTTTTCCAAATTCAAAATCAAAATTTTGATTTTGAATTTTTCAAAATGTACACCTTTAAAAATTTTGAAAAAATTCATAAGTTATCTTTATATGATTTTAATTATTTTTGTAAGTTTCATAATGGGATCATAATGGGGACATATAATAAAGTCTTTTTTAAAAAAGCTTTGCATTAGATTTTGATTTAAAAAAGCCTATTTCACGCACAATGCAAAGCTTACCATCTGTCCATTTTAGGTTTTTATACCTGTAAACCTGTAAAAGTAACTAACTTTAGGTCTAAATAAATAGTTCTATATATATATATATATATATTGCAACACATCTTCTTGTGATTTCTTTCATTATGGATTATGAGTTTTACATGGACCTGGTTAGGGTATACCATGCCAACACTTACCTGCAGTATATGGTACTTTTCTGCTTTGCCGGCTATTAGGTGTGGGATTTGGGCTTATTAGGTATCAGGTAACGAGTTGGGACGATGTGTTTCCAAAAGAATTATTTTAGGAAGCTGAGTTGTATAAATTGTGAATAAATGAAAACTACCTTTTTAGTCTATCATTCCAATGATTATAATTGTCACCCTCAAGGTGCTTATCTTTAAACAAATCATAATAATAAAAAGAATTTCAAATATTTAACACAATTTACGGCGGGTTCCACCAATTTATATTCTTTCTTGAATATTACTTTACACATATTTTCTCTAGTGATATATTGTTATAATGCTTACGTCTAACAATCACATATTAAAATCATATATCTTAGTACATAATTTATAAGTTCCTGAAAATAAGACATACAATACACAGTATATACACCAAACATATAACATGGAAATATACACACATATATGGGCAGTTTCACACTGTCTGCCTGTAATTATAATTCATTTATAAAAATCATTTTTTGTTATATTGAATTTAATTATTTAATAAAATGGAAATACTGAATTGATTTCATTCTATGAAATCCGTAACCCTGTTCTTTATACATGAGAAAATAAAATACGAACTTTTTAAATGAATATAACAAGGGTTATAGTTATCGTTATCTCTATGGTAATTATTATTAATATAAACACTTTTATTAAGGGTAACTCCCTTTTAATTATTCTACTCTTCAGCCTGCTTGGCTATCAACAATAATTAATATGAAACAATAAAATTTGTGACATCTTTAGGCTTTAGTCATACCGCCTATATAAAAAAATGTTTATCAATTATTTAAAACTGTTCAATTTCGTTTATAGCGGCTTTTCATTTACTTGTTGTGTTTTACAACATTATTATGAACCCTGAACCATATCAGGTCACCTGTTTTGATGATTTCATGTTACACAGATGTACACGGGTCTCAGGCGTCGGCGTTGAGTACAGCTATTCCTCTCGAAACCTCCGTCAGCGTCGCTTAGCAGTGTATGAACAGCTAGGCTAGGCGTCGTTCCTTTATCGTCATGGACACAGCGTCTCTGGCCTCGGGTATAGTCTGATGTCCGTAGTACGTAGTTGTAGTAACTCAGGTGTCTGCCGGTCTCATTGAAGCGTCTTCTGCAGCGTATCGTTCAGTGTGTACGACTTAACGAATACTTTATGAATGCGACAGATGCTCGTTTTGTTTGCTATATAAAATCTTATCTGTACCCTTCTAAATGTACAATTGTAGCAGATAACGCTTATTATGCGTACTCCAGTTAGAACGATAAACATTGATAACAATGTTTTGTTATAATATATATATATATATTATTTTATTTGTTCTACCTACTTTTAATAGACCTAACAGTACTTTACAGGAAACAATAAAATCAAAATTTAAATACCACAGTAAAATCAAAATCTGTATGAAAAATGATAGTCCAGAAGTTTTTAGATTAAATGATACCCAAACCTAGGCCTCCCCTACAAAACCAAAGTGCAATAGAAACATGTTTTTTTTAATAAAAAAATTGTTACATTGTGAAAACAAACTTACAGTGTAAAGAAAGTCTTTTGTAGTTCTCAGAACTCCTTGTAGTAGTCTGTGAAGTACTGAACAGTTTGTTGAACTTCACTATCTTTAAGCTTATATACTCTTCCAGTCAGCGTCACTGGGTTTACTTTGCACAGTACATGTGTTACAGGGAGCCAAAGGATGTCAGCTTTTCTGGGGTAAGCGAAAGATGTTGATGGACCAGCTGGATGCAGAAAAGAAACCTTAACTTCGTCTATGCTTTCTTCTTTTGCTAGTACATATGCTAACCACCAGTTATTTTCATAAATGATGGTTATGTATCCGCTAATTTCTGTCAGTTGCAGCCTATCTTGTATAGTGGTCACTTTCTCAGTAGTTGATATATCTGATTCAGAAAATACCTTCACTTTAACCTTTGAGATACTAGAGGGGATAGGTATAAAGCCACGAAGTTTTTGGGTTCCTTGTATTGCAATGACGATCTTTCAAAAAGTTGTCAGTGTTAATGTATTCATCATGTGTTACATATACAAAGTTTACAGAAAAAATGTTTTGCAGTGCCCACTCATACAACTCAAATGGGATTTGTATTTGATTCTCGTATGGACGCTGCAAACTTGCTCTGGCTGCTAGTCTTTTTACACTGCCCCCAACACCGTCGCATGCTCCTTTCCCATGTGCTGTAGCTGAGAAATGCAATTCAGCATCAATACCAAAATCAGTTTTATGAAAACACAAGTTTGTAAAATTCTTTCTGTTTTTGTATTGAGCTGCTGATCCATCAGAGAAGTAAAAAATCTTCGAAATATTGTCACCAAATTTGGTTTTCATAAAATCAATGAGCTTTCATTGAAAGCAATACACAGCAACTGTGTTATGCTCCAGACATTCTGAGATGACAACAAAACTTACATGTTCCGTCTTTTCTTCTCTCCTGAAGTAGATGACAAATGGATGAACAGTGGCAAGCCCACTACTCCAATGATGGCTCTGGGCTTCATCTTGAAGAATGAAACTATAGTTTTCAGAAAAGTCACAAACAACAAGAAATTCTGAGTTCTGCAGATTTTCTTTAGTGTGGTTCCCGAAGGAACTCTGTTGTTTGGCAATGAAGTCATGTCTAACTAAATCAGAAAGGTTTTCACACAACATTTCAATGAAATCTGAAGGTGATTTTTGTAATGTTTCTAAATTACATCTATCAACTGAAATCCAAATTACATCTGTCAACTGAAATATATAGAACTATTTATTTAGACCTAAAGTTAACAGGTTACCTTTACAGGTTTACAGGTATAAAAACCTAAAATGGACAGATGGTAAGCTTTGCATTGTGCGTGAAATAGGCTTTTTTAAATCAAAATCTAATGCAAAGCTTTTTTTAAAAAGACTTTATTATATGTTCCCATTACGATCCCATTATGAAACTTACAAAAACAATTAAAAACCATATAAAGATAACTTATGAATTTTTTCAAAATTTAAAGGTGTGCATTTTGAAAAATTCAAAATCAAAATTTTGATTTTGAATTTGGAATAAAATGTTTTCTCTTGACCCCTAATTTTTATTATTGCATATTAAAGAGCATAAAAATGCTAAAAAATGACACCTCTCCCGGCTTTCTATCTCACCTAGGAGAGCTACAATCGCAGTTCAAAAATGTCATGTACCGGCGTTTTGGGGCGTTTTTTGAAAACTTTACTTAGCTGTAATTTCCAAACCAGTTGACATATTTCAAAAAACTTTGGTATTTTT
The DNA here is from genome assembly GCA_034769895.1 of Magicicada septendecula. Lineage (NCBI taxonomy): Eukaryota > Metazoa > Arthropoda > Insecta > Hemiptera > Cicadidae > Magicicada > Magicicada septendecula. The sequence goes on from CM068368.1 coordinate 849,118,138, forward strand.
CTTAGTCTATATGAAGGTAACCTGTGTACCAAATTTAATCAAAATCTGAGATGGTACAGAAAAAGTATTTTTTTGTTTTTGTTGATTTGACATGGAATAACCCTATAGTAAAACATAATGAGGACAACAAGTGAACTAAAGTTAAGTGCAGAAATAATTGCTCAAATATGAAAGTAAATGGAACTGATTACCTGTAACTACCATGACTGACTCTAAATATAAAATCATTGCAAAACATACATTTAGATATCAGGATAGTGGAAAGTAAAGTCAACACAGAATGTAATTGTTGGAATATCAGAAATAAGACAACATGTATTAGGTTAAAAATAGTCAACCTAAACCAAATGTACCATCCAATACATATGCCAATAACCAATTAGAATTAGATAATACTATGTAAACAAATAGTCAGTAATAGAATTAAAATACAGAAAACCATTGTACTAGATACTAGTAATACCAATCATGGTAAATATGTAAGAAAATACACAAGAAACCAAACTAACACATACAGGCATTGTTGTCATACAGTGATATAAACATAACCTCAACTGAACAGAATTTGCAACAAAGAATCATAATTAACAATTAGAAAAATACTTATAAAAGTATTTACATGATGCAACAACCAAACTAGAATAAATAATGAACAGAATAAACCCAATATGAACTAAGGAACACAACAATATACTTTAAATTTTATAAACAAATAGTAACCAAAATACCAAACCACAGAATGACTGACAGAATTACATAAAAAACTAAATTAAAACTAATCAGAAAGAGAAAAATAATATAACAGTAGTTTCAAGGATACTCAATACCTCTTTGAGAACACTTAACAAACAGTGAATGCATAAATTTATATAATAATAATGAAAAACAATAGTACATGTCAGATGAAACTAGATGAAAGTAACAATCCAACAGAAAATTGTGAGCAATTAGCACAGCAGGGAATACTAAATATCAAAGATAAGATGTAGACAAACACTAAATACCAATTAATGGGTGAAAATACATCCATAATACAAAACTATTTGTAAAATAAGAGTGTCAATATGACAGGACACCTGACATGGTGTGATAAAACCATTCATTGTAAATAAACTACGATATGTTAGTAATTACAAAACTGCACCAAATGTGTAGTATCAATTGAAGTATAAACCAAACACAATAGAATTGTGCGAGAGTGAGATATATATTGTAAATAATAAGAAATAATGCATGGACATTTAAGGCCTACTCGCCTGAAAGTGTATTATTGAATTTTGTAAATATTTAGCATTTAAGAAATAATTGATAAGAAAAAATGACTTGAAACATTATCAGTAAGTGATATATGTATCATGGGATACTATAAAGGTGAAAAAACGTATGTTTAAATAAGAAACACTAAAAGTGCATCAACGAAAGTATACATCGTTTAATCATGAATGGAAATAGTGCTTGTGTGGACTCAAAATAAAGAGCAAAGCAGCCGAAATAACATGATACCATTAGTTTTCGAATCGGAGGTGCATTAAAAAAGTTATGAACAATCATAATTATTCAATCAATTACAAAAGAATTGATGGCGTCACTTTTATACTCTCGACCCCAAAGACTGACGCTGAGAAATAAAATTTATTAATTTCTTGTGGCATATGGGTACAAGATTAATCGACTTTCAGCCAATAAGAAACGCTGATTCCAAGCATACGCCACCCGAAGGAGCTGAACGTAGCTTCACTACCAAACTGATCATCAACGACGACAGAACGACTCTCCGATGGAAGTATTTTTACAAAATGTGCACGTTTCCCCGTTAGTAAACAATATAACTAACCTAACATATGTGTAATAATAACCTCCAAACGTGTGAAGTGTAAACAGTGCTACGACATAGTGTAATATACCATTGCTAGTGTATAATATCAGCAATTATGAGTGATAATAAGGGAGTATATAGAATTAACAATATTTAAATGAATTTTAAACGATTATTAAATAATAATTTTTGTTTAAATGCATTCATATGTGACTAACCTAATTATTAATTATGAATTAACACATTATTGAACAAAAGTTCTCAATAATATTTTTTAAATAAAATATTATTAATTTTAAAGAAGAATTGAAAATCAAATTACTATTTAACTAACACTAATGTATTTGAACATAGATGCTGATTTGACTTTAACGATGACGAAAGACAATTCGATTATTAATAACATTTGAGAACTGTCAATAAAGTTAATGATTAATAAAATGTGTCATTAGCTAATATTATGTGTAACAATAAGATTTATGAATTTAATTTAAATATTTTTAACAATTAACTTAAAAAAATTTTCATTCTAACCTACCTGTTATTGAAAGGTACACAAGTGATACAGTGCAATGCTTTCAATTCAAGAAAGCCTAACTATTCTTAATTGCACTGAAATTATAAATTAATCATCATATTTTAATTTTTATAACCATTAACGGAATTTTATTTCGATATACAAAAATAATAATCGTTATTGCACATGCTATACCATAACCTGCAAATTTAAATGCAAGCGTGTCTAGTACGATAGTTTACAATTATAATTAACTTTTTTTTATTTATGTAACCACTCTCCATAATACGTCATTATCGTATTTAAGCATTTTTTTTGTAGTAAGTATCTTGTATACTAAAAGAATTCACGATTTTATTAATTATAAATAAGAAACCTAACCAAATCAGGTTAGAGAAGTACAACATAAAAAACCAGTGTTACCAGTCCTGAGTTTTAAGAATTTCTGTAACGAGTTAAATTGTTTTTAATGTTTTATAAAATATTTTAAAATGAACTTTAATTGTTGTTAATAAATTACCATTCAATACACAATCGAGTCAGTCCATTATTTAAAGATAGACTACAACGACAACACGACAGAGCATTTATTTTACAGATTGGCAGTAAGGCAAATAAGCGGCCAAGATTTTGAATAATTTCCAAACAGTCTCATATACAGAACAACTTTATTTACATAATATCCATATACAAACAAGTGTAAATGTTGTATGAATTGTGTTGTGTTGTTTTCAAAATATTACAGAAAGAGAAGATCTACGTTAGAAGATTGACATCGGTAAGTAAGTGGTAATTAACATCTAAAATAACCAGTGCTTCGAAGAGAGAACTTGAACATTTTTTCAGCTTTTTAAACCTTTTTGAAACAATGTAAATTATAAATTAAACCATAAATAATAATAATTCTAAACTTACACAATTGAACAAACACGTATACTCGTCTAGTTATAGAGTGACGTCAACAACGTGTGGTTTATTATACTTGAATAAAGGACATCTATAGTCATCTACTTATTATATTATAGAGTGGCGCCCAACATGGGGCGTAATTAAAATAAGACGTAATGACACAATACTTGTTAAGTAACAATATATATAAATATGTGTGTGTGTGTGTGTGTGTGCGTGTGTGTGTGTGACTGGAAACAACATTCAAAGTCGGATTTTGCATCCTAGCTTCCAATCTTTACAGGCTTTCCAATCATCATCCTTGAGATTTTTTTGTGTCATTGCATTCCTTATGCCTTCCATCCAAGTCTTTCATGGCCTCCCTCTTTTCTTCTTTTAAGGAGGGGCCCATTTGTAAGGTAACGGAAAAGTAAAGATACCCAGGGTCGCCACTTCCACTGGACAGGCAGTGTGGAGGAGCCGCATAACCAGATCCCCCAAACAAGAAAAACACTAAACACTGACTACACACACATAAAGAGGGCCAGGACAGTTTTAGATGAGCCCCTTGAGTAAAGTGCTAAATAAGCATTAAGAGTAAGATTAATTTTCCTAGCTATCATTATTTACTTATAATGTACTCATTTAAAGGTAAACAGAAAAAATAAAATCAACAATAAAAAAAATGTAAATTTTGTTTTCATTGTTAAAACGTAATAAATCGACACACCTTTCCACTTATTTGAATAAGTTTGAATAAAACAAAATATTTTTAATAATTTATCCTGTATAATTTTAAGTGCCACACATTTTTAGGGTCGTTTTTAAGCCTCTAAGTAGCTCTGGGATGAGCAGGGCATTGGTCGCTCTTGAGCAGTGGTAGCTCTTGTGTATAATAACATCAAACGGCACTAACGTTCCAGGTTAGCGATAAAGACCAACGGTTCCGGCAAAGACCGAAACGCCCCGACCAGGAATATCAACAAGTTCATCAACAGCATCATACATTTTTAATATGTACTTTGAGTGATGCAGAGTAGCACACCACAACCTATTATAACTAGTACTACAGTACAATGTGTGTTATTCGGAATCAGACAATTAAACTTCAATTAGCAGCAAAACTCAAAACATCGAACCCCTAAATGTCAAAATCACAAGCCGCAGTAGGATAGCCATACTTATGTTACAAGTTACTAAATCATAAATACTAATCATGACTTGAGGTTAAGTCAGGGTTAGGTGGCAAATAAAGACACTTAGCTCAACATAATTTGTTCTGTTTAATTTGATACTACAGCACTTGCTCCAGTATCCCATTTCCATGGCTCATATTTTTTGTAGTCTCCCACACTTCAGCCCCATATGTTACAATACTCTCCACTCTTGTCTTATATATTTTGATTTTTGTTTCAGGCCTTAGTTGTTTCAGGCCTTACATAAAGTGAAATGTAACTGTTTCGTCACTCGTTTCCCTTGTTCTATACGATTTTTTTTTTATTTCTGCTATACTTGTGTCATATTTTGTAACCACTGCATCAAAGTATTTGTATGAAGCTACTCCCTCCACAACTTCTTGTTTCAACTTCCTGGAAATTGATGTATTTCCAATAACAACATATTCAGCTTACTTGTATTTATCATTTAGCGCCATTTCCGGTAGTCTTCATCTTCATACACGTCATTCTTACCTTCAGCAATAATTACTTGATTGTCTACAAAAAGAGACAAATAAAACCCTACAAAGGGTTGTTATTTATAATAGCTAACTACCATTTCAAACAATGATTAAAACCAGTGATCATGTTAAATTGCAAGGACATTTGTAACATGTTTTTGTACAATTATAATTATATTAATTCTCTACTTCTCACCATTTCTTTCTGACTATAATGTACATACACATACAAAAAAGAGAAAAAGACAGTCTTGATGTTTTGAGACAGAATTATGCCGTGAAGATATATATCATCTTACATATCTATATATTTTCTTCTGCTCAATCATTAGATAAATAATATGTTTAATAGCAGAAGTTAGAAGCTCTGTCCAGTCCTTAAGACATTTGTAATTGTCAGACTGTTAAGTGGTGGAAGTTCCTTGAATACTAGTAAAAACAGAAAAGAGAAAGTCTGTACTACTAAACTTCATAAGACCTCACTTTATTCAAATAACATGTCATTTTACTTAGTGGAATAAATGTATGTGCCTATTTTAAAATCCTGTTCAACTTTTTGAATATTTATAAAGATATATAAAGTTGACTGGTTGTTACTTGTAACTGAGTGATTACTGTTTGCTTTTTCAATTAAAAGTTACTGTAATTTTTCGGTAATAAGTGATTCACGTATAAGGGAATTTACTAAATGTACTTCTCATATACTCATGATTCAGTATTATTTTTGATACTGTACATACATGTTGAACAATAATAAATGGTAGTGTAATTACCGGAGAGGAGGACTTCTTGAAGACTTGTATATAAAATACATGAAGAAGAAAAAATATATTATAGAATCTCATGCCAATAAATATAAAGAGTATGATCGTTTATGCATTAAACAATTTCAACTCTGTTTTTCAGGTCAACACATTTACTTTTTTCAGCATCAGAGGTTTGCCCATTCTAATAAAAGGCTCCTCAGTAGATTGTCTCATCATGAAGTAGACAACATGTTTGGTACTGAGAAAAACAAAATATGTGTTGAACTGAGCTTTTATTAACAATCAAAGCCACAAAAGTATACAATAATAAGTTTCTCTTTAACAGTACAGTGATGAGCTGATGTCATAGTCTTGTAACACAACATGATAGCCTTGTGATGATTATGTATTGCAAGATTGACTGAATGAGGCAATAATCATAAATATTGTAGCCGTTTTTGGTTGCTGCTGTGTCTTCTAAACCTCTGTCTGATTATTCTCAGACAACGTTCTGCAGTCTCCTCCGAAGGTGAACTGGCATACTGATAAACCTGTGCCGTGGAAACTCAACAAACTGAGTTTGGGAGTTCAGCAAAATACATTGTGTGGTGGTCATAATATCAGCGTGACATTTAGTGCCAAGGTGTTACAGTTTATTATAATTATTTAAACGGGTAAAATAACTTTTTATTATGCAACTTGGCTAACATTGTTGTTTGTGTATAGTGTGTTCATTTCATAGTACTGTAAATACATCGTATAAATTTCTGTGACAATCAATACATTATTTCACTGTTTTAAGGTTTCAGAGATGATGAAGATTATCATCTCTGGTGCTACACCTCATTGGTGAGTCTCAACCTTCTCCAATGGTCCTGAACTGAAGTGATGGTTCTCCAGTACCTCATCCAAGTATTATGGCATCATTATTAATCCATCACAGATTTGTCTGCCTCTTTTTTTTCTTCATCCTTCCAGCTGCATCATCAAGACTTTCCTCGGTATTTCATCCTCCGTCATCCTCATCAAATACCTGGCCCACCTCAACCTTGATAAGTTAATATATTTTATAATGTCTACAATCCTAAAGAGTGCGTATAATTCTTTATTATACCGTATCAACCATACACGCCTTTCACATGTAGGACCATAAATTTTCCATAATACAGTGAACTCCCGATTTTCCGGGACTGGGTCAACCGGGTTGCGGATCAACCGGGAAAAATATATGATTTCAAAAAATTGTAGTGTTAGCAAAAATATTGATACATACTACGGTTATAATGACTTTAAGTTATTACAGTATTCTTAAACCTATTATTTTCCGTGTAAAACTGTAGCAAATAAATCACTAGTTGTAATTATTATAAGCAAATGACAGTCTGTTCAATGAGTTACGATACAATTTGACGGCCTCTTAACACTGCGCGCATGCGCGATTAGAAGACAACCCACTGCATCAAATCGCATGGTTCATCTTATCTTCAGACATATCTGAAGATAAGGATTTTGCTGGGTTTGAGGATGACGTTACAACCTCAGCTGATTTGGCTCAGTTAGCAAACACTGTCCCAGGTGGTGAAAACGTTGATAACATAAACAAGTGGTTTGAAGTCGACGCTAACATCCCTGCGTTTGAGGTTTTGACAGACGACAAAATACTGATGCGTGCGCAGGGCGTAGCAGAAAGTGAGAGTGGTAGTCACGAGGAGGGGTTGGGGAGTAACGAATGTGTTTCCGAGCCCAAAGTCGCACACGGAACAGCGCTCGAAGGACAAGAAGACACTTTTTTGTGCGACAAGTTGGTTTTACACAAAATAAGGTGTAAAATAAGAAAACAGCAAGTGCTAAGAAGCAAAAATTATTACCACATTACTTTCAGCGTGTATAAACACTGACTCTGTACACATTGTTCTGCTTGTAAATATACTATTTTAATTGACAAAAACGTGACTTGACTAATTTTTATTGTGTAATAAAAGGTAGGCCTATGTACTACTTTATTGTATGCACATATTTTATTTTTAACTAAGACCTTCATTTAAGCACTAGGTTACAATTTTTGCTTTAACCGGGATTTTGACTTATCCGTGATCACCCTGCCGGTGATTGTCCCGCATAATCAGGAGTTGACTGTATCTTTCTTTCAAAAGTTAAAAGATGTCTTTCACTTACTCTGGCGATGGTCCATGTTTCTGCACCATGTGTCAAGACTGGTCTTATTAAAGTTTTATAGACGATGCATTTTATGATCTTGACATTAATCTGCTTTAACAGCCCAAAGTAACATCTACTTGCTGCCGAGATCCACTGTTGGATTTCATTTGTAGTATCACTATTTGTTGCCACTACTGAACCCAGATAATGAAAAATGATAGACTCTGATAGACTCTTTCAAAGGTATAGCCATTCCGGTCTATTAGTATAATTTTTATCAGTCGTCATATGCTTTGTAAGATTGTAATGATACTCAACATTTTAACAATTTTTTTTCATTATATTCATCACCAGCCGTGGCTCTACAACCATTGGTGGGTCTTGGCTCCAAGAGTTGATTACATTCTTCGCTATTGCATGCCCTGGCTTTCCAGTTTCTTATGTTCAGCTTTCTGAGATCCTCCTCTATCAGGTCTTTGAATCTACTTAGGGGTCTTCCTCTTTTTCTACTACCCACTGGTTTCTGGTAGAAAATATGTTTCTTAGGCTGTCCTTTCTCCATTCTCTCTATGTGTCCAACCCACCTTAACCTGTATATTTTGATTATCCTGACAATGTCCGGCTCTTTGTACAGATGGTACAGTTCATAATTACAGTGCCTACGCCACATTCCATTTTCTTATACTCCTCTAAATATTGTTCTTGGAATCTGTCTTTCACAACAACCTAGAGCCTCTCGCTATTTTTTGTCATTGTCCAGGTTTCTGAAGCATACGTCAGCACTGACCTCATAAGTGTTTTGTAAATTTTGCATTTTAAATATATTAAATACTAAAATAAAAACTACAGTTAATCTATACAAGAATATTCCTATTCATTAAACGTGCCATCTTACACACGTAATTGAAGTATACCCTTAATCTAACAGGAAAAACAAAACTGTAATTGAAAACATACTCACCAAGTCTCTATGCAGAACCCAATTGGAATGAAGATAATGAATACCATCTAAAATTTGATATAATAAAGACTTAACCATTCCTTTAGGCACCATCACAGGTTTCTTATTTGCTTTAGCAGCACGGTGAAACTTGATAATATGCTATCAACAACACAACAAAATATTAACTGATGACTCGTTGGGTACTTGGTGAAACATATTAATACAAAAGTTTTTAAAAATATATAAACATGGTACATTGGTACATTTCACAGTTTTTATTTAACTCTGACAGCTGTTTCAGCTTCTCAACCTATTGTCAAAGAGATCAGTGAACAACTAAACAGAGGATGTTAGGGTGGTAAACATCTGTTTAGGGCGTGTATTCGGACGTGTGTGGGGTGTGAAGATAGAGGGGGTTGTAGGAGCTAAGGAAAGGTCAAGTACCTGTAAAAACTAAATATAATCTGAATGCAAAATATAAAATTAACTAAACTAAATAACAGCTTTTAATAAAGGGGATACACAGAATTCAGGTCGTTCATTTGTTAAATTTTTGTTACTTTTTATTGCTTTCCTAATTTCTAACAAATCCATTTTTTTTACTTTTTTGTATGTTGTGCAGTAGTGTTATGTTTTTTGTATTGATGAAGTGATTGTGTTGTAAGCAATGATCTGCAAAACCTGTATTGGTTAAAATCGGCTTCTTATGTTCAGAAATGCGATGTTTCAGAGCACGGCCACATTGTCCGATATAAATAGCATCGCATTCTGCACAGTGAATTTCATAAACTCCACTTTTCTCTAGTGTGTTTGATTGACACAACAAAATGTCAATTACTCCATAACTGAAGATAACGTATACAAATATAAGACTAATTTTTGCCATATGGCTTTAAAGAGTATTATTACTTGTATATACATAAGTTTTAGACATCTGCGAGTTTGATTATTATATACTAAATCTGAGGAATAGGTAAAAGCAACTACTAAATCATTTCTAAAGGACTTAAGAGGTAAAAATTTATAGAATCCTCATATGGCCTGTATGCTGATGATATTGTTCTCGTGACAAGAAACAAACAGGCACTGGAAGAGGCATATACCTCTCTCGAGCATGCTTCGCCAACCTAGGGCTGCAAGTGAACAGCCAAAAGACAAAATGTAGCTAATGAAGAAGAATATCCGAGAAGAAATAGTCCCAAAAATTAAAGTCAATGGCAATGAATTTGAGAGGGTGGATAGTTAGTTTTAGATATCTTGGGTTCCTCTTGATGTCAAAAAATCAGATGGAAATGGAGATTCAAGATAATGGGAAATAGGTGCTATTTTTCTTTGCTGCCTATCCTAAAGTCCAGAAACATTTCTAGAACCCCTAAGGTGCAGATTTACAAAACTGTATTGCAGCCAGTAGCATTATATGCTTCAGAAGCATTGACCATGACCTCAGCCCAAGAATATATGATCAAAAGATGGGAAAGAAAGTTTCCGAGGAGGATATATGGAGGTGTACTAGATACTAGAATGTGGCGTATAAGGACAAACACTGAATTGTAAAATCTATACAAGGAACCGGACATTGTCACAGCTTTAAAACCTGGCAGAATTAGGTGGGCAGGTCACATACAAAGAATGACAGAGGAAAGAACAGTGAAAAAAGTATTTATTGGAGGACCAGGAGGAAGATGAGCAGCAAGACGGAGGCCAAGAAGAAGATGGGTGGACAATATAGATGAAGATTGTAACACCACAAAATGTTACATAACCAAAACACACACCAGAAGGGTAAAATATGACACTAAAGTTATAAAGTGAATCATTTTAATGAATGTAACAAAGAAGAGAGGGACCAGCATAGAAGAAAGAAGAGGAAGGATCCCAAGTTGCAGTGATGAATACACTGCATGACACTACAACTTAAACACAATGACTGACTATAACTAATGGACATACAAAGTTCACAAATAAGCTGTCAAGTGGGCCAGTTCATGACATTAATGTGTAGAGTCATGTAAATAGAAACTAAATAACCAATGACTGTAATAAAATAAACACAATAACAGCATTTTGGCTGAAAATAGAAGAAAAATGATATATAAATAACAAAAACTACTACTATACTAGCTGTAGCCACAAAGCTAGCTTTACCAACAAAGATGTAACTTTATAGAATAAGGATAACTGTAAACGGAAGCCTTATGTGTGTATAAGCAACTTCCTTATTAAACGAGATATAATTAGAATGAATAATAAACAGGGAATAAACCTGATGCTATAATTGTATCTAGACCATGTATAAACGAATCTATGTCTGTAAAATAATAGGGAAACAGGACCCCTAATGAACAATGAATTTACACCAGTAAATATAACGAATAAGGTGTGAAATACCACCACTCAATTAATATTGTATGCTTTAAAATGAGTAGGCCAAGTAAAAATGTATTTAGAGAATAAGGAATTTTCATAATAACGTATTGTCATAATTAGACTAAGATTTAATATTGTTCAGCTGTAAACAGCTTTTAACTGTAATAATGTATGCAATTTTATTCATGTAATAACGTTCAAAAGAGAACACAAGTGTAAATAATCAAATGTAAAAGATAGAAAAATAGTCGCATTGTCCATTATTAGCAGACGACAGTGAGAAACCATGTTTCAAAACACTATTTTTATGTATTGTCAGTGAAAGCTAGGTTCAAACCGGCATTATGCCACATCAAAATAAAGAGCAGACAATAAGCTTTAATTTGATGATAATAACTTAAGAGATTGGAAGTGTAATAAGTTAATAGTGAGTGTTAGCATCATTTTTAACCATATTTAAGAAATTGCCGGTGAAAACCAACAACAACGACAATTGGGCGAAAGAGACGTTAAGAATTGGTGGCGGTTAAGAAAAACATTACGTCACTGTAACGGTACTTTGTACCAATCACAAAAGAGTTTACTCAGCGAGATTTGTTCCTAAACGCGATCTAAGACAGGGGTATATAATCATAGAGACGCTGAGAAATTCGGATTCGCTTCCTTCATCTCGAGCTAAACAGTTGCGGCTCGACATTGTTTTATATTTTATTAATTTACTACAACACAATAGTAGTAAATACTTCAAATTTCATTAAAATAACTATTGAAAAAGCGATTCATCATACAAGAGTGCATCGACAAGTAATAGTGAATCTTTTTAGACAGTGCGTGTAAAAGGAATGAGCAAATTGAACTTAACCTGTAAAGTTAACACCCGTTATCAGTAAGAAGAGGGTTATTTCTCGTTCCAAGTGCGATTAAAGTGCAGTTATATAGCGATCAATATAATCCGATCGCTAAGGTGTTTATTTTTAATCTATAAGATTAAAAAAGCAAGGTAGTACAGTGACCAATTTTATTGTTTGTCTGCCTTCTACTGATCGTAACTATCAACACATTGTACTGACGCAAAAAACAATCACACTATTAATAACGAACACTGTATCCATTTATTTAGAGGATTTAATAATCCGACGTAAGAATTTATGTGTTAGAATTAGTTTTTATAATATTAATTAGGATCTAAGCAGACGAAATTATCGTTAATCTACAATATAATTGCAAGTTTTTGAAGAGGCCAAAAATGAATTACTATCATAGTAGTATCTATCAAAGCAATTAATAACGTTCTATTTTGTATTTACAAGAACCTACCCATGAGGTATCTAGTTAAAAGATTAAAATTTTGTTAATAACCATAAGAGTTTTTAGATTGTGCTTAACTGAGCTAGACCAGATAGCAGACGGATAACCTGAGATCCAAATTGTATTATTGTAACCATGTTTTATTCAATTTGATTTTTGAGGGTATAATAATAAACCCATAAAGTTATACAGCATAACCTTTGTTTCCAATTATTTCAATTAAGATAAGCAACTCTCAGTATAGCATACACTGAGATTCATTTGAAACATAATTTTTTCAGTACGCTATTTGAATTAGTTTAAATGATTAAGCATTTAAACAACAGAAAAAGTGAACACACACAATTTTAAATTTAGAAATTTGTTTTTTATGGGAACTTTTCTCAAGAAAACCCATATGGCGCCCACATAACCTCCAAGGTGCTATAAAACCTTGATTATAAAGTTTAAACTGGTAAAAATAACCTTGACAGTTCATTCAGAGGTGGTGAACGTCGGAACATTCAGTACGACAACCAGGTACGTGAAAAGTGTTCTTTATATTAATTTATTTGTCCAGACAACACTTGACTTTACTTACACTGACGACATTTTTCCACCGAAGAGGAGTTCGACTTCAAGTTCGACGCTACCGTTACATTCATTTACCGACCAGCAATTATTATTTTATCCATAATAAATTATCACACTATAATTAAATAAATCATATTTATCAATTATCATAAAAGATAATTACTGCATGTAATACACGAGAATCCATTAAACGACAATCGATAATTAAATCTATAAATTATATCAAATTTAATAAAGAGGGGATCTCATTGAGTTACAAGATATGAGAAGACTGGAGGTCAGAAGGTGGCGAAGAGTCACACAGGATAGAGAGGAGTGGAGGCACATCATTCTGGAGGCCAGGGCTCTTCATGAATTGTAGTGCCGTGGAGTAGTAGTAGTCATATGAACTTTAGCCATGTATATACAGTAAATAAAATATAAAATTAAAAGAATAACAATAAAATTAACATAATATTGACTATTATTTTTTAGACATTTATATAGATTGGACAACAACTTAACAAAGCAGATCTTCAAATATCTGTGGGGGAAGAAGTCAACATCAAGCTGGATTAAAGAAGTCCAAAAGGATTTAGAAAAAAAATAATATACACGCAGAAGCAATTGAAAGAGGAGTTTTTAGGGCAAAAGTGTTAAAAATGGAAGGAGTCCAGGGGAGGAGAGAGAAAAATGCAAGTTCAAATTGGACTGAAGACAGGAAGAAGAGACACAGTGAAAAGATGAGAGAATATTGGAGAAAAAGAAAAGAACAAAGAATAAAGAATCGAAATTGGCATGTGGTCCTTAGATGGCCGATACAAAAAAAAAAAAGTATAACTAATCTATATACCAAAGGAAAGGGAATAATAAAATAATGAGAAATTTAATAAGAAAACTAAGCAAAAGATTGTGTTATTTGTCTAATATACTGATTACCCTTTTTTCACATGCTAGGCAGTTTATGTCCCTTCTTATTGTTAGTTTTTTTATAATCTCTACTGCCTCTGTAATTATTCTCAGGAAAAAACTCTGTTGTCTCACTACAATCTATATACCAAAGGAAATGGAATAATAAAATAATGAGAAATTTAATAAGAAAAATAAGCAAAAGATTGTGTTATTTGTCTAATATACTGATTACCCTTTTTTCACATGTTAGGCAGTTTATGTCCCTTCTTATTGTTAGTTTTTTATAATCTCTACTGCCTCTGTAATTATTCTCAGGAAAAAACTCTGTCTCACTACAATCTATATACCAAAGGAAATGGAATAATAAAATAATGAGAAATTTAATAAGAAAAATAAGCAAAAGATTGTGTTATTTGTCTAATATACTGATTACCCTTTTTTCACATGTTAGGCAGTTTATGTCCCTTCTTATTGTTAGTTTTTTTATAATCTCTACTGCCTCTGTAATTATTCTCAGGAAAAAACTCTGTTGTCTCACTACAATCTATATACCAAAGGAAATGGAATAATAAAATAATGAGAAATTTAATAAGAAAAATAAGCAAAAGATTGTGTTATTTGTCTAATATACTGATTACCCTTTTTTCACATGTTAGGCAGTTTATGTCCCTTCTTATTGTTAGTTTTTTTATAATCTCTACTGCCTCTGTAATTATTCTCAGGAAAAAACTCTGTTGTCTCACTACAATCTATATACCAAAGGAAATGGAATAATAAAATAATGAGAAATTTAATAAGAAAAATAAGCAAAAGATTGTGTTATTTGTCTAATATACTGATTACCCTTTTTTCACATGTTAGGCAGTTTATGTCCCTTCTTATTGTTAGTTTTTTTATAATCTCTACTGCCTCTGTAATTATTCTCAGGAAAAAACTCTGTTGTCTCACTACAATCTATATACCAAAGGAAATGGAATAATAAAATAATGAGAAATTTAATAAGAAAAATAAGCAAAAGATTGTGTTATTTGTCTAATATACTGATTACCCTTTTTTCACATGTTAGGCAGTTTATGTCCCTTCTTATTGTTAGTTTTTTTATAATCTCTACTGCCTCTGTAATTATTCTCAGGAAAAAACTCTGTTGTCTCACTACAATCTATATACCAAAGGAAATGGAATAATAAAATAATGAGAAATTTAATAAGAAAAATAAGCAAAAGATTGTGTTATTTGTCTAATATACTGATTACCCTTTTTTCACATGTTAGGCAGTTTATGTCCCTTCTTATTGTTAGTTTTTTTATAATCTCTACTGCCTCTGTAATTATTCTCAGGAAAAAACTCTGTTGTCTCACTACAATCTGTGTCTCATCAAAAGATGGAATGCTTTTATGAATAGGTGTGCTCGTCAACAGCTGATTTCCTCATTTCATTGTTTTGTAGATACCCGAGGCATGTCAAAATGCTGTTCATTGTCCGCTTTACTACTGAGGATGACACATCAGGAATGAGTGAAATGTTTTCATGTTCATAACAGTACCAACAAAACATGGATGTCAACCAGAAAAGTGTTGTTGTAAAGACACGTTTGTTATTCTTCATGAGATTGCTCCTCTTTCTACAGGCAATCAATGCTCATCTTAGTTGAGTGATGTTTCAACTATTTGTTATTATTTACCAAAATAACTGACTTCATTCATAGATCTTTATCTTTATCTTCTTAGCAGGGACAGAGTTATTAAACATCATTTTTGTCTTTTCCATACTTTGTTTGAGACCAACTTCAGTCATTAATTGGATATATTTATGGAAACTAAAGTTGGTACAAGTGTTCCTTTCCCTTATATTGTAATAAGGAAACAAATTTTCTTTGCAGCAGACACGAAAACAATCAATTGAAAGGTACCACAGACAAAATTACCAGTATGTTGAAGAAATATGGCATTAAAACAGTGTTTCAACCACATAAGAAGCTGGCACAATTTTTAAAACCAATCAAAGACAGACTCCTGTTCAACACTGAAGGTATCTACAAAATTCCATGCACTTGCGGAAAGGCTTACATTGGCCTGATTTTCACAAGAGTCCAAGAACATGTCAGATATACGAAGAACTCGGCAGCTGAAAAGTCTGCAATTGCTGAGCATTCAGCCTTAACTAATCACATGGCAAACTTCGATGATGCATTTGTAATAAGGTCATGTAATAGGTATTATGACAGATGATCCTAGAAGCAATAGAAATTAATAAACATAAGGATAATATCAAAAGAGAAACCACCACGCTTAGTACGACTTGGTACCCTTTACTTGTAACAATAAAAATAGGGCCGAAATATATTCAATACATAAAATACACTACCAGGACTTACCTGTTATAACTACGCTTACCTTCTGTGGAAATTTTATCAGAAGCCCAGAGTCGCCACCTATATCTTTGAAGGACAGATATGGAGACCTTTACACTTTACCTTAATAAAACGGACAATTTAGCAATCTGACCCCACCCAATTAATAATTCAGAAAGATCCCGGTCCGTTAGACGAATTTCGCAACACAGAAATGAGAAAGTGGTAATGACGAAATAACTTAGTCTAACACATATTCAAGGTAAACCAACTGATTTTAATGAATGTTAAAAGACACTGAAAAAATAGGTTTTAAAATATACATTGATCCCTCAGATTTAACTAACATAAAATATCCTCTAACCTATCAAGTATTATAATAATTAAGGTAGCCCATTCTGCATCACACACACACACATGCCATTTTACACTTTACCCATTGATGTTTCATATTGAATTCCCGGTAATAGTATTTAATTCATGTTTTAATTCACTGTTCACTGCCGACCGAACCCGTGTTTCTGTTATCCGATTCCTCTTTTAAAGATTACGTATTTCGTTTATCACTCCATGTCACTACACCAACTGCCCGCCAATCACAGTAATATGGTTATTACTTTCTTGGGTCCCGGTCGGTCTTATTGAATGAACTACATTTTATGAAAACTCGACCAACCGGGCCCGAAACGAAACTGTAGGCGTCTGTAGCGGTACTCTATACCTCGTGGACTGCTTAGCGTCTCTGCCTAATGTAGACTACTAGCTTGGACCGCGAGCGGGAGGAAGCTGCCGTTCACTGCCACCTGATTTTAGTCACCGTTCATGCTTAATTTGTTGTGGCGTATTCCTTTTATGCATGCAACATAGTCATTATATGTGTGGTGACCGAGGACGATATTGGCCTCTGCTACACTGATGTCACTAGTAGTAGGCGTGGCTTAACGACATTTCCTGTAGTTGGCTGGTTGCTGCTACAAACTGTTCGTTTCAGCGCCATGTTTTACCACTTCGTTGGATTTTTCACGGCGTCACTAACAGCGCCCCGTCCTGATGGCTACGTGCGGGCGTGGTCACACATATGCACATTTCTTCGAAAATTAGGGTGGCGCGAATTCCTTACTCAACACGAACTGCGTCTCTGCTTTGTTACAACAATGTTCCACTTGCCAGGTGTTCTGTGGTAATGGAAATAGCATTGGCCATATAATAAAACTTCACAATAAATTTATAAAATCCCACACAAAATGAAATAAATAAAAATACGAATACCCCATACTGTAGGAAATAAAATGACCCAATTTTAGACACGTTACAATACCCCCTCAATGAGAATTCTGCTGTCCAAAACAGAAGAAATCTCATTGATAAACCCCGAAGAGGACCGGTGAGGAACTGGTGCCAACAACCCCCTTGTTCTTACTCTACATGGGTACACGACCCCCCTGGCTTGGTGACTATGGACGCATCTGAACGAGATCACTGGACTTCTCCGTAAGAGATCCCAACACCGAGAAATCGAACAGATAAGTACCATAGCGCACCTCACCTTCTAACATGCTAACCCCCAAAATCCTCAATCCCTGGCTCAGATTATGCCAGATCCTCCACCGATATGTTTCCCCTTTTATGCAAGCTGGGCTGCCTTTAGCAGATACTGGGCTCACAGACACTCACATTACATATTGTACCTTGAAAAATTCTTTATAATCCACTATTTCATCTAAGAAAAAAAATTTTAAAATTCAAAATAAAATACTTTATCAAAAAATTCTCTTCCATATTTTCTGTTTTTTACTTAAAATAAGTGAATTTAAACATTTCTTATCGTTAAACATATCCTTAACCTAACATGTGAATACTTAAGAGTCTAACAATACAATGCAATACAAAATAAACCAATAAAATAAAGATGGTTAACACACAAATAATAAAATAATCAATACTTAAAATAAAATATTCATTCGCTGGCAGGCGCAAAATCCAGATTTTTTGTTTTGTTTTGTTTCAAAACTCTATTTTCCCAAAAAATTTTAAAATTCAAGAGAAAAAATTTAATTTTATTTAAATGTTTCCTTTATATATATAATTTGTTTAAAATTTGTTTGAATTGATCAAATAAACAAATTGAATTGACTTCCTACTATACAAGCTTAGTATGTATATGACCTCATCAGCTGATCGAAACTAGGTCAAGTCCAAAACCCTTGACCTACATATGTTATGTACGCTCTATCTGAAAATACATTTAACATCTGTAACAATCTAATTTGAAACACAAAACAATAAAATAAAACATTTAAAATTAACAAAATATTATTATAAATAATAAGCAAATTGACATTTAAATTATTCAAAATAAACAATTCTTAATTTTACATTACCAATTTCTATCAAAATTCTGTCACTGGTTTCAAAATAAAAATTTTATATATTCAACTACAACTTTCTTCATTTTACAATCTCATTCCCTATTACTGTGGGTGATTTAAATTATCTATTCTCATTGACTGTACTACTTGCTCTGTATACATATATAATCTTTCTCCCTCCTTGCCTCTAACCCCTAACAACTTCAACTACCATGACACCCATCTCTATCAAAAACATCTATCCCATCAAACACTCTAAACCCAACTTATCCTTAAACTCAAATCGCCACCTTCTCTCGATATATATATAAAAAAAAATACTCTCTAACCCTTTGTACATAGGATATGTGTTCCCCCCCCAAAAACTCAATTCCCTTATTTGGCCCCTGGATTCTACCTAAGGCGGCCCCTCCTCACTAAAATCGATACCTATCCCGTCCCAACTTATCATTATGTTGCGGACTCCCCCATTACACTACCCCCTACTACAAAATTGCCATCCCCAAAATCTCAATCTCATTACCTTACTTCAAATACAACAAAATAACATCATTAATTATAAACAACAATATATCACTCAAAACTCCACATAAATTCTCCACTACTACTGTGTCAACATCAATACTTCTCAAAATTCTATAACATCGCATTAACTCAAAACAACATTACATTATTTTCATCTCTACTATTTCTTCAACTTTCAACTTTGACTTCAAATTGGACAGATCTATATGTCCCATAAAATATTCATCACCCAAAATTATCTCTTGTTAACTGGCATAAATTATTACTTTACTTCTCACTTTATCAAATTATTTTTATCATTACTTTAAAACATCTGTAATACATTAAAACATTACATTGAACATTAATTACTTGGAACATTTATAAACCATTTTACCAGTGACCTGTTATTGCTGATCAGCTGATCTCCTTACTATCACAATGAAAACACATCTCAAAATTGAACAAATTACATGAAATATATATTTATCAATACTCACTTCTATTACGTTAACTGCCTGCCAGTCAGTGTAATTATCTGCTTAGTTTAAAATATACACACATAATGAAAACACATATTTCTATCAATACCTATATCTAACGTACAACAATAAAATAATACATTTAAAATTATAGCATGAACAACTTGTATTGAATGTCTGAGCAGCTAGTTATTTAACAGAGCACAAGCATTTTTATTGGATCAAATTTGAAAAAGCAAAAAAATTTTTTATGTTGTAAGATTTAAATTCGTGGCTCATCTGAGCCACCTCCCATCCACACACACTATTTCAAGTTATGTAAGGCTGTGGCGCCCCCTCGCTTTCACAAATACGGCACATTTTGGAGTAGTTTTACCTCTCCGTGTCTTTGCTTCCGCTGTTACATTTTAAAAGGTTCAGATATCAACATACCTTTGTTATATAGTTAAACGCCCTTAGTGCGGGTCTACCACCTGGCTTTGCTGCCTCCAAGCGGGCAGAGTGGCAGCCGCTGTTCCATAGTGCCGGGAGATTTCCCCTAATTATCACCCCCCATTGAATTTCTAATATATACCAATTTCAAGTCAGCTATGGTCAAGGGACTTGATATGACCATAGCTGGCCGCTAGCCAAATCCACGATTAGTGCTGGTAAGGCAGTAATCGCCCGAAAAGTCGGGGAAATCTAACTTGCATTTCACTGCCTGTTACATTCATCACTAGTATGTGCGACACGGTCGTCTATCAGTGTGTAAATTTTAATTTACACGAAAAAGGTGTGCCACACATTTTCGCCATTTTGGCCTCCGATGGAGGTAACACTCTCTGTTACCCCCAACCCATTTCGCTATCTACGAGGGCACAGGCCACCCCCGCAATAGCAACCTAATGACTAACTAATAAAATTTTTATATACATTATAATATAGTATTTCCATCAATAATCATTTAACTCATTCATAACTTTCTACCATTGGACTTTCTTAAAATTTTCAAAATTTATTATTAATAATTAGTATATACCATTTTTCCTTTATTATTAACAAATTTTAATTATCATTTTTATTGAACACAATTATTTCAAATAATCTCACTATTGAATTAGAATCTTAGTTACCTGTAAACATTTTTGTTATATATGATTCATATTGTAAAAGTTCTATACTTACATTCCATTCAACATGACATACACGCAACATAATCACCCTATCACAATACTTTCACCTCACCTCTGAAACATTTCACAAAACATTAGTTTATATTAAATAACTTATCATTCATTACCAAATTTCCATCTCGTAAAATAAATTAAATTCATTAAAAAATTTAACTAATTAACCTTTAAATAATCAATCAAAATATTTAACATGTATCAAATTGTTTTAATTAAATTAATTACCAAAAATATAAATTATATAGTTATCGAAACAATTACCATTAATCAATTACTGTTTTCAAAATTAATTCTGATATTTATTTAACTTGCAAATGTTTCAATATTATTATTACAACAATCATCTTACGTACACACATGATTTACTTAACATTCCACAATGCACACAAATAAATTCACTATATTTTTATTTACAGACTTTTGTTATTTACTGTTCAGTTTTCCCACACTTCATTGTCCAAATTTGCCATGTCAAAAACCATAAAACATAATGTTTATCACTGTCTTTTATTGTTTTACAGTTTAACCTCCATCGTCCCAAATAAGTCTTGGTTTTATACAATACTGTTGATTTTTATCGACAAACAAATGGTTATTTTGTGTGTCATAACCAGAACAACCAAACTCACTCATTTTACCAGAATACTCATTCAACCAGTCTACATTAGGTATTTTTGTTACATCTCCGTCAGTAAATTCGCTCATTATCGGGTTAAATACTTTTGTCAACTCATTATAGTCATCATTACTCAAATATACTTTTAAACTTTCATTCCATTCTTCATATTTTCTATTCAAGTTATATAATTCTGTTACTTTCGCCACATGCACTTCTCTGTTTAATTCTCTCTCTTCATAACACCACACCACACTCTCACAATTATTCCGGACAGAGGGTACACAATTACTCAACAAAAATAAACACCTCAATTCATCTATCAATATGGGACTCTCACCCTTCAAAAACAACACTTGTGAACTCATTAAATAATCATCATCAATAATAAAGGGAAACTCTACCCCCTGTCCCCACTCTACTACAACATTATTTTTCCACACTCTCTCTACTTCATCAATTAACATCTCATAGTCACATTCCACAAACTCATCAGTACTCTCTGATATGACATTTTCAATTACATTATTATTCTCATTATTTTCAACAACATCATTATTATTTATTAATTCTTTCTCTGGTATCGTATTTTTACATTTGTCACTACAATTTTCATTTGTTTTATTTTTCTCTGTATTCATCACATGTACTCCCACTCGCTCAACACTCTGTTCTAATTTATTCAGACTGGTTCTTATTGTTTCATTATTATTTTTAAAACATTTATTCATTTCTTTAATTTGGTTTGTTAACTCATCAAAACTGTTCTTTTGAACCTCGAATTTCTCATCAAGTCTAGCGTTTATTTCATTATATTTAATATTTGAATCACTCTTCATTTCTTTATTTTGTTCTAGAAGTAATTGTAACATACTCATTACATTACTATTAAATTGGGCGTTACATTTTGTTGAAGTCGGGGTCAGTTGCACACCCGAATCTTCAGTTACATTACTCTGGTCACTCATATTTACTTCTGTTTTATCTTTACTTTATCTCTGTAAATCACAATGATACAAACCTAACCTACGTGCGTAATTATATACGATAAATCATTTTTATAAATTCGTCATTACCACATCCTACTTTCTGTGTATTAAAATAGGTCTATCTCGTATAAAATTACAATTAAACGAAAATCCTGGCAGCGCGTCGACATTTGTAACAATAAAAATAGGGCCGAAATATATTCAATACATAAAATACACTACCAGGACTTACCTGTTATAACTACGCTTACCTGCTGCGGAAATTTTATCAGAAGCCCAGAGTCGCCACCTATATCTTTGAATGACAGATATGGAGACCTTTACACTTTACCTTAATAAAACGGACAATTTAGCAATCTGACCCCACCCAATTAAAAATTCAGAAAGATTCCGGTCCGTTAGACGAATTTCGCAACACAGAAATGAGAAAGTGGTAATGACGAAATAACTTAGTCTAACACATATTCAAGGTAAACCAACTGATTTTAATGAATGTTAAAAGACACTGAAAAAATAGGTTTTAAAATATACATTGATCCCTCAGATTTAACTAACATAACATATCCTCTAACCTATCAAGTATTATAATAATTAAGGTAGCCCATTCTGCATCACTCACACACACATGCCATTTTACACTTTACCCATTGATGTTTCATATTGAATTCCCGGTAATAGTATTTAATTCATGTTTTAATTCACTGTTCACTGCCGACCGAACCCGTGTTTCTGTTATCCAATTCCTCTTTTAAAGATTACGTATTTCGTTTATCACTCCATGTCACTACACCAACTGCCCGCCAATCACAGTAATATGGTTATTACTTTCTTGGGTCCCGGTCGGTCTTATTGAATGAACTACATTTTATGAAAACTCGACCAACCGGCCCCGAAACGAAACTGTAGGCGTCTGTAGCGGTACTCTGTACCTCGTGGACCGCTTAGCGTCTCTGCCTAATGTAGACTACTAGCGTGGACCGCGAGCGGGAGGAAGCTGCCGTTCACTGCCACCTGATTTTAGTCACCGTTCATGCTTAATTTGTTGTGGCGTATTCCTTTTATGCATGCAACATAGTCATTATATGTGTGGTGACCGAGGACGATATTGGCCTCTGCTACACTGATGTCACTAGTAGTAGGCGTGGCTTAACGACATTTCCTGTAGTTGGCTGGTTGCTGCTACAAACTGTTCGTTTCAGCGCCATGTTTTACCACTTCGTTGGATTTTTCACGGCGTCACTAACAGCGCCCCGTCCTGATGGTTACGTGCGGGCGTGGTCACACATATGCACATTCCTTCGAAAATTAGGGTGGCGCGAATTCCTTACTCAACACGAACTGCGTCTCTGCTTTGTTACAACAATGTTCCACTTGCCAGGTGTTCTGTGGTAATGGAAATAGCATTGGCCGTATAATAAAACTTCACAATAAATTTATAAAATCCCACACAAAATGAAATAAATAAAAATACGAATACCCCATACTGTAGGAAATAAAATGACCCAATTTTAGACACGTTACATACTTCTGGTCTGACTGCACGCAGGTTGACTGACCACACAAATAATGCCTACAGGGCAAGGTCCACTTACCGGACCGGCCACCGCCACTTCTACACTATATAACTGAGTTTCCTTGCCGGCGTTTTTGTCACTTGTAATATGCCGGCGATACTCATTGTAATATGAGTGAAACATTGTCATACAAGAGATTTTTGACACAGTCCATACCGGAAGAAGACTTTAAAACATAACTGTTTACTCCTATCAGAACTTTACGCTACAGTTAAAAATCAAAATAGTAGGGATTTAACTTCTGCATACCTCTTGTATAACTACAGAAACTCTAAAGGTAGCAGAAACAATAAAATGTGTACACATACAACACTCATGCATGCACACACATGCATACACAATTATTCAAATTCAAAATTATTATAGTTCAAACTTGTTACAAATATGGTGAGACTAATTATGCTCTTATCTTAATGGGAGATTTTTGTCACCTCTGTAGTGACTATTAAAGACTGTTGCTATTCTTTTTGACATGTTATTCGTAGGTACTGACATCTTAAATTTTCTTATGTTATTTTGTTATACAGTCTATCCCGCAGACAAGAATCAGGAAAAGTTTGATAATAATGCAAGAATACTGTACATATTAAAAATGAAACAAAAACATTTAAAAATCATAAACAAAAGATATAATAATATTAGTTGATATACATAACACAGGGATTCGTGTATGTAATTTCATATTTAAATGTTACACCATTGGTATTAAAAATATACGATAAATAATAAGAAAAGTGACAAAGAGTAAATATAAATATTAAGAGAAATGACTAAAAAAGTGAAATAGTTCAACACACCTTTATGAGCAATACATTTAATATAATACTAATGGTAATTAAAAAACAATGGAAGACGGTAACTAAACAATATATAAAATGAGGATAGTAACGGTACGACTTAATATTTACAACAATATTTGTTCCAATGAAGGAGAATCATGTGTTACAATATTTTGTAGGTTGTTGCCAAACCAATGCAACTGCTTTGCACGGTAATTGCTTTTGGCATCTTCACCATTATTAAGTTCTACGGCTGGGTAACTATTTACGTTTGATAATTATTGTGACACCAAAAGGCTTCATCGTCTAGTGTAAACCAATTAATGGCTTGGCAAGAATCACAGTGATGTTGGAATAAAAAAAAAAGACAGACAAAAAATTTACCTAACTGATGTTAATGTATTGGATAATCAATGGAGTACCACGATACCGCACCAATCGATGTAACAAACATAAGAAAATGCACACTATTTAATCGTTGATACAATTTTGGTTCCAATTATTGGTCATTATAACAGCTAATATGAGAATTCCTGAGGGTACCTGACTAAAACTGAATAAGTTAATAAAATCGCTCTGTAATTTTTCTTGCGTTCATTGAACAATACGAGTTTAAAATTTATCACAAACATATCTGTCTCATAACTTAGACACCATGACTAACAAAATGATATATTTCACGTATATAAATAACTTGTTTGCAGTAGGCCTATATTTCTCAACTGGAATTTACAATACACATATTCATGGAAGCAAACAAAGAAAAGAAAATATACATGATACTAAAAACTTTCTTACCCATAAATCGTGTTCTGCATAGTCAAATAAAAGCCACACTTTTCTGTCATTGTGTGATAAGAATACTCGTATTAAATTAATCACATTTGGATGTTTCAGTTCTCTTAGGAGCTGTAAAACAGTGAAATACAAAACTTTGTTGTAACATGTATTCCAACACAAACATAAATTAAATATTACATTTATACAACACTTAAATGTTTTATGTATATATTGAATAATATAAATATAGTTTCTTATTATATATCTTAAAACTCTCTTTTTCTCTCTCCTGTCTTCTTTAAATGCTCTTCATTCATGATAATATATAACCATATATTTAAACCGTATTTAATGAGGTCTATCAAACATGTTAAGAATGAACAACTGGCTTCATTTTTGTTATTACACTCTCTCTCTCTCTCTCTCTCTCTCTCTCTCTCTCTCTCTCTCTCTCTCTCTCTCTCTCTCTCTCTCTCTCACTCTGCCCTCATTTCTCATGAAATCTTTGAAATATATAAATTACAAAAAGAGACTGTTTATAGGGTCCCAATTTACATATTTACAAAAATACCAGATTTACTGAAACATGAGCATTTCAGTATGAGTTTGAATTCTGTCCCTTAAGAGAAGTAGCAGAAATCCTTGAAATATTAGCAGTAATGGAAAAAACAACTGATTGGGTGTATAAAGTTGGAACGAAGCAAGGAATAATCACTACACTTTCTATCCAAAATGAAACTGAAGCTGGCAAACGATGCTTTTTTACATGTATAATGAGAGTATTCCAGATTATAAAAAAATGTAAATAGTCTATATTTGGAGAACACAGCTTTCTTATGTGTACAACAATTGTGAAATAATGTAACTTATATTTAGTAACTGAATTGGAGTTCAAAATGTCACAGCTCTGGTCCTCACATACCTTAGTATTTGATCTTTAAGCCTAACTTTCAATGGTACGTGAACATTATCAGAAGGGTTTAATCAGACAATTACTATCATTCAAACATTGTGTAAGTAAATTTTAATAAGATTACAGACCGATCAAACCCATCTGAAAGGTTAGTAATGTTCCTGTAAATGACAAGAATACAATATCTGTAGTATTTTTTTTTGTACTAGTTATAAAACACTTTCTATACCTTCCTGTACATTTATATGAGCGCAAAGAAAAGATTTGTTTAAATAACTCAACAATTTTATTTGTTGTTAAATAATTAGTAAACAGGTTATTGACAAAGAATCAATGAATCAAGCAAAATAAATAAACGAAAGGAGAAAAAAAACTGAGATAATAAACTAGTGGTCAAAGCTTCTACTCATATGAATAAGTTCCATCCACTCTGAAACTCTTCAGTTCAGCTAAGCAGTTTGGACAATCTGTATAATCTGTTAACCCATTATTATTGCGTCTTTGGGTAGCCTATTAGCAGCTAAAAAAGGGGTGAAACAGAGTCTGAAATGGACTTTGCTAAATAACACTGGTAATTTCAGGACATCCTTGTACAGTCCTACGAGCTTCATACTTTCGCCACAATGTATAAATGGCTCTTAACTGTCTATAAACTATATAAAAAATTTAACAAAAAAAAAAAAAAAAAAAAAAACATAATAAAAAGGTGTAGAAGCCAGTTTTGTTTGGAAAATGACTATAAATGAACAACTAACAATTTATAACTTTACAATCTGTGTATACAACAGCAAAGGACATATGAAAATATACATAGTTGTTGTGGTCTCCAAGTTGCATATGCAATTAAATTGTTAAAATTACCTAGTGTATCCAGGTTCCCTTCATTGCAATTTCTTTTTTTAAATATTCACAACGTGTTTTGAGACTTATATAGTCCCATCATCAGGTGATAAAAACATGTTCACTCACATGAAGTACATCAATTAATAAAAGGCAAAAACATCTCGTTATTTAAGTGACTCCAAACCCATGTTATCTCACAATGTGTACCGCTACGGATCTCAGGAGTGACTAACGATTCTATATCATACCGTGCCCGCACTTATCTATCATATTGTTCTAGCACGCGTATTATATCTGTATCATATAGCTCGTTGGATTTGAAAGAAAGTTTTTCATTGAGAAGCTGATCACCCTGAGTTTTGGAGCCATGTAAATTTCAAACTCTTACAGTGCATCTTTTTGCAGAAATGCAGTGATTTGAAAACTGGAATAGGCCTAATTATGGTTATGATTCTTTAAAAAAAAAAGTTGCAAGGAAGGGAATCTGGATACACAAGGTAATTTTAACAATTTAACCTATGAAAAATTGAACTGTGGAGCTAAGTGCCGACACTAATCATCTTGCTTAGAAGTGTACATCCACAGCAGCTTGCTGTTCAAATATTAACAGCTCACACTACTTACTACACTACTCAATGACTGTTTAATATCTTTACAAAATGCCCAGTACAGCAGTCGCTACCTTGCTGGTAACAACGCTTAACACTTCAGATTTACTATACTTAAAACTACACTTTCATAAAACTACGCCATGTCTCTTACTGCTATTTCCCTGCATGCAGACATGGACAAGCCAGTCCCTTCAATTTGTTTAAGAGCATAATCCCTGTTGGCATCCGCCCTGTAACAACAAAAATAATTCAAATACACTTTTTTGGTATACTGGAAGTTATATACAAGCAAGTAAAATGTAGCACACGATGAACAGTCACTACATAATGGTTAATATTATCCTAAAAAAAAAAAACTTGAACAAAAGAAACTATGATTGAATTTGACATATTTTCACCACGTTACTGTGCAAATACTGATATACCGGTACTATAAAATATATAAAAAGAAAATAACTATTTGAAATTATATGGAATCCCTTTTCCTACCTTATGCTACACAGGGTTAGTTTATATGGTTGCCCAAAGATAAAATGTTTGCAGCCAAAGTTGTTGGTTTGGGATAAAACAACCAAAAACTTATATAAGCTAACAAACTGAATCTCAGTTACAGTTGTAACTATATAAACACAATTCTGTTCTTTCCAAAATGGGTTCAGTATCTTTCAAATGAACTGTGCTGTATCTTCAGTGGCCCAAATGTTTTAAGCTACTAACATAAGCTTTTAACTATTACTTACTTTTAACAATTCAGAATGTTTTAAAATGATTTCCATACTCTACACATGTTAGTTAAAAACTAACAAAATGAAACTTTGATAAAATTCATGTAAATACTTATTAGCAAGAGCAACAAAGACTAATGTCTTTGATATAATTATTAAACACATATATACAGAATAGAATTTGTATTATATGACTTGAAAATACACTTATTATTCAGTTTGTGTTCAGTACACTTATCATTGTACTTTTTTTGGTACATAGTACATAATACATGCTCAGATCTCAAAAATAAAAATAATTTTTGAATTTTATAAATTCTACCGTTTCATCTTTCGGATATTTGATATAAGTGTAAACAACCAGCCAGATCAATGTAGAATCATGATGGTAGTAATGATGTAGAATAATGATCAATGACATTAACATGAGGTAGTATAATTTAAACAGATTGTCCACACAAAAAGGTTTACAATATTATTATTTTTGAGAGATTAAATAAAATATGCCATAGGGCTAATGCTGTAGACCCGTAGTTTTATCAGTGTCTTCCCTATAGCTATATTACGGTTAATTCATTATGCAAAATTTATTAGTTGTCAAATACCGGTAGCCTTTTAATAAGTATGTCACTGATGTAAAAAACATTCCTAATTAACAATAACATTCCTGTAGAAAAGTGCTAAGCAGTCAGCATAAAGATGATTGAACAAAAGAGTTTTTCTATGTGCCCTATAGTTCGAAATGATTACACACAAATCACTTGTAACTGAAATGGAAAAGTACAAATAAATATGGAAGAAACAGTAATGAGAGAAGCAATTAAAATTTTTTAATTTCTATTTATTTTAAATCACATATATTTTAGTTTCTCCGCTGTAGAAAATTTGCTTCTTCATTAAGTCCAAATGAATTCTCTTGTCTATAAGTACTGATACGAATACTACTTATAATTCTTGGATTTCGTTGTTCATGACGTGTCCGTTACTTAACTAAATATAATTATTTCACTACGACTGGAACACAAAACTTTTTATGGGTAAAAACGTAGTTTTACCTTATAACCTGAACCGGTTTTCACTTTGTGTTCCGAGTCGTAGTGAAATAATTATATTTACTTATAATTATTTTAATAAAAAATAGTATGCAGTAGTACTTTAAAATAGTATTTTCACAAACATTCCATACAACAAATACGTTTTTTGTCTAATTTATAGGCTATGCGGTAATTTCTTACAAATAAATCATGTTTATAGATGTAAATGCTTATACATCTGAGTGGAAATAATGATACATTTTATGTAACTACGCTCATTCTAAAGCGGCATTCTACAACTGACACCTAACAATTACCGTACCTAGTATGAAAGGTTTTTACTTTACTCTAGATTTAAAAATATAAGGCACTTACAAACTGACAATGTGATTCGAACTATTTCGATGTTTTTAATTATTTATTAAATATTTTCTTTAAAAACTAGTTTTTAAAATTAAGGATTATTTGAGGTTAGTTTACCCATCTTTTCTTCTCGCTTTATAAACATGTCCATATGTTCCTCGCCCAACTTTACATCCTTCGTAATCAAATAAGTCTTCAACTTTCGCTCTCTCATTTGCGGTTTTAACTTTAAATTCGTAATCCATCACATAAGGGTAAAATTTACACGTTCGTCAACACATTCTTCACAGGTTCTGAAGTAATCCCCTGACTTTGTAAACGTGTACAAAAATTTTAATAAATACAGCTGGTTTCAACATGTGTAAATTACCGGAAGATTAATTACTAGATACTTGTAGAATTTTATTAAAATTTTACGTACAAATTAGGAATTACTTCTTCAGTAACAAAATCGTGAAGAGCAAACTTTTAGGAGCGGAAATGCCGCGTTTAATACAAATCTCAATCAGCTGATTCAAATGCCTACGACGTTGATGATAATTTAAGTGTAGGTTATGTTTTGATGTACGAAGAACAATGTAGTACCGAAATACCGAATTATTAATATTAGTTATGTAAGTCAAGAAGTGTTGACGGTTTTCGTTAAACTTATTCAGAATATCGTGCACATTCTTTTGGGTTTTCATGTTGCCCAAGGTGATGGAGTAATCGTTATAAGATGCTGTTAAGGATAAAGGATGACTGTGGTGAAACTGATTAGTGTGATTTTTGATTGGTTTAATCAAAGTAAAATGGGTCAGAAACAGGGTCCAGTTTTAATTCGTTATAGACATTTTTTTATAACTTTATTCATAGTTCTAATTATATCAATCGTGATTATAGTGTTTGGTGTGATGAATACTCTATTTCCAAACTTTTACAATAGTGATAGTAATGGGTACCAGCATATATCACTTGGAAATTTAGAAAGAATACCGATTTTTAAGATACCAGCAGACACGCCGATATCTAGTGGACGAAACAATCGATGCAATTACTATGACTGTTTTAGTGTATATCACTGTGGCCACAGGGGAAATGCACAAATGTCTGTGTATGTTTATCCGTTAAAAAAGTATGTTGACGATAAAGGTATGCCTATCTCGAATCAGATGTCAAAAGAATTTTATGGTATTTTAAAAACAATAATTGATAGTAAATACTACACACCAAATCCTGAAGAAGCATGCTTGTTTGTTCCTTCCATTGATACTCTAAACCAGAATAGATTCAAGACGAAGGAGACTTCTCAGGCTCTAGCACTGTTGCCATAGTAAGTTTCATATATTTTTCTTCTTACATAATTTGTTAGTTGTGTCACTTAATAGAATATTTTACTTGCTGTTTACTACATTAAGTGAAACTGTTAAATTGGAAGGCATATTCATGTTCTTCAGAATAAATAAAAATTTAAGATCTATAATTAGTACATTGAGTTGGATTCTGGTACTGATATGATGATAAGTTGTATGTCTTGTTCTAATAATTGTGTTTATAGTATGTTCACATAGTAATTCAGAAATTAATTTAATTATGTTTCAAATTCAATAATACGGGCCAAAGTATTCAAATACTATGGGTGTGAGAATTTGATTCAGTAAAATGGATGAGTAAGTTGAGCATTGTTTCATATAATTGACACTTACAATGCATATTTTAAACATTCAGCTACTTCTTCCTAAAATTTGTAAGTGGCTCTAATTTGGTATGAATGAATCCAGAAATGCTCATAGTTGTTTTGAAGGAAAACATACTTGAGATATATATTAGGTAGTTTTTATTCATGCACAAAATGATAAGAAATTGAAAATAAATAAACTGTAGAGGATTTACAGAATTGTTAAAACGAGAAGTCTTTACAATACTCGAGCAGAATGTAAATAGAGAAACAAAGCATCCAGAAGAGTGCACCAATAGGCTTAAAACATTTCATAATTCAGACTAAATTTAGATGCAAAATAAATAATACCATAGACGGAAAATAACCTAGGCAAGAAAAGATCAACATCGAAAAGCAGAAAACTCGGAGATAGTTCCAAGATAGGCCTACCAAAGTAAACTGAAAGAAAAATCGAACAAAAATTTAGACTTTATATAATATGAAACGTTCTCTTGTGAAACTTACTTGTCTTTTTCATCGAACGCGTTTCGGCGTCGTATTTGCCTTCGTCAGCTTAGAGACAGACTGCCAGTACTTAGTAACGGTTGTTGTTTGGAAGGTATAGTGGGGGTGGTGTGTAGAGGAAGGGGATTGGCGCGGGGATCCGAATTATTGTTTGTTTTTTGTATAATTTATACCTCTACACACCACCCCAATATACCTTCCAAACAACAACCGTTACTAAGTACTGGCAGTCTGTCTCTAAGCTGACGAAGGCGAATACGACGCCGAAACGCGTTCGACGAAAAAGACAAGTAAGTTTCACAAGAGAAAGTTTCATATTATATAAAGTGTAGTGCTGTGAAAGAAGATGATGAACAAACAAGACAACTAAAAATTTAGAACATACCACCATTTGGAAAAATTTAACAGATTAAGAAAGCTATACTTGAAGCAGCTATAGGAACCCAAGGAAGAGGGAATGTTCGATTCTGAGTGTCAGGAAGCAGTATGGGTCAGCAGTTAAGCTCACATGACGTAGCCTACATAGAAAGAAGAACAAGAGAAAGGAAAGACTAATATGATGTAAAGAGAAGGCAAGCAAACAGTATTTGCATTTAATGTACTAGTTTACAATACACTTGAAGACGATTACAGATTGTTTAGTAGTTGAAATATTGTGTGATAAGTTCTAATGATAGTAGTTGTTTGAGGTATGTCTTCTGATAAGATTTGGAGTTGTCTAGTGAAAATTCAGTCGAGGTGGATAGCGTGTTTGGAAGTCATAAAGGTTTCTTCAGAATAAATGTGGAAAAAATGTTAATAAGGCTCCACCAAGTGATAGTTGGTATATGTATGCGAATTGAAATTGAATGTTTTGTTAAAATAGTAACAGATAGAAGACTAATATGAAGCCTCACTATCTGCAGGAACTTCGAGATGATCCCTCTAATTGATACGATACAAAGCTTACAATTGAGACGGTTTAGCCTCGTCTGTAGAATAGAAAATCGAAGATACCCTAGAAGAGTGTGGGGAGCAAAACCAGAAGGTAAAAGGAGAAGAGGCAGACCCAGGTTGAAGTAGGAAGACAGTATTAAAGTAAGTTCAGAAAGGAGACTTCTATGCATTCATGTGCTTATAAAACTAAAAAAATTGTTGATTGGATCAACTGTGGTAAGGAAAAGTTGGATGGGTACCTGCTATACCATTAAAACTGGTTCACCACCCTGATCGAGGGCGTAGTGGGAGTTGAAGGCCCAGGTATAGGACACAGTCCTATTGTGTAGGACTACACAGTTCGGGTAAGAAAAGGAAGGAGGTATGTGGTGATCAAGAGGCTGTCTACGTAAAGGAAGAAATTGCAAACCCACTAACCTCTCGGTTGAGGAGAAGGAGAAGAAGAAAACTAAAAATATGTAATTTAACTTTAACGTAAAGTTAGCTTTCAAGTGTTAAAGTTAAGCCTTTTATAAAGTACAACCTACATTGTACGGCACCACCTTCTATGGTAGGAGCAACACCAACAACAGAAAATTAAACAAATATGATAACGAATTTTTTAAAAATTTATAAAGAATATGGAAACTATTAATTACAGAAACATATTAAATGAAGTAACAAAATAATAAAACTCAAATTTATAGGTTAATATATTTATTTTAAGTCCAACATGGTGAACAGGAACTTATTTATTACAGGCCTAAGTTCATCTGCCAGGAATGTATAGATTTATTTTGTCGAAGTCCAGAACATGTAACGTGTTTTTGTATGTTGTCTCTACAATAAATTCAACCCTGGCTGAATTTACCCTTTGCAAAACATACTCCAGTTGCAAAATTTTACTACTATGATTGCCACGATTAAAACAACGAAGCATGTGTGTATACTGCGAGTGCACATGCTTGCGACGTACCAGAGTGCATGCTAGAGTAAACGCAAGGCGCGCGCTTGCACTGACCCCTAACATGCAGACTGCATCATCACAGGACATGTGTCGGCTCAGCGGTGCAGTGTGAGTCTGTACGTGCGGGGAACTCATGCGGGCGCTTACCAGAGTGTGTGTTGGAAGTCAATGCAAGGCGCGCGCTTGCACTGACTCCCAACACGCAGACTGCAATGCAGGACATGTGTCCACCAAACGGGTGTGTGTGAGTGTGATGCCCGTATCCTAATCATGACAATCAGATTAGCAAAATTTCCATTACCTGGAGTATTTCACAATGGGTAAAGAAGCCACAAGCTGAATTTATGTGCAGAGACATCTGTTATCATTGCTGGTTCGAATTAAACTAAATAATTTCATTTAATTTCTATTGATTGCTTAGAAACAAACAACTTATTGTTATTAACAATTTACAACAATGAAAAATTAAAATTTTTTTCTTTTCTTAATGCTTTACTATTACACAGATAGTGAGAATTAAGTGGTGTAATTTGGTTTTTTAGGAAATATAACATACTACAATGTCCACTATGATGTAATTCCTTTAAACATTTGCAAAAAATAATTCTTAAAATACAGGATCAGCCAATGATATTGGTGACTTTAAAAATTCAGTTGTGTTTTTATTTATGGATTGTAAAATTAACATTGACACTAAATTGAAAGTATACATAATAGCATTTAACTAGATGCAGAAACTACAATTTTTTGATCAGTACACCCCGAATGTGGGTGTGGGGACAATTTCAACTCACACGCTTTTGAAGTTGAGTTTTTATGTTTTCATTACATGGTGTAACATGTAAACAGAAATTACAGGGTTCGAGTGTATTGATGTTTCATGGGGGTGGATCATTGTACATCTGACTCTCAAAATATCCCCAGTAGAATAAGTGGCACACTGACAATCTCACGGGCCATGGTATTTTGACACTCCTGAAGGTAACTCGTTAAACTGCATCCATTGTTCGCCTATCCATATGGCTGGTTGCTCCCCATACTGTTTGGTGTGATTTCAGACTTTTCTGCTATTTGGAGAGACAAAATTCATTAATCATTTGGACATATTGCTGTGATGTGACAGTAAAGGAATTCCCATTCTCATCCTCAAAGAAGTGAGGACTGATTATTCCAAAGGAAGCTATTGCACACATACAGTAAGTTTTGCAGTGTGCAATGGTTCTCGAAGCATTTCTCGATAGTTATTTGGCTCTCAATACTGAAAGGTTTGTTTATTTACATAACCGCTAAGTTGGAAATGCGTTTCATTACTCATTAGTGTATTGTGAATAACGTCTATATTGTTATTTATGATATATGAGAACTGGCGGCAAAAAGTCACACTATTTACTGTATCACTGTCATTTAAGGTTTACAGTATTTGAATTTTGTACGACTGCATGTTTAAATTATTATGAAGAATTTTTTTAACACTGGTATTGGACGAGCCATGTGAAACTGTATGGGATCATGCAGAATGCCTAGCATAGGATAGCAGCTCTTGTGTGCGCAATGTTTTCGGGGAAACATACAGTTTTGTGTTACCTGGAGGTTCCTTTTTACTTCCATGTTCCATAAGGAAATGGAAGAATAGTGATCATGAAAAAAATCGTGTTCGAGATAAAGGCTGATTCTGATTGTACTATCCTCAAAATATGAAGCAAAGTTATTTTCCGAAAAGTATGTGTCTTATCTGTGTGTCTGTGTATAGAATTTTTTCTATGGCGAACGATAACTGCCACAAATTCAAACAGAATCAAATAATTTTTTGCATATATGCCCAAGTTGTAGAGGACTCAAGGTCTTGGTGAAGATCGGTTAAGGGAGAGAGGTAGTTTACCTGCAATGTTTTACGTTTTAGCAAGAGTAAGTACTTAATTTTGATAAATAAAGTATCCTGAAAAGAAGGTCATAATAATCCACTGTAGAAAGGGAGGTGAAATATCTATAAATAAAAAGTGTAGTTGAAGGGGGAGGGGGTAATGTTTTGAAAAATTCCTTTTTCATGTTGAATAAACTACTTCATTTTGAAGGATAAGATATCTTAGTAATTACATATAATGAAACTATAACTCAACAAAAGTGTAAATATCAAAAATGGGGTTGTTCGGTTAAGATGGAGGAGTAGTTTACCTGCATTGTTTTGTGTTTTAATAAGAGTAAAGTAAGTCCTTTTGATAATTTTGATAAATAAGTGCCCCAAAAATGAAGTCATATTAATCCACTATAAAATGGTAAATGATGTATCTATAAATGAAGAGGGTAGTTGATGGGGGAGGGGTGATTTTTTGAAAATTTCTTTGCGGATGTCAAGTAAAGAAGGAGTATTTAATTTGGAAGGATAAGATATCTTAGCAATTACATATGATAGGCCTAAAGTGTAAATATCATTAATGGTGGTGATCGGTTGAGTAGGAGGGATGATTATCTGCGCGAAGTTCTGATTCTTTATAAGAATAAAGTACCTAATTTTTATAGATAAAGTGATTCGAAAGCAACATTATATTTAGCGACTACCCCATAATAACAAAAATATCTAAATAGTAAAAATAGTTTGAGGGTGGGCAATATTTTTTTAGAAATTATCGAACCGAATTCAAGTAAATGCTTTTAAATATAAATCGTAGTTAACATGGAAGCCATGTAGTTCTGCATACTGATATCTGAGTGTCTGAAGATGCAACTTTGTGCAACTAACAACTAAGTCATATGAAAACTATAATAAGTGATATTATCTATAATAACGAGATGTATGGATGCACACTTGTTGCTGATTAATGCTGAAATGCAGTGTATCATGCGCGAGTATATGCAAACTCGTACACAGCATTACCCTTTTAATGTGTTTCGGCATATTGTTATATACACTGTCATATTTCACCACTTTATATATTTGCATACAAGCTGGTACAAATTACTGCAGGAATTTAACAAATTTAATGGAACATGTCTAATGAGGGTTTTCTTCTGCCCAGTAGTGATATTTATCAGTGGCGTACGCAGAATTTTGTTAAGGATTTCCCCATTATTAAAATTATTTACAATTGACATTATTGGTATTTTAAATGTTGTGTATTATTATTATATCATGTTATGGTATATTTATTATACTATGTTCGAATAGAACATATTCATAAATACCCTAATAAAATCTTCGAAACGTATTTTTTCACAGCCTTAGGCTACAATTTTTTAACAGATTTTAACATCTGTTTCATTTTGTATAATAAAAATCTTGTGCCAGTGCCACATGCCATTATTACACTTAGGCTACACAATAATTGTATATTTTAGTCAACGGTTATTTGTATACGATAGGTAAGACACTTTACATAACAGGAAAATCCATGGAAGCAATCAAATATATTGAAATAAATTTAATTAAACACAATATGTCAATATGGAACTCACCAAGGTTGAAGAATGAAACTGGCGTGATGAATCCACACTCTATGAAGGAATTTGAATTTGAATAAAAAATTGAATGCAGTTGTCTCAAATGTTCAAATCAATATTCTACTGTAGTCTATTATTGGTTTGAAAAATCATTGTTTAAATCGAGTACCGGTAATTAAATTAATATATACAGTATATATAATGTACGTAGCCTACAGTATATAACGTCACTACACTTCGGAAATTTCAGCATTCACAATACAATGTCAATGTCTAAATGACTTTTTTTTTTCATTAGTTCATTTAACACATCTTCTGGAGTTGGAGTGTAATTTCTATGTATGTTGAGGAGCGTTAATCCATTCAAATGTGTATTTCCAGTAGAATTATGCAAATATGTTTTTAGACGGCGTAATGTTGAGAAACATCGTTCATTTGTACATGTGGACACTGGGAGCGCAGCTAGTATTTCTAGCAAAGTAAATATATTTGGCATTATGTTGGGATTGCACATAGTTAACCCATCTACGGCCGTTTTCGGTTGGTCTCCCTTCTCAAGACGTGCAATTTTTCTGTACTATAATTTTAATTCATTATTCAGGTCTTCTGGGCAACCGCTTCGTATGTCACTGGCGTAGAACTCTGTGAGCGAAGTGAAAGCAGAAACTTGAGACGGCAGGGGCAGAAGGACTGGGTTCGTAGGTAAAAGGCACTGAAAGCCTTTCAGTATTTCCTTGTGTTTCAAGAAACGCGAATCTAGTTGGGACATGAAGGTATCAAGAAATGGAATAAAAGTAGAGAGACGAAAGTAAAGTTCTCGCGTCACTGATAATAAGTCCAAATTCACACAGTTTTTTTTGTCGCGCTGCCATGCGAGGTATTTGAATGGAGGACCCCAACCTATTCAAGACTTCAGAAGCACAAATGAAAATTTTAGAAAATTCTTCATTGACATTTTCGCGTATAGATTTCATTTCACTGTTAATATCTTCAGCAAAGTTTACTGCTTCTACGAGATCAATAGTTGAATTCTGCAGGAATTTACACAATGGGAGACTTAAAGAAAACAGTCTCTGAATACAAAACAGCAACATCACAAATTGACAGTCAGTCAGAGCACATAAAGTGAATTTGCTTGTGGGGACGAGTCTTTGTCTTTCCATTCTGATATGCTTTGAAGGGTTGCAATAATAGGGTCATACAATTCCACCACCGCGGCCACGGAGTTATACCTTTCCAACCAACATGTTACACAAAGTTCAACGAGTTTTTCACGGCGTGAAGTTGTAGTTTCCATTTCACTTATCGCCGATTTTAAAACATTTTGCCTTTTAGGTGTATTAAGAAATTCGTACAGACTCGATATTGTACCCATGCAGTTTCTAATGGCAGCTACTTCACGGGACTGGATACAGCTAAGTTGAGGCTGTGTGCTGAGCAGTGGACATATAAAGCTGACGGAATTATTTCCTTTACATGTGCCTGGACTCCATTTACTTTTCCTGACATGGACATAGCTCCGTCATACCCTTGACCACGAATCTTATTTATGTCTATATTTAATGAACGCAACTTGTCCAATATCGCCGTTGCGATTCCTTTTCCGGTCACATCATATAATTGTAGAAAGTTTTCCTTCACAGTGAAATTTTCTGTATCAACATGACAAACACACAGTGATAATTGTTCTAAGCCTGATATGTCTGATGTCTCATCGGCGAGAATAGAGAACCAACTGGAGGCATTAAGTTCTTTCACGAAATTTCGAACAATCAGGTCGTTGCACACTTCAATTATTTCATTCTATATTCTAGGACTGGTGTACTGCGCATTTCCAACACTACACATCAACATATTTTTTAATACAGAATCAGTCTTACTTCGAAAGCGAAGAAGTGCCCTGAAATTGCCATCATTTTCTTCTGGTTCTTAGTTGACCTCTATTCGTCCTGAATTCCTGTGGCCTCGCAGTGCGATACATTGTTTCCCACAGAACAAAAACACTTTCAATAATAGGAATAAGATTTTTCCTGTTCTCCAGTTTCTTTTGCAGTGTTGCAGTATCCACTAGCACATCGATAGACTTTTTTTCCCACATGAAATATTGGCCAAAGTACCGGCTACCTCCAAACTTTGTTTGTGATACAGACACTTCTCATGTTCTGAAAATTGCTCGATGGCATCCTTCCAGTTGTCAAATTTCATACTACAAAGTTGACCTAAGGGTTGCTTGCCAGATCCAACACCATCACTTGGAGCAAAAAGTGCACAACATTTACAAAAACTCCCTCCCTTAAATTCGGAATATGCAAGCCACTTCCAGTGGTAAAGCCATTTAAACTGAAATCGCAAATTTCTCTTTCCTTTTGTTTGAAAAACAAACCCTGGATTTGGTTCCCAGACATTGTTCAAGACATCCAGTTTCTTTTCATTAGACAAGTCTTTTCCTATGTAAACTCCACTATCATAAGCGTGTGGTTCACTGGAACTTGAAGATGTTGATGCTTCCGGAATCAGAACAATACACTTATCACTTCTAAATGATTCAGCAGGCATGTCAACATTATTGAGTGATGTCGATGTACATTCAATATCAGCCGAGTTTTCACAGGGGGGTGTGAAACTAGTTTCGGGAAGAATGTTTGCGACAACATCGTCACGCTGCGGCTGCGAAGAAACATTTGGCAATGTGAAATTTTCACTAACCTCACGAGAATCACTACCAGTACGCGACTTTTTGCTAAAAAATTGTAAAATTGAGCTTTGCGGTCGCTTAGACATATCAAAGAACCCGGAACGATAATGTGAAGTTTCTATTTAAAAATATGAACTGCCAAATACACAAAACATTAAACGAACGTTCCACAACAAAATCTGAACTCAGACTAACGGGCGAATACCGCTCGACAATGTACAATATTTCACATCTGGACTGCAGAACTGTCAAAACAATATGTTTCACAACAAGTAAGTTTATATGGTGTCGGTCTTATTTTATTACAAGGTCGGTATTATTATCGTACCTTCTTAACAAGCGGCACGGCTTTGATGCTCCTTTCTCTCTTTCAGTAGACGAGGAGGGGTATATGCTTTGACACTCACGGCGCCAGTGAGAGCACTGCCGCGTTCTCAGAATGCTGAATGACAGCTACTTGTGTCCCACGTGGAGTGATGTACTGTACGTGCCGCAGCACCGAGCACAGGGATTATATTTGAAGAAGGGGAGGGCGGACTATACCTTATGTTGATAGATTTTGTTACTCTGACAGTGAGAAATTAGAGGAGAAAAAACGATTATGATTTTTAAAAAGATACTCAAATATAAATATGTCAATTTTTATTTTATATAATATTAAAAAAGTGGTTAAATGTTCAAGGGGGGGCTCAAACCCGGTAACCCCCCCTTGCGTACGTCTCCGATTATTATTGGGATTAGTAATTCCAATTCATGTAAAACTTACTTCATCAGTGAACATGTCAGAGATTAAATAAGTGTGGTTCAATTGTAATTTTCTGTAGAAAAGTAAACAAAATGACCGTCTGTTCATAATCAATGTTGTCAAGAGCTTGTACACTGTAGATAGTACAGTTTTAATCATTGGCTTTGTAAAACTGCAAATACAATTATCCGATCCACACCTTCAAACATAGCACTTCTCCTTGTACTCAATTCATGACTTTTCCCCAATTCTGTTCAGTACTCTTTCCTTCTTATTATTAAAAGTATATGGTGATCAATGTTTTGGGGAAAAAGATCCAGAAAGGTTTTAAAAAATATACAAACACTTGGTAAGTTTCACAGTTTATTATTTACGTGTGACAGCTGTTTCAGCTTATTAAGCTATTCCCAAAGAGGTCAAGAAGCAACTAAACAAGGAATGTAAGGGTTGTGAACATGTGTTTAGGGTGTGTGTCTGTACATGTACGTATGTATGGGGTGGATGAGGGGTGTGTATGGTGGAGGGGGTGGAGAGAAGCTAGTAAGGGAGGGAAGGTCAAGTGTCTGTAAAAACTAAGTAGCCTATAATCGGAAGTAAAAATATAAAAATTAACTAAACTAAATAACAACTTTTAATGAAGGGGATACATAGAATTCAGTTTGTTCATTTGTTAAATTTTTGTTACTTTTGATTGCTTTCCTAATTTCCAGAATTTCTAATAAATCCATTTTTTTACCTTTTTGTATGTTGTGAGTAGTGTTATGTTTTTTGTATCTATGAAGTGATTGTGTTGTAAGCAATTATCTGTAAAACCTGTATTGGCTGTATTAGTTAAAATCTAACGCTGAAACTTACCAAGTGTTTGTATATTTTTTAAAACCTTTGTATTAATATGTTTCATCAAGTGCAACGAGTCATCAATCAGTATAATAAAAGATCCAGTTTCTCTTAGTTGATTATGTGGCATGACAAGTATTTTCTTACTCGGCAAGTTTCGGTTGGGAAAGCGTTCTGCATAAAGTCACTGTGCGTTCTTCCAATTGCAGTTTGAAAGTTCATAAGTTAGATGAATATCTGACATTTCAGCAAAACTGTAATTGCCCATTCTCGACAGTTACGTGATAACAATGAGTAAAGTAACACAGGCAAATAAATTTATGAATTTCTTTAAGACAGTAATATTTAATTGAACTACACATGTTGTTATAACTGAACTCACTAAAACAAACAAATTAATTACAATGTTATTATAATTTTTTTTATTAATTTAAAATAATTTTAATTGTTGTGATTCAAATTGTAATGTGTAAATACTCGTAGTTGAATTTGATAAAAGTTTTTAATTTAATTTCGAATTCTTGGATTTCGTTGTCCATAACGTGTCTGTTGATTAACTAAATATAAGTATATCACTGCAGACTCAGAACACAAAGTTTTTTATTAGTAAAAACGTAATATTTTACCAATTTTCGCTTATTATAAGCTTCGTCAGAGGCTGCCACTGGGAGCACTGTCCGTCTTGTTCTTGGCGACGGCGTCGACTTTTGAAGGATCCATGTTTGTGTGTGTGGGGTGTGATATGTTCAAGTAATACATGTGATTTGACATATCCTAAACGAACAGACACAATTCAAATCACATGTATTATTCGAACATATCACATCCCACACACACAACATCTAGCCTTCAAAAGTCGATGCCGTCGCCAAGAACAAGACACAGTGCTCCCAGTGGCAGCCTCTGATGAAGCTTATAATAAGCGAAAACTGGTTCAGGCTTCAAGGTAAAACTTTTACGTTTTTACCAATAAAAAACTTTGTGTTCCGAGTAGGTAGTGGTATACTTATATTTAGTTAATTTTGAAGTAAAAGTAGCCTAATTTTGAAATTTGAGATTATAAAATAATTGTGATTTCTTAATATATTACAGAACATTAATGTAAACATCTGTACCACATTTCGTTAAGATATCTATAATGCCTCTTTAGTTATAAAGTTCTCTTTAAAAAACACAAAATGGTGGCCAGATGGAGAAAACAAGATGTATTTGGACCTATGGTTATAGGAAATGTTTTCTTACACTGATGCATAGATTTCGAATATTGTAATCATCCGCGGTATGTCCGCTACTGTTCAAGTCCCGCGATGGAAGCCAATTTGTAAGTAAACCGAATACGTACGGTCTAAATTCCCACTGTTGTATTTGTCAATTGTATTGTATTAATTTAATTGTATAAATTCTCGGAAATATTTGGAGTTGTGGAATATATGGATGTACTTAATTAATGTTAACTTAACTCTTTAATAAT
The DNA here is from genome assembly GCA_034769895.1 of Magicicada septendecula. Classification (NCBI taxonomy): domain Eukaryota; kingdom Metazoa; phylum Arthropoda; class Insecta; order Hemiptera; family Cicadidae; genus Magicicada; species Magicicada septendecula. The sequence continues at coordinate 849,161,355 of CM068368.1, forward strand.
TATCAGTGTTAGTGTGCCTAGAACTTAAATAACTTAAGATTTATTCTACAATTTCATCCAACCCTATTATGCCTTGAAGAGAGTTCTGTCCAATTTTATATTTTTACGCTCCCTCTTTGGTGTCAGATAATTCCGCTATAAGCGCTGTAGTATCGGCTCAACGAAACTTATAGGTTATTCGATGTTTATATTAACCATTTATTCTCTACTTATTCAGTTACTTTTGTTCCAGTTCACTAAACCATACTCCAAATAACAAGGTGTGACAAATATATAAAGGTTCTTTATTTGTGTATTCAATTCACATTAACTAAGATATATTCTAATTAATATATGTTGGGACTATAGATTCAGGTATCGATTGTTGATTATTTGATCCTTTGTTTATATTTGGTTATATATTATATTTGATTTGTATTTTATTTATTTCAGGGTGTGAAGGTTCTTGTAACTGTGGGGAAGACTAAAAATGCATAATAAGAATGCAAGATTTACAAAAATTATGTGTTGTGTATTTAGTATGATTAATATAATATAACTTTACCAGTCTCTAACGAAGCAAATTACGTAGGCGGTTGATCGCTAAATTCGTTGTTCTGGTCAATTATGAAGTACAGTTTTCTTTCTTCAGTTTAATAAAAGTAATTCTTGTCCTGTCCACTTCGGAATACAGCTTCTGAATTGTTTTACAGCACGATTGATGTTTCTTCTTCTGCACCGCCAGGATCCAAATAGGTTCTTCCTTCGGTTGAAGCAGTTAGTGTTGTTCCGTGTATTTGTAAGGTTATAATTTCTGGTGTTGTGAATATTATGAGTTGTGTTACTGTTAACTCTTTATATTTGATTACTATTTCATCAATTCCCTTTGGACATGGGACAGTCCAAGTTTCTTCTTGTAGAATTCAGTTATTTGTTCTCGATTATTATTTCATAATGTATCGTTATTTTATTAATCTGTGTTAGTGATAGATGTAAGTATTGCCATTGGGGTTTTATCTTTTTTATAATCGTATCTCTTGATTTCGAATATTACAATTCAATATATTCTTCTTGGGTTTTTTAAATCATCACGTTCAGTTTTTATAAAGCAATTCTTGTTATTTTATAAATCAACAACCTTCTTCTTAATTTTTTCCCTAGCAACCTATATTAATTTCCGCTTCCACATGTTTTGACTATATAGTGTTTCTTTCATATATATTTTTGTCTATTCTTTGTCAATTTGCTGTCCTATCGGAATGTAATTTTACCGATAGCTGGTTTATTATTTTATACATATCTTCTACTGGTTTTTTGATAAAATTCCGTTTTTTCCTTTTTTATTATATTTAATCCACCTTCGATATTATTTTTTACCAATCGATATTATGGCATTATGGTATTATTATAATTTGTATAAATTTTATTAAATATTACTATTAACTTAATGTTTTTTCTTCTTTCTAGCTCTTCATAGTGCATTTATTAATTATTATTAGTTGATGCATCTAACCTTTAAGTTATAAGTGTTTATTTAGTATTTTTGGCTGTTAGGCCTTTTATTGTAAATTGATCTACCTGTGGTTATGTCTGTTAGGCATCTATAGTCCCTTTTATATAAATTCGTACATACAATCAAAACTTAATTATTAACATTTGTATAAACAATTATTTTTCTACATCTAATAACAAATTTATCTTGATCTCTTGATCACATACAATAAAATTTGAACTTATGAACATTGGTTAACTGCCTCACACTTCATTCTATGACAGTCATTGAATAACACTATTTGTTTCATTATTTTTCATGAACTCAACACATATTTGATATAACATCACATACACTTTATCATAACATTTTTGTCATAATATAATACTTTTTTAACACAAAATTCTTATCTGTTATTACCATAAATTACGTCATTGTTTCATTTTTCTGTTTTGTTTTTTATTAAACATATATCATTAGCTATTATTTATTTTACAGGTTCGTTTATTCTATTCAACACTACCTTGCATTCTTATTTAATTTTGTCTATGACTATAATTGTCATAATTGGGTCTCTGTTCTATTATGGGATTAAGTATCAATTTATTTATCAATCTGTGAATCTTCTTTTATGTAACAGAAATGCGATCATTTTTGTTGCGCTACATATACTTCCCCTCCTAAAAAAGTTTAGTTTACCTGAATGAAGTTTAGGTCAAATAAACTTGCCTTTTTCACATGCCTTTTCTTAATTTCATTGTTAATGGTTGACGATGGTCTTCTCAATGTAACTTCATTAGACTAGTACTAGTACCTTTTTTATTTAATAACATTTCATCATTTTATTTAACATTCTTGATTCTTGATATTTTTTTTATTCTGTACACATTATTTGTTGGTAACTGGCTACACTATTCACTGACACATTAGTTTTACATCTCTCCTATTTATAATTACTATAATTACTGCATTTTTCAATTATTCTTCTGTCAACACGCTTCCTTCTGTTTTCTTCGTCCTATTCCTTTGGAAACTGAATTTATTTTTGCAACTATTCTAATATTCCTTAAATATTTAATTTCCCTAACAATCCCTAACACATGCGTTGGTACAGTTCAGAGAGGCACTGTTTGGCTTCATACTCTGCTGCCCACACCACATTTTAATATAGTACTGCTGGAATTCATCTACAGTCAGCTATAAAATATAATAATAATCTCCTAATAATCTCTTTAATCATTTAATAATAAATATTTGGGAAAAGATTTTTTCTTTGTTGCATTTATTTTTCTTCATTACTATTCTTCATATTTCGTAATTCCATTTTAATTCCTTAAACATTCGTTGATATTGACTTTGACAGTTATCATTTGTAGTCATTTTTGTTTAGATTGTAATGTTAAAGTATCTTTTTCGTTTTTTTTTTTTTTCTCTGATCACAATATTTTCTAAATAGTTGTTGTGTGATGATCATTATAATTGTATTTTTGACTAAATACATTCCTTAGCCCCAACTATTCTTCTTCTTATCGTATTTCACTATTTTGGCTGTTTATTTTTCAATGAATTATGTTCATAAATACTCTTTCTTTCTTGTCTTCTTTAACATTATATTGGTTACATTCAATCGTTTACTGAAATTGTTCCATCATGTGGCAATGTAGTATATATTTTAGGACATCTGATTTTTTTTTTTTTTAATTTTATTTTGCATATGTAGATTTGAGGTAATAACTTTTATCTTGGGGTTCCATTCTTCATTATTCACAATATTTCTTTATAAACATTAATAACAATTATCGCTTTTTTCTGTAATCTTGGGTTTGTTATTCATTATTCACACTATTTCTTTATAAACATTAATAATAATTATCGCTTTCTTCTGTAATCTTGGGGTTTGTTATTCACACTATTTCTTTATAAACATTAATAATAATTATCGCTTTCTTCGGTAATCTTGGGTTTGTTATTCATTATTCACACTATTTCCTTATAAACATTTAATAATAATTCTCGCCTTTTTCTGTAATCTTTAATAAGTTGTTCTTATTATTTTTAGAATTTAGTGGTAGTATTCAACTCAAATTCTTTTTAAATTCCAAGTAATTTTCTTCAAGACTGGTAATAAGTTGTTCTTATTATTTTTAGAATTTATTCATTTATATAAATTCTTTTTCTTTTTGTTAATCCAGAAGTTGTTCAAATATAAGGTAGTAAGTTGTCCTTACTGCATTTTAGAATTTATTCATTAATTTTCACTGCCTCTATTAGTTTAAATGAGGGCTTACTCCCTCTTCTCTATTTTCATTCTGATTACTGTGTTGGTTTTGTACTGGTTCCGTGCGATCCTCCGTATTATGTTCTGCTATTCTATAATTTCCATCATGTGGGTAGTTGTCTTCATGCCGAGATTGGTCATAATGGTTGTCATATCGGTGACTTCTTGGGTAGTATCGTTGCTGATTACCTTGAGGTCTGGAGTAAATATAATTGACGTTATGTCTATAATTATTGGGTCGTCTGTCCCCATCTCCTCTATTATTGCGACTATCACGATAATTATAATTTTTATTGCCGCGATAATTATAGTTTCTGGAATTATTATTCGCGTTTTCATTTTGTGTTCTATTAGTATTAACGTTCTGCGCAGGTCGATTGCGATCGTTATTATGATAATTGGCTGGTGGCGCGTTATTATCATACTTCTGATATTTATGATTTAGCATTCTATTTCTTTGGTATTGGTTCTCGTGTTCATAATTCTCCAAGAACTTGGCCATGGCTGGAATCGTTTTGATTTGACTACACATACGCGCATTTTTTATCCCTTCCTCGTAATGATAGGATAGTTGTATTACCAAACATTCTTCGGGAATTCGGGGCTCTAAGTTCCGCACCATACATACTTTTCCTAAAAAGTATGAAGTAGGGGACTGGCCTACATTTGTTTCGTATCGACCGTTACTCAAATTATTCCTAATCATATTCTGGGTCGATTCCGACCAATACTTCTCCTTAAATTGTTTTTTGAACTCAGTCATGTCCAGTATATCCGGGCGTACCACTGTCCACCAATTATCATAAGTATCTTTAAACGTTTCATCAATCATGCTTCGTATAATACTCCAGCGATTCTCTCTATTTCTTATGATCACCTCTTCCAATCTCTTTAAAAATTCCATAGGATTGCGCTTATAATTACGAAAATTAATCGATTCTCTGTTCTCATGGTTATTTGTATGACTATTTTGGCATGTCCTATCCCGCCATGAATCTACTTCCTCCTGTAATTGTAATTCACGCCTACTAATCTCTTCTATTTTATTTTTATTGGTATTGATTTGACCTTCCATATTATTTAAATTGCCATAGACCCTTTCGAGTCGTTCGCCCATGTCTGTCTGTAATTGTATAATACCTTCCTTATTCTCTTCCCGTACCTGATGTACTTCGTTTTTAATTTGCTCATATTTTTCAACAGTTTCCTGTTGTATTTCTTCGACCAGAGTTTTATTCTCCATTTTTGTGTCATTAATTTTATTCTGTAATTCTTCACGAACCTGTACTATTGTTTCGTTAGTTTTTTCTAACCCTTCATTTGTTTTGGCTATTTCTAATTTTCTTTCCTCATTATTTTGGTCTACCTTCTGGTTAATTGTCACATGAAGATTTTCAATTTTTTCATTAATTTGCTTTAAATTTTCTTCATGTATTTGTAAGATGTCTTCCTTCATTTGTTTTAAATCCTCATCATTCCTATCTAACCTTTCGTTCATTTGTTTTGAGGTTTCTTTAATTTCCTCATTTGTTTTCCTGGAGTTTTCCTCCTGTTTCCTAAAATTCTCATCTATCTTGTCAAATTTTTCCTCCAGTCTCCTTGAGTTTTCCTTATTTTCCTCATTTGTTTTCCTTGAATCTTCCTTAATTTCCTCTTTCATTTGTCTATTACTTTCCATTATAATCCTCAACAGCTCCTGCATACTCATGTCTTCCTTTTTGTTGGATTTATCTGGTTGGTCCCCTTGGGCAACTTCTTCCATTACTTCCTTTTCCTTGTCCGTAATTATTTCAGTTTCCGTTATTTCGTCTGTCTGTTGTTCCATTTCACTATCTGTTATTAGTTCTATTTCCTGTTCTTGTTCATCTATTTCCTTCTCCGTTTCTCCTGCCCTCCTCTTTAATCTAAATCTGGTATCATACATTTTTATTCTCCCACAGTTGCCTGCTCTGGTTAAGTAATGTTATTGTTATTATAGTTACTTAACTCAAGCCCTACACAAGTTGAGTGCCAATTTGTAATCATCCGCGGTATGTCCGCTACTGTTCAACTCCCGCGATGGAAGCCAATTTGTAAGTAAACCGAATACGTACGGTCTAAATTCCCACTGTTGTATTTGTCAATTGTATTGTATTAATTTAATTGTATAAATTCTCGGAAATATTTGGAGTTGTGGAATATATGGATGTACTTAATTAATGTTAACTTAACTCTTTAATAATTATCAGTGTTAGTGTGCCTAGAACTTAAATAACTTAAGATTTATTCTACAATTTCATCCAACCCTATTATGCCTTGAAGAGAGTTCTGTCCAATTTTATATTTTTACGCTCCCTCTTTGGTGTCAGATAATTCCGCTATAAGCGCTGTAGTATCGGCTCAACGAAACTTATAGGTTATTTGATGTTTATATTAACCATTTATTCTCTACTTATTCAGTTACTTTTGTTCCAGTTCACTAAACCATACTCCAAATAACAAGGTGTGACAAATATATAAAGGTTCTTTATTTGTGTATTCAATTCACATTAACTAAGATATATTCTAATTAATATATGTTGGGACTATAGATTCAGGTATCGATTGTTGATTATTTGATCCTTTGTTTATATTTGGTTATATATTAAATTTGATTTGTATTTTATTTATTTCAGGGTGTGAAGGTTCTTGTAACTGTGGGGAAGACTAAAAATACATAATAAGAATGCAAGATTTACAAAAATTATGTGTTGTGTATTTAGTATGATTAATATAATATAACTTTACCAGTCTCTAACGAAGCAAATTACGTAGGCGGTTGATCGCTAAATTCGTTGTTCTGGTCAATTATGAAGTACAGTTTTCTTTCTTCAGTTTAATAAAAGTAATTCTTGTCCTGTCCACTTCGGAATACAGCTTCTGAATTGTTTTACAGCACGATTGATGTTTCTTCTTCTGCACCGCCAGGATCCAAATAGGTTCTTCCTTCGGTTGAAGCAGTTAGTGTTGTTCCGTGTATTTGCAAGGTTATAATTTCTGGTGTTGTGAATATTATGAGTTGTGTTACTGTTAACTCTTTATATTTGATTACTATTTCATCAATTCCCTTCGGACATGGGACAGTCCAAGTTTCTTCTTGTAGAATTCGGTTATTTGTTCTCGATTATTATTTCATAATGTATCGTTATTTTATTAATCTGTGTTAGTGATAGATGTAAGTATTGCCATTGGGGTTTTATCTTTTTTATAATCGTATCTCTTGATTTCGAATATTACAATTCAATATATTCTTCTTGGGTTTTTTAAATCATCACGTTCAGTTTTTACAAAGCAATTCTTGTTATTTTATAAATCAACAACCTTCTTCTTAATTTTTTCCCTAGCAACCTATATTAATTTCCGCTTCCACATGTTTTGACTATATAGTGTTTCTTTCATATATTTTTTTGTCTATTCTTTGTCAATTTGCTGTCCTATCGGAATGTAATTTTACCGATAGCTGGTTTATTATTTTAGACACATCTTCTACTGGTTTTTTGATAAAATTCCGTTTTTTCCTTTTTTATTATATTTAATCCACCTTCGATATTATTTTTTACCAATCGATATTATGGCATTATGGTATTATTATAATTTGTATAAATTTTATTAAATATTACTATTAACTTAATGTTTTTTCTTCTTTCTAGCTCTTCATAGTGCATTTATTAATTATTATTAGTTGATGCATCTAACCTTTAAGTTATAAGTGTTTATTTAGTATTTTTGGCTGTTAGGCCTTTTATTGTAAATTGATCTACCTGTGGTTATGTCTGTTAGGCATCTATAGTCCCTTTTATATAAATTCGTACATACAATCAAAACTTAATTATTAACATTTGTATAAACAATTATTTTTCTACATCTAATAACAAATTTATCTTGATCTCTTGATCACATACAATAAAATTCGAACTTATGAACATTGGTTAACTGCCTCACACTTCATTCTATGACAAACATTGAATAACACTATTTGTTTCATTATTTTTCATGAACTCAACACATATTTGATATAACATCACATACACTTTATCATAACATTTTTGTCATAATATAATACTTTTTTAACACAAAATTCTTATCTGTTATTACCATAAATTACGTCATTGTTTCATTTTTCTGTTTTGTTTTTTATTAAACATATATCATTAGCTATTATTTATTTTACAGGTTCATTTATTCTATTCAACACTACCTTGCATTCTTATTTAATTTTGTCTATGACTATAATTGTCATAATTGGGTCTCTGTTCTATTATGGGATTAAGTATCAATTTATTTATCAATCTGTGAATCTTCTTTTATGTAACAGAAATGCGATCATTTTTGTTGCGCTACATATACTTCCCCTCCTAAAAAAGTTTAGTTTACCTGAATGAAGTTTAGGTCAAATAAACTTGCCTTTTTCACATGCCTTTTCTTAATTTCATTGTTAATGGTTGACGATGGTCTTCTCAATGTAACTTCATTAGACTAGTACTAGTACCTTTTTTATTTAATAACATTTCATCATTTTATTTAACATTCTTGATTCTTGATATTTTTTTTATTCTGTACACATTATTTGTTGGTAACTGGCTACACTATTCACTGACACATTAGTTTTACATCTCTCCTATTTATAATTACTATAATTACTGCATTTTTCAATTATTCTTCTGTCAACACGCTTCCTTCTGTTTTCTTCGTCCTATTCCTTTGGAAACTGAATTTATTTTTGCAACTATTCTAATATTCCTTAAATATTTAATTTCCCTAACAATCCCTAACACATGCGTTGGTACAGTTCAGAGAGGCACTGTTTGGCTTCATACTCTGCTGCCCACACCACATTTTAATATAGTACTGCTGGAATTCATCTACAGTCAGCTATAAAATATAATAATAATCTCCTAATAATCTCTTTAATCATTTAATAATAAATATTTGGGAAAAGATTTTTTCTTTGTTGCATTTATTTTTCTTCATTACTATTCTTCATATTTCGTAATTCCATTTTAATTCCTTAAACATTCGTTGATATTGACTTTGACAGTTATCATTTGTAGTCATTTTTGTTTAGATTGTAATGTTAAAGTATCTTTTTCGTTTTTTTTTTTTTTCTCTGATCACAATATTTTCTAAATAGTTGTTGTGTGATGATCATTATAATTGTATTTTTGACTAAATACATTCCTTAGCCCCAACTATTCTTCTTCTTATCGTATTTCACTATTTTGGCTGTTTATTTTTCAATGAATTATGTTCATAAATACTCTTTCTTTCTTGTCTTCTTTAACATTATATTGGTTACATTCAATCGTTTACTGAAATTGTTCCATCATGTGGCAATGTAGTATATATTTTAGGACATCTGATTTTTTTTTTTTTTTAATTTTATTTTGCATATGTAGATTTGAGGTAATAACTTTTATCTTGGGGTTCCATTCTTCATTATTCACAATATTTCTTTATAAACATTAATAACAATTATCGCTTTTTTCTGTAATCTTGGGTTTGTTATTCATTATTCACACTATTTCTTTATAAACATTAATAATAATTATCGCTTTCTTCTGTAATCTTGGGGTTTGTTATTCACACTATTTCTTTATAAACATTAATAATAATTATCGCTTTCTTCGGTAATCTTGGGTTTGTTATTCATTATTCACACTATTTCCTTATAAACATTTAATAATAATTCTCGCCTTTTTCTGTAATCTTTAATAAGTTGTTCTTATTATTTTTAGAATTTAGTGGTAGTATTCAACTCAAATTCTTTTTAAATTCCAAGTAATTTTCTTCAAGACTGGTAATAAGTTGTTCTTATTATTTTTAGAATTTATTCATTTATATAAATTCTTTTTCTTTTTGTTAATCCAGAAGTTGTTCAAATATAAGGTAGTAAGTTGTCCTTACTGCATTTTAGAATTTATTCATTAATTTTCACTGCCTCTATTAGTTTAAATGAGGGCTTACTCCCTCTTCTCTATTTTCATTCTGATTACTGTGTTGGTTTTGTACTGGTTCCGTGCGATCCTCCGTATTATGTTCTGCTATTCTATAATTTCCATCATGTGGGTAGTTGTCTTCATGCCGAGATTGGTCATAATGGTTGTCATATCGGTGACTTCTTGGGTAGTATCGTTGCTGATTACCTTGAGGTCTGGAGTAAATATAATTGACGTTATGTCTATAATTATTGGGTCGTCTGTCCCCATCTCCTCTATTATTGCGACTATCACGATAATTATAATTTTTATTGCCGCGATAATTATAGTTTCTGGAATTATTATTCGCGTTTTCATTTTGTGTTCTATTAGTATTAACGTTCTGCGCAGGTCGATTGCGATCGTTATTATGATAATTGGCTGGTGGCGCGTTATTATCATACTTCTGATATTTATGATTTAGCATTCTATTTCTTTGGTATTGGTTCTCGTGTTCATAATTCTCCAAGAACTTGGCCATGGCTGGAATCGTTTTGATTTGACTACACATACGCGCATTTTTTATCCCTTCCTCGTAATGATAGGATAGTTGTATTACCAAACATTCTTCGGGAATTCGGGGCTCTAAGTTCCGCACCATACATACTTTTCCTAAAAAGTATGAAGTAGGGGACTGGCCTACATTTGTTTCGTATCGACCGTTACTCAAATTATTCCTAATCATATTCTGGGTCGATTCCGACCAATACTTCTCCTTAAATTGTTTTTTGAACTCAGTCATGTCCAGTATATCCGGGCGTACCACTGTCCACCAATTATCATAAGTATCTTTAAACGTTTCATCAATCATGCTTCGTATAATACTCCAGCGATTCTCTCTATTTCTTATGATCACCTCTTCCAATCTCTTTAAAAATTCCATAGGATTGCGCTTATAATTACGAAAATTAATCGATTCTCTGTTCTCATGGTTATTTGTATGACTATTTTGGCATGTCCTATCCCGCCATGAATCTACTTCCTCCTGTAATTGTAATTCACGCCTACTAATCTCTTCTATTTTATTTTTATTGGTATTGATTTGACCTTCCATATTATTTAAATTGCCATAGACCCTTTCGAGTCGTTCGCCCATGTCTGTCTGTAATTGTATAATACCTTCCTTATTCTCTTCCCGTACCTGATGTACTTCGTTTTTAATTTGCTCATATTTTTCAACAGTTTCCTGTTGTATTTCTTCGACCAGAGTTTTATTCTCCATTTTTGTGTCATTAATTTTATTCTGTAATTCTTCACGAACCTGTACTATTGTTTCGTTAGTTTTTTCTAACCCTTCATTTGTTTTGGCTATTTCTAATTTTCTTTCCTCATTATTTTGGTCTACCTTCTGGTTAATTGTCACATGAAGATTTTCAATTTTTTCATTAATTTGCTTTAAATTTTCTTCATGTATTTGTAAGATGTCTTCCTTCATTTGTTTTAAATCCTCATCATTCCTATCTAACCTTTCGTTCATTTGTTTTGAGGTTTCTTTAATTTCCTCATTTGTTTTCCTGGAGTTTTCCTCCTGTTTCCTAAAATTCTCATCTATCTTGTCAAATTTTTCCTCCAGTCTCCTTGAGTTTTCCTTATTTTCCTCATTTGTTTTCCTTGAATCTTCCTTAATTTCCTCTTTCATTTGTCTATTACTTTCCATTATAATCCTCAACAGCTCCTGCATACTCATGTCTTCCTTTTTGTTGGATTTATCTGGTTGGTCCCCTTGGGCAACTTCTTCCATTACTTCCTTTTCCTTGTCCGTAATTATTTCAGTTTCCGTTATTTCGTCTGTCTGTTGTTCCATTTCACTATCTGTTATTAGTTCTATTTCCTGTTCTTGTTCATCTATTTCCTTCTCCGTTTCTCCTGCCCTCCTCTTTAATCTAAATCTGGTATCATACATTTTTATTCTCCCACAGTTGCCTGCTCTGGTTAAGTAATGTTATTGTTATTATAGTTACTTAACTCAAGCCCTACACAAGTTGAGTGCCAATTTGTAATCATCCGCGGTATGTCCGCTACTGTTCAACTCCCGCGATGGAAGCCAATTTGTAAGTAAACCGAATACGTACGGTCTAAATTCCCACTGTTGTATTTGTCAATTGTATTGTATTAATTTAATTGTATAAATTCTCGGAAATATTTGGAGTTGTGGAATATATGGATGTACTTAATTAATGTTAACTTAACTCTTTAATAATTATCAGTGTTAGTGTGCCTAGAACTTAAATAACTTAAGATTTATTCTACAATTTCATCCAACCCTATTATGCCTTGAAGAGAGTTCTGTCCAATTTTATATTTTTACGCTCCCTCTTTGGTGTCAGATAATTCCGCTATAAGCGCTGTAGTATCGGCTCAACGAAACTTATAGGTTATTTGATGTTTATATTAACCATTTATTCTCTACTTATTCAGTTACTTTTGTTCCAGTTCACTAAACCATACTCCAAATAACAAGGTGTGACAAATATATAAAGGTTCTTTATTTGTGTATTCAATTCACATTAACTAAGATATATTCTAATTAATATATGTTGGGACTATAGATTCAGGTATCGATTGTTGATTATTTGATCCTTTGTTTATATTTGGTTATATATTAAATTTGATTTGTATTTTATTTATTTCAGGGTGTGAAGGTTCTTGTAACTGTGGGGAAGACTAAAAATACATAATAAGAATGCAAGATTTACAAAAATTATGTGTTGTGTATTTAGTATGATTAATATAATATAACTTTACCAGTCTCTAACGAAGCAAATTACGTAGGCGGTTGATCGCTAAATTCGTTGTTCTGGTCAATTATGAAGTACAGTTTTCTTTCTTCAGTTTAATAAAAGTAATTCTTGTCCTGTCCACTTCGGAATACAGCTTCTGAATTGTTTTACAGCACGATTGATGTTTCTTCTTCTGCACCGCCAGGATCCAAATAGGTTCTTCCTTCGGTTGAAGCAGTTAGTGTTGTTCCGTGTATTTGCAAGGTTATAATTTCTGGTGTTGTGAATATTATGAGTTGTGTTACTGTTAACTCTTTATATTTGATTACTATTTCATCAATTCCCTTCGGACATGGGACAGTCCAAGTTTCTTCTTGTAGAATTCGGTTATTTGTTCTCGATTATTATTTCATAATGTATCGTTATTTTATTAATCTGTGTTAGTGATAGATGTAAGTATTGCCATTGGGGTTTTATCTTTTTTATAATCGTATCTCTTGATTTCGAATATTACAATTCAATATATTCTTCTTGGGTTTTTTAAATCATCACGTTCAGTTTTTACAAAGCAATTCTTGTTATTTTATAAATCAACAACCTTCTTCTTAATTTTTTCCCTAGCAACCTATATTAATTTCCGCTTCCACATGTTTTGACTATATAGTGTTTCTTTCATATATTTTTTTGTCTATTCTTTGTCAATTTGCTGTCCTATCGGAATGTAATTTTACCGATAGCTGGTTTATTATTTTAGACACATCTTCTACTGGTTTTTTGATAAAATTCCGTTTTTTCCTTTTTTATTATATTTAATCCACCTTCGATATTATTTTTTACCAATCGATATTATGGCATTATGGTATTATTATAATTTGTATAAATTTTATTAAATATTACTATTAACTTAATGTTTTTTCTTCTTTCTAGCTCTTCATAGTGCATTTATTAATTATTATTAGTTGATGCATCTAACCTTTAAGTTATAAGTGTTTATTTAGTATTTTTGGCTGTTAGGCCTTTTATTGTAAATTGATCTACCTGTGGTTATGTCTGTTAGGCATCTATAGTCCCTTTTATATAAATTCGTACATACAATCAAAACTTAATTATTAACATTTGTATAAACAATTATTTTTCTACATCTAATAACAAATTTATCTTGATCTCTTGATCACATACAATAAAATTCGAACTTATGAACATTGGTTAACTGCCTCACACTTCATTCTATGACAAACATTGAATAACACTATTTGTTTCATTATTTTTCATGAACTCAACACATATTTGATATAACATCACATACACTTTATCATAACATTTTTGTCATAATATAATACTTTTTTAACACAAAATTCTTATCTGTTATTACCATAAATTACGTCATTGTTTCATTTTTCTGTTTTGTTTTTTATTAAACATATATCATTAGCTATTATTTATTTTACAGGTTCATTTATTCTATTCAACACTACCTTGCATTCTTATTTAATTTTGTCTATGACTATAATTGTCATAATTGGGTCTCTGTTCTATTATGGGATTAAGTATCAATTTATTTATCAATCTGTGAATCTTCTTTTATGTAACAGAAATGCGATCATTTTTGTTGCGCTACATATACTTCCCCTCCTAAAAAAGTTTAGTTTACCTGAATGAAGTTTAGGTCAAATAAACTTGCCTTTTTCACATGCCTTTTCTTAATTTCATTGTTAATGGTTGACGATGGTCTTCTCAATGTAACTTCATTAGACTAGTACTAGTACCTTTTTTATTTAATAACATTTCATCATTTTATTTAACATTCTTGATTCTTGATATTTTTTTTATTCTGTACACATTATTTGTTGGTAACTGGCTACACTATTCACTGACACATTAGTTTTACATCTCTCCTATTTATAATTACTATAATTACTGCATTTTTCAATTATTCTTCTGTCAACACGCTTCCTTCTGTTTTCTTCGTCCTATTCCTTTGGAAACTGAATTTATTTTTGCAACTATTCTAATATTCCTTAAATATTTAATTTCCCTAACAATCCCTAACACATGCGTTGGTACAGTTCAGAGAGGCACTGTTTGGCTTCATACTCTGCTGCCCACACCACATTTTAATATAGTACTGCTGGAATTCATCTACAGTCAGCTATAAAATATAATAATAATCTCCTAATAATCTCTTTAATCATTTAATAATAAATATTTGGGAAAAGATTTTTTCTTTGTTGCATTTATTTTTCTTCATTACTATTCTTCATATTTCGTAATTCCATTTTAATTCCTTAAACATTCGTTGATATTGACTTTGACAGTTATCATTTGTAGTCATTTTTGTTTAGATTGTAATGTTAAAGTATCTTTTTCGTTTTTTTTTTTTTTCTCTGATCACAATATTTTCTAAATAGTTGTTGTGTGATGATCATTATAATTGTATTTTTGACTAAATACATTCCTTAGCCCCAACTATTCTTCTTCTTATCGTATTTCACTATTTTGGCTGTTTATTTTTCAATGAATTATGTTCATAAATACTCTTTCTTTCTTGTCTTCTTTAACATTATATTGGTTACATTCAATCGTTTACTGAAATTGTTCCATCATGTGGCAATGTAGTATATATTTTAGGACATCTGATTTTTTTTTTTTTTTAATTTTATTTTGCATATGTAGATTTGAGGTAATAACTTTTATCTTGGGGTTCCATTCTTCATTATTCACAATATTTCTTTATAAACATTAATAACAATTATCGCTTTTTTCTGTAATCTTGGGTTTGTTATTCATTATTCACACTATTTCTTTATAAACATTAATAATAATTATCGCTTTCTTCTGTAATCTTGGGGTTTGTTATTCACACTATTTCTTTATAAACATTAATAATAATTATCGCTTTCTTCGGTAATCTTGGGTTTGTTATTCATTATTCACACTATTTCCTTATAAACATTTAATAATAATTCTCGCCTTTTTCTGTAATCTTTAATAAGTTGTTCTTATTATTTTTAGAATTTAGTGGTAGTATTCAACTCAAATTCTTTTTAAATTCCAAGTAATTTTCTTCAAGACTGGTAATAAGTTGTTCTTATTATTTTTAGAATTTATTCATTTATATAAATTCTTTTTCTTTTTGTTAATCCAGAAGTTGTTCAAATATAAGGTAGTAAGTTGTCCTTACTGCATTTTAGAATTTATTCATTAATTTTCACTGCCTCTATTAGTTTAAATGAGGGCTTACTCCCTCTTCTCTATTTTCATTCTGATTACTGTGTTGGTTTTGTACTGGTTCCGTGCGATCCTCCGTATTATGTTCTGCTATTCTATAATTTCCATCATGTGGGTAGTTGTCTTCATGCCGAGATTGGTCATAATGGTTGTCATATCGGTGACTTCTTGGGTAGTATCGTCGCTGATTACCTTGAGGTCTGGAGTAAATATAATTGACGTTATGTCTATAATTATTGGGTCGTCTGTCCCCATCTCCTCTATTATTGCGACTATCACGATAATTATAATTTTTATTGCCGCGATAATTATAGTTTCTGGAATTATTATTCGCGTTTTCATTTTGTGTTCTATTAGTATTAACGTTCTGCGCAGGTCGATTGCGATCGTTATTATGATAATTGGCTGGTGGCGCGTTATTATCATACTTCTGATATTTATGATTTAGCATTCTATTTCTTTGGTATTGGTTCTCGTGTTCATAATTCTCCAAGAACTTGGCCATGGCTGGAATCGTTTTGATTTGACTACACATACGCGCATTTTTTATCCCTTCCTCGTAATGATAGGATAGTTGTATTACCAAACATTCTTCGGGAATTCGGGGCTCTAAGTTCCGCACCATACATACTTTTCCTAAAAAGTATGAAGTAGGGGACTGGCCTACATTTGTTTCGTATCGACCGTTACTCAAATTATTCCTAATCATATTCTGGGTCGATTCCGACCAATACTTCTCCTTAAATTGTTTTTTGAACTCAGTCATGTCCAGTATATCCGGGCGTACCACTGTCCACCAATTATCATAAGTATCTTTAAACGTTTCATCAATCATGCTTCGTATAATACTCCAGCGATTCTCTCTATTTCTTATGATCACCTCTTCCAATCTCTTTAAAAATTCCATAGGATTGCGCTTATAATTACGAAAATTAATCGATTCTCTGTTCTCATGGTTATTTGTATGACTATTTTGGCATGTCCTATCCCGCCATGAATCTACTTCCTCCTGTAATTGTAATTCACGCCTACTAATCTCTTCTATTTTATTTTTATTGGTATTGATTTGACCTTCCATATTATTTAAATTGCCATAGACCCTTTCGAGTCGTTCGCCCATGTCTGTCTGTAATTGTATAATACCTTCCTTATTCTCTTCCCGTACCTGATGTACTTCGTTTTTAATTTGCTCATATTTTTCAACAGTTTCCTGTTGTATTTCTTCGACCAGAGTTTTATTCTCCATTTTTGTGTCATTAATTTTATTCTGTAATTCTTCACGAACCTGTACTATTGTTTCGTTAGTTTTTTCTAACCCTTCATTTGTTTTGGCTATTTCTAATTTTCTTTCCTCATTATTTTGGTCTACCTTCTGGTTAATTGTCACATGAAGATTTTCAATTTTTTCATTAATTTGCTTTAAATTTTCTTCATGTATTTGTAAGATGTCTTCCTTCATTTGTTTTAAATCCTCATCATTCCTATCTAACCTTTCGTTCATTTGTTTTGAGGTTTCTTTAATTTCCTCATTTGTTTTCCTGGAGTTTTCCTCCTGTTTCCTAAAATTCTCATCTATCTTGTCAAATTTTTCCTCCAGTCTCCTTGAGTTTTCCTTATTTTCCTCATTTGTTTTCCTTGAATCTTCCTTAATTTCCTCTTTCATTTGTCTATTACTTTCCATTATAATCCTCAACAGCTCCTGCATACTCATGTCTTCCTTTTTGTTGGATTTATCTGGTTGGTCCCCTTGGGCAACTTCTTCCATTACTTCCTTTTCCTTGTCCGTAATTATTTCAGTTTCCGTTATTTCGTCTGTCTGTTGTTCCATTTCACTATCTGTTATTAGTTCTATTTCCTGTTCTTGTTCATCTATTTCCTTCTCCGTTTCTCCTGCCCTCCTCTTTAATCTAAATCTGGTATCATACATTTTTATTCTCCCACAGTTGCCTGCTCTGGTTAAGTAATGTTATTGTTATTATAGTTACTTAACTCAAGCCCTACACAAGTTGAGTGCCAATTTGTAATCATCCGCGGTATGTCCGCTACTGTTCAACTCCCGCGATGGAAGCCAATTTGTAAGTAAACCGAATACGTACGGTCTAAATTCCCACTGTTGTATTTGTCAATTGTATTGTATTAATTTAATTGTATAAATTCTCGGAAATATTTGGAGTTGTGGAATATATGGATGTACTTAATTAATGTTAACTTAACTCTTTAATAATTATCAGTGTTAGTGTGCCTAGAACTTAAATAACTTAAGATTTATTCTACAATTTCATCCAACCCTATTATGCCTTGAAGAGAGTTCTGTCCAATTTTATATTTTTACGCTCCCTCTTTGGTGTCAGATAATTCCGCTATAAGCGCTGTAGTATCGGCTCAACGAAACTTATAGGTTATTTGATGTTTATATTAACCATTTATTCTCTACTTATTCAGTTACTTTTGTTCCAGTTCACTAAACCATACTCCAAATAACAAGGTGTGACAAATATATAAAGGTTCTTTATTTGTGTATTCAATTCACATTAACTAAGATATATTCTAATTAATATATGTTGGGACTATAGATTCAGGTATCGATTGTTGATTATTTGATCCTTTGTTTATATTTGGTTATATATTAAATTTGATTTGTATTTTATTTATTTCAGGGTGTGAAGGTTCTTGTAACTGTGGGGAAGACTAAAAATACATAATAAGAATGCAAGATTTACAAAAATTATGTGTTGTGTATTTAGTATGATTAATATAATATAACTTTACCAGTCTCTAACGAAGCAAATTACGTAGGCGGTTGATCGCTAAATTCGTTGTTCTGGTCAATTATGAAGTACAGTTTTCTTTCTTCAGTTTAATAAAAGTAATTCTTGTCCTGTCCACTTCGGAATACAGCTTCTGAATTGTTTTACAGCACGATTGATGTTTCTTCTTCTGCACCGCCAGGATCCAAATAGGTTCTTCCTTCGGTTGAAGCAGTTAGTGTTGTTCCGTGTATTTGCAAGGTTATAATTTCTGGTGTTGTGAATATTATGAGTTGTGTTACTGTTAACTCTTTATATTTGATTACTATTTCATCAATTCCCTTCGGACATGGGACAGTCCAAGTTTCTTCTTGTAGAATTCGGTTATTTGTTCTCGATTATTATTTCATAATGTATCGTTATTTTATTAATCTGTGTTAGTGATAGATGTAAGTATTGCCATTGGGGTTTTATCTTTTTTATAATCGTATCTCTTGATTTCGAATATTACAATTCAATATATTCTTCTTGGGTTTTTTAAATCATCACGTTCAGTTTTTACAAAGCAATTCTTGTTATTTTATAAATCAACAACCTTCTTCTTAATTTTTTCCCTAGCAACCTATATTAATTTCCGCTTCCACATGTTTTGACTATATAGTGTTTCTTTCATATATTTTTTTGTCTATTCTTTGTCAATTTGCTGTCCTATCGGAATGTAATTTTACCGATAGCTGGTTTATTATTTTAGACACATCTTCTACTGGTTTTTTGATAAAATTCCGTTTTTTCCTTTTTTATTATATTTAATCCACCTTCGATATTATTTTTTACCAATCGATATTATGGCATTATGGTATTATTATAATTTGTATAAATTTTATTAAATATTACTATTAACTTAATGTTTTTTCTTCTTTCTAGCTCTTCATAGTGCATTTATTAATTATTATTAGTTGATGCATCTAACCTTTAAGTTGTAAGTGTTTATTTAGTATTTTTGGCTGTTAGGCCTTTTATTGTAAATTGATCTACCTGTGGTTATGTCTGTTAGGCATCTATAGTCCCTTTTATATAAATTCGTACATACAATCAAAACTTAATTATTAACATTTGTATAAACAATTATTTTTCTACATCTAATAACAAATTTATCTTGATCTCTTGATCACATACAATAAAATTCGAACTTATGAACATTGGTTAACTGCCTCACACTTCATTCTATGACAAACATTGAATAACACTATTTGTTTCATTATTTTTCATGAACTCAACACATATTTGATATAACATCACATACACTTTATCATAACATTTTTGTCATAATATAATACTTTTTTAACACAAAATTCTTATCTGTTATTACCATAAATTACGTCATTGTTTCATTTTTCTGTTTTGTTTTTTATTAAACATATATCATTAGCTATTATTTATTTTACAGGTTCATTTATTCTATTCAACACTACCTTGCATTCTTATTTAATTTTGTCTATGACTATAATTGTCATAATTGGGTCTCTGTTCTATTATGGGATTAAGTATCAATTTATTTATCAATCTGTGAATCTTCTTTTATGTAACAGAAATGCGATCATTTTTGTTGCGCTACATATACTTCCCCTCCTAAAAAAGTTTAGTTTACCTGAATGAAGTTTAGGTCAAATAAACTTGCCTTTTTCACATGCCTTTTCTTAATTTCATTGTTAATGGTTGACGATGGTCTTCTCAATGTAACTTCATTAGACTAGTACTAGTACCTTTTTTATTTAATAACATTTCATCATTTTATTTAACATTCTTGATTCTTGATATTTTTTTTATTCTGTACACATTATTTGTTGGTAACTGGCTACACTATTCACTGACACATTAGTTTTACATCTCTCCTATTTATAATTACTATAATTACTGCATTTTTCAATTATTCTTCTGTCAACACGCTTCCTTCTGTTTTCTTCGTCCTATTCCTTTGGAAACTGAATTTATTTTTGCAACTATTCTAATATTCCTTAAATATTTAATTTCCCTAACAATCCCTAACACATGCGTTGGTACAGTTCAGAGAGGCACTGTTTGGCTTCATACTCTGCTGCCCACACCACATTTTAATATAGTACTGCTGGAATTCATCTACAGTCAGCTATAAAATATAATAATAATCTCCTAATAATCTCTTTAATCATTTAATAATAAATATTTGGGAAAAGATTTTTTCTTTGTTGCATTTATTTTTCTTCATTACTATTCTTCATATTTCGTAATTCCATTTTAATTCCTTAAACATTCGTTGATATTGACTTTGACAGTTATCATTTGTAGTCATTTTTGTTTAGATTGTAATGTTAAAGTATCTTTTTCGTTTTTTTTTTTTTTCTCTGATCACAATATTTTCTAAATAGTTGTTGTGTGATGATCATTATAATTGTATTTTTGACTAAATACATTCCTTAGCCCCAACTATTCTTCTTCTTATCGTATTTCACTATTTTGGCTGTTTATTTTTCAATGAATTATGTTCATAAATACTCTTTCTTTCTTGTCTTCTTTAACATTATATTGGTTACATTCAATCGTTTACTGAAATTGTTCCATCATGTGGCAATGTAGTATATATTTTAGGACATCTGATTTTTTTTTTTTTAAATTTTATTTTGCATATGTAGATTTGAGGTAATAACTTTTATCTTGGGGTTCCATTCTTCATTATTCACAATATTTCTTTATAAACATTAATAACAATTATCGCTTTTTTCTGTAATCTTGGGTTTGTTATTCATTATTCACACTATTTCTTTATAAACATTAATAATAATTATCGCTTTCTTCTGTAATCTTGGGGTTTGTTATTCACACTATTTCTTTATAAACATTAATAATAATTATCGCTTTCTTCGGTAATCTTGGGTTTGTTATTCATTATTCACACTATTTCCTTATAAACATTTAATAATAATTCTCGCCTTTTTCTGTAATCTTTAATAAGTTGTTCTTATTATTTTTAGAATTTAGTGGTAGTATTCAACTCAAATTCTTTTTAAATTCCAAGTAATTTTCTTCTAGACTGGTAATAAGTTGTTCTTATAATTTTTATAATTTATTCATTTATATAAATTCTTTTTCTTTTTGTTAATCCAGAAGTTGTTCAAATATAAGGTAGTAAGTTGTCCTTACTGCATTTTAGAATTTATTCATTAATTTTCACTGCCTCTATTAGTTTAAATGAGGGCTTACTCCCTCTTCTCTATTTTCATTCTGATTACTGTGTTGGTTTTGTACTGGTTCCGTGCGATCCTCCGTATTATGTTCTGCTATTCTATAATTTCCATCATGTGGGTAGTTGTCTTCATGCCGAGATTGGTCATAATGGTTGTCATATCGGTGACTTCTTGGGTAGTATCGTCGCTGATTACCTTGAGGTCTGGAGTAAATATAATTGACGTTATGTCTATAATTATTGGGTCGTGTGTCCCCATCTCCTCTATTATTGCGACTATCACGATAATTATAATTTTTATTGCCGCGATAATTATAGTTTCTGGAATTATTATTCGCGTTTTCATTTTGTGTTCTATTAGTATTAACGTTCTGCGCAGGTCGATTGCGATCGTTATTATGATAATTGGCTGGTGGCGCGTTATTATCATACTTCTGATATTTATGATTTAGCATTCTATTTCTTTGGTATTGGTTCTCGTGTTCATAATTCTCCAAGAACTTGGCCATGGCTGGAATCGTTTTGATTTGACTACACATACGCGCATTTTTTATCCCTTCCTCGTAATGATAGGATAGTTGTATTACCAAACATTCTTCGGGAATTCGGGGCTCTAAGTTCCGCACCATACATACTTTTCCTAAAAAGTATGAAGTAGGGGACTGGCCTACATTTGTTTCGTATCGACCGTTACTCAAATTATTCCTAATCATATTCTGGGTCGATTCCGACCAATACTTCTCCTTAAATTGTTTTTTGAACTCAGTCATGTCCAGTATATCCGGGCGTACCGCTGTCCACCAATTATCATAAGTATCTTTAAACGTTTCATCAATCATGCTTCGTATAATACTCCAGCGATTCTCTCTATTTCTTATGATCACCTCTTCCAATCTCTTTAAAAATTCCATAGGATTGCGCTTATAATTACGAAAATTAATCGATTCTCTGTTCTCATGGTTATTTGTATGACTATTTTGGCATGTCCTATCCCGCCATGAATCTACTTCCTCCTGTAATTGTAATTCACGCCTACTAATCTCTTCTATTTTATTTTTATTGGTATTGATTTGACCTTCCATATTATTTAAATTGCCATAGACCCTTTCGAGTCGTTCGCCCATGTCTGTCTGTAATTGTATAATACCTTCCTTATTCTCTTCCCGTACCTGATGTACTTCGTTTTTAATTTGCTCATATTTTTCAACAGTTTCCTGTTGTATTTCTTCGACCAGAGTTTTATTCTCCATTTTTGTGTCATTAATTTTATTCTGTAATTCTTCACGAACCTGTACTATTGTTTCGTTAGTTTTTTCTAACCCTTCATTTGTTTTGGCTATTTCTAATTTTCTTTCCTCATTATTTTGGTCTACCTTCTGGTTAATTGTCACATGAAGATTTTCAATTTTTTCATTAATTTGCTTTAAATTTTCTTCATGTATTTGTAAGATGTCTTCCTTCATTTGTTTTAAATCCTCATCATTCCTATCTAACCTTTCGTTCATTTGTTTTGAGGTTTCTTTAATTTCCTCATTTGTTTTCCTGGAGTTTTCCTCCTGTTTCCTAAAATTCTCATCTATCTTGTCAAATTTTTCCTCCAGTCTCCTTGAGTTTTCCTTATTTTCCTCATTTGTTTTCCTTGAATCTTCCTTAATTTCCTCTTTCATTTGTCTATTACTTTCCATTATAATCCTCAACAGCTCCTGCATACTCATGTCTTCCTTTTTGTTGGATTTATCTGGTTGGTCCCCTTGGGCAACTTCTTCCATTACTTCCTTTTCCTTGTCCGTAATTATTTCAGTTTCCGTTATTTCGTCTGTCTGTTGTTCCATTTCACTATCTGTTATTAGTTCTATTTCCTGTTCTTGTTCATCTATTTCCTTCTCCGTTTCTCCTGCCCTCCTCTTTAATCTAAATCTGGTATCATACATTTTTATTCTCCCACAGTTGCCTGCTCTGGTTAAGTAATGTTATTGTTATTATAGTTACTTAACTCAAGCCCTACACAAGTTGAGCGCCAATTTGTAATCATCCGCGGTATGTCCGCTACTGTTCAAGTCCCGCGATGGAAGCCAATTTGTAAGTAAACCGAATACGTACGGTCTAAATTCCCACTGTTGTATTTGTCAATTGTATTGTATTAATTTAATTGTATAAATTCTCGGAAATATTTGGAGTTGTGGAATATATGGATGTACTTAATTAATGTTAACTTAACTCTTTAATAATTATCAGTGTTAGTGTGCCTAGAACTTAAATAACTTAAGATTTATTCTACAATTTCATCCAACCCTATTATGCCTTGAAGAGAGTTCTGTCCAATTTTATATTTTTACGCTCCCTCTTTGGTGTCAGATAATTCCGCTATAAGCGCTGTAGTATCGGCTCAACGAAACTTATAGGTTATTTGATGTTTATATTAACCATTTATTCTCTACTTATTCAGTTACTTTTGTTCCAGTTCACTAAACCATACTCCAAATAACAAGGTGTGACAAATATATAAAGGTTCTTTATTTGTGTATTCAATTCACATTAACTAAGATATATTCTAATTAATATATGTTGGGACTATAGATTCAGGTATCGATTGTTGATTATTTGATCCTTTGTTTATATTTGGTTATATATTAAATTTGATTTGTATTTTATTTATTTCAGGGTGTGAAGGTTCTTGTAACTGTGGGGAAGACTAAAAATACATAATAAGAATGCAAGATTTACAAAAATTATGTGTTGTGTATTTAGTATGATTAATATAATATAACTTTACCAGTCTCTAACGAAGCAAATTACGTAGGCGGTTGATCGCTAAATTCGTTGTTCTGGTCAATTATGAAGTACAGTTTTCTTTCTTCAGTTTAATAAAAGTAATTCTTGTCCTGTCCACTTCGGAATACAGCTTCTGAATTGTTTTACAGCACAATTGATGTTTCTTCTTCTGCACCGCCAGGATCCAAATAGGTTCTTCCTTCGGTTGAAGCAGTTAGTGTTGTTCCGTGTATTTGCAAGGTTATAATTTCTGGTGTTGTGAATATTATGAGTTGTGTTACTGTTAACTCTTTATATTTGATTACTATTTCATCAATTCCCTTCGGACATGGGACAGTCCAAGTTTCTTCTTGTAGAATTCGGTTATTTGTTCTCGATTATTATTTCATAATGTATCGTTATTTTATTAATCTGTGTTAGTGATAGATGTAAGTATTGCCATTGGGGTTTTATCTTTTTTATAATCGTATCTCTTGATTTCGAATATTACAATTCAATATATTCTTCTTGGGTTTTTTAAATCATCACGTTCAGTTTTTACAAAGCAATTCTTGTTATTTTATAAATCAACAACCTTCTTCTTAATTTTTTCCCTAGCAACCTATATTAATTTCCGCTTCCACATGTTTTGACTATATAGTGTTTCTTTCATATATTTTTTTGTCTATTCTTTGTCAATTTGCTGTCCTATCGGAATGTAATTTTACCGATAGCTGGTTTATTATTTTAGACACATCTTCTACTGGTTTTTTGATAAAATTCCGTTTTTTCCTTTTTTATTATATTTAATCCACCTTCGATATTATTTTTTACCAATCGATATTATGGCATTATGGTATTATTATAATTTGTATAAATTTTATTAAATATTACTATTAACTTAATGTTTTTTCTTCTTTCTAGCTCTTCATAGTGCATTTATTAATTATTATTAGTTGATGCATCTAACCTTTAAGTTATAAGTGTTTATTTAGTATTTTTGGCTGTTAGGCCTTTTATTGTAAATTGATCTACCTGTGGTTATGTCTGTTAGGCATCTATAGTCCCTTTTATATAAATTCGTACATACAATCAAAACTTAATTATTAACATTTGTATAAACAATTATTTTTCTACATCTAATAACAAATTTATCTTGATCTCTTGATCACATACAATAAAATTCGAACTTATGAACATTGGTTAACTGCCTCACACTTCATTCTATGACAGTCATTGAATAACACTATTTGTTTCATTATTTTTCATGAACTCAACACATATTTGATATAACATCACATACACTTTATCATAACATATTTGTCATAATATAATACTTTTTTAACACAAAATTCTTATCTGTTATTACCATAAATTACGTCATTGTTTCATTTTTCTGTTTTGTTTTTTATTAAACATATATCATTAGCTATTATTTATTTTACAGGTTCATTTATTCTATTCAACACTACCTTGCATTCTTATTTAATTTTGTCTATGACTATAATTGTCATAATTGGGTCTCTGTTCTATTATGGGATTAAGTATCAATTTATTTATCAATCTGTGAATCTTCTTTTATGTAACAGAAATGCGATCATTTTTGTTGCGCTACATATACTTCCCCTCCTAAAAAAGTTTAGTTTACCTGAATGAAGTTTAGGTCAAATAAACTTGCCTTTTTCACATGCCTTTTCTTAATTTCATTGTTAATGGTTGACGATGGTCTTCTCAATGTAACTTCATTAGACTAGTACTAGTACCTTTTTTATTTAATAACATTTCATCATTTTATTTAACATTCTTGATTCTTGATATTTTTTTTATTCTGTACACATTATTTGTTGGTAACTGGCTACACTATTCACTGACACATTAGTTTTACATCTCTCCTATTTATAATTACTATAATTACTGCATTTTTCAATTATTCTTCTGTCAACACGCTTCCTTCTGTTTTCTTCGTCCTATTCCTTTGGAAACTGAATTTATTTTTGCAACTATTCTAATATTCCTTAAATATTTAATTTCCCTAACAATCCCTAACACATGCGTTGGTACAGTTCAGAGAGGCACTGTTTGGCTTCATACTCTGCTGCCCACACCACATTTTAATATAGTACTGCTGGAATTCATCTACAGTCAGCTATAAAATATAATAATAATCTCCTAATAATCTCTTTAATCATTTAATAATAAATATTTGGGAAAAGATTTTTTCTTTGTTGCATTTATTTTTCTTCATTACTATTCTTCATATTTCGTAATTCCATTTTAATTCCTTAAACATTCGTTGATATTGACTTTGACAGTTATCATTTGTAGTCATTTTTGTTTAGATTGTAATGTTAAAGTATCTTTTTCGTTTGTTTTTTTTTTCTCTGATCACAATATTTTCTAAATAGTTGTTGTGTGATGATCATTATAATTGTATTTTTGACTAAATACATTCCTTAGCCCCAACTATTCTTCTTCTTATCGTATTTCACTATTTTGGCTGTTTATTTTTCAATGAATTATGTTCATAAATACTCTTTCTTTCTTGTCTTCTTTAACATTATATTGGTTACATTCAATCGTTTACTGAAATTGTTCCATCATGTGGCAATGTAGTATATATTTTAGGACATCTGATTTTTTTTTTTTTTAAATTTTATTTTGCATATGTAGATTTGAGGTAATAACTTTTATCTTGGGGTTCCATTCTTCATTATTCACAATATTTCTTTATAAACATTAATAACAATTATCGCTTTTTTCTGTAATCTTGGGTTTGTTATTCATTATTCACACTATTTCTTTATAAACATTAATAATAATTATCGCTTTCTTCTGTAATCTTGGGGTTTGTTATTCACACTATTTCTTTATAAACATTAATAATAATTATCGCTTTCTTCGGTAATCTTGGGTTTGTTATTCATTATTCACACTATTTCCTTATAAACATTTAATAATAATTCTCGCCTTTTTCTGTAATCTTTAATAAGTTGTTCTTATTATTTTTAGAATTTAGTGGTAGTATTCAACTCAAATTCTTTTTAAATTCCAAGTAATTTTCTTCAAGACTGGTAATAAGTTGTTCTTATTATTTTTAGAATTTATTCATTTATATAAATTCTTTTTCTTTTTGTTAATCCAGAAGTTGTTCAAATATAAGGTAGTAAGTTGTCCTTACTGCATTTTAGAATTTATTCATTAATTTTCACTGCCTCTATTAGTTTAAATGAGGGCTTACTCCCTCTTCTCTATTTTCATTCTGATTACTGTGTTGGTTTTGTACTGGTTCCGTGCGATCCTCCGTATTATGTTCTGCTATTCTATAATTTCCATCATGTGGGTAGTTGTCTTCATGCCGAGATTGGTCATAATGGTTGTCATATCGGTGACTTCTTGGGTAGTATCGTCGCTGATTACCTTGAGGTCTGGAGTAAATATAATTGACGTTATGTCTATAATTATTGGGTCGTCTGTCCCCATCTCCTCTATTATTGCGACTATCACAATAATTATAATTTTTATTGCCGCGATAATTATAGTTTCTGGAATTATTATTCGCGTTTTCATTTTGTGTTCTATTAGTATTAACGTTCTGCGCAGGTCGATTGCGATCGTTATTATGATAATTGGCTGGTGGCGCGTTATTATCATACTTCTGATATTTATGATTTAGCATTCTATTTCTTTGGTATTGGTTCTCGTGTTCATAATTCTCCAAGAACTTGGCCATGGTTGGAATCGTTTTGATTTGACTACACATACGCGCATTTTTTATCCCTTCCTCGTAATGATAGGATAGTTGTATTACCAAACATTCTTCGGGAATTCGGGGCTCTAAGTTCCGCACCATACATACTTTTCCTAAAAAGTATGAAGTAGGGGACTGGCCTACATTTGTTTCGTATCGACCGTTACTCAAATTATTCCTAATCATATTCTGGGTCGATTCCGACCAATACTTCTCCTTAAATTGTTTTTTGAACTCAGTCATGTCCAGTATATCCGGGCGTACCGCTGTCCACCAATTATCATAAGTATCTTTAA
Organism: Magicicada septendecula; assembly: GCA_034769895.1. NCBI lineage: Eukaryota > Metazoa > Arthropoda > Insecta > Hemiptera > Cicadidae > Magicicada > Magicicada septendecula. The sequence goes on from CM068368.1 coordinate 849,189,807, forward strand.
ACGTTTCATCAATCATGCTTCGTATAATACTCCAGCGATTCTCTCTATTTCTTATGATCACCTCTTCCAATCTCTTTAAAAATTCCATAGGATTGCGCTTATAATTACGAAAATTAATCGATTCTCTGTTCTCATGGTTATTTGTATGACTATTTTGGCATGTCCTATCCCGCCATGAATCTACTTCCTCCTGTAATTGTAATTCACGCCTACTAATCTCTTCTATTTTATTTTTATTGGTATTGATTTGACCTTCCATATTATTTAAATTGCCATAGACCCTTTCGAGTCGTTCGCCCATGTCTGTCTGTAATTGTATAATACCTTCCTTATTCTCTTCCCGTACCTGATGTACTTCGTTTTTAATTTGCTCATATTTTTCAACAGTTTCCTGTTGTATTTCTTCGACCAGAGTTTTATTCTCCATTTTTGTGTCATTAATTTTATTCTGTAATTCTTCACGAACCTGTACTATTGTTTCGTTAGTTTTTTCTAACCCTTCATTTGTTTTGGCTATTTCTAATTTTCTTTCCTCATTATTTTGGTCTACCTTCTGGTTAATTGTCACATGAAGATTTTCAATTTTTTCATTAATTTGCTTTAAATTTTCTTCATGTATTTGTAAGATGTCTTCCTTCATTTGTTTTAAATCCTCATCATTCCTATCTAACCTTTCGTTCATTTGTTTTGAGGTTTCTTTAATTTCCTCATTTGTTTTCCTGGAGTTTTCCTCCTGTTTCCTAAAATTCTCATCTATCTTGTCAAATTTTTCCTCCAGTCTCCTTGAGTTTTCCTTATTTTCCTCATTTGTTTTCCTTGAATCTTCCTTAATTTCCTCTTTCATTTGTCTATTACTTTCCATTATAATCCTCAACAGCTCCTGCATACTCATGTCTTCCTTTTTGTTGGATTTATCTGGTTGGTCCCCTTGGGCAACTTCTTCCATTACTTCCTTTTCCTTGTCCGTAATTATTTCAGTTTCCGTTATTTCGTCTGTCTGTTGTTCCATTTCACTATCTGTTATTAGTTCTATTTCCTGTTCTTGTTCATCTATTTCCTTCTCCGTTTCTCCTGCCCTCCTCTTTAATCTAAATCTGGTATCATACATTTTTATTCTCCCACAGTTGCCTGCTCTGGTTAAGTAATGTTATTGTTATTATAGCTACTTAACTCAAGCCCTACACAAGTTGAGCGCCAATTTGTAATCATCCGCGGTATGTCCGCTACTGTTCAAGTCCCGCGATGGAAGCCAATTTGTAAGTAAACCGAATACGTACGGTCTAAATTCCCACTGTTGTATTTGTCAATTGTATTGTATTAATTTAATTGTATAAATTCTCGGAAATATTTGGAGTTGTGGAATATATGGATGTACTTAATTAATGTTAACTTAACTCTTTAATAATTATCAGTGTTAGTGTGCCTAGAACTTAAATAACTTAAGATTTATTCTACAATTTCATCCAACCCTATTATGCCTTGAAGAGAGTTCTGTCCAATTTTATATTTTTACGCTCCCTCTTTGGTGTCAGATAATTCCGCTATAAGCGCTGTAGTATCGGCTCAACGAAACTTATAGGTTATTTGATGTTTATATTAACCATTTATTCTCTACTTATTCAGTTACTTTTGTTCCAGTTCACTAAACCATACTCCAAATAACAAGGTGTGACAAATATATAAAGGTTCTTTATTTGTGTATTCAATTCACATTAACTAAGATATATTCTAATTAATATATGTTGGGACTATAGATTCAGGTATCGATTGTTGATTATTTGATCCTTTGTTTATATTTGGTTATATATTAAATTTGATTTGTATTTTATTTATTTCAGGGTGTGAAGGTTCTTGTAACTGTGGGGAAGACTAAAAATACATAATAAGAATGCAAGATTTACAAAAATTATGTGTTGTGTATTTAGTATGATTAATATAATATAACTTTACCAGTCTCTAACGAAGCAAATTACGTAGGCGGTTGATCGCTAAATTCGTTGTTCTGGTCAATTATGAAGTACAGTTTTCTTTCTTCAGTTTAATAAAAGTAATTCTTGTCCTGTCCACTTCGGAATACAGCTTCTGAATTGTTTTACAGCACAATTGATGTTTCTTCTTCTGCACCGCCAGGATCCAAATAGGTTCTTCCTTCGGTTGAAGCAGTTAGTGTTGTTCCGTGTATTTGCAAGGTTATAATTTCTGGTGTTGTGAATATTATGAGTTGTGTTACTGTTAACTCTTTATATTTGATTACTATTTCATCAATTCCCTTCGGACATGGGACAGTCCAAGTTTCTTCTTGTAGAATTCGGTTATTTGTTCTCGATTATTATTTCATAATGTATCGTTATTTTATTAATCTGTGTTAGTGATAGATGTAAGTATTGCCATTGGGGTTTTATCTTTTTTATAATCGTATCTCTTGATTTCGAATATTACAATTCAATATATTCTTCTTGGGTTTTTTAAATCATCACGTTCAGTTTTTACAAAGCAATTCTTGTTATTTTATAAATCAACAACCTTCTTCTTAATTTTTTCCCTAGCAACCTATATTAATTTCCGCTTCCACATGTTTTGACTATATAGTGTTTCTTTCATATATTTTTTTGTCTATTCTTTGTCAATTTGCTGTCCTATCGGAATGTAATTTTACCGATAGCTGGTTTATTATTTTAGACACATCTTCTACTGGTTTTTTGATAAAATTCCGTTTTTTCCTTTTTTATTATATTTAATCCACCTTCGATATTATTTTTTACCAATCGATATTATGGCATTATGGTATTATTATAATTTGTATAAATTTTATTAAATATTACTATTAACTTAATGTTTTTTCTTCTTTCTAGCTCTTCATAGTGCATTTATTAATTATTATTAGTTGATGCATCTAACCTTTAAGTTATAAGTGTTTATTTAGTATTTTTGGCTGTTAGGCCTTTTATTGTAAATTGATCTACCTGTGGTTATGTCTGTTAGGCATCTATAGTCCCTTTTATATAAATTCGTACATACAATCAAAACTTAATTATTAACATTTGTATAAACAATTATTTTTCTACATCTAATAACAAATTTATCTTGATCTCTTGATCACATACAATAAAATTCGAACTTATGAACATTGGTTAACTGCCTCACACTTCATTCTATGACAGTCATTGAATAATACTATTTGTTTCATTATTTTTCATGAACTCAACACATATTTGATATAACATCACATACACTTTATCATAACATTTTTGTCATAATATAATACTTTTTTAACACAAAATTCTTATCTGTTATTACCATAAATTACGTCATTGTTTCATTTTTCTGTTTTGTTTTTTATTAAACATATATCATTAGCTATTATTTATTTTACAGGTTCGTTTATTCTATTCAACACTACCTTGCATTCTTATTTAATTTTGTCTATGACTATAATTGTCATAATTGGGTCTCTGTTCTATTATGGGATTAAGTATCAATTTATTTATCAATCTGTGAATCTTCTTTTATGTAACAGAAATGCGATCATTTTTGTTGCGCTACATATGCTTCCCCTCCTAAAAAAGTTTAGTTTACCTGAATGAAGTTTAGGTCAAATAAACTTGCCTTTTTCACATGCCTTTTCTTAATTTCATTGTTAATGGTTGACGATGGTCTTCTCAATGTAACTTCATTAGACTAGTACTAGTACCTTTTTTATTTAATAACATTTCATCATTTTATTTAACATTCTTGATTCTTGATATTTTTTTTATTCTGTACACATTATTTGTTGGTAACTGGCTACACTATTCACTGACACATTAGTTTTACATCTCTCCTATTTATAATTACTATAATTACTGCATTTTTCAATTATTCTTCTGTCAACACACTTCCTTCTGTTTTCTTCGTCCTATTCCTTTGGAAACTGAATTTATTTTTGCAACTATTCTAATATTCCTTAAATATTTAATTTCCCTAACAATCCCTAACACATGCGTTGGTACAGTTCAGAGAGGCACTGTTTGGCTTCATACTCTGCTGCCCACACCACATTTTAATATAGTACTGCTGGAATTCATCTACAGTCAGCTATAAAATATAATAATAATCTCCTAATAATCTCTTTAATCATTTAATAATAAATATTTGGGAAAAGATTTTTTCTTTGTTGCATTTATTTTTCTTCATTACTATTCTTCATATTTCGTAATTCCATTTTAATTCCTTAAACATTCGTTGATATTGACTTTGACAGTTATCATTTGTAGTCATTTTTGTTTTCATTTTTGTTTAGATTGTAATGTTAAGTATCTTTTTCGTTTGTTTTTTTTTTCTCTGATCACAATATTTTCTAAATAGTTGTTGTGTGATGATCATTATAATTGTATTTTTGACTAAATACATTCCTTAGCCCCAACTATTCTTCTTCTTATAGTATTTCACTATTTTGGCTGTTTATTTTTCAATTAATTATGTTAATAAATACTCTTTCTTTCTTGTCTTCTTTAACATTATATTGGTTACATTCAATCGTTTACTGAAATTGTTCCATCATGTGGCAATGTAGTATATATTTTAGGACATCTGATTTTTTTTTTTTTTTAATTTTATTTTGCATATGTAGATTTGAGGTAATAACTTTTATCTTGGGGTTCCATTCTTCATTATTCACAATATTTCTTTATAAACATTAATAACAATTATCGCTTTTTTCTGTAATCTTGGGTTTGTTATTCATTATTCACACTATTTCTTTATAAACATTAATAATAATTATCGCTTTCTTCTGTAATCTTGGGGTTTGTTATTCACACTATTTCTTTATAAACATTAATAATAATTATCGCTTTCTTCGGTAATCTTGGGTTTGTTATTCATTATTCACACTATTTCCTTATAAACATTTAATAATAATTCTCGCCTTTTTCTGTAATCTTTAATAAGTTGTTCTTATTATTTTTAGAATTTAGTGGTAGTATTCAACTCAAATTCTTTTTAAATTCCAAGTAATTTTCTTCAAGACTGGTAATAAGTTGTTCTTATTATTTTTAGAATTTATTCATTTATATAAATTCTTTTTCTTTTTGTTAATCCAGAAGTTGTTCAAATATAAGGTAGTAAGTTGTCCTTACTGCATTTTAGAATTTATTCATTAATTTTCACTGCCTCTATTAGTTTAAATGAGGGCTTACTCCCTCTTCTCTATTTTCATTCTGATTACTGTGTTGGTTTTGTACTGGTTCCGTGCGATCCTCCGTATTATGTTCTGCTATTCTATAATTTCCATCATGTGGGTAGTTGTCTTCATGCCGAGATTGGTCATAATGGTTGTCATATCGGTGACTTCTTGGGTAGTATCGTCGCTGATTACCTTGAGGTCTGGAGTAAATATAATTGACGTTATGTCTATAATTATTGGGTCGTCTGTCCCCATCTCCTCTATTATTGCGACTATCACGATAATTATAATTGTTATTGCCGCGATAATTATAGTTGCTGGAATTATTATTCGCGTTTTCATTTTGTGTTCTATTAGTATTAACGTTCTGCGCAGGTCGATTGCGATCGTTATTATGATAATTGGCTGGTGGCGCGTTATTATCATACTTCTGATATTTATGATTTAGCATTCTATTTCTTTGGTATTGGTTCTCGTGTTCATAATTCTCCAAGAACTTGGCCATGGCTGGAATCGTTTTGATTTGACTACACATACGCGCATTTTTTATCCCTTCCTCGTAATGATAGGATAGTTGTATTACCAAACATTCTTCGGGAATTCCGGGCTCTAAGTTCCGCTTATGGGATTAAGTATCAATTTATTTATCAATCTGTGAATCTTCTTTTATGTAACAGAAATGCGATCATTTTTGTTGCGCTACAATATGAATAGTGAGAACACCTTTTACATTACATCCTGCGCGCGCGCGTGCTCACACACACACACACACACAATACTATAGTAATATAATGTAAAATATGAAATATAAAAATAACGTTAGAAAATACGATTTAAAACTAAATTATAAGCTTTAGTATGTATTCTATCGCTACTTACACATATTACTGTAGGTACTATTAAATAAACAACAATTTTTAAGGCATAATATTTTGTTATAGTCGATTTATATGTACTATAAAGTTTGAGTAATAAAAGAAAAATTTTTGACAATTGTAAAAATTTGTGTTATATATTGTTTTGTTCATGATTCACCTCATTTGAAAGTATGTTACACCACATAGAAAATTATGGATTTGTGAAACGTTTTTAGTCATTATTTTGAATAAGAGGAGTAGCTGTATCACATGAATAGAAAATTTGTATGAAAGTTGGATATGAAATCTGCATAAACGTTTTTATTATTAAGGTCCATAGGGAAAATGAGTTAACGCAAAATAAGGTGCCACACAATATTAATTGATGACTCGTTGGGCACTTGGTGAAATATATTAATACAAAGTTTTTTTAAAAATATATAAACACTTGGTACATTTCACAGTTTTTTTATTTAACTCTGACAGCTGTTTTGACTTACTTAAGCCATCGTCAAAGAGCTGAGTCAACACTAAACAGAGGATGTAGGCTAAGGGTGGTTGACATCTGTTTAGGGCGTGTATCGGAAACCGTGTGAGATGTGAAGATGGGGAGGGGGGTTGCAGGAGCTAAGGAAGGTCAGGTGCTTGTAAAAACTAAATATAATCTGAATGCAGAATATAAAATTAACTAAACTGGATAACAGCTTTTAATAAATCATTGCTTACAACACAGTCACTTCATAGATACAAAAAACAACACTACTCCACAACATACAAAAAGGTAAAAAATGGATTTGTTAGAAATTCTAGAAATTAAAAAACAATAAAAAATAAGAAAAATTTAGCAAATGAACAAACTGAATTCTGTGTATCCCCTTTATTAAAAACTGTTATTTAGTTTAGTTAATTTTATATTTTGGATTCAGATTATATTAAGTTTTTACAAACACTTGACCTTCCTTAGCTCCTGCAACCCCCCTCCCCATCTTCACATCTCACAGGTTTTCTGATACACGCCCTAAACAGATGTCAACCACCCTTAGCCTACATCGTCTGTTTAGTGTTCACTCAGCTCTTTGACAATGGCTTAAGTAAGTCGAAACATCTGGCGGAGTTAAATTAAAAAAAAACTGTGAAATGTACCAAGTGTTTATATATTTTTAAAAAACCTTTGTATAAGGTGCCATCATTGGCTCGCTGATCTCAAGAAGTGATTGGTATAAACATTACAAATAATTGTACATATTGTCCAAACTGATTTTAGTTGAATATTAGAATTTAAATTAAAAATATCTTTAATAGCATTTTCTATTTACTACAGATTTCTCATTTATACTGTACATTTATCAGAAGAAATAAAGAACTTCCTTACAGGCAGAAAATTTTAATACTCACACTGACAGCATTAATTAATTACAAAATAATTTTTACATTAAAAATAACTAGACTATTTACTACAGTTTTATCGCTTATACTAATATGTTTATCACAAGAAATAAAAAGACTTCCTTACAGGCAGAAAATTTTAATACACACGCTGACGACATTAAGTAATTACAGGAATAAAAATCAATAAAAATGTTATTTATTGTGGTTTGGCTATTAATATGTGCAAGAAATAAAAAACATCCTCACAGGCAGAAAATTTTAATACAACGCTGTTGGCATTAATTAATTACAGAAATAAAAATATCAATAAAGATTGAATTTATTGCACTTTGGCTATTAAAATGTGCTCACAACAAAGGAAATTTATTGTTAGTAATGTGTGGTAAAAATTAACACCATAAATCTTACATTAGAGCAGCAGTCATTGGTTGATTGAAACGTTGCGCTAACTTGTACAGACTATAAAAATAGGTAATTACCTTCTGTCAGCGTTTCTTAAAATCCTTTTTAGGATAACTCGAGTTTCGACACCATTTGGTGTCATCATCAGATCGGATATGAATTAGGTCAAAACATTTTGATGCATATACATCTCATCAGATATTAAAAATTTTATTTTTTTTATTTTTTATTTATTATTATTTTTTTTTTAAAAACAACACATAACATTATATAAATAATAAATAAACTGTATCACAACAAAATAACATTACAACAATAAAATATAAAAACAACGCGGCCGCAAACGAACCTGTACAGGAAGACTAATCACTCTTGAGTGAAAAAATTTTTTTAATATCTGACGAGATGTATATGCATCAAAATGTTTTGACCTAATTCATATCCGATCTGATGATGACACCAAATGGTGTCGAAACTCGAGTTACCCTAAAAAGGATTTTAAGAAACGTTGACAGAAGGTAATTACCTATTTTTATAGTCTTAATCATTTCTGGAGGCAAGAAAAATGTTTAAACTTGTACAGGTCAACAAAAATTTAATGAAGTATTATACATTTTTTTTATGAAGAAGATAATTGTTTTTCAGACATATAATTTATACAGAAATGTCCAGCACAGCATGTAGAATATCAATAAAAGGTAAAATAAAACTCTTTAACATTTGTACTTCACTTTAGTGAATAGCAACGTTGGAAAGAGCAGGAGTGCGACAGCTCCTGTAAGAGCCAGTGCTGAAAATTAAACCTGAGACAGCCGTTAGAAAATTTTTAGAAATAACCCATATATCTAACACAAAACAGGTATTGTAACAAAAAAAAATCATTATTACTATATTGCATATTTATGTAACAAGAAATCAAACTTGACCTGTAAACATTGTGTAAAAAAATTCATGGCGTAACTTTAAAATATTCAGTGGATAACAGTGATTATAAAGAATTATTTTAGAAAATATCGATTTAGAAATTGCTTTAAATGAACAAATTTTCTGCTTGTAGCGTTTCTTTAAATTTAAGTTGGAAGAAGGTAGAGAGTTGAAACTAATGGGTGTTCATTTTCTATTGAGAATTTTTAAATTTAAATAATAGTTGTTTACAGGCTTTACCTATGGACACATTAGCCAGTTTTATAGTAGAGACTGGATTCCCTCTCTAAGGTAAGAAAAACATTGGAGGAGGGGTCATAGAGGATGCATAGGAACCAGGAATAAGATATTGGACACAATTAAAGAAACAAAATTTATAATGTCTGATGCTTTCATGGCGGGGGTGAAGGTGGGTTGGTCCTAGCCCTGCCCCTGGATAGCTGCTTAGCAGTGAACTAAACGCCAGCAGTAGCTTTCCTCGAGAAAGTGCCATTAGTATGCTGCAATCAAAAAATATTGTAAACAGCCCTTTTCAGGGCTCTTGACGCATTTCGTGGAAGGAGAAACGAGATTACCCAGACAGACTTAAGATTATTTTTTGGAAAACAAGACAATGTATAAAATCTATATGGAAAAATCTTAATGTTGACAAAACGCTCATAATGAGAGAGCGCGGCATAGGCACACTAAAGAGAATCGAACTATGGTGCCCCAGAAGAACATACCTATGCAAAAAATCTTCTACATGAAATAAAGGGGAAAGCTAACAAAAAGGAAGGACAGATTTCATTGGGAAAGTCTTACAAAGACCGCAAGAAGTGCGGAGAGGTAAAGAATAAAAGTCCATCTCAGGCAAAAACTAACGCCATGAGCAACTCAGTGGTAATCATGCATTGGAATGTCAGATCGCTTAATAAAAAGGCAGACAATCTCAAAAGAACTATACTAGAGAGCAACATAAAAATAATTTGTATTCAAGAAGCATCTCTAAGCAAAACCCATAAGCTGAAATTCAGAAATTTCAACATTTTTAACCTGCCAAGGGAGAACAGTAATGGTGGTGGATTGCTCTCTCTGGTACACGAATCGCTTCATGTTGAGGACTATTCCACAGAACTTGATCAAAACCTGGAACTCATGAAACTGAAAATCAGAGTCCACAAAGACCTTACCTTTACCTTGGTAAATGTCTTCATACCTTCGCAAGGTATTCATGGAGAGCTTGACCATATCATACCATCTGCTACGAATTATGTGATCGTTGGCGACTTTAATAGTAAGCACAGAAGCTGGAACAATGGACCGGAGAATTGGAATGGACAAGGCCTGTTTGAGTGGATGCAAAAGCATGATATAATCCTCCTGAACAAAAACAAGAGACCAACATATCAGTCCCCAGCCACAGGGACTTAAGCACACTGGACCTGGCTTTGGTATCCCAGAACCTGCAGAAATTTGTAAATAACTGGCAAGTTGGCGATGATCTGGGAAGTGACCATTTTTGTATATTCTTCCAAATCACCATCTCAAGGGTGCCGGTGCAGAATCCACACTTAGTACATAACATATTCAATATCAAAAAAGCTGACTGAGCAGTCTTTACAGGTCTAACAAAGGTGGGAAGTGCATGGTGGATGAGATTGGAAAAGCGCTACTTGAAGCAGCTGAAAAGGCGATTCCAAAGAACAAGCATCCCCAAGATCAAAACCACATGAATAGCTGGTGGAATGAGGAGATAACAGCACTGAGAAAGAAACAGTCTAAAGCAAGGAAAAAATGGAAAGCAAAGCATTCTAGTGAATATCGAAAACAGTACAAGAAGTGGAATGCCACTCTTCGTAAGGCCATATTGGTAGCAAAACGGACATGTGGCGGGCTTTTGTGGGTTCTATAATGCAAATACCCCAAGCAGCACCATGTGGAAAAGATGTAGATCTATTGATGGGAAAGCAGGGAAAAAGATAAATCAAGTAAAAAATGGAAGAGGTGTTTGGCTGCAAGAGAATTCAGAAAAGGCAGAAGCATTCAATGATCACTACAAGTGCAGAGCTGGAAAGAAAGTTTCATGGCTGAAACTACTCACTCACAAGGAAATGGGATTATCGGCTAGGTTCGGATTGGCATTCTTTGATGATGATGAGGCAAATGCACCCTTTACAATGGCAGAATTTAAAATGGGGATCTCTAGCCTGCACAGCACAGCACCAGGTGCTGATAACATTCATAATGAAATGTTAAAACACTGTGCAACAGAATTCTTGGAACAACTCCTATAACTCTTTAATACAATCTGGAAAACTGGTACCATTCCACAGTCATGGAAAGCAGCACAGATTATCCCTATTCCAAAGCCAAATAAAGATTTGATGGAGATTAACTCATACCACCCGACAGGTTTAACATCCTGCTTGGGGAAGCTTCTAGAATGACTAGTGACTCATGCCTAATATGGAAACTTGAAACTTCAAACAGCTTAAGTAACTGCCAGTTTGGGTTCCGGAAACAGAGGAGCACAAATGATGCGCTACTCTACTTCACAGACAAAATCTATGAGGGGTTCCAAAATCAGAAATCAACCATTGCCATCCTGATCAATTTTGAGGCTGCATTTGACAAGATACCTCATAAAACCATTTTACTAAAATGCATGAAAATGGGTGTAAAAGGTAAACTCCTCCAATATCTGGCAAATTTCCTAGAGAACCGGGAAATAAGAACCGTAGTTAATGGTTAAGGTTCTGGCAGTGCAACAGTGGAAAATGGCATTGTGCAGGGCTCTGTCATCAGCACGACTCTGTTTAACATCACAATCCATGACATCGCAGACAACACTCACCCAGATGTCCATCATATCATATTTGCTGATGATGTCACTTTCTTTACATCAGATGAAGACTACGAGAGAGCCAACCTTCGTGTGCAACAAACTGCCCAAAAAGTGACAAAATGGTGTGAAAAATGGTCCCAAAAAATCTCAGCTGAAAAAACAGAGGGCGCTTTTTTACCAGGAAAAACAACCGTGTGGGGTTCATTCCAAAACTAGTCATTAATAACACAAATATTAAATGTAATGAATGTCCAAAATTACTGGGAGTCAGCCTAGATAAGTTACGATGGAAGACCCATATTGAGCGGGTGGTGGATCAATGTGCAAACCGCCTAAACACCCTGAAAGCTGTAGCAGGACGAAAGTGGGGCGCAGACATGGTTACACTGAGATCATTCTGTCTGTCATACATCAGAGCAAAAATGATGTATTGCAGTGAGGTGTGGGGGTCAGCTGCAACAACCCATATCAACAAACTGCAACTGCTTCAAACAGCAGGTCTTAGGACGTGCCTTGGCAGTCTGGAAACCACGCCAGTGGCTGCAATGGAAATAGAACTCAATATTTACCTAGTTGACCTGTATATAAAAAAACAAATATGGTTAAAAAATCTGAAAAACCAAACTCTGCCGACTACTAACCCGCTGTCAACCTTGCGGGGCAACAGAGTAAAACAGTCTTTTGCAAGTAAGATTGGAGAAATGAGACTCAGCTTGTCAGAGAGCTCTCTGGAACCGATACCTGTCTGCTACTCGGAACCACCATGGATGATCATTGACAACAAAATGAAGGTAGACCTCCCATCGAAACTTACAAAACAGGACCCAGGAGAAGTGCTGAGACAAGAGTTTCATGCACTGCTAAATGACCAGTACCAGGAGTATACCAAAATTATATACAGATGGATCAGTAGACCTGAAAGAATCCAAATCTGGTGCCGGTTATTATATACAAACAGGCGAGAGGTACTTCATTCCATGCAGTTCCGTTTCAAGCCTAGATGCTGAATTACTAGCAATAAACGCTGATTGACGCAATGCTTGCAGATGGAGGCTCAGAACATCAGTATACTGACTGACTCAAAGGGTGCCATAGAAAGCTTGAAGAGCCCCATCCAATTGACTATGCATTCTGCATAACAGAAATAAGGACATTGCTCACTCACCTCAGTATGAAGGGGAAAAATATAGCCTTCCAGTGGGTTCCAGCCCACTGCAGAATTATGGGTAATGAGCGGGCTGATGAAATCGTGAAAGCATCTGCGAAATTGCAGCCAAATCAAATGCCACAGATGTCCCTATTAAAACTAAAGAGTGATGTGACGAGGATGATCCAGGAAGAATGGAAGGAGAGATGGAGACAAGCAAGCATGGGGAGACGGCTCTTTGAGCTACAGCCAACACCAACAGACCACAAGCTCTATGAAGGTGTCCCAAGAGAAATCGCCACCTTTGCAGCAAAGGCCAGAACAGGACACATAGTTACACAACAATATGTTTTCGATTTATCTGAGCACTTCCCTGAACTGTAAAAACTGCATTGAGCAAAAGGAGGAATCACTGGCTCATATTCTCCTGGAATGCACTTCCATCAATGGCAGGAGAGATAGACTGAGAGCACTTATTGGTGACAATGGGAAGTTGGAGGATGTCCTCAGGATCAAGGCTTTATGGGGTCTGGCGGCTGTGGTATACTGTGGACATCGGGCCATCGGCATCAACTGATGCTGGATGCCTGACCCAAGAAATAAGAAGTAAGAAGTAAGATGCTTTCATAGCCAACTTCAGTATTATCAGAACTTTTGCTTCCGGACTGTAAGGCCATGGTCCAAGGTTGTTACATGCAAACGTTTCGGCCTTGCCTTTGACGGCCATCTTCACTGTAGAAGGCTGCAACACACTGACCAAGGTTTCGCAGTCAGTAACCACTGAACTGTGGATAAGGCTGAACCTTCGTCAGTGTGTTGCAGCCCTCTGCACTGAAGATGGCCATTGAAGGCATGGCCAAAACATTTGCACATAACAACCTTTTGACCATGGCCTTACAGTCCGGAAGCCAAAGTTCTGATAAAATTTATAATGATTCCAAAATTGCTTCGTCTTCCAAACAAAATTACTTTCTTGTAAACTTTACAAAAATTGTGTTGAATAAGCAGTACAGTAGAGCATCAATTATCCGAACATCCATTAACCGAAGGATCTATTATCCGAACTCAATAAAAAGTACAATTATGTACTATACTGTACAGTAATATATTGGACACGTGTTAACCTTTGGCTAAAGGTGGATGAAGCCATTCCCGGTTTTCAGTTATTAACCGTTGAAGAGATAGTTGAGTCATTAAATGAACTTAATGAAAACGAAACAGATGAAGATGAAGATGGCGAGAATGCTGCTAATACAAAACCACCGACGGCAGAAATAGCTTTTGACACACTTGAGACTGTTCTAAAGTGGGCCAAAAACAGAAGATTGTATTCAGCATATGAATCTTAAACAACTTCAGTCTTTAGCAGCGAAAAAATGGGATATTGGTTTGAAGAAGACAGTAATAGAACTATTCCTCAAAAAAGTGTAAATCCATGGTACTGTATGTTTTGTTTTTTAATTTTTAATTAATTTTATAGTAGGCCTACAGTGTTTGTCGTTAAACTCTAATTTTGTTTAAATTAACTATTGGTTTTTATTAATTACAGTAAGTTTTAATTAATTGATTTTTAGCCTTAGTAATGCATTACAGTATAGTACAGGTTGCTGTAATTATATAACAGTATATTAGAAATGATTTTTGTAATAAAAACCTTTGTTTTTGTAAAGAGAAAATTGTTTTCAATTTATGATCTATTATCTGAAATATCGATTATCCGAAGAGGCCCTCGACCCGAGAAGTTCGTATAATCGATGCTCTACTGTATTTTAATTAATTAACTTTCTGTTAGTTGATGTGTAGTAATTTTGATTAACTACAAGTCACTGAATATATATTTGTCGTGTTATTGAACAACAATGTAATAAAATGATTGCAGCTGGAATGGGGGAGAGAATCACTTAATTTGGAACATGATACCAGGAGTCGGTCCAGACTACAGCACAGTAGTAGAACTTGCGTTAGATAACGCATTGGTTGCCGGTGCTGGCTTTGATTCCTGGACGTACAGAGTTGGTTTTGATATCTCACTGCCGGTTTTTAGCCCATTTGCAGCTGAATTAGACAGGACGCTGTCAGAAAATAATAACAGGTAATGTTTGTTTTGTGAGCTGTGTTTCCTTTTGGTTTTGGATTAAACAGTAAATACATAACAGATTAAAAATCAGCATTTTATTCCCACTTGGTACACATTATACCTTAGTAATATAGTAAATACAAATTATTCACTTATTATACTTTAGTATAATTATAATAAAATAAACCTCTGCTCACCAGTCCGTAAAGGGCCAAGGCATAACACGTGGCTTTTGTGTTTAGTGCGATGGTTGCATGGCTAGTACAAAGCATCACCAGCCGCTAGTTGCGGTGTTCACAGCCAGGAGGCGCCACTGTTATCTCGCGGCTACTCTGTTTAGTATAATTGTACATTACTGTAATTATAATTATAGTACCTCAGTAATTATACCTCTTTGAGTAAAGACATTATTATCTTAATTGTTTTCACACCATTGCATGTTCAAAGGAACCATGTGTCACATCCAGGGGGACAGGTGGGACCCGTTCCTCCCAATATTTTTCTAAAGTTTCAGTCCTGAGTAATTTTTTATTGAAATTAATTTTTCATTTTTTAAAGTTAAAATAAAAATAAAACAGAGTTGGCTTTGACATCTCACTGCCAGTTTTTAGCCTGCGTGCAGCTGAATTAGACAGGACGCTGTCAGAAAATAATAACAGGTAATGTTTGTTTTGTGAGCTATGTTTTCTTTTGGTTTTGGATTAAACAGTAAATATCTGCATTAAACATTAAAAATCATCATTCTATACCCATCTTATCCCACTTAGTACACATTATACCTTAGTGATATAGTAATTACCAATTATTCAGTTTTTATAACTTAGTATAATTATACCTTACTATAATTCTAATGTTACAACGGTCTCAGATTGTCATATGGTACAGTGGAAACAAAATACAGACACCAGTGAAGTCACTAATTACCAGCTTTAATTGACTAATTAATAACAACTGACAAATAACAATTTGAAATGAACAAGGTACTCTCATTCTAGTTATAACATAACAATAATTCTAGTTACATTTGTCCATATGCAATAATAATGTCAATTATTAGAGTTCTGCATTATTCTAACTAATAACCACTTGCCACTAATCAGCAACAACCACTTGACTTGCACTCTACAATCTTGCTAGGTGTAACTTCTAACTTCTAAGCTGGCCGCTATTACTTACATAGGTCCCGCAGGTGTTCCACAATAAAATTTTCCATTTTTTTGGCAGCGTGGCAGCATAATTTGCATAGTTACAAGTGCTCTCGGACAGACTGGAGTGCTACGTGTGTGGACGGCCTTGACACAGACGCCACATGCAGGGCTAGTTGAGAAGCATGTAGAACGACACTCTCATCTTTTCGAGAAGGTTCTGTAATTGTCGTAGCAATAATTATAGTACAGTAGAACTCCAGTTATCTGGATCTTCAATTTTCCTGATCGCTTTGAGATTTGAAAGTTCCGCACCGTCTTTGGCCCTCCTACTGCAAACCAAGTGTAGCGATAGCGCATACACAGACGGTGAGTCACCAGTTGTGAGGTGAGTCACTGATTTGTTGCTGCGTTTCGTCTTCCGTGTTCTGTTTTGTTTTATGCATGTGCAGTGGTTAGTTTTACTGTGCAGTATGGCTTCTAAAAGGAAACGTGTTGTTTTATCGTTCACAGACAAAATAAAAAACATTGAACAATTAGACAAAAGAGTGACTGGTAAGCAGTTAGCTGAGAAGTATAGTGTGGGACCATCAACAATTTCGGACATTAAAAAAACAGGTCTTCAATTTTAAACTTTGTGTCTGTCCTAGAGAGTGAAGATGGGAGTTCATCGAGAAAAGCTATGAAAATGGCAGAAAACAAAGAACTGGAAGAGGCTGTATTTAAGTGGTTTCTGCAGCAGCGAGCACTGGGAAACCCTCTTTCAGGGCTGATCATTTGCGTAAAGGCAAAACTTTTTGCTGAAAAAATCAAAGGTTTGTCTTCTTTTAAGGCGAGTAATGAGTGGCTACAGCATTTTAAGGCAAGGCACGGTATCCGTGAGTTAGATTTAAGTGGCGAGAAGCTATCAGCAGACCCTAAAGCAGCAGAAAACTTTATTGAAAAATTCAAAATTGAAACAAAATCTTATGACGCCGAATTTTTATATAACGCAGATGAGACAGGCCTTATTTGGAAGGCTTTGCCTAGAACAACTTTAGCTTCTAAAAGGGAATCTAGTGCTCCTGGTCATACGGTTATAAATGACCGTGTAACCCTGCTAAATTGTGCTAAATCTACGGGAAATCACAAAATATCCCTTCTGTTGATAGGCAAATTGAAAAAACCCAGGGCTTTCAAAAATGTGAAAAAACTTCCTCTTTACAAGAATCAATCAAATGCTTGGATGACTGGTGCTCTGTTTACCAAATGGTAGTAAGGTGTTGTTAATTATTGACAATGCACCCACCCACCCCACAGAACACCTTCTTGAAAGAGAAAATGGACGTTTCAAAACACTCTTCTTGCCGCCAAACATAACGAGTTTGTTGCAGCCAATGGACCAATCGGTTATCGAATGTATGAAGCTCCATTATAGAAAACAACTGTTAAGGAAACTTTTGATTGAAGATGAAGAAGACATTGTGGCTCATCACAAAAAGATTGATTTAAAAGACTGGTCTTACATGGTGGTGGAAGCATGTAGTTTGGTGAAGTCAACCACATTAAGAAGAGCTTGGAACAAATTGAAAGGCATTTCACCCAAGCAGGAGGTACAGAAAGAGAAAGATGAAAAAACAGAAAGAGGAAGAAGAAAGAAAGGGCTGTGAAAAGTGGGAAGAAGAGACAGTAGAAAAGGATGAATTGTCTGTTGAGGACATAAGAAACATCATAGTGAAAATTCCTGGATGTTCCGAGTGCAGTGCAGAGGACATAGGCGAGTGGCTGGTGTGTGATTCTTCGGACCCTAGATTCCAAATTCTCAGTGACGATGAACTCATTCAAAGTGTGAGAGAAGAACTCATTGATGACGACGACATTGCTACTGAACCAGACACGGGACCGTCAGCTAGTGACGCGTTTGTGTGCCTTGACACATGGCTAAAATGGATGGAGCGGCAGCCTGAGTGTGACCGTCTACAGGTACTCACCGTCAACCGGATGTGAGACTTGGCTGCACAGAAATGAGTAAAGACAGCAAAACAACTGACTTTGACCGATATGTTCAAGCAGTGATATTTTAATACAGTATGTAAGTACAAAAAG
The DNA here is from genome assembly GCA_034769895.1 of Magicicada septendecula. Classification (NCBI taxonomy): domain Eukaryota; kingdom Metazoa; phylum Arthropoda; class Insecta; order Hemiptera; family Cicadidae; genus Magicicada; species Magicicada septendecula. Next base: position 849,207,824 of record CM068368.1, read on the forward strand.
TAAACAACATTGTTTTTGTAGTCATTAAATTAATACATTACTGTATAAGCAAATTTCGTTTTTTTTTCTAAGAAATAACCTTTTTTCATGAATTATCCAATTATCTGGATATTCGATTATCCGGATATGGGGCTGGTCTCAATTGATCCGGATAATTGGAGTTCTACTTGTACCTTAATAATTATACCTCTTTGAGTAAAAACTTCATTATCTTGAACTCTTTTCACACCATTACATGTTCATAGGAGCTATACAAAAGACACAAATAAAATTGTAAAGAATGTCACCAATCATTATAGCAACCTTATTTGAAATTTTAAGAAGTTAAACTTGTGTTACTTTAGTGTTAGTTTGTGTTGAACGGGTGCAGGTCATAGTTCATTGTCACTTCCTACTTTGTAGCAGACAGAGAATTGGCATAAACTGTGTTCTGCACGATCTGTTGACCTAAACAAGGTGCTGTTGAGAAAAAGTTATTTTTATTTGCACATCGGGAAAAAATTGTACAACCAAATTTAAAAAAATTACAAAGCATGTTATATATAATTTTGTATATTCTTTTCTGACACTTTTTTGCAAGCAACATTTAGGCCTATTTTTTTATAACAGTGTTTCTAAATTTTGTGTAGTCAGTGTACAAATCTTATGCTCTTTTCTTCTCCTTAACTCTAAGCTTGATAGGGAACATTATGATCCTCTATGGGTTCCGATGGCTTTTCTCTGCAGTACAGTGGACGCTCTCTTAATCGGTCAGCTCGGGACTGGGCGGTCAGCCAGTTAAACTGAATTTTCTTTCAAACTGAGTTTTAACTCTGATTAAAATGTTTTAATACTGTTTACTTATATGAAAAAGAATGATATTAAATTTCAGCCTGTATATTGTAAAGCAAAATACTGTAATAAGTTATGAGTAGCTCAACATTAATTAAATACAAACACAACATTAATCTAATAAAACACTTGGTGAAATAAAATAATAATTACTGAATTTATGACACCGAACAATACTGTATTATTACAATTACACTTAAAAAAATCCATGATTGTTTTTTGCTTCTTAGTTTTCAATGAATTTTTAAAGGCGTAGTCACGTCACTTTCTTATAAACTTGACATTGATGGCAGATGCCTCACCTTGTTGTGCGACGTATCAGATTGGCAGTTGTAATGCTTCCAATGCATCTTTGTGACTGACTTTTCCATCACTGTCCTCTTCTTCTTTTTCTTCTACGATCTCATCTTCGTCAATATCAGTTTGTTGGGAGACAAAACAACTAATCTGGTACGGGCACGTACAAAGAATGGGGCAAGACTGACTACCAAAGAAACCAATGAGATGGATACCTAGAGAGCACAGAAAGACAGGAAGACCCAAGACAACATGGATAGAGGGCATAAGAAGATGAGTGAGCGATAGAGGACTAACCAACAAAAACTGCAATGACAGACAGTAATGGAGATTAGGCAGCGGACAATGTCGTGGGACGTTTTGACTGGGATTTAAAAAAAAAATCTTTCCGAGTAGAGGATTTAACTGTAACACATCACCCATCCCTTACAACTTTTATATACTTCATCAGTTGTATTTCCATTAGAATATATGATATTCTGCCTGTCTGAAGTTAATGGTCAAATTCCCATACTATGTCAAATGCACTTTATGACTTAACACTTATAATTCCTCATCAGCCAGAATTTCTTGATCACCAGTTTCTTGATTCTTCGACATCTCTTTCTTCAAGATTTTAGCATTCTGGCAGTATATTTTTGCAGATCACAGAGTAAACTTCAATTATTGTCATCTGGAACACTATCTGTAACCAAGAATGTATTTTCTTCCGTTATCTTCTCAATGCAATTCTCAATCCCTGGGCAAGATTTCATCCATGATTTTATAAAGGTAGTGTGGGGGATTTCTTCAAACACAGTTGCTACCACGTATATCACATCTTTGATGTTTATAGTATTTACAGCATCTAGAAGTCATGAGTTTTCCTCTTCTGTTTTACCGAAAATTTCAGGGAACAGGTTTCACCTATACCGTCTTTTGAAACTTGCAATAACTCCCTGGTCCATAGGCTGTATGAGTCTAGTTAAATTCTTGGATTTCATTGTCCATGACGTGTCCGTTACTTAACTAAATATCACTATTGTAATAACGACTCGGAACACTAAGTTTTTTATAAGTAAAATCGTAAAGATTTACCTTACAGCCTAAACCGGCTTTCACTTTTAAAAGGCTTCTTCAGAGGCTGCCGTAGGTAGCGCTGTCCGTCTTGTTGTTGCCGACGGGATAGATTTTTGAAAGATCGATGCTGTGTGTATGTGGTGATATGTGTTCGAATAATGTGTGCGATTTGAATTGTGTCTGTTCGTTTAGGATGTCGTTTTTCCACGAACCTAAACGAACAGACACAATTCAAATCGCACACATTATTCGAACACATCTCACCACACACAAACACAGCATCGATCTTTCGAAAATCTATCCCGTCGCCAACAACAAGACGGACAGCGCTACCTACAGCAGCCTCTGAAGAACCCTTTTAAAGGTGAAAGCCGGTTTAGGCTGTAAGGTAAATCTTTACGATTTTACTTATAAAAAACTTAGTGTTCCGAGTCGTTATTATAATAGTGATATTGAGTCTAGTTACATAAATTAAAACACTGATATCTTCCTCACACACTGATTGGTCAGCATCGGAGTGGGTCGGTGCATTGTCAGTGACAAGTAGAGCTTTTACAGCCAATTTTAAATTAATTAAACGGCTTTTAACTTTTGGTATGAATTGTGTAATAAACCATTCCTTGAAAAGATGGGAGTCCATTCACGCAGATTTTTGAGATCTATAGTAAACCAGGAGGGATTCCATATTAACATGTTTAAACGCATGTGGTTTCTTCAATTTACCAATCACAAAAAAGAGAATCTTATGTGAACCCGATGCACTGCTACAGAGAGCACCGGTCAATCTTTTTTTATTAACTTTCATTCCTGGCACTTATTTTTCATCAGCCATAGCAAAAGTTTTTTTTTGGTAGACGTTTTAAATTTAAGCCTGTTTCATCTAGGTTGTATATCTCTGGTTTAACTTCATTTTCATTTAAGATTTTTAAGAGTTCTGTTATAAATTCATCCACTGCTCCTGGATTAGCGGACAGCGTATGGTGGAATAGCAAAATCACTTAGAGTAGTAATAATCAGCACACATCTTCACTTTGATAAATCAGCCACTAAACTGACTAAAAATGTAAAATAAACAAGTGCAAATCATGCAAGTATTGACATGTCGGTGAGGCATTCGGTACCATATGAATCATCGTTTATCTCACAGCCAGGCAGCCAGTTAAGAGGGCACCCACTGTACCTGGTCTTGAATCTGGTAATAAGCATGAGGGTAAATTATTAAGTATCCACAAACAATTTTTATAATTTATTGTAACAACAGTATAAATCTGACAGGTCATTTTTCAACATAGTTCCTGTGCTTTTCAATATACTTGGTCCATCATTGCGCAAGCTTCCTAATGCCATCAGAAAGAAAGTTTTTTTTTTTGCTGAGTAGCAAGCCACGTATGCACCACCTCCTTCACTTCATGGTTTCTGGAGAATCGATGGCCCCCTTAAGTCACTCTTAATCTGACCAAAGAGATGGTAATCCAGTGGGGTGAGATCGGGGGTGTATGCAGGATGCTCCAACACCTTAAAATGCAATTTTTCAAGGGTTTGGACAGTGTGGGCGGTAGTATGTGGGTGTGTGTTCTCATTCAAGAAAAGCACTCCATCTAACAATAAGTCTTAGCATGTGGATCAAATTGCAGGTTCAGTTCACTGGACAGCATGTCACTGTAATTTGCTTTATTTACTGTTGAGCCCTTCTGCAAGTACTATTGCAGTATTGGCCCTTGTGAGTTCCATAATATTGTGAGCATTACCTTTTCTGCAGAGGGTTGACTCTTGAATTTATTTTTGACTGGAGACTTGGGGTGTTTCCATTCCATGATCTGGCGTTTGTTTTCTCGCTCAAAGTGATAGATCCATGTTTCATCTCCAGTGACTGTTCGCTTCAAAAAAACTTCACCTTCATTAGCATAACAGTCCAGTAAGCATTGACAGACTGCCACATGATTGCGCTTGTGCTCTTCAGTGAGCTGTTTTGGGACCCATCTTGCATAGAGTTAACGAAAACCAAACCTCTTATAGATAATTTCAGATACAGAACCATGACTAATTTGCAGATGGTACGCCATTCATCTGTAGTCAATCTTCGGTTGGTCTGAATCATGGGATTAACGTGCTTAATAATGGCATCAGTAGTGGAAGAGGTTGGGTGTCCTGATCTTTCCTCGTCCTCAACACTTGTCTGACCATTATAAATTTTTCGATCCATTCATATACACTGTGACGATTTAAATTGTAACCATTATTAAAAAGAAAGAAATAAAAAAAAATTAAGGTTGCGAGCCATTAACCATTTAAATCTCACAATAATAATAAAAACATGTAGGTACTAAGTGTGAAAGGAAGAAGTAATTAATAAGGGCAAAGAAACTGTAATAAAAAGGCATATTGTAAATAATTATTATTGTCGTATTTAACCCTTGCTTGCTATCAGGCGCCTACCTGTTGATTCCGGACTCGACATGTTTTCCGAGTCTACTGTAATTAAGAATAAAATAAAAAACTAATGTTAATAATTAAAGAATCTGAAGACACAGATAGTCACTAAAATAACTCATTTAAATTATGTATTTTTATCTAGGGATAGTTTGTATAAATAAAAATGTTTATTTAGAGAGAGACAGGGACTATATTCTCGCGGAATAAACACCCCACTACCTCTTGTGCAGTACCAGGGGAAGCGGGCGAAAAATCTCTCTCTCGCTATGAAGACTCCAAGCAGTGCACACGCACGAGCAAAAGCTCTGTTGGAATGTTGTGTGATTTGTTGTTAGTTTGGCTTATTTCAAATGTAGTTTATTAACTGCTACACAAAAGAGTGTAACATGTAACATTAATTAAAAATCAGAAACGTGGTAACAAGAAGAAATATGTGGCAACAAAAGTACGAGTATTAATAACGATGACTGCTAACTTCACCAACTGACGACACTTTTCAACATCCTACCTGGAGATGTGAACTACCAGAATTTACAACTCTAGTAGACCCGACAGAAGATGCAGTTCGAGACATCAAAGAATCTACGCCTACCATCGTAGAAGGTTCGACCTAGACTGCAGACGTTTAAGCCTTTAATGACTAAGACCAGACCTAGATGAGGACGACGCTTTTAAGGATTCCCAAGACGGACACTCCCGGAGGAAATTTCTACATACCAAATTAAAGGTGACTCGATAGCACGTCTATCGAGGAATAAATAATAATTATAATTTTAACACAATACACTTTAAAGGAGAGACTTTTCAGAGACGATTAAACTTGTAAAGATTTAAAAAAATTAACTCTAAGAATTTAATGTAACTATTCAGACATCATACATTGTAACAGTTTAAATCTTAATGTATCGTAGTATAATTAATACCATTCTTCAAATGGGATAATAATGAAGCATAAAACTAAAGGTCTTGCAAGCTAATAACATGAATTGAATATAATTAAAAGTTTGATGACTAAATACCTAAGGTTACCCGGATCCGTGGTATAGCTAAATAAAATCTGTTGTGATCCCAAAGTTTAAATAAAGAGTTCAAATAACTTTAATAATTCAATTAGTAATGTCATGGGATCTATCTTTTGAGTAAATGTTATTTTTTCAAATGTTTAATAAAGAGAAGTCTTCTTGTTACACACATATACTGAGTACATAAATCAACAGTTTTCCCATTCCCTGATTCCTTTTATATTTACTCTGTGTTGTTCTGATTAAATTTCAGCTCGTCGAATAAGGCAGCCTGAATAATTGGCAGAACCAATTATTTCGGGTTCCCTAAGTTATAACACTAGAGAAGATGTTATAAATTGCGCAACTCTGCTAATTAATTTGCTAATTTTGCTTATTTTGTTATTTTGCTATTTTCTGCTATTGAGCTGTTGTTTAATAATTAATTGTGTACAGAGTGTCACAAATAAATTGCGCCACTCTGCTAATTTGTTGAAATTTTGCTGCTAATTAGTAAAAAAAAAAATTTTGTGTGACTTGTGTTGTTTAAGCAGTAATTGTGTCCCGATTAACCCAGACCATAAGCTGTTGATTTATTCACTCGTGTACTTTAAAATGTGTCTAAAATCTTAAATAAAATTAAACGATAATAGTTATTATAATAGTTTTATAAATAAGTAAGTTAATTATTATTTAGATATAGGAATCATGTTAACTAAAGACGCCCCAAGAATACGATATAACAGCAGGTACGTGCTTGTCAAAAGTTCATTCATCAACCTGTCGTTTTGTAAACAAAATGAGACCTGTAAATTTCCTGTTCTCGCCTGTACTGAACTGTCCTTGTCACCCTACCCCTAGTTGAGTTTGACAATGCATTCACCCTCTAGTTGAGTCCCCTTTGTAAACGAAACAATGCCATTGTTTAAAACTCGTCTGACCTACATTCCAGCGTAACAGCTGATCGTTTAAAAAAAATAATAATGCTAATGTTTAATAATAACTGTTAATAAATGTTTACCATGTACTAAAGTGTCTAGGAAATAATTGTGTATAGTATAGTAGAGCAAATAATATTATGACTTAAATTTCAAATGAATAAATGACTTAGTTAACCCTCCCTTGTTAGATAAAGTATTAAACCCCATGTCCCAAAACAGTAACCTTGTAAACTGAGCAAAAAAAAAGGTAAATAAAGTGTTGTAAATAGATATGGTAAGTCGATAGGAAATAATTCTAGGTAAGTTTTTTTAACCCCTAAGGTAATAATAAGTGAATAATAATTGCTGAATAAATCTTAAGTTAAAACTAAATGTGTGTAACTTGTAGCAGTAAATAAGGGAAAAGGAAAATAATAATAAAAGTATAGTTGAATAGTCAACACCCCAGTTGTGGCCAGTAAGAGAACAATAAAGCGTGTTAAGAAATGGTAGTAAGCAGCCACGCACTCTCCCTATTGTGATAAACCGTAGCCTCCCTAAACAATGAAAACCACCCCTGTGTATGACAATGAGTTGTGTAAAGTGTCTCCCCTTCCGCATAGTTTGTTTGGTTATTGTTAAAGAGATAATAAGAATTACCATCGTGAGATTCCGCTTCTCTCAAGTAACTATAATCTAGAGTGGAGTATGGGATCCTCTTTAGATTATTTTAGAAGTAAGTCTATGGTATATAATCAAGATAGAATTATATACATGTAAAGTAACTAGTCACAACGGCGTCGGCTGAAAAGGATAATGATGAGGCAGAAAGGTGCCAAGAGATCATTTATGAATGCTGAAAGCTAACGTGTAGAGTTAGAGTAAGCTGATGTCAGTCGGGCCACGATATTGTGAGTTACTGTAATTAGGGAAATTAGTATTATAAGTTAGTACTGTAAGAAGTGAGATAAAGGGAATTTCACGAAGGCGAACATTTAAATGAGAACAAGATCATTTAAAGAGAGATAGAAAAAAACAAACCTTGCACTAATAATAAATAATAATAATAATTAATTACACACGTTGACCCCAAGCATACTCTCGGTACGTTGCTGACCATATTTTCAGTAGTCTGTGTTGGTTAAGAGGCGGAGTATGTGACGATTTAAATTGTAACCATTATTAAAAAGAAAGAAATAAAAAAAAATTAAGGTTGCGAGCCATTAACCATTTAAATCTCACAATAATAATAAAAACATGTAGGTACTAAGTGTGAAAGGAAGAAGTAATTAATAAGGGCAAAGAAACTGTAATAAAAAGGCATATTGTAAATAATTATTATTGTCGTATTTAACCCTTGCTTGCTATCAGGTGCCTACCTGTTGATTCCGGACTCGACATGTTTTCCGAGTCTACTGTAATTAAGAATAAAATAAAAAACTAATGTTAATAATTAAAGAATCTGAAGACACAGATAGTCACTAAAATAACTCATTTAAATTATGTATTTTTATCTAGGGATAGTTTGTATAAATAAAAATGTTTATTTAGAGAGAGACAGGGACTATATTCTCGCGGAATAAACACCCCACTACCTCTTGTGCAGTACCAGGGGAAGCGGGCGAAAAATCTCTCTCTCGCTATGAAGACTCCAAGCAGTGCACACGCACGAGCAAAAGCTCTGTTGGAATGTTGTGTGATTTGTTGTTAGTTTGGCTTATTTCAAATATAGTTTATTAACTGCTACACAAAAGAGTGTAACATGTAACATTAATTAAAAATCAGAAACGTGGTAACAAGAAGAAATATGTGGCAACAAAAGTACGAGTATTAATAACGATGACTGCTAACTTCACCAACTGACGACACTTTTCAACATCCTACCTGGAGATGTGAACTACCAGAATTTACAACTCTAGTAGACCCGACAGAAGATGCAGTTCGAGACATCAAAGAATCTACGCCTACCATCGTAGAAGGTTCGACCTAGACTGCAGACGTTTAAGCCTTTAATGACTAAGACCAGACCTAGATGAGGACGACGCTTTTAAGGATTCCCAAGACGGACACTCCCGGAGGAAATTTCTACATACCAAATTAAAGGTGACTCGATAGCACGTCTATCGAGGAATAAATAATAATTATAATTGTAACACAATACACTTTAAAGGAGAGACTTTTCAGAGACGATTAAACTTGTAAAGATTTAAAAAAATTAACTCTAAGAATTTAATGTAACTATTCAGACATCATACATTGTAACAGTTTAAATCTTAATGTATCGTAGTATAATTAATACCATTCTTCAAATGGGATAATAATGAAGCATAAAACTAAAGGTCTTGCAAGCTAATAACATGAATTGAATATAATTAAAAGTTTGATGACTAAATACCTAAGGTTACCCGGATCCGTGGTATAGCTAAATAAAATCTGTTGTGATCCCAAAGTTTAAATAAAGAGTTCAAATAACTTTAATAATTCAATTAGTAATGTCATGGGATCTATCTTTTGAGTAAATGTTATTTTTTCAAATGTTTAATAAAGAGAAGTCTTCTTGTTACACACATATACTGAGTACATAAATCAACAGTTTTCCCATTCCCTGATTCCTTTTATATTTACTCTGTGTTGTTCTGATTAAATTTCAGCTCGTCGAATAAGGCAGCCTGAATAATTGGCAGAACCAATTATTTCGGGTTCCCTAAGTTATAACACTAGAGAAGATGTTATAACACTTCGCTGTGGTAAAACATTATCCCATATTGTTTTGTAAGTCTTCTGTTGATTTCAGCTTCTGATACACTTCCAGACCACAAAACCGGGTCACTGCATGCTGTTCTTCGTTGGTGAAAACAGAGAGTGGCAGCCATCTGTAGTCCAAGCAGTATCATGCAGTAGTCCACAGCTGACTGATGTAACAGTCCATAAATAGAGACAGTGGCACCATCTGTCAATGTACAAGAGCACTAAGTGGTACTGCCAAGCTCAGATGATTATAACAAAATTGTGGATACTTATTGACTGACCCTTATTGAGGTTTCAATTCAATCCTGTCAGTGAAACGAGTTTGAGTTGTTCAACTTGTTGTTTATTTTTTCTCCTTCCACTGTTCTATCAATGGCTGTGGTGGACCACGTGGCATAATCCTACAACGTGTGCAATTAATTATTATACTATCAGTAATTTAATTAATTATGTATTTATACTAATTTGTAAAATGAGATCGTGTAATTACTCAATTAGGCTACTCATATCAAACTGATTGAAGCTACGTGATACGTTAGTTCTTTGATGTTAGCATAATTACTGCACCGAGACTCTAATTATTGTCTAAATTAATAAAATCTAGTATAAATCATTCAAGTGGCGTCACTTTCTTGTTCTGAGGTAACTTTGACAATAATGAACGCATATATTCTGAGTAAAATAAACACTTATTTATTAACATCATTTAAATAAAGAGACTTCAATATATAAATATGGATGATTCCCTGTAAATACATTCATAAAAAAAACACATGTATATATATCAAATTACAATGCGAATCCAATACATTGTTTGCTGGAAAACATACACATACATATATAATACAATCAACATATAAAAAACATAAATAGTCACACTATAAATCTTATACTAATGCGTTCATTTCTTGCCTCAGATGAATAGCGTTATTTAACTTTATCATATTTAATTTAAATACTCAAGGGTGTTTTCGTGAAAAGAGACAGGACAGTAGAGTTCTTATGATAAGAATAACATAAAGATTACTTGTAAAGTGATTTATCCGATATTTCCATCGGTGTAACTCCTTCCCGCTGGTGGTCCATATGTACGAAGTTGCGTATCCGTGATCTCACTAACACTTAACACACGCGGATCAGATTCACTCGCGCTGTGTGTATTTTCTGTTGATGTCGGCCGTTACTGTTAGGGTCTATGAAATCATGTATTGTGTGAGTAAGTTCATCGTTAACTATGGTGTATATATCTGACTGTCTATTATTGAACTTCTTGTGTACATTAATGTATAGTGTCTTTGATAACGTGGTGAAATTGTTCCAATTGGTATTGTATCGCTTCGCACTGTACTACGTTACGATTCCGTTGTCCGGTAAAGCATTAACAATATTTCTGCGAGTCTGTCGTTGATGAAACTGCGATTGGTTAGTTTAGTTCTGAATAAGCGGTAACTGAGTAAGATAAAGTACTTGAGAGTTATTAAACACTGGCGGATATTGTATGATTTAGTCACTGTAGATACACTATTACCGGATAATTCGCCAATATCGAAATGTTTAAGTCAACTGATTAAAATACCGCGCAGCAGAGTTTCAAAGTCCCACTGCTGAACGTATGTTAACCGAACTGTATTAAGACTTAGAAAAATTAAGATTAAGTTCCGTGAAGACTGTTCAAAGTATATGATTGAAAAATTTATGAAGACTGTTCTTCTGCGTGCTCTGTAAACAGTTTTTATTAAGCATCGTTTACCACAATGCAATCTTCTGGAACACACGCCTCTGGTCGAACATGATAGGTCAGCTTACTCCTACCCTTATGCCATACCATGGTTCTCCACTTCTCATTCGTCGTTTTCGTTGCTATGATGATGACGGTCCTCTCCACCTGTGCTCTGGGTAGATGCTGGCTTGTGGTTGGGTATCTTATCTCCCCTCAAGTTCGCGTCGAAGGCCTCCATACCCTTTTCCTGGAACAAGAGCAATTCTTCGGCTGTCGATCAAGTCTTTGTCTAAGTGTACTCCGGAACCCTGCTGCTGTTCTCACACGAACAATGTGTCGTATTTTGTTATTGTCTCATTATCCATGACCCTTTTCCGTTAACAATCCGGATGCAGCATGTCGTCGTTTCCAAGACGGCACTCCTTCTCCCTGTCGTAAATATCAGTTGTCGCCAGTAAGACGTTCTCCCGCTGTGCACAAGTTCGATTCCATTCTTTTAGATATCGTTGCCAGTTCTCATACAGGGTAAATACCATTGTGCAACTACACCCTTTTCTTACTGCTGGCACGCTTAAAATTAACCTTGCAGTGTGTGCTCGTTACAATTTCTCCGTAAAGTGCTACTGACATAGTTTCCTTTTTGTTCTGCTTGTTGTGGGCTGTAAATCTCGGTTGAGTCGAGTCTGTCACAGCCAACCTTATTTCCCATTGTAAAGTTGTGTGAAGCGTATTCGTATTGTCCCTAGCAAACGTTCAGTTGACACTTCGTTAAACTGTTCCTTATTTATTGCTCCTGGCTCGTGTTGGGGTGTCTTGGCTGCTTGTAACGTATTTCCGATCAAAATTAAAAAATTTTAATTCTTGGTCGTTACAATCCCCACTAATGCTATTAATTGTTTTACTCACCATTTTTACAAGGCTACTTGTTGCTTCCAATCTTCATACAACTTCTTCATTTGTTACTCTGGTGATCGATAATATTCGAAGGCTGTAGTATAGCCAGCCAGGATTTTTCCATGTGGGGATTATTTATGATAAGCATATTGGATTCTTGGATTTCGTTGTCCATGATGTGTCTGTTACTTAACTAAATATCACTAATGTTTGACGACTCGGAACACTAAGTTTTTTATAAGTAAAATCGTAAAGATTTACCTTACAGCCTAAACCGGCTTTCACCTTTAGAAGGCTTCATCAGAGGCAGCCTCTGAAGCCGGTTTAGGCTGTAAGGTAAATCTTTACGATTTTACTTATAGCCTCTGATGAAGCCTTCTAAAGGTGAAAGCCAGTTTAGGCTGTAAGGTAAATCTTTACGATTTTACTTATATAAAACTTAGTGTTCCGAGTCGTCAAACATTAGTGATATTAAGCATATTGGGTTATAGTCACTGTTCTAGATCAGGCTTGGTTACGAGTTGGTGGCTCAAGATTTTATCTATACAATCTCATCAGCAATATAATCTTGACCCCAGCACCCCTTGAAACCAGCACCTCATTTTAGAAGTTGTTATTACTTTTGCATCTTATACCTTCCGTGTTTCTGAACCACTGCTTGCCATGCTCCAGATAAAGCTTTGTCCTTACTTCCTTCAGTTTATGAAGTTCTTTCTTCCTGTGCCAGGATTGATAAAGCTGTTTATAAAGAGCTGATTTGTATACATTTCTTTGCATGAGAACTACAATTTTCTTTGTCCGATTTGTTTGAAGAAATACTAGCAAAAAAAAAAAGAAACGTCAACCATTGTTCTCAAATTTGTTGGTACCACACCATATGTAGGCCAATAATGACCTAAATATGTGGGTTTATAAATCCGTGGCTGTTAGGGTTAAGTGCCAATGAACAGTAAGCAAGTTTACCAACAATACTGCATACTGTCACTTTGTTAACACTCCATAGCTCTTTTCTTATTGTTTGCAACTCTTTTTATTGTTGTATATTTTTTTGTTTACCAAAGATAGTAGACAAACTTACAAAACATGAAAGGAATTAGAAATTGCTGAAAATTACCTCTACCCTCTTATCTAATTATAATTAGACATGCTCTGATATTATATTTGTTTCTAAGATTAAGGGTTTTCTTACAGTGTTTCACTACACAGCCCAAATAATACATACTAATGTTTTAACTATTCATTTTCCGTATTTTTACACTGCTTTACATTCTGGCTTCTTGAGTCATTAAATTAATTGTCCAATATTATAATATTTGTTTATTGCAAGTTCTCTGAAAGAAACCAATAATCATAAATCATTGGTTTACTACCAACAAGCTGCAAGGTTTTATTTTCATTTAACTGGCCACAGTTTAGTAGCTATTAAAATCTTATCACAGGGGCTGATGTAGGCACCTGGCTACTTGTCTCATTAAATTATTTTTTAATATTTTAATATCTCTGTATTGCAAGAACACTGGAGTAATAATTATTGGTTTACTACCAACAAGCTGCAAGGTTTTATTTTCAGTTTACTGGGCACAGTTTAGTAGTTAATAAAAATCTTATCACAGTGGCTGACACAGGCATTTTCTCCTATTTATAATACACCAGGTAGACAGCCAGTTGCCAGTTGCAACACAGACAAGCCACATAGTGGATATGTTTAACAGTATATGAGTTTCTCTTCTGGAAAGATGTTCTCTGCTCAAAAAATTTGAATGTATTGTAATAGTTGAAAACGAATTAACTGTGTAGTTGCAGTAATCTGTTGAGGTAAGACAACATTTATTTAACATACTTACTTTTATTTATTTAACATATTCCATTTATTTTACATTTAACTACTTTTATTATATCAAGTACAGTGAAAAATGTTTAATGTGAAATGATAGGGACCAGTTGTTTTTTCATGTTAATGGAATTTCATGTTAAATGGACAAAACTGCGAAACAAAATGAGATAAATGAACAAATACTATATAGACTACTTACTGTATTGTGTAGCGAAACTAAGGAATAAAGACTATTCAGAAGGTACTTTCATATAAAAATGTTTTACTTACACCTGAATAATTTCTGATTATTTTTGGGGAAAAAATTATGGTTTAATTTTTCTTAACATTTGGTGTACATGCAGTGTAGCAGTTCTTCACTTAGTCTTACGATTTTAAAGTTCATGTAAGATCAGTGTTCAGTTCTTTTTAGAATAGTCCATTATTTTCTTTTACACAAATTCTGCAGTACTTTATTTTCAACAAATTGTTCTAACTTATCAGTGTGGTCAAACATTTCACCTTCTGAGTTGGGTTTCAAATATCGATGAACACAGCTCAGCAACGATAGCATATCGGTAGCAGTAAGAACTCGACAATTTTCTGTGTCAAGTTTATCAGGAGTCTCGTTATTTTCTCAGTTTTTGACTTGCACTGTTTTGGGGCGTGCATATATGGATTTATTTTCGTTGTACAACGATACAACGTTATTAAATGTAAGTGTGTCGGGCGCACGCTCATGAGCGACAAAATTATACAACGTTAAATAACATTTCTAACAACGTGTACGTGTAATTAGGGGTTCACGTGTAATTATAATAAGGGTAGCCTTTTTAGGAAATTCAAAATGTTCCCATTTATTAATTTAAACAAACATATCAAGAAATAATAATATACCAATAATGATTACTTCGTCATACGATATTCATTATACATGATTTCAAAGTTTCTTTGTTTGCTGTAATCTTATCACCAACATAAAGCTTATATCATAGATATAATATTATTAATTTTAATTAAAAACATTTCTTCATTATGTTATACTGTCTGGACTACTCAGTCTGAATGTGTGCTTTCAATATAAAAATATTTAACTAAGTTAACTATTTGTTCATTCTTTGAACAAATCTAATTGATTCTTTCAAATCTACATTAAAATATTTTCAATAAATTATTATCAATTCAAAAATTATGTTTTCATACTTACTCTACAATTTAAATTAAAATATTTTCAATAAATTATTAATTCAAAAATGATGCTTTCATAATTACTCTACAATTTAAATTTAAATATTTCAATAAATTATTAATTCAAAAATTCTGCTATAATTTTTTTATATAGAAGACATTTTATTTGTAAGTTATAAATTACACTTTTTTTTTAAATTATTGTCTTTCTTTTGACAATGTTTATCAATCTTCGTTTAAGTCTTTTGTTATGAGGAATACATGGCTTTCTATCACCTTAATTGTAGCGGTTCCTCAGCATACCCTCTCCTGGTCCTGAGTCCTTGATGTTGTGAATCCTGCATAGTCATGAAGTCCTGGATCCTTTCCTCGTCCTCCGGGTCCTCTCGGAAGTCCGATGACTCGTCCTTTACGTCTGGAATTTATGCCATGTAGTGCTCTCGTCCTCGGTCTGGAGTAATGCTCTTAGATGTAGATCACTTGTAGACATCTGACGATTTCTTTGTTACGGTAATTTTTAATTACTGTTTTCCATTAGTATTTTAAATCGAAATATTTATCGTAATACTTTATAAGTTATGCTTAACAAAAAGTCTTATTGGTGTTAGACATATTGTCTAACTCTGTCCAAAGTAATTAAAATTTCGCGTCTCTGACGGACATAGTATTCTGCCACGAATGAAGACTGTTAGAAGGGAGAGATTAGCTCTCCTGTGCTTGTATTTATATTGTAATACAAAAGATTTATGTCGTTTGTTTAAAAAATTCCCTTCTACTTGTTGTTGTAGAATTTAACACTCAGTTTGTTATCTCAGTTATTACAATTCCAATTCGGGTTCTATTACTATCATTGTAAAGCTTATTTATTTATCTGTATTTTGACATGGCTTGAGGCCAGTTTGGTCATGGTTTTCATTAACATTTCTTTATTTTAAACTTACTAATGCATTGTTTACATTCGTCGTCTGCTAATGTTGCAAATCCGACTAATAACTTTTTCCTAATATTTGTTTAATTATTCTTAATTTCTAATTTGAACATGATTAATTGATTAAAAAGAACACCTTACTATATAGAAATGCTGCATCCAGCTGAACAATATTAATTATCTGTTTACATTTGTTGATTTTCTAACATAAACTTCCATATTTTAATATTTTTATTTTAGCATGTCCTTCTTATCTCTTATTCTTATAACATCACACAAGTAGTGGTGTTTTACATTCTTTTGGCATTGTCAAGATTGTACTTCCTTATGCTTAGTAGGGTTTCTATCTGATTCTTATTTTCATGACTTAAATTGGTCATTCTGGGTTTGTTGTCATTACTTTACAACGTTTTGTTCCCTGACTGTTATTACATTTCTGTACACATTTTATCTACTTATATTGTTGCCTAAACACATTCAGTGTTTACATTGATTGTTATTCTTAATTTATTATAATACATAATTGGCTTTCTCATTATCTTTTACAGTTTATGATTATTCCTAGCATTGTTCTGTATATTTGTCTTTCTAAATCATTACTTTGACATGGGTCAGCTAATGTGCTGTTTTTATTTATAACATATGGTACAAATATTGTTCAAGTCATTTCTTATATTACTTATTCTATTTGACTTTATTCATCAAAGGTTTTTATTGAGCTCACTTAACAGTTTATGTGGGAAACTTGTCTTGTCATTTCGTCTTTGTCATTCTGTTTGTTTGTGTTGTAGTGTCATTTTATATAGATAGTGGATTTACCACTGTTCACTTGAATTGCTTCTCTCCTTTCATTCTTTATTGTTTAATTATTTTTACTGTTTCATTCTTCCTGGTTACTCATTTATAGTTCTTTCAGTGTTATTCACCCTTCTGGTGTTCATTATTATTATTATGGAACATTTTGTGATGTTACAATATTGACCAAGAAAACTGCAGCTGTCGCTTCAGGAATTAGCCTGTTGACAGTTGAACCATGGCGTGATTGCCCCCACTCTCGTCCTATTTCACATTTTTGCACTTTTTCACCAATCGCACTGTTTAACGCGGATTTCATGGTGATAAAATATTGTCTAATTTAATGACCTATGTGATGTGCAATTATCATGATGCTCGCACCACTAGTGTAATTATAATGCTTTAAAAATCGCACAGAATTCGCACTGATTGTCCGAATTACGTAAAATTCGCACTGCACTTGTGTCTGATTTTTACACATTTTTAGAAGTTTTTACCTTCTTGCTAACATTTATGGTTTGCTTAATATTAAATATATTCTTAATTTAGCATTGACTTGGGGTGGGGTTGCAAACTTTCAGGCTCAAACAGGCTTCACGCACACACACTATTTACTTGTGTACACACTTGCAGTGGTAATCGCGTGATCCTGCGTGTTGACTCCTGTTTGCAAGCCAGCTTCCAATTTCACACCTGCTCGTCTATTATATATTATTAAAATTAAATTAAATATTTATTTTATACTATATATATGCATTACAGCCTATGCTTGTATTGTCGCATTATTCCTCTACTTGGTAAAAAAAAATTTAATAAATTTATTTATTAAAATATTTTTTTTCTATCATTAGAGATCTTATATTTTTATATTTCATATTACTTATATATATTTTTTTATTTGCATTTATACACTACTATCCATGATAATGAATATTAATTGTTCAAATTCCCTTAGTTGGAGGGTAAAACAAGTCTAGTTCCTATCTCCCCTCCCTACGAGTTGCTAACAATGCATAAGCATAGCTGCTTCCTAATCTGGTTCCACTGACCTATTTATTTTTACGTGTAAAACTTCTGAGTGAACTGGCATGGTATTTACCAATTTCTTCTTCACATTGTCATATACTATAAATGTATGTCTCGCGATTCGTTGTTTTAATGTATATGGTCCGTTATACAGTTTAAAGAATTTTTTCGCTGTATTATCACTTCGCTTTCCCACTGGATTAGCTTTTACTAAAACTTTTTCTCCCACATCGAATTGTTGTAGTTTGTGTGTCCTGTTAAATCTTTCCACTCTCTTGTTACTCCTTTCTATTATCCGTTGCTTTGCATATTCAATTTTCACACTTATTGGTACAGGTACATTCTGGTTGTTAGGTTTGTTTACATACTTGGTCCAAAATCTGTTCGGCTTTTTATCTTCTTCCAATTCTATTGGTGTATATCTTGTTGCTTCACTATAATTTTCGTTGATGGCTTTCTCAAGAAATGGTAGATATTCTGCCCATTTATTGTGCTGATCATGGCAGTATATTCGTAAATATTTACCTAATTCTTTGTTAACTCTTTCAGCAAGGTTTCCTTGAGGATGTCTTATGGATGTTAGTATAGGTTGTATTCCATTTTTCCTTAACGTCCGCTCCTATTTTTCACTCTGGAATTGTACACCTTGGTCACTGAGTACTTTCTTCATTTTTCCGTATGTCGGAATATATTTCTGCAATAGTATCTTTAGAACAACTTTGGTTGTGGGTCGCATAATTGGGTACAGTCAAACTGCCTTGGAAAACACATCGATACATACCAATATGTGCTTCACACCTTGACTTGATCGTGGTAGTGGTCCCAGAAAATCCACTGCAATTAGCTCTCCCTTATTTTCCTTCTGGATGCTCTGCATTTCTATGTACGTGTGTAAATTCGGTCCTTTCGCCGTTTGACACTCATAACACTTCTTCACCTCCTTCTTTATTTTTCGAAACATATTATTAATCGTAAAATCCTCTTGTTGACTCAGGTAACATTTCAGAGCTGCAGCATGCGCTAAACTCTCATGTGCTGGTTGAATTAATTTCTGTAACATTTCGTTCGTTAGTACTATCTTCCAGTCTTGTCTTACTAACCTGAAAAGAATTCCATTAAGTACCTTATAATGATTTGGTAGCTGTACTTGGTCTTTCATTTCTCTTATTGTAACGTCCAAATCTTGTTGTTGTGCTAAATTTTTTAGCATTTGTTTTATTTCATCGTTCTCTTTAAATTTAATTGATAGCAATTGTACTTCCTTTTTTTTCGCTCTCATAGACTTCACATTCTTCTGTGATGTATCAGCTTAGTGTATCAGCTATAATATTGTCTTTACCTTTACAGTATTTAATGGTGAACAAGTATTCGCCAATGGCTAAAATCCATCTTAATAATTGGGCATTTGTTACTTTGGATTTCAAAAGAAAGGATAATGCTTGGTGGTCAGTATGTATCTCAAAATGAGTACCATAAACATAATATCTGAATTGCTTAAGAGCATATACTATAGCAAGTATTTCTTTTTCTGATGTGGAGTAGTGTCTTTCAGCTCCTTTGAAGACTCTACTGTCGTAGGCGATAACTCGGTGCTCTCACGTAGTATCTTGTTGATACAGTACCTCCCTACTGTATAGTCACTGGCATCGGAGTAGATTACGAATTTTCCTTCATGTTGAGGATGATGTAACATAGTATTTTTGATGAACAACTTTTTCACTTGGTTAAAGGCATCTTGGTGTTTCTTCTCCCATTTCCACTTCTCTCCTTTCTTCGTCAGCTCCAGTAGCGGTTGCGTATACTCTGCATATAATGGTGAGAATCTTCTGTAGTATCCTGTTAGTCCTAAGAATGCTCTTAACCCTTTGAGATTTCCGGGTATAGGAAAATTAGTTATGCTGGAGATTTTGGTAGGATCGGGTTGAATACCAGAGGAGGAAATAATGTGGCCTAGGAATTGGATAGAGGATTTGATAAATTCACATTTGTTAAGGGATATGTTCGCTTGCCTAAACTTGTGGAATATCATGCTTAGATGTTTTATAAGTTCATCTAGTGTTTTAGATACAACTAAGTTATCATCTACTAATACCATGGTGTAGGGTTCCACCTCAGGTCCTAGGGCTCTTTCTAGACACTTTACGATGGCTGCCAAACTCGTACTTAATCCAAAGGGTACTACCCTGTGTTGGTAGCATTTACTTTTA
The DNA here is from genome assembly GCA_034769895.1 of Magicicada septendecula. Taxonomy (NCBI): domain Eukaryota; kingdom Metazoa; phylum Arthropoda; class Insecta; order Hemiptera; family Cicadidae; genus Magicicada; species Magicicada septendecula. The sequence goes on from CM068368.1 coordinate 849,227,684, forward strand.
TACAGGAAAGCGGTGTACTTTCTATTTTCTTCACGAATTGGAATCTGCCAGAAACTTGAGCGTAAATCCAGCTTCGTCAGATACCTCGCTCCTTCACACTTGGTAAATAATTCGTCTGCAGTAGGCGCACAGGCATACTCTTTTAACACAATGCTGTTCAGCTCCCTCATGTCAAGGCATAGGCGTATCTCACCACTTTTCTTCTTCACTACCACTAGAGGATTCAGGAAGTTGCTGTTCGATCGCTCTATGACTCCATTTTCAATCATGCGCCGAATTTCCAGTTCAACCTCTTCCTCATATCGCATTGGGATAGGGTACGTCCTCCTAATGACTTTCGTAGGGTCTGACACGACTATAGAGTGCTCGTATACTGTCGTCTGCATCGGTACTTCACTAAATACTTCCCTGTACTCTTCTATTAATTCGTGCAGTTTTTCTTCTTCCTGTGTCGTCATTCCTTCATCCGCTGCATTCACATGTCGAGTTGGACCATACTGTATTTGTGGCTTGGACAAAGTAATAGGTATTTCACTTACCTTGCAATCTTCTTCATCGCTATTCATATTTAACTCATATTGAACATCTTTATAATTACACAGAATTGTATTATCATTAACATTAATCTTAGCATTTATTGCATTTAGTATATCAATACCTAGAATTCCATCATAGATCAATTTATGCATAATTATTAAGGGGTATTCTAATTCTAGCTTTTTATATGTTAGGGTTACATATGCTTGTTGTTTAACCCTTTCTTTTTTATTGGTAGCTGTTGTGATATTTAAATTATTTACAGGCAAAATTGCAGTATTTTTAAAATATTTCTTATTGCGTTGAACCCAAGCAGCGTTAAGAACTGACAGCTGGCTGCCTGTGTCAACTAACATTCGTATCTTACACCTGTTAATTCTGATGGTTACAATAGGACATTGTATTTGTTGTTTGTTGCGGTTTATATCCTGCTCATTGTTTAATAAGTCCTCTCTAATATCGTAGGGGTATATGTTGTTTATCGTATAAGTTTGTTTCCGTTTATTCAGTCATTGTGACGCCTTTGGCGTAGATGGCCGACTGTGGAATGTTGCTGTCTCCATCTCATTCATTTTCTCCCTATCTCTCTTTATTGTTCCCTCGTCGTCCTTCCGTACTGTGGCAACGCGTTTGTCAGCTGGTTTTGAAAAATGTTTATGATTTGATGACCACACAACGCCTCCTTGTTGTTTAGCTGTATTTATTCGTTCAGTCTCTGTAGCTGTGCTCGTCGTAGTGTTGTGTATTGGTGGCGTATAATTTATTTTGTAATTATCACGGTGCGATGTAGTGTTTTGTATTGCTTTCTTGTCATCCCTGTGATAATTATAGTGGTGATTTGCATGTTTTTGTTCCCAGTATTGTGTGTTCTTACCTTTATTGATATTCTCCGACTGTGTCACAAGGATTAAAAATTCTTCTATCGTTTTAATTCCCTGCGTATAAACTGCTAACTGGATATCTTGCTGGAAATGGTAAGATAACTTTGAAACAATTTCGTACTCTGAGAATTTAGGTTTAAGATGCTTTACACGTTCTATTTGCGCAATTGTGTACTGTTCGATACTCTGCTGTCCTTGTGCGTTGAACTTTCCATACTCGAATTGATCCCGTACCTGTCATTGGGTATGTATATTCCAGTATCGGTTCTCAAATGCCTCACGAAACTGCTGATATGTACTGACGTTATCTCTAATAATAGAGTACCATTGACTGGCTGAATCTCTAAGATATCGCGTGACGAAGTCTATCTTCTCGTCGTCATTTATTGCAGTGCCAATCTTCTCTATTTCCTTCTCCATTCTAGCTAGGAATTCCATACTGTTCTCCCCTTTACCACCTGAGAACTTAAGTCTGCTCCTTTCATCCATTGGTGTAGGAAACATGGTCATTTGATTCTGTCGTCTTCTCAACTCACTTCGTAGCTGGTTCATTTCCTCTTGGATTTCTTCGTTCATATGTGATATGTCTCCCGAACTGTCCTTCGTAGTTTCTTCAATTCTATTCTCAATGACTACAGTATGTGTTTCTATTACTGGTATTTGCTTGCGACATATTACTAACAGTTTGAATTTTATCATCCTGCTCTTGTGTTATAGTATTTGAAGTATCATTTATATTATCATGTATTTGTTTATGCGCTTCTTTTATATCTTTTCTCCACTCGAGACGTAATTCTTTTTGTTTATTTTCAATTCTTACAACTTGCTCATGTAAGGCTTGTTTAAAATTATTCTCTAGCATGTCAATACGTAAGTTGGTATCAACAATTTTTTCAGTTAACTGTGCATTACTGTCGATTATACTTTGTTTTATTTCAAGATTATCGTTCTTTAATTCTTCTAAACTTTCAGTTATTCTTATAGTGTCTTGTTTAGAATTCTCAAACTGTTTTTCTAATCTATTTTCTAAACTTTCTGTTTGTTTGGTATTTATTTCATCTATTTTTTTTATTTGCTTGATATTCTCCTCTTTTAACTCTTCTTTAAATTTTCGGCTTGTTTTATGACTAATTTGTCCATCATTGCTACTGTCGGATTTTTTATTATGGATACTCGAGTTTAAGCGTTAATTACAAGTGAACCTGTAGGTCTACTTAAAAACTAGTTACATCAAATTTTTTCGCGTTTAATTTTGCGTTGATCTGTGTAAGAAACATATTTTTTGAAGGTTGATTTAAATTTTTTTTCGCGGTTAGAGTAAAAAAGTCCATGTTTTTTGTTTTTCAAGAAACCGCTCTCTTTGAAATTATATAAATTAAAAACCCTTGGTCCGATCGTAACTAAATTTTTATACAGCATGGGCACAAGTGTTTTCAATGTACTACTTAAATTACAAAACTGTTTTGTGATCAAAAAAAAAGTTATCAGTTTTGTGAAACAACTTTTTCTCGATACAGGATAGTCGTACAAAGGCAGACTTGGTCTTGTTTTGAAGCTCTTGATCGTGGTTATCAAAATCCACAACTGCTGCAAACATACATTGAGATGCCGATTTTATACAGAGTGATATTCATGCAAGGGTGTGTGGGCGCTGGACCGTGTGTAAGCGGGCCTTCCGGCGGCGAAAGCGGGTGCCGTGTTGCCAAGTTCAATCACCTACGAGTAGGCAGCTTATTGCAGGGGTTTTGTTTGTTGTTTTTCTATGATGACCAGTGTATTATAAAAAAAAGAAATAATTTTATGTGCTAGCAAATATTTATTTAGCACGACTATGTTCTAGTCAGTGTGTTTGGAATAACTTGACTGTGCGGTTTAAGCTTGAGTCCAATCACAAAGAAAAACATTAGTTTTTATCCGAGCACTATATTTTAGAAAGGCATTGGGAAACAAGCGAGTCTTATTACGACCAGTAAATACTTTCTTTCATAACTGCTCGGATCCATCATTAAGATGTCTTATTTGTGAGAAGTGGAGTACATAACACATGTTGTACATGAAGAGATATTGAGACGAATCTCTGGATTTACCGTTACGAGTATTTATCGAATCTGCAGACAAACATACGTGAAGAGGGGAGAACGTTAGCAGGACTTTAGAGGATCATAGACACTAATTAGAAATTATGGCATATTAGACTATTAAAGTAGTTGGTTTGATTACTTCACTAACAGAAACGGAAGAAGCCGTATACTTAATTTAGAATTTTGGATGAACCGGTTACGGAAGATTACGGTCTCTGAGTTCCAGAATGCTCGTCAAGACTGCTCTGTTTTCGAAAACGACTTAACTTGTTTTTTTTTCACTATTCAAAGACTTGCCAAATAGCGTATGCATAAAGTCATTGATATTACAATAGTTTAAAAAATGTTCTCTCTCCCTTTTGTTTTAGCCATAATACTGCTTTGAGAAAACCAGTCTTTATCCTTGTTTTATGCAGTCTTTAACGTCTGGTACATACAGCTAGGGCCTCATATTTTTCTGACGATAAACTTAACGCTTTTTTCGTTCTGTAATTTATTCATGATTAATACTTCCAGCAAAGACAACTGTAACAACTAAGCGAAGAAAAAAGAATAACTAAAGAATTTATGAAATAGCTATAGATACGTCCATATAATTTCAAATATTTTCAAAATTCAACTGAAAATCGATAACATAGTGGCGGCAACAAACAGCGTAAATAAAAGGAAATGAAAAGAAAATAAAGGGAATAAAAGGGAATAAAGCAAGGCCGTGACTGGACGGAGTAACGGAATTAAAAACCAGTACAGTAGTAGAAAGAAAATCGTCTCCTGAGAAAAAGAAATACAACATGACGTTCACTGACGGACGCGATGTTTAGGTACTATAGCGTGGCTTTCTATAGTGAGTCATGCGGTCATATAGAAACGATTTCTTTTCTACCGTAAATGGAATCGTTTAGACAATTTTTTCAAATGCGAATATTCAACCGACAATAAACTCTTATTTTTCTGTATGATTTAAAAAATTTGATCGGATATGAACAATGAACAGAAATTAACAGTAACGGGTTCCCTGTTTTAAAAGTTAAACAGCGCACATCTACTACCTCCTGTAGTTTACAAAAAAACATTTCGGGTGTATCTGTGTTGCTTAAAGAAACCAGCAAAGAGTACGGTAAACACTAATGTTTTTCTTTGTGATTGGACTCAAGCTTAAACCGCACAGTCAAGTTATTCCAAACACACTGACTAGAACATAGTCGTGCTAAATAAATATTTGATAGCAAATAAAATTATTTCATTTTTTTATAATAACCTGGTCATCATAGAAAAACAACAAACAAAACCCCTGCAATAAGCTGCCTACTCGTAGGTGATTGAACTTGGCAACACGGCACCCACTTTCGCCGCCGGAAGGCCCGCTTACACACGGTCCAGCGCACACACACCCTTGCATGAATATCACTCTGTATAAAATCAGCAACTCAATGTATGTTTGCAGCAGTTGTGGATTTTGATAACCACAATCAAGACCTTCAAAACAAGACCAAGTCTGCCTTTTTATGACTATCCTGTACCGAGAAAAAGTTTTTTCACAAAACTGATAACTTTTTTTGGATCACAAAACAATTTTGTAATTTAAGTAGTGCATTGAAAACACTTGTGCCCATGCTGTATAAAAATTTAGTTATGATCGGACCAAGGGTTTTTAATTTATATAATTTCAAAGAGAGCGGTTTCTTGAAAAACACAAAAAAACATGGACTTTTTTTACTCTAACCGCGAAAGAAATTTAAATCAACCTTCAAAAAATATGTTTCTTACACAGATCAATGGAAAATTAAACGCGAAAAAATTTGATGTAACTAGTTTTTAAGTAGACCTACAGGTTCACTTGTAATTAACGCTTAAAATCAAGTATCCATAATAAAAAATCCGACAGTAGTATCGAATTTTTAAATGCTTCTAGATTCAACCCTCCTGGTTCTGCCATGTTGAATAATTATTAAAATATTTATTTATAATATTGAAGAATATTATTTTTATGGAACCAACTTATTAATTTTATTTATTTATTGTTTTTTCATTATTATTTATTTATTCTTATCTACTTATATTACAATTACACCTGTTTGTTGGGGTGGGCGCCAGTTGTGTTATTACAATACAATATACGCAACAAAATTAAACACGTATAAAAATATTCATTAATACACATCAATTATTATACATAAATCCGATGCACACATTTAACAATAGAGCATACATTTATTTATTAAATGTAGGCGTGTCGTGCCACACATTGACGGGCGACAATTTATGCAACGATACAACGTTATTAAATGTAAGTGTGTCAGGCGCACGCTCATGAGCGACAAAATTATACAACGTTAAATAACATTTCTAACAACATGTACGTGTAATTAGGGGTTCAGGTGTAATTATAATAAGGGTAGCCTTTTTAGGACATTCAAAATGTTCCCATTTATTAATTTAAACAAACATATCAAGAAATAATAATATACAAATAATGATTACTTCGTCATACGATATTCGTTATACATGGTTTCAAAGTTTCTTTGTTTGCTGTAATCTCATCACCAACATAAAGCTTATATCATAGATATAATATTATTAATTTTAATTAAAAACATTTCTTCATTATGTTATACTGTCTGGACTACTCAGTCTGAATGTGTGCTTTCAATATAAAAATATTTAACTAAGTTAACTATTTGTTCATTCTTTGAACAAATCTAATTGATTCTTTCAAATCTACATTAAAATATTTTCAATAAATTATCATTCAAAAATTATGCTTTCATACTTACTCTACAATTTAAATTAAAATATTTTCAATAAATTATTAATTCAAAAATTATGCTTTCATAATTACTCTACAATTTAAATTTAAATATTTTCAATAAATTATTAATTCAAAAATTCTGCTATAATTTTTTATATACAAGACATTTTTATTTGTAAGTTATAAATTACACTTTTTTTTGAAATTATTGTCTTTCTTTTGACAATGTTTATCAATCTTTGATTAAGTCTTTTGTTATGAGGAATACATGGCTTTCTTTCACCTTAATTGTAGCGGTTCCTCGGCATACCCTCTCCTGGTCCTGAGTCCTTGATGTTGTGAATGCATAGTCATGAAGTCCTGGATCCTTTCCTCGTCCTCCGGGTCCTCTCGGAAGTCCGATGACTCGTCCTTTACGTCTGGAATTTATGCCATGTAGTGCTCTCATCCTCGGTCTGGAGTAATGCTCTTAGATGTAGATCACTTGTAGACATCTGATGATTTCTTTGTTACAGTAATTTTTAATTGCTGTTTTCCATTACTATTTTAAATCGAAATATTTATCATAATACTTTATAAGTTATGCTTAACAAAAAGTCTTATTGGTGTTAGACATATTGTCTAACTCTGTCCAAAGTAATTAAAATTTCGCATCTCTGATGGACATAGCGTTCCCCCACGAATGAAGACTGTTAGAAGAGAGAGATTAGCTCTCCTGGGCTTAAATACAAGCCCAAGAAAACTTATATTCACCAAGAAAACTGCAGCTGTCGATTCAGGAATTAGCCTGTCGACAGTTGAACCATGGCGTGATAGCCCCCACTCTCATCCTATTTAACATTTTTGCACTTTTTCGCCAATCGCACTGTTTAACGCGATAAAATATTGTCTAATTTAATGACCTATGTGATGTGCAATTATCATGATGCTCGCATCACTAGTGTAATTATAATGCTTTAAAAATCGCACAGAATTCGCACTGATTGTCCGAATTACGTAAAATTCGCACTGCACTTGTGTCTGATTTTTACACATTTTTAGAAGTTTTTACCTTCTTGCTAACATTTATGGTTTGCTTAATATTAAATATATTCTTAATTTAGCATTGACTTGGGGTGAGGTGCAAACTTTCAGGCTCAAACAGGCTTCACGCACACACACTATTTACTTGTGTACACGCATGCAGCGGTAATCGCGTGATCCTGCGTGTTGACTCCTGTTTGCAAGCCAGCTTCCAATTTCACACCTGCTCGTCTATTATATATTATTAAAATTAAATTAAATATTTATTTTATATTATATATACGCATTACAGCCTATGCTTGTATTGTCGCAATGGATTTATTTATTATAGGCCTACAGCTATTGAAAGCGAGTGACAAAATTATTATTACAAAATTTTTCATGTTAACTGATATTTTGTAGGTAAAACTTTTGTGTTAACTATAGAAAATGTAATTTTAAAATAGAACCTAAGCCATAGTTCGTGTTGACTGATATTTTGTGTTAACTGTTTTCATGTTAAACATTTTCCACTGTAATTGTATTATACAGTAGAGTCTGGATGATGATCTAATTTGAACCAAGGGGGTTTCAAGTAATTTTTAGATATGTTGAGAGTTCTTATGCTTTTGAACATGGAACTTAAATGGTCCATTATAGTATGGGATTCCACAGATATCATCTTTCCCTTCATCTTCCAACTGGTGGTCCGCCACACATTTGTATGCTGCCAGAGGTGTGGTATTTTGGTAAAGCAATTTTATAATAACTAAGTAAATGAATAATAAAATGTATTCTTTTCACTGAAAATGGTCTATGATAAAATGTTTCACTGATTCACTAATAAAGTGTCACAGGATAAATGGCACCATTCGTACACCTCTTCGTTTTTCTGGCCCTTAGAAGGGCTGTGTGGTGAGGACGCTAACTCCATTGTATATTCCGCCCGAGCTGTGCTGTGATGTTCGGCGGCTGTGCCCACTGTTCTTGGCGTACTACAGTCCTCTTCTTCTTTCGGCAGCAGTATGTAGAGCCCAGAGACCACTGCCGTCCCAGTCGATGTCCATCACTGGTTCTTCTTTTTTCTCCATTCTTCTTTCTCTTCTTCCTTTTCTTTCTGGCTGGTGTCGCGTCGTTCGATGGAGTGGTAATGGTGTGCGCCAAAAAATTCTAGCAGTGCGCTTTTTATGCCCTGACAGGTTGGTGTGCTATGAGCCTACCAGAGTGCTGCTGATCCCTGATTAGCTCCCTGTAAGCTCATCAGGTGTCACATCTCGGCTGGTACCAAGAGCAGATGTCTGCCTCGCTGCTGTCACAAAATGTACAGGGATTTCACTATATTTGTTTAATGGAATGTGTAATTGCCTCACCTGATGAAATATAAAGTCTACTTTTTAAAGCTAGTGTAAAAACTCACTAGATTACCATATTAAAAACTTTTTTTAATCCTTATAAGTCTGTTTTTCTTTCCTCAGTTTAAATAATTACTTATTTTATTGATTAATTTGATTAAATTGCATCAAACCTTATTTACTGACATATGTGCCTATGTTTCACTTTTATTTGTAACCCCAAGTAAATTCTTAATAATTTGCTTGGAGTACATTATTGAATGTTACGATTTGGCCTATTCAGATATCACTGTACCTCAGTTTGGCGTACAGCTGTATACATTAGCAATATTGTATACATACACATACATGTATTGTATACAATATTATATGCAGGTACACATATGGACAAGTTTACAGTGTTTATTATAATTTGTTTTAGGAAGTGGCTCATAGTGTCTTCTCAGGTGAATATCCATCCAGAATATGCTGCAGAACTGACATCAGTGGCTAAATCACATTCAGATTTGTTGGTTTTGGAACAGTGCTCCGGCCAGACCAACACGTCTCTACGTTGTCATAATGGTCACGTTTATACATATCCTCATATATTGCAAGTAAGTATTTAACAACATACTTCTGTCTATGTTTGTAGAGAAGTGTGCATGCATGATCTTATTTGCTGAACGCTTTTTAGGATGTCGAGTGTTCTTAATTTGTAAACAATATTTATTATAAAATGTTAATTGCTTTAGGTTTTATTATATATTAAGTTGCAGTAAATAATCACAGCATTTTTAGAATAATTGGCATTTTCAGGAAAGTACATTTTGTTTGGTGCTGCGAGGTGCAAGATTAGGGCAGCCAACGCTACTGGATTCTCTTGCTGCAGGTTGCATTCCCATTGTTTGTGCTGATACTATGGTTATGCCATTTGCCGATATAATTGACTGGAAGAGGTAAGTAGTCTTCTCCAGGTTTTGTATATATGTGTATGAGTATATATCATTTTTATTCTCAAAATTATTAAATACTAGGCTGTTAGGCCGTGGTCAGTTGCTGTAAATTCTTAACATCATCGGCAACGTTTTGTATCCCACCCTTGGGGATCTTCTTCAGGCCATGAAAAATGACAATTCTTCAGGCAGGTAAAAGCAACCCGAAAAGAAGTGTCAGGTATCGTTCAGTCTAAGATCTGCCGTAACTATTTTTATCACACTCTGTTGTTTTTTTATGGCCTGAAGAAGATCCCCACGGGTGGGATACGAAACATTGCCGATGATGTTGGGAATTTACAGCAACAAACCGTGGCCAAACAGCCCAGTATTTAATCATTTTGAGAATATTGACACCGGCCGTATAACCTTAAGACAAAAATATATAATTTTTATTTAGTAATACAATTAATGTTACATGCTTGGGATACTCGAGATTTGTGTGTTAGAGATGTGGAAAACATTTGTACATCCACTGATAATGTTAATGCATTTCAAAAAGGAGTTGAGTTCCAGAAAGCCAAGTATTGTGTAATGAATTCATGTAATTTTGTTTATTTTACTAAGTGAGTATTAACGTTATGATCAACAAAACCATATGGAACATCAGAATACAGGGAATTTTTAACCAAAATCTGAATATTGTAACGTGCGGTTTTATTCAGAGGTGTTAGCGAAACGTCCGTCTCATTCAAGCCCCAATGTTGGGTTCACCAATTCTATAACGTAGCGGTTTTGTTTGAAGGTTTCCGCCTCTCCGCAGTCGCCACTTATGAATTATAATGACCGAAGTTTAAATAAAGTGGTTGGTAATGTCACTCTAACGAAGCAGAAATCGAGTGTGTGTGATTTGGGTCAAGTAGGGAAGTTGTTTAGCCTGATTTTGAAGAGAGAGCAAGTACCGTTAGTTTACCCTCGGTTTGGACGATTTCTAAATTTTTCAAATATTCGCCGTGAACCGAATCAGCTGACTTTAACACTAGTCTCCAAATATAGATTAACCAGACGACACTGTGGCAGTATACGACCCGGTGGATCGTCTTCTTCTTAGTTGTTCTGAAACTTAATACAACTACCCACTACAAGAAAGGACACACATTTTTATTTTTTAAATCTCAATTTTTCAATAATATTTATGAAGAATATTATTGGCTTTTTCTCTTCCGCCAAAATACAAATATCACAATCGATCTTTTCCTTAATTAAGACATGATATCGACTTCATTGAGTAAACATGGAATTGTCAAAAAAATATATGGTTTTTGACCAAATTTTATACTATATTTAAAACATCAATCAATATATAATTCTTTTATTTATTTCCCCAGGGTTAAGGGTAAGTTATTTTTGTTATGAGATGGTCAGAAATGGATAATTATACTACGCTTTACAAATACCGAAAAAATATTCAAAAATTTGTTTATTTTCGCTTAGTACGTAGTTCCGGAAATGTCCGTAAGAGAGCAGAGTACGTTTGTTTTCACTAAAACATGTGGTTAATTTTTAATAGTTTCTTTTCTATACTACCATTCGGTATGAGTTTTCTTCGTTAAATATTAAACGAAATGTTTATATTACCTCTCTTCTTGAAGTTCTTACTTGGATGAAGCCGTTTCTCCGGTGGTGTCCGTATTTGGTTGTAATTTCATAACCGTCTGGCAAATATTATCTCGTCAAACTCGAAACACAGCGAAGCTAGGCCTGATCGTCCAAAAATGGTTTTCTTTCACTTTTATTATGGAGTATAGCAATTTAACTTTGATAAATAAGGTAGTAGTATATAATGTTCATACTGTTGTTTAATTTTGTACCAATTTTGCACTTCTCAAAGATTTCTAAAAGGATATTTTAATAAAATTGTGGTCTCATCATTTTGTCAACTGGACAGGTTTAATTTTTAAATTCGATTAACAATACTTGTTATTTTCGTTACTCTTAGTAACCCATAATTTTTATATATCTTTTTATTGGTTCTGCTATTTACTTTTTAGTATATAGGCAGTTTGTAATTATTATAAATTTATTTTTATTTTACAGAAAAATAATTCTTTTTAATTTTGGTTTCTTTCCCAATTTGATAACATAATAGTTTTCTGTTTATTTTCTTATAACTTTGGATATAAGTATTTAATATTTTTATTAACTTTAAATGAATTTATATATTATTTATTAGTCTCTTATAGTATTCCTACACTGCACTGCTTCCTTCTGCCATTTCCCTCATACAGTATTATTTTAATTTTTTATTATCATCTGATATTTAAATCTTTTATGTTTTTTAAAACAAACCCTGGGTTATCTTATACTATAACACAAATATTTTTAAAAATATAAAATTAACTTAGGTATTAAACTTGGTTGTCTACACAATATAAATACTACAATAAATTAACAAAATACATAATTAGTTAGTAGCATCATAGTCTACTATCATCGTTTATAATTCTCACACCTACAGCACAATTCTGTAAGAAGTTCCCTTCACTTTCACTTATTACCTCATTGGGTACACTATAACTCACTTGTCACTGTATATCACTTTAATCGTTTATAATGTTTAGTGATACAATTTAATTTTGAGCTCGTTATAGTTTACCCATTTCTGACCTTTATGGTATTACAAGAGTTAATTTATTGGGACCGGGTTATGTACCGTTACAATGTACAGTGTGTGCACTTTTGAAAATTTCATAATTTAAGGACACCAGGGCCTAAAAAAGGGATACAAAATTTAAAAAGCAAAAAAAAATTATAAAGTTTCAGCCAGGATTCAGAATAAACAGAATTTTTACCCAAATCCAAATATAGAGTTTACTATGAACATTTTTTTTTATTTTATTACCACCGTTTATTGACAGGCAAAAAATGGAACTTAAAATTTTTATAAAATTCTAAAAGTCTGTGTGGAGGAACAAGATATGAGGAATTTTATACAAAGTTCAAACTTGTAACTTTAATAAGTGACAGAATTAATATCTCCCTCCTCAACACTCGTTGCAAATTTGGATCACCTTCAAGAAGTTTGTAACCTATGTAAAAAAAAAAAAAAAAAATGGATGTGTATTTCTATCAAAAACATTAGATATTTGGCTATATGTCTATAGAACCATACATAAATTTAAAAGCTAGGACTAAATTATTTGTCATTTAGGCTTCGTGGTTACAAATTAAACTAAAAAAAACCAGTGCAGTAGTTTGGAATTTGAATGTTTATTACATGCTTTACAGTTGTTATTTTGCTAAAAGAATAGTAGAGAAATTGAGGTTTTGGTAATTTTTCTGCTAATTGAAAAATTATCTAATATTTACCTAATAATAATAATCTAATAATAAATTTATTTTCTAATCAGTAATAATTTAGTTGAAAATTTAGAACGAGTTCTGCAGTTCAGGGAGCTTACTAATCTGTGTGTGTGTGATTATTTTCTTTTCCAAGTATCGAAATTACAGTACAGCATCAAATATATATCTCATACATCTTATGGGGGTAAAAAATATGGGAGGCATTGAGGGCCAAGTTGATTGTACATCTGGTTCTATAAATTTAAATACAAAATAAAAGTAATTATGATGTTACAACTCCAAGAACATATCGCACCTTGGGAAGAAGACTGTGCCAACTCCAAAAATGTTATTTTACAGGAAGGACATTTTAATATTTGAACTTAAATGTAAAATCTAAAAATAAAATGAAGAGACTGGTATTTACTGATCTAGACACAAAATGACTTCTAAATGAAACTATCTTTTACAATTTTATTAAAATACAAATTTTATAAAAATTATAAGCCTTTTTTTGAGTTGGTACAGTCTTGTTGCCAAAATGCCTACAATTTTTAGTTTTGGTACAGATACATTTCCTATTACTCACCCATTATTGTGCCACCTGTCTATTATTTTGTAATTATTTTTTGAAGAATTATAAGCAAGGTTACAAAGTAATGAAACACAATACAATTTTTATCTAAATTGATTTTATTACATTATCAAAATTAATTGCATTGGTGTTAATCATTATTGATGAAGTTGCAATAGTGTTCAAATAAAAATGTTTTGGTATTCTCCATAAAAAAATATTGATAAAAAACAAGACAATTTTTTATCAATTAACAATTAACATTTCACAAGAAAGTACAGATAAGTAAGGAACAACAAGAATAATTATAATAACAAATTACTTTTAGTATGGTACACCATTCTCTACAACAAAAATGAAAGCGATGGAAACAATTTAAACAAATTAATTGGTAAAAGAACTGCAGGTAACCAATTTATTCATCTGTATCATTTGAATCTGCAACTGGTAGTGAATCGTAAAAACTGTGATGCTGTTTATTTATTACATTAGAAGCGCAAAGTGATAATAAATCCCTTTTTTTAGCATGAGATATGCCTGGTGGGACGTTGTATGCTAATTCCAGTTGTAATTCCGCTGTTCGTCCTCTCATTTTTTCCCTTATATTTAAAACTTTGTAATCGTCTTTAAAATTATATTTATAAAAAATCAGGAATGGGTTCTCCTTTTCTACACGAATTACACTAATATCTTTCCATTTCACGTCCTCACCTGACAAGTTTTTTGAATAGTTTTCCCCACAACATTTTTTAATTTTTTTATGTCTTTCACATCTTCAGTGTTAATTTCATTCACAATGAATGGATTGCCCCTTTTCGTTGATGTCTGAATGACAGTGACCCATTGTGCTGGAACAGACACTGGACCTGATCGTAAAGTTAATTTTTTTTGCTTTTCAATCAAGGAGTGAACCATGTCACCCTCATTTTGTGTGTGTCCAACTGGTAGAAACTTGTGAGTGATTGAATTCACATTAAATTTTTCAACAGCATAAAGAAAAGCTGCGGGAATTGCCCGGTTCTTATTTTGTCCGGGACAATTATCCGAATAAAAAATGACGTCTTTGTTTTGGGACCTTTTTCTAGAAATAAAAGAAGACAAGAACCAATTTCGTTACAACCTCTTTTTGCCTGAGCTTCATTCCAGACATAGCAAGAAGCAGTGAAATTTCCAATATCATAAATAGTAAAATTTAATGTGGAAAGACGTCTCTTATAATAGAATAAAGAAGCATCTCCACAAGGTGTTGGTAGGATAGCTTGTAAATCAAAAACAGCTGTCACACACTCTTTGTTTTTACCTCTTAATGAATCTACTTTTTTTTCTTCTCTAGCTTGTTCTTTTACTTCCAAATGGGCCTCATAAGATAATTTTAATTCCTCATTTTCAGGACAGTTTTTGTACTGCTCACACAAACAGCAGATGTCTTTTTTGGGAACAAAAAAAGCTAATGTTAAATTTTTCTAAAAATACTTTTCTAAACGCTGTATAATTACCATAAGCTTACAACGTTTGATTTTGTTCACATTCATTTGTATAATCTCTGTATATGTCAGAAAGCGTTTTACCTCCATCTATGTATTCCCTTGTCGTTTGACTTCTTAAGTAGTGTGATTCTATCCTAGGGATCGCATTTATAAAATCAGTCGTACTTTGTGTTACATTTTCATCATTCTTCTTATGTTTCCCATGCTTACCACGAAGCTCAGGCTCAAGAAATCCATCTTTTAGTTTTCCTAGAGCAGTACTAACCGTTCTTTTACTAATGTCTAAAGAGCTTAAAAAAAAGTGTCTACATACCTGTATTTTACTACCACTGCATTCAAGAAAGTAACTGGTATTGAGAGACCGTTTGCTTCCTTTTTTGCTATATCGATATTTTGGTTTAACTTGTATATTTTTTAAAATCCAGTCTCTCTGGCGAGTTACATCTTGTAATGCGTAAACGTTCTTAAAAATTGTCTGTCGTTGTTGTTCATTAATTTTATCAGGACATTTTAGACGACATTTTGCTGTATTGCATGGAGGTTTCACCGATTTTGCATTAATTTCTTTACCACTTGAATTAATGTATGCATGTCCCGAATTACGTCTGATTTTTGCTACATTTTTTCCAATTTTGTACATTACAAAACTTTTTCCTTACACGCTTTTTGGGTGTCTCTACATTATCATCATCTGAATCACTTATAACTATATTACCTGCCCTAACATTACAATTATTAATACTATCACTAACACTATCAGAGTCTGTTGAAGTACCTGAAATAATTATTTTATTAAATAAACTGATTTTCTTCGATGGCGGTTCCCAATTTTCATCCTCAGAAGTGTTATCAACGTAATCATCATCAGAAGGAAGGATTTCCTCTTGCAC
The DNA here is from genome assembly GCA_034769895.1 of Magicicada septendecula. Classification (NCBI taxonomy): domain Eukaryota; kingdom Metazoa; phylum Arthropoda; class Insecta; order Hemiptera; family Cicadidae; genus Magicicada; species Magicicada septendecula. The sequence continues at coordinate 849,243,493 of CM068368.1, forward strand.
CATTGATGTACAAGGCAAATTATTATGTGTTTCCGCAGTGGTGTCATATGCAGCTAATTCATTACCGGTTTGTGATACATTGTCTGCAAAGAAAAGTGAAAGAAATTAATAAATAATTGAATTAATAGGGTTGTTGATGTTTTTTTTTATAATAGTAATGGGTTATTACTCTTTTTACAACAACGATTATTTTTGTTTCTTTGTATAAATTACGACTATTTGTGTATAAATTAATAATTATACTGTAATTATTAATTTAGGTATTTGATTTTTGACGACGTACCCAAATTTCAATAAAAACAAATCCATTACTGGTAACACTTAAAGTCATTATGAAATTAACAAAAAGTAAAAATTGTAGGTTATACATACAGTAATTATAACGTACCTTCAGTTTTGTTTTCCAAAGCAAGCTCCAATATTCTTCTTGCTCATGACTTCACTTTCCTTGTTGAATTAGTGGTTTTATTTTCCATTTTAAAATAAATTTAACCTGAAAATTACTTTATTGAACAGAATCGTGCTTGAACAAAAAGTGCTGCAATACAACTCACATTCAACCAAGGAAACATAACCTTATATTTGGAGCCAACTCGAAATCAGCTGATAATTATAACGATCATGAACTATGTTTGGGGAGAAGCGTGTACCAAATCAAAAGGTACACTATTTCTTGCAAATCGTACAAACGACTCACAATAAATTTTAAAAGAAGACTGTTCTATTTTAGTTAGCACGGTCTCTTTCCCAAATGAATGAAACATTCACCCAAAGGAATACTGAACTTTTAAACCTAACCTACAAAATAAGCTATTTTTTGACTTGGAACACTCTTCCACTGAAAAAGGAACCTAAAAGCTTCACAGATATAAACCTAACTCAAAATTGATAATTTTTGAGTTGGCACGGTCTTCTTCCCAAGGTGCGATATGAGTTAAACAACAACGTTATAGTATTACAATATAATCTGACTATAATGTTTTTAAAATTAAGAGTTCATGTTCACATGCACACACACACACAAAGTTAATAATGTTTGTGTATGTGCTGTGTCCACTATGTTGTATTTACTATAAAAATATTTGTATTGGTATTAATTGTGCTGGTTCTGATTGGTTTTTAAGAGCAGCATTGTTTCTTGGGGAAGCAGACCTGAGTTCAATTATGGATTTGGTCGGCGGTGTTTCTAAAAAGCGACAGCACGAGATGGGAGCTCAGGGCTACTGGTTGTACACACAGTATTTCTCAACAATCGAGGCTGTCACACTTACAACGCTGGAAATAATTAATGACAGAATCTTTCCGCAGCATGCTAAAGTTTATGAAGACTGGAATTCTGCTCCACATTTGGTATTCATTTGTTCATTTATAATTGTGTACACTTTGGTAGAGAAATTAATGTAAGTAATAAGTTAATTGCAGAAGTAATTATTTAACGTCTAGTTCATTGGTTGTGTGTACTCTATGCACATGTCTGTATGAGAACAGGGAGGTCGCACACAGAATTCTCATGCTGGAAGATAACTTTACATATGTTCTGTGCATACACTAGTCACTATTCCAAACACAAAACCTTTTAGTGGTTAGAGTACCTGGTATTAAGGCAAATTTTCTTTATTTGCAAAACTAATTTTATACTTCAAAATGAATACACTCACTTCACATTCATTGTAATGACAAAATAGTAGCCATCAGTGTGTTCTAGTATTATGGAACAAAGATGGGCAAACTTATTCGCTTCTCCCACATGAGCATTACTTGTGTGACCGTACAGCACATGTGTAAGCACTTGTTTTTCATGTGTCAGGAGAAAGAAATCAATATGCCATGCAAAAACAGTATTTCAGTATGTGATAGCATTGTGATTATCAGCTGTACTTCTTGATAGAAATGTGCTATTTATGGGGTGTAGTGGCAAAGTTTGTAGTGGGTAGCCATACTGTCACACATACATTCAGTGTTTTAATATTTAGAACAGTCATAACTGTAAATCATTAATAGGATCATATTAGTGTAATTAGGGAATGATTATGTTCATGTTAGGTATAGTCTATACATGACTACACTACCTTGAATTAATAACTGATTTTTGTAATTTTATTTTCTTAGTTTTGCTATAAAATTCAGTATAGGGTTTCTTAAAATATGTAAAATTTTACCTATAAAATTTGTCACCTGTAAATTTTATAGTCCAGTCTCGACATATGGAGCAGAAACATGGACCGCCACCAAGGTAAATGAAAAACATTCTTTAACTTTTTAAAAGAAAGGTACTACAGAAAATACATGATCCTGTATTTGAAAGGGGTGTATGGTGGATAAGTTATAATCAAGAATTATGTGCGCTCTTTAGGGATATGTAGACATTATAAAATACTGTATATTAAATTAGCAATGTTGAGGTGAGTTGGAAATTTTAAGGATCTTCTAATAGTTCCTATCCGTTTTGGATGTTGGATATCATACAGACTATTTTAATTTTCTGTACTGCTGCATGGAATAAGTCAGTTATATTCATGCCAAACCAGGTCCTTAAATTTCTCAGCCATGAGATTCTCGGTCGCCCAACTCCTCCCTTTCCAAGTACTTTTCCCTGTAGCATGGACTGCAATAAGTAAAATCTCTGCTTATTTCTCATGAGATGTCCCAGATATTGAAGCTTTCTTTGTACTGTGTTAATAACTTCCCTTTCTTTCTTCGTATTTCTAAGAACTTCAACATTAGTTATATGTGCTGTCCATGAAATGCTCAGTATTCTATGGTAAACCCACATTTTAAAATATTCCAATTTTTTATTTTAAGGATGACAAAGGATAAAATAGAAGGAAAGTCTTAACAGTGCAACTGGTTGGAAACAGGGGCAGGATGAAGATATGATTGATTGATAATGTGAGATGCCACATTATTTGGACTGAGGTACTGGAGAGCCATCACATCATATCCAGACTGTTGGAGAAGGCATCTGGTAGAGATCCAAGAGTCAGCAATGAGTTGTAGCATCAAGGATGATGATGGTGACATCTGGTAGTAACACCTTACATTTACATTCTCAAACAGTTCTGAGAAACTGACAGAAGATGTGACGATGATTTGTTCCATACATTTCCAGTGTTGTCAATGTTCATTTCACTATACATAAAGACTCTCCAACATCTTATGGGCAGTCATCATGCTCAGAAATGTTTCTACAATTTGAATTTGGTAGTTCTGTAATGCATTGTAGTCTTAGCAATCAGTAGTAAATTATCAATAAAATCACTCACATTCTCCTAAATCATTAATCATTTTTATTTTTGTATAAATATTGCCGACTTGCATAGAGACCATACACTCCATTGCAACTCTCCTTGCGCTCTGCCAGTTGAAGCCTGGAGCTCTACCTACAGTCAGAGACTCATAAAGTTAAGCTCTCCACTTTGGACTGATTCAAGTCTAACATATTCTGACTGAGCATCAAGTGTACTAAAATTAAGTCTTCCCAGGCCAGTCAAATGAGAAAAACGTTTGACAGTTGGACAACAAGTACCACAGATTTGTTTTTCTTGTATATTTTGTTGCAGTGTTACAGAATTAAAAAATTGTATTCTCATTGTACCTTGTATATCCAGATGTTGATAATGACTGCCCATGTCCATAATACAGTATAAACAAACTGTATTATGGAAAATAATCCTACTTGCAGTGTATTTATTTGAAGTATTACATGGGAGACCTGCAGGAAACTCAACGAATTACTTACAAAGGAATAAAGTATAATAATCATATGAAGTGTACAAATGACTGGGTACAGAGATAAAAGCAAAGTGAATTCTGTTGGTTACCTGATTATTACTAATTATTATTATTATTATTATTTTTTTTTTTTTTTTCAGAGGCCACAGCAGTCTCCTCTGTCTTGCCTCTTACTGCACCGAAAGCTGTATGAGGTGTACAAATGACTGGGTACAGAGATAAAAGCAAAGTGAATTCTGTTGGTTACCTCATTATTACTAATTATTATTATTATTTTTTTTTTTTTCAGAGGCCACAGCAGTCTCCTCTGTTCTTGCCTCTTACTGCACCGAAAGCTCCAGGGTTTACTGCTGTGATCTTGACGTATGACCGAGTAGAGAGTTTGTTTACATTGATCCAGAAGTTAGTGAGAGTCCCAAGCTTGAGTAAAGTTATTGTTGTATGGAATAATCAGAAGAAACATCCACCAGCTCGTAAGTATTTATAATGTATTTAAAATGTAAAGCATACTGAAGATATATATTATAAGAAAATGTTGTTTTTGTATTGAAGGTTCTAACTTTATAGAATAAAGGATTAAACATGACTGTATATTTATTTACTGGCTATATAGAAATTGTAATTACAAATTAACTCTTTGATTACCATGGCGTTTATACATAGACCATCCCCTACGACCAGCGTTTTTTTTAAAAAAAGACACTGTTGCTGAAACATTCATAAATACTTAATACAGTTTAATACTAAACAAAATAGGCTAATTAAACCACACTTTTCCTCATACTCTCCTTTTATGAAAATACTCATAATATTTTAATTATTGATTATATATATTGCAACTGAAGCTGTTTAAAAATACAATGTTTTGTCCAATTTTAACCAAAGAAATTCTGTCAAATTGTTTATCGATTTTGTAAATAATAATATAGTAATTAAAACAAACAACACGCAAAATAAACACGAAATAAACTCAGGAAACCCGCAAACCTCACGTAAACAAAAACCGCAACTTCCATCTTGAACACGCTAAATGTAAACAAAGTCATGACCCTTACCACCGTACAAATTATTTCCTAAAAAACTATTTTCTTCAGTCAGTGCTGCAATCTGATGGCAGAAACATGAACTCAAATAAAACTGCTGCATTAGTTCTGTGGCGTAATAGTAAGACATGAAGTGTTTGAAAGTTTGGAAAGCGAGCGGCGTAAATGTGCACCGTCTGTCAAAATACCAAGTCCACTGGCAGTGCAATATTACGCCATTGGTTCTCAAAGTGTTAAATTGCAAACTTGTACAAGATGTGACCGAAAAGTAGCCGACCGTATTGTATATTATGGGAAATGGTTATACAACTGCACTGTAACCAGTCAGATGGCGAACGTTTTGATGCTTGCACGAACATTCATTAATGTATTGGACTCATCAGTGAGATGTGAGACTCTGTTGTTTTAACACACATTGTCTGTGGCTAGTGTATTCATAATTTCTTCCGCTCATTACAAATTATAAGATTTCGGACATTAGTCATCGTAAGTTAAAATTAATAAACATGATGTTTCGACCTCTATAGAATCAGAGATCGTCTTCAGGCGAACAATAAATTATATTTTGTAATTATAATTTGTAATGAGTATATTGCACCATCAATTAATAATAATTTTAAAAACTGAATTTTTTCCACATTGGACTTTTGTTTCAGGGTCACAGATGTAAAATCATGACTCATCTCCATTTTTTGACCTTTTGAGAAAGTTTGGGCCACTGTTAGCAGTATCAAGCAAATCTTGTATAACTTCAGAACAGAATCTTTTTGCTTTTGCTACAGCAGTCATGGCACAGATTTTGTTGCTGAAGGATTTATTTCACATAGAACAGGTCTCTGCATTCAGTTACCTTGGTCGTAGTCTTTCTTATATAGGTAGTGATGATCTCAGCAATAAACGAGGCAGGTTCCAAACTATATGTGGAATACTGAGAAGGACATTGAAAAGAAGGAAAGCTTGACAAGAGACGTGTGTCAAATTCTATAAGACAGTGGTAGTACCAGGACTGATAATCACGTAATAAACTTATAGAATAAACAAATGTATATGGGAGCAAATAAACTAGGCAGGTTCCAAACTATACATGGAGTACTGAGAAGGGTATTGAAAAGGAAAGCTGGACAAGAGACGTGTATCAAATTCTATAAGACAGTGGCAGTAGCAGCACTACTATATGGGTGCGAGACGTGGACTATAAGGAAGAAGGACTGGTGCCAATTACAGGCTGCAGAAATGAGGTATTTGAGATTGGTAAAGAGATATACGTGACTCGATCATATAAGAAACAAGTATATTAGATGAGAACTTGATATAGTTTCCCTAAATGAACTCATTCATAATTATAGAAATTTCAGGAAACAACATCTAGAAAGAATGGACAATACCCGCTTTCCAAAGTTGGCTAATATGTATGACCCAGTCGGAAGAAGATCTGTAAGCAGACGAGTCAAAATATGGCGGGAGTCATGAGGCCAGAACAGGAGGAATCCTATCTATGAAGTGATGATGATGATGACATGTTATTCAAATACTTATTGTCAAAATCTTTGAAAACAATTTCATGTAATCCCCAGATCTTATAAGTCTCAGGCTGTCAGTTGTTGATTTTCTTTTATTGCAGCCTGCGTGTGTTCAACATATTTCCTGGAGTTCTGCTTGTTAAAGGCCTTATAGAATGTGGATCACTTTCAACTGATTCCCAGCCATCTTTAAAGCATTTACACCATCATCTTATCTGTGTATCATTTATCGAGTCCTCCTCTGAAAACCTTCTTAATCGTTCCAATAGTTTCCACAGACAAATGTTTAGGGTTTACACAAAATTTAATACAAATTCGCCGATCTAGTCATTCACACATTATGAAGACGACAGTCAAAGACAACATGTGTTTAGACAACAGAGTCTCACAGCTATCTGAATAGTGCAGTACGTTAATGAATATTCACACATGCGACAAAAGGTGCCATCTAACTGGCTACCAAGTTACAGTGCATTTGCGTAAGTGATAATATTCAGAATGGTCGGATACTTTCTGGTCACACCTCATATAACAAAAACATTTTAAAATTACAAATACAGTGAACATAAGTAAATATATTGATACCTTTTTTTTGCTGATACTTCTGGTTCAGAACACAAAATAACTAAAATCGATCATAGATTATATAGTTTCAAGACAAAAACGTGGAATAAATATTAAATACTTGAACCTGACGTAGGGTAGAAAATTTCTTCTTTTTTTTAACAAATATTACTAATCTGTTTTATGTAGATTATTATTATTATTTTTTTATTTAAGAAGTCATAAATTTGCTTTAGTTATTAAGAGTTAGTTTTTTTCTCAATAGTCCTCTTTTGAATCCATAATATGAGAGTTTGTTGTTCTTTTTTTTTTACCCAAACTATCAAATCAATATAAACATGTTGAGAGCCAAAAATAACTACAATAACTTCTTAAAAAATCATTTCGGATTTTGGTCTGACGAAATTTGGATAATATATATTGCAGTGAATGTAGAACACATTATTCCTGTTGAGTTTTTATAATACATGTTTATTTTTAAAAAGATATACATGAAATCGTCATCATCAGGCATTTATTGATTTTTTTTCGAACTGATATGTTGATTACATTTTATATTTGTATAAAACAAAATCGTATGTTTCACAACTGTTGTATTACAGCTCAGCTGTGGCCGAAAGTTGGCAAAACTGTGAAATTAATCCATACAAAGGAGAATAAATTATCCAATCGTTTTTATCCATACGAAGAAATAGAAACAGAAGCTATACTCACCATCGATGATGATATTGTTATGCTGACTGCTGATGAGTTGGAGTTTGGATTTGAGGTACGATCCTGAATTTGGTATATTTCACTGATAATATAGATTAATTCTGATTATTCGGTAATGATTTTACATGTTTGAAACTCTTCATAATAATTAAAAGTGTCAATATAGATACAGTATATGGAACTGTCAAAAATGGAAGTATTAAAGCTGTCAATAATATTGCTACGACAGCACAGAACAATCTACGCGTTTATCGAATGCGCCAGAAAGATCTCGATGTAAGCGTGTTGTGTACGTGCTACTAGACGCATTTTGCGAGAATTTTCTCGACTGTGCCAGCCTTCGCTCGGGCGCTCGGACTGTGTCAAGGCCGTAGCAATTACGTAGTTCGCGAGAGATAAGACGCAGTTTGGAAGCTTCTGGTGTGTGAGCGTAACTATAAATACATCGCGTCGCGGCCTTAGTTTTCAGTTCAATGCGAGATTTTTGACTGTGCGGTTCGAGAGTATTAGTGCGATATATTTACAGAGCGGTTCGGATTATTACGGTGAACGTTCAAGTAGTTATTAATGAAGTGTTGCGTTTTATATTCGGACGGTATAATTGTAATACAGTTGAGTTTTAATATTAGTGGACATTTTATTGCGTATGAACAATTTCATTTGATTTGTTGTAGACACTGTGTTGTTAATTACGAACTGTTTTACTATAACAATTAAAGGTGTGATTAGTGACTTAATTGGTGTCTTGTAATTATTTTGTTTCCACTGTACCTACGACGATCGAGTGACCGTCGTAACAGTGGTGTCAGAACTGGGATAGAACGGTTAACAGTGGAAACAGTGGACGCTTTGTACAAGACGAGTGTGATTCGTAATTAATCAGTAAACATGGAGCCCAGTCAGATGATGGAAGCTTTACAAACACTGCTGCGGCAGACACAGGGAGAAGCAGAAAGACGACAAAAAGAAGAACGAATACAAGAAAGAGAAGAGGCTGAGGAACGTCAGAAAGCACTAATGCTAGAAACAGAAGAAAGACAAAAAGAGGAACGCAGACAGGAGGCGGAAGAAGCAGAAAGACGACAAAAAGAAGAACGAAGACAGGAAAGAGAAGAGACAGAGGAACGGCGACGACAAGAAACGGAAGATATCAAAGCATTAATACAGGAGCAGAAACAGATTCAAGAACACAGTACAGCAGAATTGGGTCTCCTACGAGGTGAGCTTAATAAACAAGTTACTAAAATATCGGAGGTACAAGAATCAATGACATTAAAAATAGCTGAAGTAGAAAAATCTGTCTTGATGGTTGAAGAATCGATGTCTACAAAAATATCTGTTATAGAAGAATCTGTGTCAAATAAAATATCTGCAGTAGAAAACTAAATGGCAAACATAAGAGAACAAATTAAAAGTGAAGTCGAACAGTGCATGAAGATTCAACCAAAACAAATTTCTGAACAGACTGTACCAGTGATCAAGACAGAAAAAGACACAGAAAATAAGTTAACAGAGAAAGTCACTTTGCCTGCAGTAGGGACAGTTCATGTCAAAGCTCCAACCTTTGACGGAAGCACTCACTGGGCAACGTACCTCCGCCAATTTGAAGCTGCTGCATGCGCAAATAATTGGACAGAAAAAAACAAGGCTGTTTCACTTGTTCTTGCATTAAAAGGACCCGCGGCAGAACTACTACAGAAAGTGCCACCTGACAGCCAGAACACCTATGCCGAGTTGATAAAAGCTCTGGAATTACGGTATGGTGATAAACATTTGCGAGATGTGTACTGCACCCAGTTGAGAGCAAGGCGACAGCATTCCGGGGAAAGTCTTCAAGAGTTTGAAGCAAGTATCGACAGACTAATTAGACTGGCCTATCCTAAAGCGCCAGAAGATTTTCGAACGCGTTTTGCGATGCAGACATTTACTGCCGGTGTCCGAGATAACGAACTACAGCAAGTGGTACATGCTTTGCAATTTGAGGCCGCCAAATCAGCGTCTGGTTGGACAAGTCATAAAGTGCGCGAGCTAAAAGATCGCGACGGCACAGACGATGAGGAAGAAGAACAAGGAACAGAGACTCGATGGTCGGCGCCACAGAATAAAATAAGAAAGGATGGAAGACCGAAGTGTTATCGATGTGGGAAACCTGGACATCTACAACGAGATTGTCGGGTTAGAATTCAGCAGCAGGGAAACGAGCAATAGTCGGTGCAACGGGGCGTGTGCTGACTAACTGGAGGAACGAAGCCCCTAGACAATACGCAATTTCTACGCTTCAGAAAAACACCGGGAGCTTGGTAGTTACCGGATTTGTTCAAGAAAGGCCAACCTCGATTACAGTTGACACAGGCGCAACAGTTTCTATTGTGCGCCCCGACGTGGTGAAAGATCTCAAGCCAATCTGGTGCTCTTGCAGCTTGCGAACAGCTACTGGACGGCCTGTAAAAGTGTATGGAAAAGTGGAGATACACCTACCCCTCGGTAGACTTGAGTTTAATCATCAAGTACTTGTTGCAGACATTGTGGATGAAGCAATTCTTGGTGTGGACGTTATGAACGCATACGGATTTATAGTCGACTTCAAAAACAATGTCTTGAGAATCGGAGGCGAAGAGGTAATGCTATCAACAATGACGACAGCAGAAAAATCGATGGACGTCATAAACCAAGTGGCCGTAACTTTTCCGCCAAACTCCGAAAAGATCATCATGGTTAGAACTGCGGTAGATACTAGGGGCAATCAGTGCTCTATATTCGAACCCCAGGTAGTCAGCACACCGGGCATACTAATTGCCAGAAGTTTAGTAAAACCTGACGAAACCGGAAATGTACCTATTAGAGTGGCGAATATTTTGGATCAAGCTATCACTTTACAAAGCAATACGCTCCTAGGCAAATTGACTCCTGTGGCCTGGGTAGCCGGAATAACGCAACGAAGACCCAGTTCTTCGGATACTTCTAAATTACCAGAGGAACTGCAAGAATTATTGAACAGATCTTCTAACGACCTCTCAAGTGGTGAGGTAAAAGAACTCGGACAGTTTTTACACGAATTCAAAGATTGTTTTGCAGTTCGGGGACAGTCACTGGGAAGAACCTCTCTTGTGCAACATCGCATCGGACACAACACCGATACGCCAACCTCCTCGAAGGCCTCCATTATCTAAACAAGAGGAGATGTCTCGGTTAGTACAGGACATGTTGACAGAGGGAGTAATTGAACCTTCGTCAAGTGCTTGGTCTTCCCCTGTAGTGCTGGTAGCGAAGAAGGATGGTGGATTGCGTTTCTGCGTAGACTACCGGAGGTTAAATGACGTTACAAAGAAAGACTGCTATCCATTACCTCGCGTTGACGATACACTCGACACGTTGTCCGGAGCACAGTGGTTTTCCACATTGGACCTGAAGAGTGGATATTGGCAAGTGGGTCTTCATCAAGAAGACAAGGAAAAGACCTCTTTCTCGACCCCAAGTGGCTTATTCCAATTTAACGTCATGCCATTTGGACTCTGTAATGCACCGGCAACATTTGAGAGATTGATGGACCTGATACTCCGAGGCCTGACGTGGAAAACTTGCCTTGTTTACTTAGACGATGTCATAGTGATCGGGAAGACTTTCGAAGATCATTTGGAAAACCTTAAGGAAGTTCTAACTAGAATTCACGGTGCACAACTGAAGCTGAGCCCGAAGAAGTGTTCTCTATTCCAGAAGGAAGTACAGTATTTGGGCCATCTGGTTTCGGCAGCGGGCGTTAGCATGGATCCTAATAAAGTAGACACCGTAAGAGACTGGCCAGTTCCGAAGAATAAACACGAAGTTCGGAGTTTCCTGGGGTTATGCTCATATTACCGACGTTTTGTGAAAGGCTTCGCTACTATTGCTAAACCACTACATGAGCTAACGGAAAATAAACGAAACTTCCAATGGTCGAGAGAGTGTGAACAAGCATTTAGAACGTTGAAGATTGCATTATGTTCGCAGCCAATTCTCGCTTTTCCAGCTTCCGAAGGGAAGTACATCGTAGACACAGACACAAGCAATACTGGTCTAGGAGCAGTTTTGTCTCAAGTGCAGAACGGTGAAGAACGAGTAATAGCGTATTACAGCAAGACGCTTTCTAAACCAGAGAGAAATTATTGTGTTACAAGAAGAGAGTTGTTGGCAATTGTCAGAGCTTTGGAGCACTTCCATAAATACCTCTATGGGAGAGAGTTTTCACTACGTACCGACCATGCTGCACTTGCATGGCTCTTGAGATTTAAAAATCCGGAAGGACAGTTGGCAAGGTGGCTCGAACGTCTGCAAGAGTACAACTTCAAGGTACAACATCGGCGGGGGCGCCTGCACGGTAATGCAGATGGCTTATCACGAAGACCATGCCCGGAAGACTGCCGACATTGCCACAGAAAGGAAGAACAAAACTCAAGCGAACATGTTCAAGCCATCACTGTAGATTTCCTGGCTGATGGCTGGACAACACAAGACTGTCGACAAGAACAGATGACTGATGAAGACATTGGACCGATCTTGACAGCAAAAGAGGAAGGTCGCTGCCCGGATTGGCAAGATATCTGCCATGGTTCCGAAGTGCTGAAGGGCTACTGGGCACAATGGGAATCTCTCACCTTAGAAAACGGATTGCTGAAAAGGGCTTGGGAAAGTGCAGATGGACGAGACATGGTCATGCAGTTGATAGTTCCCCGAAGTAAAGTGCAGTCTGTTTTGAAGGAGATGCATGATGGAACATCTGGAGGCCATCTTGGCGTTAACAAAACCCTTGACAAAATACGGAAGCGATTCTATTGGCTTCATCTTCGCCACGACGTAGAGGAATGGGTTCGGACGTGTGAAATATGTGCTGCAAGCAAGGGCCCACAAACCAGAAGCAGGGGAAAAATGAGACAGTATAACGTTGGACAACCTTTCGAGAGAATTGCCATAGACATTTCTGGACCATTCCCAGTTACTGACGATGGAAACCGGTACATCATGGTTGTAGGTGACTACTTTACTAAGTGGGTGGAAGCCTACGCAATTCCAAATCAGGAGGTTACCACTGTGGCAAAGCAGTTAGTTCACAACTTCTGTTGCCGTTATGGAGCCCCTATGGAAATCCATACGGATCAAGGGAGAAATTTCGAATCAGGAGTATTTAAAGAATTATGCCGTCTACTCGGAATTCGAAAGACCAGGACAACGCCTCTGCATCCTCAGTCGGACGGGATGGTTGAGAGATTCAACAGGACACTTGAGCAGCATCTTTCGAAAGTTGTTGACGAGAACCAAACAGACTGGGACCAACGTATACCACTATTCCTTATGGCGTATAGATCATCAGTACATGACACAACCGGCATGACTCCAGCAAAATTGGTGTTTGGGCGGGAGATTCGTCTTCCTGGGGACTTGATGTTTGGATCACCTGAGACTCAGTCCCAAGAGCCAAAGAACTATTCCTCGCAATTAGAAAACCAACTGCGAGAAATGAATCGCTTGGTAAGAGGACGGCTCAAGATTGCCAGTGATAAAATGAAAACTCGGTATGACATTCGCAGCAATAGTGTGGGTTTCCAAGAAGGAGATCAGGTCTGGTTGTTCAATCCAAAGCGCCGTCGTGGTCGCTCACCTAAGCTTCAGTCTAACTGGGAAGGACCCTACACTGTAAAAAAAAGGATTAACGATGTTGTTTATTGGATTCAACAGGAAGGACAGCGAAAGTTCAAGGTCGTCCACCTAGATCGCCTGGCTAAATACAAAATTAGAGATGCTTTGCCAGTTCGGGACGAACAGGCTTAAGGAGGGGGCAGTGCTACAACAGCACAGAACAATCTACGCGTTTATCGAATGCGCCAGAAAGATCTCGATGTAAGCGTGTTGTGTACGTGCTACTAGACGCATTTTGCGAGAATTTTCTCGACTGTGCCAGCCTTCGCTCGGGCGCTCGGACTGTGTCAAGGCCGTAGCAATTACGTAGTTCGCGAGAGATAAGACGCAGTTTGGAAGCTTCTGGTGTGTGAGCGTAACTATAAATACATCGTGTCGCGGCCTTAGTTTTCAGTTCAATGCGAGATTTTTGACTGTGCGGTTCGAGAGTATTAGTGCGATATATTTACAGAGCGGTTCGGGTTAGTACGGTGAACGTTCAAGTAGTTATTAGTGAAGTGTTGCGTTTTATATTCGGACGGTATAATTGTAATACAGTTGAGTTTTAATATTAGTGGACATTTTATTGCGTATGAACAATTTCATTTGATTTGTTGTAGACACTGTGTTGTTAATTACGAACTGTTTTACTATAACAATTAAAGGTGTGATTAGTGACTTAATTGGTGTCTTGTAATTATTTTGTTTCCACTGTACCTACGACGATCGAGTGACCGTCGTAACAATATGCAGAAGAAGATGTCAAAGTTGAGAGATTTACTAGAGGTTAGTTTCTTATTCTGGAGTTACCATGTAATGAAAAACATGAAAATAAAGATATTGGACGATGATGGAATATTGTATCTTGTGTGGGACTGAAACATGGGTGCCCGTCTATTGAGCCACGCATTGGAAACGACAGCAATGAGTGACTGTGAGAACACTGTGAGCAGAAATAAGTTTGGAGCAAACCTATGGAAGTATGACGTAGAATGTGAGTGGATACAGGTACTATAGAGAAAAGGAAGTTGATTTGGTACAGGTGTCTGTGGTGGATGCAAAAAACAGCGGCCGCCAAAAGTTTTTAAAGGAGGGTGCCCATGGACTAAATTGAAGGAGAATGTGACGGTGGATATGAGAACTGAAAGAAGCGGTATGGTAAAAGATGTGCGAAAATTATAATTTATGCAAACTGGGTTGTGAGAAATGGCCACTACTCACTAATGTTAAACAGTGGTCACATTATCTTTATTGATAAATATAAAAAGTACACTGTATATTTATAAAATGTTTCTATTTTGTTTATTTCTGTACAAACATTGTCATTTTTGTTTGGTCCTGAAATTACATCATTTCGTACATTCAGTTATCATTTACTTAGATGAGCACTGAATGTCATTCTCATAGTTACAGCATGTGCACTCTGAGTAGAAGGTGTTTTATCTTAAACTAACTATGATGTGTGATAAGTTAACAGTAGGTTGAAAGGTATCTGCCTTTCATGAGTTTAGATTTACTATCAGAGCAATTAGTTGTAGAAACGTTACTTCACTTAGTTATTATTTATCAATAATGGATTGCACCGGTCATCCCTGTTATAAAGGCAGTGGATTGTGGTGGGGGGGGGATACAACCCCCCTTCAATTGGGTAGATCACCAAGAAAGTTTTATAGGTGTAATGTACAGGTATCCACGACCACCTCGCTAGTTGCCATGATATAACACACACAGCAGACTGTAACTGCTGAATTGTGTAATACCATCAGCATCTCTTCTCCACTTCCTTAACATAAATAACTCACTAACGTGGAGATATACTGATCTGCAACCCCCTCCCCATGGAACAATTTTTGGCTATGGCATTGTACTGTTCAGTAACAGATTACTTCTGAAATTATATTTTAGTTTGTACCAGTATACCGATATATAAAAACCTGACACACATTTCACAGAATAAATCTGTAACATCAGAGGTTTCAATATGAATTTCGGGTTTTGAATAATTCAGGTTTTTATATATACTGATAAAAATTTTAATACTCTTGTAGAAGTAGTCTGTTATTGGATAGTAAATTAGAAATATCACAAGAAACTTGAATAACAAGAGTTACTTAAAAAAAAAATGATAAACGAATATGTGTATTCAGAAAACCTCACTCCTAATTAATTAAACAGAATTGTGGGTAAGGTGGGTAAAATATCCAAAAGTGATGAGATGATTGCTAAAAATTATATTCTAAATGCATCTGAATCAAGGTGGAATAAAAATTTTTATTCAGGTGTGGTATGAAGTCAGTAGTATTTCACCTGACATAAGTGAAACATGGTATGATGTATTTTAAAGGGTGTTATAAGCAGTATAATTAAGAAGTGAATGAAAAACTTATTGCTAAGTATACAAACTCACATTATTCTCCATTATATATCCATGTGTGTTAACATTATAGTATCCATGTGTGTTAAAAATTGTGTTAACATTATTATAATATCCACATGTCTACTGTTACACTATTACTAATTACACTATTCAAAAAACTACTGTACTTCATGAAGATTTATACTTAAAATTCTTTAGTGTACAGTGTTTATGTATATTTACTGTACTTTTCAGAACTTCATTTCTGTATTTATGGAGTTATTGAAAATTTATGTAAATTGTTTTATACAGTCAAGTAGAAAATGTACTGATGATGATAGTCATGTTACAATTTATGATTTCAATGATACATGTAATTAAAATGAGCATACTTCACTGAATTGTCAACAGTGTAAATATTGGGCCTACAAGTGTTGATCTCCCCCCCCCCCCACATTAAAGTTTTTTTGTTCATTACTCCTGGTGTTTTTTGTATAATAAACATAATTTACTACTGAACAGTAGCTAAAATGAATAGTGTGTGCTTTGTGAAAAGAGTAGTCTGACTACACTACTACTCTTAAAAAAATAAAGTGATTACAACTGCAAAACTACAGTTAGTATAATCTATATATATAAAAGAGAAATACCACTGACTCACTCACTGACTCATCACGAAATCTCCGAAACTATAACACCTAGAAACTTAAAATTTGGCATGTAGGTTCCTTATGTGATGTAGGTATCTGCTAAGAAGGGATTTTTGGAAATTCGACCTTTAAAGGGGGAAAAGGGGGGAGTTTGCCTGACTAACTGACATAGAATCAACGTAGAGCAAAAACTACTGAATGGATATCAATGAAACTTTGAACATAGCTTCATCATAGGTCTTAGGTGCTCACTAAGAAACGGTTTTAAAAACTTTCACTCCTAAGGGGCAAACCCCCCCCCCATTGTATGTATGTATGTTCCACATCTCCTCCTAAACCACTGGACCGATTTCAACCAAACTTGGCACAAATATTTTACGCGACGGGAGAACCAACATAGGTGAGGTGCTTTTTTCGATGGGGTCCTTTGGGGTCTACCACATCTCCTCCTAAACCACTGGACCGATTTCAACCAACCTTGGCACAAATATTTTACGCAACGGGAGAACCAACATAGGATAGGTGTTTTCTTCGATGGGGTCCTTTGGGGTCTTCCACATCTCCTCCTAAACCACTGGACCGATTTCAACCAAACTTGGCACAAATATTTTATGCAACGGGAGAACCAACATAGGACAGGTGTTTTTTTCGATACGATCCTCTGGGGGGTCCTTTGGGTCTTAAAAAACTATTAGATCTGGTTACTATGGCAACCCAGTAGAATAGATTCTGGTTACCATAGCATCGGTGGAAGTCTCCCGCGTAGGAAATAGCGCGGGAGTCGTCCGACGGGCCTTCCCCGGAACGATACCTCTGAAACCTTCTGGTTTCACGATATCTCTGAAACCACTGAATGGATATCAATGAAACTTTGAACATAGCTTCATCATAGGTCTTAGGTGCTCACTAAGAAATGGTTTTACAAACTTTCACTCCTAAGGGGCAAAAAACCAAATACTGAAATTTATCCACTGTAAGTGATTGACATCTCAGTTTACTGGAAACCCCGAATACATTTAGTCCTGAGTTTTTAATCATTGTTTTAAATTGAAAAAAACTTCGTTGTTTGCAGGTTCTTATAGTCGAGAAAATTTCGAAGTTCAATTAATTAATAAATGTATGTCCTTTTTTTCTCGGAAACGGCTCTAACGATTTTCTCGAAATAAATAATAAATAGCTGTTGCTATGAATGTAAATAAACAAACTAAGAGTTGAGAATTTGTACAATCTATCTAATCCTATACTATTAAGCAAGCAATAATTGTACAATTACGTACAACGTGAAACTCTGTAGCGAAGCACGGGTATTTTGCTAGTCATACATATTATTTAAAAAAAAAAAAAAAAAACAGGTACCTTTAAAGCTGCAAAAAATAAGTGCTGTTTTTTACATGAAAATTTACCATTGATTATTAGATTTGACCTTCAGTGACTAAAATTATATTCAAAGGTGAACGGTGGCACATCTAGAATTTAGCCTGGGGGGGGGGTCCGGTTGAGTTGGCTTCATACAAAAGAAAAAACAAGTGAAGACTAATCAACATTACTATCTTTAAACTGGTTGAGAAATGTGTGATAGTATCATGGAATCAATCTCATTAAATAAATTGTAATAACACAATAAAGATACGCGTTATTGAAACATTGTTTACAAGATACTTATTGATTGAATTGATTTTTCTATATTTCATATTTCAAACGTTCACGCAAATGCTGTGTAATAAACCTGTTTGTATATTTAAAAAAGAGTGCCTACTATATTAGCGTACGCAGCTGAAAAAATAATAAAATACTCTGAAAATTAAGAGATTAACAAAATTCAACTTTTTTCAATCCTTTGGGGGTATTGTCATCCCCCCCCCCCCATAAATGTGCTCCTGAAGGTGAATTTGAGTCTATGTGAG
Organism: Magicicada septendecula; assembly: GCA_034769895.1. NCBI lineage: Eukaryota > Metazoa > Arthropoda > Insecta > Hemiptera > Cicadidae > Magicicada > Magicicada septendecula. The sequence continues at coordinate 849,261,625 of CM068368.1, forward strand.
CATTCAGATAAAGCTGTAAATCTTTGCCACATTACTAGAATTTAGATCTATGGCTTATAATCTTGATGGTTCTCTTAAAGCAGTTAATGTGACATAATTCTATATGGAACTTTTGACTTTGGTAGTGGGTTTTCCTTACAGCATGCCATTATTTTATGCGTAATGAAATCCGTTAGAAAAATTACATATAATCCATTCAGTTTGCTGCATTATGCTGCATATAACATATTGCTAACAATTGAATTTTACACTGGTAAAGATATTAACATCAGTAGGTATTTTGCTACATTTGTTTTGTAATCTGCTTGTTAGGTGTGGAGAGAGTTTCCGGATCGAATTGTCGGTTTCCCTTCTCGCACCCATGTATGGGACAACACAACGCATCGGTGGAAGTATGAGTCAGAGTGGACAAATGAGATTTCTATGGTTCTCACTGGAGCAGCTTTCCATCATAAGGTACTGTTATATTCATAATTTTGTTAATATGTCTATTTTCCCTCTCTTTGTCCACACACACACACACACACACACACAACGTGCGCGCACGCTTGCAGTCGTAAGATGAGAACAAGACGTACACATAGTAGGATTATCAAGGTTAAGCAATTTTTGTCTTGGGCATTCTTGTGCAGGGGAGAAATGTATAGGTAGACTTATAAATGTCTTCTTCTTTTTATTTAATTGGTTCTACAGTCCCTGCTGAGCCGTGGTCTCCACAAAAATCCTCCTCCACTCCCCTATATTATTTGCCAGTTCTTTCCAACCTCTTATACCCATCGTAGTAAAGTCTGGAGTGACATCATCCATCTATCTTTTCCTTGATGGACTCCTCCTTCTTCTTCTTCCATATAACCTCCCCTTCCAGACAACACTCTTAGCCATTCTTGTATATTCCATTCTTTTAATATTCCCTAGCCAACTTATTCATTATGCTTTGACGAATCATACTATGTCTTTCCCTTGAATTAGTGCGTTAAATTCTTCATTTTCCCTTATTCTCTGAGTATCTACTTCTTTAATTGCACCAAATATCCTTATCAGGATGTTTCTTTCAAACCTTCTCAATTGCTTCCTTCACTTTCTGACAAGGTCCATGTTTCACAGCTGTGTGTCACAACAGGGCGCTCCATACTCATGTAAATCTTCATTTTGGTTTATCTTTTAATCAGCTTATTTCTAAACATTTTACTTCCATGTTCCATAAGGAAATGGAAGTATGGTGATGGCAAAAAAAAATATTGTTCGAGATAAGGGCTGATTCTGACTGTACTACGCCCAAAACATGAAGAAAAGTCATTTTTGAAAAGGGCTTGTGTGTGTGTCTGTTGTAGAATTTTTTCTATGGCGAATGATGACTGCCGCAAATTAAAACAGAATCAAATAAGTTTTTGCATACTTGCCTGAATTGTAGAGGACTCAAGGGCTATTGATTTTGGTGAAGATCGGTTAAAGGGAAGGGATAGTTTACCTGCAATGTTTTTGTTTTAACAAGAGTAATTTTTTCTATGACGAATGATAACTACCGTAAATTCAAACAGCTTCAAATATTTTTTTGCATATGTACCTGAGTTGTCGAGGACTTAAGGCTTATTGATTTTGGTGAAGATCGGTTAAGGGGAAGGGGTAGTTTACCTGCAACATTTTATATTTTAACAAGAGTAAAGTACTTAATTTTGATAAATAAAGTATCCTGAAAAGAAGGTCATAATAATCCACTGTAGAAAGGTAGATTAAATATCTATAAATGAAAAGGGTAATTGAAGGGGTGTTAAGAAACAAACATTTTTATAAACTTTAAAAAATATACTCTGCCAGAATCTTACCTTGCAATCTTTCTCTCGTAACTTACTTTATCCACCATCAGAAGTTCAGGGCCGCCACCAATATCTTTGAAGGACAGATATGGAAACCTTTACACTGTACCTTAATTAAAACACTGGATAATTTTGCTATCTGACTACCCACAATTCAGAAAATTCCCCGGAACGTTTAGACAAGTTTTTCAGCACAGAACACTAGGAAATGGTAACGGCGAAATAACTACGCTAACACATATTTAGGTTATTAATAATCGTCTTATTTATTGTTATTCAAAGATGAACTTCTCTTTTCCTTATAACATATTATTTCATCTTATTTCTATTATGTAAAATTTTCTTATACTAATTTCTTTTCGCTAACCAGTACTTGGATATTTTTCCCACTCACCCACACTCTTACTCTGTACAATTCCTTAATACCCCCCGTTTCATTAAAGAGCTCTTTATTATTTGCAATATACAAAACTGTTAATCAGACTGATTGGTTTTAGAATACCTGCACGTGCGATTCGCATATTCCCACCATCTTTCTCACTTCACTTTCACTTTTGTCCCCGCTCAACACTGTTCTAACTCTTTCCACTCGCCGAATTCATTTTATTTCACACTCACTAATTCATTATTATTGTAATACGTTTCGGCAGGTCTAGGCTACTATTACCGCTTCGACCTACCGAAATTTCCGAGGCCGCTGTATTTACGGCTGTACTGTGTGATTAGTTGTAGCGAACTGCTCTGTGATGATTCTGTGAACATCGTGCGCATGGTTGCCTACCCACCAGGCGTTAGGCATTGCCGTCAACTCGTACTCTGTGATTCGTTGTTTCCATCGCATGTTCGGCTATGGAATTTCCTGTACGTGACTTTCACGTTGTGAAAAGGCGGCACACTCGCACACTCGTACAAATTCCCAGACGCTAATAGCTTTTGTGCCTTGTACGGCTTGGTATGAGGTGGACTACGAGGTGTTAAAAAATGTCAAGCGTTTGTGATCAAAATGTTGTTCAGCTTGGGTTGCTACTGCTTTTTACAATTATTATGAAAAATAAAATAAACCCCTGGGTTTTGCCCCGTTACAATACCCCCCCCCCAATGAGAGGTTTTCTGTTGAAACAGAAAAACTCTCATTGCGTAAAAACCTAAGAGGACCAGCTAGGATATGGCGCCACTAACCCCCCCATAAATCCTTATTAAAATCATGGGTAACTTACCCCCATAGTCTGGCAACTGCGGCCGCACCTGAATGACCTTACTGGACTTCCTTCGTCGGGATCCCAACACCATAAAGTCAAACAGGCACGCCACCACAGTATCACTGGACTCTGTAACAATTAAGAAAAAATATCAATAACTGGCTTTTTCACCATACCATATCCTCAACTGACTTGCTTCCTCTTAGTCGAACTGGTTTGTCTCTTAGCATAGCACTGGTTTTATCTCAATGATCTACTTAAATAAACAATATTTCTTAACACATCTATCCTTGACCTGAACATATTACATTTTTCTGTATTACATATTCCATATTATTTTTACTTCAGTAACCTGCACAATACACATTGACCATTTAGGTTAGACACAACAAACAAAATAAAAAATTTAAACTCCAAAATAACTCAGCTTCATCTACCAACTCCAATTAAAATTCCATTTTGATTTTAGTTACCAAATAGTTACCAAGGTAGATTATTATTCCCATCTATACACAATACAAGGTCTGATTGTATAAAACAGCAAACTATTCAATACTATAGATACACAGATAATCAAACAATCTACTCCACTGCTTCGTTACTATCAGCACAATTATAATAAACATCAATTTTATCTTATTTCTTATATTGATTCAGAACTTATGAATTTTTACTTATTCATTAACAATTTAAAACCCTTCCATACACACTATTGCCCCCCCCCCTGGACTGTAGTGCCCAGTTGCCTCCACAAGAACTGAAGTTTTTTTAGGGTGTAGACGCTGCCTACACAATTCTTGCTTCGGCGTTACAAAATATTCGGCATTACTGATATTCGAGGACACCAGTTATCCTACTAAAAATTAGGTATATGCCTTTATAAGACGGTCTACCATCCCATTCGATGGATAGTCGCTGTTCCATAGTCCTGGTGATTCCCCTTATTTACCCTCCGGTTAATTTCTAAAGTCACCTTTACAACGATAACCAGCTATGGCCAGACTTAGGCAACGCGTAACGTAATGTGCCCTGTCCATAGCTGGTTAAAGATGAGCCAATTCCACAGTCAGGGTGCGGTGAGGCCGTGACCGCCCGAAAGTGGAGAATCACATTTAAAATATATAATACATATTATACTTCAATACACAGTTACATACAAATCAAATAAACATGATGCTTCTCATAATCAACACAATACAACATAATAAACACTCAAAATGAACATTGCTATTATTACATCAAGACAAACATTTCATATTTAAGTTTGACCAAAAATTACACGCCTACAGCTTTACTTTAGTTTCAAATTCTATTATATCTTTCACTTGTTACATTATAATTTCAACTATGAATTGCTATTAAGCCTTTTCATCATCAATTGGTTTGGGTGACTCCCAGTCATAAATAATGATCTGATTTATTGAACGGGCATTTAGATTTAACCTTACTCACCTTCTTCCTTCTAACAACCATTAACGGATTTGCATAAGGTGACACCAATCTCTCAATAACAACCCCCTCCAACCCTTTATCTAACTCTACTTAAATCATTCTCCTCTTAGAACAAAGCACCTGATACCCTTTTTGTACATAGGATGAGTTCCCGCACCACCAGCTTATTCCCTTATCAGTTCCTGGCCCTTCCAGGTAACTCCGCAGCCCTCTTTAAAACTTTTCACCTCCTGCCACAACGCCTTGCGTTGAGGACTCCCTACACCTCCACCCTCACTACAAAATTTATGTACGTGCGATTCATATATTCCCCAGGAGGTCTAGGCTACTATTACCGCTTCGACCTACCGAAATTTCCGAGGCCGCTGTATTTACAGCTGTACTTGTGATTAGTTGTAGCGAACTGCTCTGCGACGATTCTGTGAACATCGTGTGCGCGGTTGCCTACCCGCCAGGGGTTAGGCGTTGCCATCAACTCGTACTCTGGGATTCGTTGTTTCCATCGCATGTTCGGCTATGGAATTTCCTGTACGTGACTTTCACATTGTGAAAAGGTGGCACACTCGCGCGCTCGTACACATTCCCAGATGCTAATAGCTTTTGTGGCTCGTACGGCTTGGTACGAGGTGGACTACAGGTGTTCAAAAATGTCAAGCGTTTGTGATCAAAATGTTGTTCAGCTTGGGTTGCTACTGCTTTTTACAATTATTATGAAAAATAAAATAAACCACTGGGTTTTGCCCCGTTACAGGGGGAGGGGTTAATTTTTTATATATGTACTACGTTATTGGCAACAAAGAAGTAGTTTGTTGTTAAAATTCTTTCCCAGACTGTTTGGCCATGGTCCAATGTTTTCTGCAAAAGCAGACATTTCTGCAGTGCCATCGACTGTCATCTTCAGTGAAAATCGAGTGCGCTAATGTGAGGTGGTATACGTTAGTGACTGCAGTACTGCCGTTAAGGCTGAAGCAAGAAGTAGTTTCTATGGAAATATTTCATTTCAAAAATGAATTTAAATATAAATCTTAGAACCGTTATTTTATATTGGCAATGTAGGTACAGTTTCCTTGCTGAATTCTTTCATGAATGGTGTCACTCAGCCTATTCTGATTGTTCAGGGTAATCCCTCTTTTTACCTCATCGGATTTTCTTTCTCCTATAATAAGTTTTTGAGGGACCCTGTTTGAATTACCTGAAGTCAAGACCATGTTCTTTGTTGTACCCTCATTTACATTGAGGACTACATTTCGTGCGTCTTGTTCCATCACTTTATAGACATTCTTTAGAGATGCCATGTCCCTTGCAATTTTTGCAATGGGATTTTTAAACAGGTGTAAATAAATAAATAGAAAGAGGGGGAGAGGTTAGTGATTGGATTAGGAACAGGAATAAGAATAAATAGAAATAGAAAAAAAGGGGATGCGAGTGAGGGGAACAAATTTAAAAATTTGTTATCATTAAGAATTAGTAGAGTTTACTAGGAATCTGAATTTTCTTTGTGATAGCTGATTTTTTTCTAGTAAGAAATATGATTTCTGTGTTAATATTTCCAATCTCTTCTTTGTCTAGTGGCCGAGTTCTTACCTTATTGTAAGAAATTGTGAAATGGAGCACCTGGTCTCTGCTCAGTATCATGAGCCTAAACTCTTGAGCTGGACTCAATGAGTCAGTGTAATGTATTCTGATGTGAAGTATATTTGTGTGGATTTGTATTTGTAGTATCACTAGGAGAACTACCGCCTGCCACTGGATGTTGGCCCACCTACAGAACCAAGTGGGGGGGGTTTAGGAGTTTCAATCTGGTTGGTGGATGAGCACGTTCCAGGAAGTAAGCTTAGCCATGAGACCGGCAGCCAAAGCAATCTTGGAGGCTTAGGAGGCAGCCCTTCCACCAAGCTATGAGCGTTGAGGGCCAATAACTCGCACAGCTGAGATAACTCTATTCAAAGTATGCAAAGGAATAAAGCCAGAATGGATTTTAGGACATGGACTTAGCGAAGACACAGGAATGTGAGATACGGTACTTTGGATGTTCGATCCTTATTAGGCAAAGAAGTAGAGATGGTAAGTGAAACCAAAAAGTTGAACTTGCACATAAGACTTGAGTGAGTCTTAAGACAGTACCTTTGAAAGATCAAGTTAAGAAAGCACAGTTGTGCTGGTTTGGACACGTTCAGAGGACATAAGGGGATATACTTTTAAAACAACTGTACGAGGCAAGAATTGCTGGGAGAAGACCCAGGGGCCTGAGAAGAGTGACTTGGGAGGACTTGTGAGGTGCTCTCTGCAGGGGGTGGGAGTGCAGTGCCATGCCAGACCATGCCGAGACCACGGAGGCGAGAACTTTGCTCAACCTCAACACCTTACGGTAGAAGAGGATTGAACTAAGAAGAAGAAGTATCACTAGTGAGCAGCACCTGCTGGGATAAAAGACAAGGTATTCTTGGAAAAATCAGCAGGCTTGCCACGTGGGCTTGTATAAAAAAAGCTCTAAACATAAGCCCACGTATTTTAGACTGTCATATTCGACATTTATTTTTACTTGATATTTCACTGTTGTCCCAGACACTAAATACGAGGCTTATCCAGAAAGTAAGTAACGTCTGCGCATAATTCCTGGGCGTATTGTAGTACAAATGTCGCGCATGCGTAGTTACGTCCTTCTGTTCGACGACGAAGTAGCCAAGCTATATTGTTTGTTTACGTTCCGATTTACGTTTATTACACATCGGTAATGATGTTTAAAAAAATCAATCGGCCCGCCAGTCGTGAAATAAGAACAGTTATTAGGTTTTTGAATGCGAGAAATCTTCGTCCTTATGAAATTCATCGTCAGATTTGTGAAGTTTATGGACAGAATGCGATTAGTGAAGGTATGGTGAGAAAGTGGGTTAGGATGTTTAACAGTGGAAGAGAAAATGTTCATGACGAGGAGCGTAGTGGTCGCCCGTCCTTAATCAATGAAGAATTGCTGCGCAGTGTCGACGAGAAGGTTCGTTCCAGTAGGCGATTCACAATTTCTGATTTGTCAATGGATTTTTCAAACATTTCTAGATCTTTATTACACGAAATTGTGACTGAACATTTGCACTACAAAAAACTGTGTTCGAGATGGGTGCTGAAAATGCTAACGGACGGTCACAAAACGAAACGCGTGGGAGCAGCCTTGAAATTTTTGCAGCATTATGAAAGAGATGGAAATTGTTTTTTGAAAAGAACTGTCACTGGTGATGAAACATGGGTTTTGAAAAGAACTGTCACTGGTGATGAAACATGGGTTTCTTACCAGTGTAATGAGTAGTAACTGATCGGGTTTACATCTCTTTAGCCCTACATTGTTAGCATCATTTGTAACGTCCCGCGAGTTCTGTCTCGTTTTGTAGCTTGTTACTATGTTTGTATTCTGATAGTGTTATTTATTTTTTATTTGGGAGCGTGTGATTATGAAATTATTGACCACAGTATTCTTTAGTAGGTATTATATCAGTTCAGTTGTTTGAAAATTGGTAGGAGAGAGAGAGAGAGAGAGAGAGAGAGAGAGAGAGAGAGAGAGAGAGAGAGAGAGAGAGAATTCCTCTCTTTGCATACGATTTTAATCGTTTGATATTTCGCACGTGGCATCAGCTGTTTTGCCCTTTGTAACTAATTGAAAGGTTATGTTGTCCGGCGTCTCTCATACGTTCTGATGTCGGAGTTAATTTTCTTCCTCTTCTCTCCTATTAACCTCTTTCCTGTAACAAAGGTGCTATCTACAAGAAATAATACACAGTCAGTTACCTAAAAGAAAGGTATTTATTGATTGAATTTAGTTTAATTTTTCTGGATATTATTACCTCCAGTTCATAGTTTTACAATCGATTATTTTCAAAAATCACAACATTTTTCGATATTAGTTTTTTCATATAACACAACAGATGTATTCAATTACAGTTACTATTAAAATTAATATATTATTTATCTCAGGGTTATTTTGAGGATTCTTTGAACTATAAGAAAGTCAGAAATGCTTAGTAAATAGAATCATGCTTTACATTAATTAATATTTGTTTTCTTAAAATCTGATTCAACAAGTTTGTTTTCTAAACGCCAGAGCGCAGACTGCGTATTCACACAGAAGGCTATGAAAGTAAAGATGGCTGCTGATTTCTGATGAATCTACATTTATACTATTTTTGGTTAAATAAATAAAGTTTATAATGTTCACACTAAGTTTTTCTTATTAATTAGAAGATGTATTGTTTTTAGTGTTCGTAACTTGTTGGTGATGTGTAATTTTTTAGTTTATTAAGGTAGGCGATCTCACCAAATGTGACAGTTCAAAATTTTCATTCCATCAGATGTTGGGATTGGCTTTTCAGTATTCTCAATTTTCTTGCATCAATTCTGGTGGTTCAACGGATGTCTCATATTTAGTGGCTTGTGCTGAATTGTTTCATTAATTTAGAAAAGTGGTTTTCCCAGATTGTAGTTACTAATTTTTAAAATTGTCTGGACATTATTTTTTGATCATCTGTTCGCTTGAAATCCAATTTAACAATTCACAATTCTTGTTGATTAGTTACTCTTAGTAACCAAGAAATTGATGATTTTGTATTGGCTAACCTAGGTACAGTTTTAGTAAATAGGCTAGTATTAATTATTATTATTTCTTCCCTGCTTTTAGGAAAAATACTCCTTTATCATTTTTAACTATAATTAAATTTAATTTATATAAGGTTTTTCTTCACATCTTTACATAAACTTAGCTACTTGTATTTTATAATTTAATGATTTTTAACTTGGTTTATTTCTGACTTATATTTCTGTTAATGTATTATTACTTTAGGCACTATTTTGTTTTCCCCCCATCTCTTTATTTTATATTAATTAGCCATTATTAATTTCTTATATAACCCTGGATTCCTTAAACATAAACAAAAATAATATTTTAATTACGTTGATATTGCCTTTGTGGCCTAACAACACAAAACTACAACAACTTATTATTAAACTTATAGTTTATTACCATAGTACTGCATCTTCACTTATTTGTGATTGATGTCCTTTTCAGTTTTTTAACATTTACACATATCATACTGTGTTGCATTTTGTACACACCGCACTTTTATGGTAACACTTAGTACATTGTTTTTAATTGCTACAGTGTTTTATGGTACAAATGTTTTCATAGCATGATACTTAATCCCTCATTTCTGACTTTTGGAATGGGTAACTACTGACTTTTTATTCTTATTATTACACAAATACTCCTTTATTTCTTATCAGTGTTGATCACTGTTTATGTAATGTTACACCAGACACCAGAAACTAAATGACAGTCAATGCAATGGCGGCATACTGGTTCCCCGAAAGCCAAGAAAGCAAAGCCACCTCTTTCTGCAAAAAAAATCATGTGCACCGTTTTTTGGGACTGTCAGGGAATTTTGTTAGTGGAATTTATGGAACGAGGCACAACAATCAACACAGAAGTTTACTGTGAAACATTCAAAAAGTTACGGCGAGCAATACAAAACAAAAGGCGTGGACTACTGACTTCTGGAGTGGTTGTTTATGCATGACAACGCGTGACCACATACCGCACGTATAATGACGGCGCTTGTTGATTCATTTCGCTGGGAACAATTCAGTCATCCTCCTTACAGTCCAGATTTGGCTCCCAGCGATTTCCATTTGTTTTTGCATCTGAAGAATTTCTTGCCAGCCAGAAGTTTGAAAGTGATGATGAGATAAAGGGAAACGTCCAGCAGTGGTTGAAGTCGCAGGCGGCCGAATTCTTTGAAGCGGTCATATTAAAATTAGTGCCAAGATACGACAAATGTCTCAACTTGCATGGTGACTATGTAGAAACGTAGATTAAGGTATGTAGAATTTTTGAAAAATAAATTAATTTGAAAATAATTTTTATCATTTTCTTAATGCCCAAACGGTACTTACTTTCTGGATAAGCCTCATAGTACCGTAATGATTATGAAATGGAAATATAACTTTGTGTACCATTATTTAGATTCAAAAGCTTTTTAACCTCTATGGAGAGTGTAGTAATTCTATAAATATGTTAAAAGCTTGAAACCTTTTGGAATCTAAATAGTTAGTTCATCATTGTTATGAGAACTTCGGCTTGCTGGGCTGTAAGGCCGTGGTCCAAGGTTTGTTTGGTGCAAATGTTTTGGCTGCGCCGTCGATGGCCATCTTCAGTGCAGGAGGCTGAAAAACACTGATAAAGGTTTCATAGTCAGTGACCATTGAACTGTGGTTAAGGCTAGTGGCTGCGAGTAGGACACCCATATTTATAAACTTTTGGTGTTCACAAAAGGAAAATTCTTATTGGTTCGCCACAACTCACGTCCAAAGAGTACTCAATGAGAGGGATTCACCCTGCTGATTCATTGCAATAGATGCATGTTTCTGAGTCTGAACAGACTCCATATGCAGGCGAGGGAAATACGCACTCACTGACGACAGAAGCCTTCTCTCTTCGAAGAGTATGCGATGGTCAGCATTGGCAAGTTAGTTCATCACTTTGATCATCATTTACATTATAGGCTATGTGATCACGTTTTGCCTCTTCTTACTTTGCTGTATGCATCATATAAGTAAATGTGTTAAATGGAAGTCAATAAGCATCGTGGTACTACTGGCCAGTGGTAATAAATTGCAAGGTAACAGGTTATAGCCCAGACCAGACTTGCAGAAAAGAATGCACAATTAGTGAAATTTTATACATTTATTGTTCTTTCTTTTACACACTTTTATATTAAAATGTTCTTTTGTTATTTGACATAAAATTAATTTCTTATAGTTCAAAAATCTGCTTTGAAATATCTTTAAATAAATATTTTCTTGATTTAAACAGTTCTGTAAATTTTTTAATTGTTCAAAGTCTTCTTTTTAAACAAAATTATATTTTAAATTAATGTTCTTTTACGTTACACTTTAAAGTTTTATAATTTGATAACAATTTTAAATTTGGCTTTCCTGTTTGGTCGTCTTCTTTGTCCTCCCGGTTGACGATCTCGATCCGGCCTCCAGCGATCCGTCGTCTCGGTTCCACTTTCCAGCAACTGCCTCCAGAATCTGCCTTGCTCTAGGTCTCCGTATTCCAGCCGCCAAAAGCAGCAAACAATGCTCAGGAACGGTAGCCGACTATCTCGCACTCCGTGATGGTTTCCTGCTGACACTCGCTGCTAACACGACTCTACGGGCCCAAGGACTGTCTGGAATTGATGTTGGCTGGAATTGATGACCACCATGACCGCCTTCGCTGAGTACTGTATGACGTACTTTCAGAGAGAGAACTGAGAGAAGACTGATTACTCCTTTTATAACACAGCTGAATGTATGCCGCCGCGCTGCCGAATGATGTCACCTCCGATATGCGCGTAGGCATCTTTTCTATTTACTCTATTATATTCAGGAGCGCCCACGTGCTTGCCGACTTCCTTGTTCTTGAATCTTCTAGAACACATCTTTGTAACACATGAATATACTTCCATAACCTTATATTTGCTACCCACATTACACAACACTTCACTCACAAATTAAATTATATCTTGATAGTTCTACATTGTCTTATTTTCTAATTTATCCTATTAATTTTAATTGTTTTATTAATACTATTTATTTCCAAGCATTCTTCTATTGTTCTGGACACTCATAATAGCTGATAATAATTATTCTCCACATTTACCTATACTGACAGCTTGTCACGTTGCAAAATATATATTAGTCTTTGGCGTATTTTATTAAGAATAAGCGCGTTGTAGGGCTAAGTGGATGTTTTATTTTTAGCGAGAGTACAACTTAGTTTCAGTTGAGCCACTGAGGTTTCTCATCGTAGACTGTGTGAACCATTTGGTGTTAAGAAAAATAAAACATGCACTAACACTTTCTCATTGGGACACGTTTGTATATAATATGAACCAGGAGACAGGAGACATACAATATTTTCAAAATATTGTATGGACAATTGTGAACGTTCCAGTACACACGTATTGCTGCCCAAGGAACTTTACACTTCCATTTTTCATCTAATGAGTTAAAGACACACATGTATAGTAAAGTGAATTTAATAAAGTAATTACAAATTTTAAAGACACACATGTATAGTAAAGTGAATTTAATAAAGTAATTACAAATGTGCTGTTTTTGACTTTAGTTGAAAGGCTCGACGGAAATTGAATACACCGAGGAACTGGAGCTTTTGAAAATCAATCTGAAGTATTCTTTCATATTAAAAACAGAATTTTCGATGTTCATCTTTATTCTACATTTTTAGTGATTTGTGTAATACCCTGTAGACCACTCTGGATGACAATGGTACTACTATATACACTCAATAATAACTCTGAGATGTGCTAGAAATGATTCATTCATATATGTTTATAACCAGTCCAAAATAGACGTATTTGTATATAATCAGTTTTAGATAGTCACAGACTGTATGAGGGTCAGTCGAAAAGTTCGAGGAGCGACATCTATAGCTCAGTGGTAGAACTGAAATCTTTTGTGTGGTGCAAGACGTATATTTCGCGTGAACACTTGTTAATTTCCAGATATATCTGTCAAATTATTCACTTTTTACCAGCTGTTTGAAATTTTCCTGTCAGGTGTGTTTTTAAAATGCACAAAATCAAACATTGTGTTGTGATGAATTCTCTGTTTAAAGCGTTTTAGCGCCAATAGAAAATCGAAACGAAATTGTAAATGTGTTAGGAAATGCTTCACCTTCAGAAACAATGGTAAGTGGGCCACACTCGAGTTTAAACGTGGTCGTACAAGCACTGAAGATGATCCCAGCAGTGGACGTCCAAAAAGTGCAACAAAAAGTGACATTTTTGAAACAATTTCATAGGGTGTTGGAAGACCGCAGATCGAGGAGTGGATGACGTTGCTGAAATCATAGGCATCTCATATGAGCGTCGTGTGCATCATACTTTAACTCAAGAACTTGGTGTGAAAAAGGATTGTGCAAGATGGCTGCCACATCTGGAGTTGTTGCATTTTTTTGGGCGTCCAGTGCAGGGGGGATATCTTCAGTGCTCGTACAACCACATTTAAACTCAAGTGCCTACTTACAAACCATATGTTTTTGATGTCGCAGCATCTCCTGACACATTTACAATTTTCTTCCATATTACTGTTGGCGCAATTTTTAACAAAGAATCATACCACGATGTTTGATTTTTTCCGTTTTTCAAAACACGGATGACATGTCAATTTTAAACAGCTTCTAAACAATGAATAAATTGATAGATTGATTTGGAAAGTAACAGGTGTTCACATAAAATACAAATCTTGCTGCACACGAAAAATTTTAGTTTTACTGTTAAGCGACAGATGTCGCTCCGCGAACTTTTCAACTGACCCTTGTATGGTAATGCAAATTAGACCATATTTTCATTACTTTTACAAATTCGTGTTGATTTAATTTATTTGTTTTTGTGCAGTACTGGAGCTACCTGTACACAACAGCAATGCCGGGAGACATTAAAGAGTGGGTTGATGAACACATGAACTGTGAAGATATTGCAATGAACTTTCTGGTTGCTAATGTAACGAATAAAGCCCCGATTAAGGTAAGAATTGAATTACCTCCCTATAAATTGGAATATAAAGTTGAATCATCATTACTATAATCATCAATTAGTCTATGTTTTTATGGTCCCTTAGAGATCTAATACAGTTCACCCATAAAATAGCCGACTGTAGGTGTTCTGACTTTCAGTTGTGACCATTATAAAACTTTACCAAGTGGAAGAAAACATGCTACTAGCCACCCTGAAAAATAGTTATCTCGAAGAATGTACTCTGTTGCCTTTTTCTTACATCTATGGTGTTCTGAAATATTGGCAAAAATTCTGAAAGTGTTTTGTTTTTATTAAAAAATATTCAAATAATCAGTATGACAAAACGTTACTGGAGATTATTTAAATAATTAATTATATATACAACACTACTGACTCCGATCAGAATTTTTTTTATTGGTAAAAATGATAAAGTTTTACGTGATAGCCTAAACTAGTTTTCACTCCGTTATAGCTTCGTCAGAGGCTGCTGCTAGGAGCACTGTCCATCCTAAATGAATAGAGACAATTTAAATCACACAACTATTTGAACATATTACATCACACACATGCGCGCGCATGCACACACACACACACACACACACACACACACACACACACACACACACACACACACACAAAACGATCTTTTGAACAACGGTGCCATTACCAAAAGCAGGATGGAGAGCGCTGCTATCAGCAGCCTCTGATAAAGCTCTAATGGAGCGAAAACTAGTTTAGGATATCAGGTAGAAGCCTAAAAAATTTTTACCAATAAAACCATTTTTACCAATAAAAAAATTGTGATCCGCACCAGGATGTAATTAATTAATAACAATGGTCACGTAATGGACAACAAAATCCAGGTATTTTCAGAAATTAATCCTTTCAGTATGAAATTTCAAAGACGATCATGTGATTTTAAATTATAATCATCTGACTAACTTTCATTTTATAAGATATAGCTCTGCAGTGTAAGCAAAGTGATTTTAGAACTAAGTTAACACAATTTTTAAACGATTTTCATTGGACGGCTGGTTTCCTTAGGTAAGAAGTATTTTGTGTATAATGTAAACAACTGAGTGCTCTATTTTTTTTAAACCTCTGTTAATTAAAATTCATTTTGAAATACAGTTTTCATGTCAAGAATATTTTAAAACATAGTGATTTATTTAAAAAAAATAGAAGTTCTTGTAAAACAATTGTTATGAATATTAGTTTTGAAAGACAAGCCAATATTTTCAACAAGATAAAGATTAATACAATGCAGTGTTAAGTTTCCTGAACATTTGTATGAAAATAGTGTGGTATTCAAAAATCAATTTTTATGTAAGAAATAAGTTACATTTAACAAATGTTTATTTTCACAACAGGAAAATAATTATTTCACAGCTATTGTGCAGTCTTTCAGTCTGTATTGACAATTATTTATTCTTGATAAGGCACGTAAGGCACATTTGTACACAACTAATTAACCAAAACTACTATTATGAATCATATATGTACTGTCTGGCCGCGACTGGATGATTGAAGCTGCTCTCCCCCACCACCCAGCTGCTTGTAAGCGAGGTAGGATGAAATATATTACTAGCCATTTGATTTACCCCCACTTAGCCTACCGTAGTGCTTCTCTCACCTTACACAATGCTCGATCATCGAATCGTGGCCAGACAGTATGTGTGCCTTTTTCCATCATAATCACACATGCGCACACTCGTACGCTTGCTTGCCTTCTCATAGTTCATATCAGGGAATATTTATGCAGTGATATTTAAATATCCCCAAGGAAGACCAAAACAGAGCTCCTTCTAGGAACTCAAAGATGAAGCAGAAAAGATAGGATTACAGATGAATGCAGATAAAACAAAGGTTATGTTACCACTCGAAGGAAAACCAGGAAACCTGAACAGTTTGAAATTGAACCACTAAACCTGGAAATAGTTCATTGGTTTAAATATTTGGGATGTTGAACTGCAGACGATAATGAAGAAATAAACGAAATAAGGAAAAAGATATATTCCGGAAGTAGAGCATATGCTTTGTTGACAACTATATTCAAGACAAGGAATATCTGCCATCAGTCCAAGGTCACAATATATAAAGTTATGATTAGACCAGTGATAACATATGCCGCTGAGACTTGGACTCTGAATAAATGAGCTGCTAACATACTCAGTATCTTTGAAAGACGAATTTTGAGGAGAATATATGCACCAATCCAAGTCAGTGGGATATGGAGTATGCGTCACAATGAGGAACTATACAAGCTCTATAAAGACAATGATCTGGCCACCACCATCCGACTGAATAGATTGCAATGGGCAGGACACATCATTATGGAAGGCAACTGAATACATAGGAAGGAACTATTTACCCAAATCGAGGGTGGAAGACCCAAGCATTGCTGGAGTGACACAGTTGTAAGGGTTGCTGATACTTTACTTAAAATAAAATGATGGGCACCAATCACCAAGGACAGGGAAAATGGAGGTGTATGATTATGGAGGCTAAAGTTCGACTCCAAACTGTGACGCCTAGAAGATTTAAATATCCATTAAGTTTATACAACCTTTGGCTGTATTAATTTGTATTTCATACCAACACATTGTATTGCTGTAATATCTTTGAAAGTAGCAAATTAGAACTAGTCAAAACCATGAACAAGTTAAATCACCAGTGTTAATGAAACAGACAATGCACGCTTATTATGACGTCCACCCTTCCTTTTATGTGCTAAAAAACATCTATATCTCATTAACAGTATAAGATATTTGATATTTGTAGTATCTGAACTATAGTGCTCAGTTTGCACACTGCATCCCAGAAGGTAGAAAAAATGTACCGGACATTATAATATAATGTCCCTCTTATATTGTCTTCTACTTTCTGAGTTGCCATGATTATGTGCAGAGTAAGTATACAATGAAGACAACTGTTTAAACTAAACATCACTAGGGAAAGGGACCGAAAAATGTATACTAACGTGACAAACTTGAACATTCTATACTTTGAGATTTTTAATATTCTTCACTACTCACTCATATCCGTTTTAGCACCAAACCCCTACAGTTTGTTACATTAATGAATACATCATAATTCGCTTGTGGTGATAAGCAATACATTTATCCTCCTACCTTCAGTGGAACTATCTGTTGACAGATAACAAAGAAACACTATGACATGCCTCACTGCCCTGTGAGGCATGTATACTGTTCTTCGTGTGTGTGTGTGTGGGGGGGGGGGGTCACCGGACAAAAGGCTTGCCGCATGACAAATGGTGCCAATCGTACAACTCTTCGTTATTTTGGTGACCCTAAAAAGGGCTGTGTGGCGAAAACACTGTGATGTTTATTCCGACCGAGCCGCGCTGAGATGGTCGGCGGCTGCGCCCGCTGTTCGTGGCATACTACAGTCCTCCTCTTCTTTCGGCATTGGTGTGTAGAGTCCGCTGCTGACCCAGCGAAGTCCATCACTGGTGCGTTACAGGAATGCAAAGAATTTCGGCTGTTCTACTCTTTGGCTGTTCCTTCCAGCTGGCTCTGTGTCGACGTCGTCCGATAGGGGAGAGGAGATGAAGTGCGTTCGATGGCGTGGCGATGGAGTGCGCCAAAAAATTCTAGCGACGCTCTTTTTATGCCCTGACCGGGATCGCTGATTGGCTCGCTGCGGACACGTCAGGTGTCACGTCTCGGCTGCTGATCCCTGATTGGCTCAGTGCATCTTCGTCAGGTGTCACGCGCCGCCAGGCGTTCGCGGCGCTGGTACTGGAGTGCAGATGTGTGCCTCGCTGCCGTCACAATATATATACACACATTCATTTTACATAAGGACTTAGAACAGGGGGTGTAGTGTCCACGACTGTTCAGTGTGGTGCTGGCTGGAAAATGTAGTAACGAATTCACTGATAAATCCAAGGGGTACCATATTAGATCAAATGGTGGTTCAATGCATCGCATATGCTGATGATGTGGTGCTGATTGCTCAAACAGAGAGAACATTTATTGTCTTGGAGAGAGAACCTAAGAAAGTAGGTCTTGAACTAAATCAAGATAAGACAGAGTACATGCTTGTATCTCGTAGGAAAGGTGTTAGGCTCCTGGGGATCAGAGGAGAAGAGGAAGATGACATTTATGAAAGATATGAGAATTTTAAGTACTTGGGAGTACCTCTCACAGATGAAAACAAAATGTCTCGCATAATCCATCAACGAATATAAGCTGGCAATAGAGGTTATTATGCTTTGGCAGTGTAGTGAGGTCAAGAAATATAAATAAAAGATACGTTTTAAAAGGTCAAGAAAAGTTACAAATGAAGATCTATAAGACCATGTTAAGGCCCGTTGTAATATATGGAAAAGAGGCACGGACGTTGACAGTTAGGGATGAGAGTTGGCTTAAGCGATGGGAAATAAAGATGTTGTGAAGGATTTATGCTGCCAAGAGAGATGGAGATAGTTGGAGAATACATACAAACAAAAGTTGGAGAGAATTTTTAGGAAGCTAGATATTGTTACTGAGATTAAAATAAATAGAATTAGATGGTTAGGTCATGAACAGTGGATATCGGACAATAGAACTGTGAAGACCATTTAATGGGGATCCAGGTGGAAGAAGAATAAGGGGGGGATCCCAGAAAAGATGGGTGAAGATGTGGACGAAGACCTGCACCACCTGGATGTAAGGCAGTGGTGAAGACTAGTGCGGAACAGAGACGAGTTGTGTTGGAGGCCCGGACTCAAGAGGGCTGAAGCGCCGAGGGTCATTATCTTCACCACTACCATTGTCATCATCATCATCACCATATTCATTCCACATACATTTTAAATGATATGATAAAAAGCTTAAGCTTTGAGTATTTCTTTGATAATCTTCCTAAATTGGCATCAAAATTATACGAGGTGTGTTCAAAAAAAGACTGAACTTTTTGAATAACACATCAAACCTCAGAAACAACGCGCTGCGATGTTGAACACACCTAGTTTTTGACAACAAACTGCCATTTATTCTGTCCCACTATCAGCATTAGTCTTTGAGCTATATCAGATTGAGTGGGGATGTGCATACACTGGCCAGCGGATTAGTGACAAAGTGATTAAGAAAGACCGTGAAGAACAACGTGTGCGTATGAAATTTTGCGGCATAACTAGGTTAAAACTTCACAAAGACATTCGGGTTGTTTGAGTAACCACACGCAGAGACCTGCATGAGCCCAATGATTATTTTAAGTATTTTTAAAGAGGGCCAAATTAATAGTCGGTGCAGATCAAAGCAATGCCGAAGATCGTGGCAAGAGAGTTTGTGATGTGGTAATTGTAAATCATCGTTTAACTGCTGAGAGTTTCTAAGAGAATGCGCATCCGTATAAGATAGTAAAATTAAATTTTGATAGAAAAATTTAAATGTATAGTATCAATGAAAAATTCTTACTGTGTTTGTTGACTGGCGATCAGAAAGAGACCCATTTTGAAATCAGTCAACAACTGTGTACCAATGCAAATTGGTAATGACAACTTTGGAACACAATGGAAATTGCTCTGTAAAGGAAGTTAGCAACAGAATTTTATACATACGCGTTGTGTTAAGATCTTCATTCTCACTTTATTATAAATGCACCGGACGGTATGTGTGCAAACCCACTACAGTGTGTGTAGCTCGAAGACTAATGATCATGATGGGACCAACATAACTGCATTCCAGTGTCAAAACCTGTCGCTAGCAACACTTAATTGTGCAGCTCGCTCTATGGGCAGGTTGACATGCTACACAAATAGTTCGGTCTTTTTTTAAACACACCTGTATTTCCACCAGTTAGTTCTAAGCATGTACATAAAAATAATATTTTAATTTAATTTGTAACAGGTGACACCACGTAAAAAATTCAAGTGCCCAGAATGTACAAACACGGAAATGCTGTCAGCTGACTTGAATCACATGATAGAGAGATCTCAGTGCATCGACAGATTTGCCGCGATATATGGAAGGATGCCTCTGCACACTGTAGAATTCAGAGCTGATCCTGTACTCTACAGAGACAGCTTTCCTGAGAAACTTAAACGTTTTAACGATATCGGAAGTCTTTAGCTTATGAATGCTGGGTACTTAGAATAAATATGACATAAGCTTCAGACCTAAGGTATTCTGAAGGTATAAATAAGTGTGTAATAAATTTGTCTTGTGTGTGTGTGTGTGAGTACATAGTGTAGATACAGTTTTATGTTTATAGAGGAAAAATTTTACTTATGTCCTTTACATGACATCTGATCCTGGCTATGTTTATGAAATTTGTAAATGATACGTGTTAAAAATAAGGACTTCTGGCATCATTATTATCTATTTAAAAGTCTGAATGATTTGATCACTATGAGAAACAGTTTAACAGTCAGCTGTTAGAGCGTTGATTAACTGTAAATAATCGATCCAGCATGTTTCAGGGAGATAAAAATTTTTGGCCGAGAGATTTCTTCTGTTTCCAAAATGATGAGTGTGAGGTAATACTTGCAGGTACGAGAAGAGGCTGTAAAACTGTCCCCCAACACTTCGTGAGGGTCACATTTACTGCAGACCTATTGTTCACTCAAGGAAGACTTTTTGGTCCCACACATATCGCTTTTTGTTTTAGTTTGTAAATACAATTTACTTTCACTGTAAGCTGGTGAAAAAATAGATGTTAAGGAAAAAGAATAAAAGTTGTATTACCTCCGGTCACTAGCTCCACCCGGCTCCCATCACCTACCTCTAAGAAGTGTTTAACGACATAAACTTTTATTGTATTCATTTATTGATGTAATTCTTAATTCATAATTTCTTATTAATTCAAAATGTTTTACCAAACAACACATCAGTTCCTAGTCAGTTTTACCTGTCAGGTATGCCCATACAGCAGGCGAAGCACATATGTAGTCACATGAAATTAAAGTTATCAGAGTAAGCAAAAAATGAAAAAAAATTCAAACAGCTATGCTACTTTATTTAATCACAATCTTCTCCAAGCATTCCATGCAGCATTATCCCCCTCTTTTTAATAACAACATTGACAAAAGAAAAGAAACATTGTGCTATGTTTGACGAGTGTTCACATAGCCTGTTTGTGGTGCTTCTGGCACTTAACAATCATCCTGTGGAGTAGTAGTATTGTTTTTCGTCCAATCACAATCACAATCGTAGTCACTATAGGTTGGGATACGTTTATCATCATCGTAGTCCGGTTTACGCCATTTTACATTACCATCGTAGCCATTCTAATTGTACACTGTAATCTGGCAGAGCAGTTGTAGGAGGTTTAGTGGTTGGTGGAGTTCTTTGTGGGCTCCAGGTTACAGGCTTACATGTACGGCAGGGTTTAGGGGCTTGTCGTTTTTCGTTGGGGACGCTGAGTTGTCCTGTCTTCATCATAATCTAGGTAACTTGGATCCAGTTTACCACCATTGTGCCCGTGTATTATCATCATTGTAATATTCCTCATCATAGTCCAGTGGACAAACAGTTGTCCTAGGGGATTTAGTGGTGAGAGGAATTCTGCGTGTGAGCTTACAGATAGGCCAGGGCTTTGGGACCTGGGTGGTTGTGCATTTAAGGCATCTTTGTGGTCATCTTCCATGCAGGTGATGATTTTCAGAGTAATTTATGACAACTTTTGGGTTTTGGTGATAACTGATTTTTATTCTTCCTCCAGAGGCTTTTATCCTTCTGTTTGTTGTGACAGCGAACTTGTCACTTATTAACTCTGTGTGTATGAGGAACAGTTTGACATTCAGCTGATAGAGCATTGATTTACTATAAATAATTGATCCAGCATGTTTCAGGGAGTTTAAAACATTTTTGGCTGAGAGATTTCTTAATTTCAACAAATCCATTATGTCTCAACACATGTCAAAACTGTTATCACTACCTCTTTTCCATTGATTGATCAATATGATTTCTTTTACGTCTTTTAAAACTTCATCATTTGTTTTTATTCTTTCTATCCAGCTTAGATATACGTTTCACTTCTGTTAAGTTGGTCAAAACAAATGTTCAGCAAAGGTCTTCCTCATGTCTAATTCTGAATATGATTATTTGTAAACAACTTCCTTTTATTCTGTAAACCCTACACAGGAAGTGGACTTTTTTCTACCATTCTCTACATGTCTTATAGTAAAGGTAATATGTATTTACAAACTAAGGCAAAAAGCGATACACGTGGGACAAAAAAGTGTTCCTTGAGTGAATAGTAAATAGGTCTGTAATAAGCGCGACCCACGCGAAATGTTGGGGAACAGTTGTACAGCCTTTACTCCTGCCTCATACTCATTATTTTGGAAACAGAAGATCTAGTTCTTTATATAATGAGCCAATATGTCTGAATACAGTGATTGTTCAAATCACTTTACATGCACACGGACTGTCACCATTTAAAATGCAAAAACCTATGTACATACATTTGTGTGTGTGTGTGGGGGGGGGGGAGGGACATACACACTACTTCTCTCACGTTTACCCTCAACTACCCTCCCATGAACACCCTAATGACATGTAAAGAAAAACATTTTTCTGTTAGAGTCGTTCATAATTTCTTCTTCTTCTTCTTCTTCTTCTCCTTCTCCTTCTCCTCCTCCTCCTCCTCCTCCTCCTTCTCCTTCTTCTTCTTCTTCTTCTTCTTCTTCTTCTTCTTCTTCTTCTTCTTCTTCTTCTTCTCCTCCTCCTCCTCCTCCTCCTCCTCCTCCTCCTCCTCCTCCTCCTCCTCCTCCTTCTCCTCCTCCTCCTCCTCCTCCTCCTCCTCCTCCTCCTTCTCCTTCTCCTTCTCCTTCTCCTTCTTCTCCTTCTCCTTCTCCTTCTCCTTCTCCTTCTCCTATCCATTGGCATCTTAATGTAACCCCTCATATCGATTCTTCTTTAGATTTTCTAGCACATCATCCAACCATCTTATCCTAGGTCAGCCCCTCTTTCTGATTGTATAGACTTGCAAGCTGAGGATATTCTTTGGCATACACTGATCATTCATCTCCTCTAGCCATTGTATTCAACATTCGTAATTCAGGATGGAATTTTTAGATGGTTTGTCTAAAGATGAGATAAACATCTTTTAAATACAGTAAGATATAAAAAAGGTATAATAATATAGTAAAAAGAATTACTTTATATACTTATCACTTTCTACTAGTAAAATTGTTACAAAATTTGTAAATAATAATTTATCTATTCCATATTATCAATGTTACCTAAAAGAGGAAGAAGGGGTCTTTCGGAACCCTGACAATCATCGCCTGCCTGGAAGATGAGCACATACATGCCTGAAACGTACAACCACGCAGGTGCCAAAGCCCTGGACTATCTGTAAGCCCACACGCAGAATTCCTCTCACCACTAAACCCTCTAAGACAACTGTTTGTCCATTGGGCTATGATGAGGAATATTACAACGATGATAATACACGGGCACAATGGTGGTAAACTGGATCCAAGTTACCCAGATTATGATTATGATGAAGATAGGACAACTGAACGCCCCGAACGAAAAACGACGCAAGCCCCTAAACCCTGCTGTACACATAAGCCAATAACCTGGCGCATACGTAGAACTCCACTAACCACTAAACCTCCTACAACGACTGCTCCGCCAGATTACAGTGTATACGATTAGAATGGCTACGATGGTAATGGAAAATGGCATAAACCGGACTATGATGATGATAAACGTATCCCAACCTATAGTGACTACGATAGTGATTGTGATTGGAGGAAAAACAATACTACTACTACTCCACAGGATGATTGTTAAGTGCCAGAAGCACCACAAGCAGGCTATGTGAACACACGTCAAACATAGCACAATGTTTCTTTTCTTTTGTCAATGTTGTTATTAAAAAGAGGGGGATAATGCTGAAGGGATTGCTTGGAGAATATTGTGATTAAATAAAATAGCATAGCTGTTTGAATTTTTTTCGTTTTTTGCTTACTTTGATAACTTTAATTTCATGTGACTACATATGTGCTTCGCCTGCTGTATGGGCATACCTAACAGGTAAAACTGACTAGGAACTGATGTGTTGTTTGGTAAAACATTTTGAATTAATAAGAAATTATGAATTAAGAATTACACCAGTAAATGTATACAATGAAAGTTTTTGTCATTAAACACGTTTTAGAGGTAGGTGATGAAAGCCGTGTGGAGCAAGTGAGTGGAGGTAATTAGTTTTTTCTTAATATCTATTTTGTCTCCATTTAACAGTTAAGGTAAACTGTATTTACAACCTAAGTTTGGTCGTCTTGTTATTTGCCTTATGTCTTATTGTTCTAGTTTATCAGATATGATCTCAGCACGTCAGTCATGTCTTTTCCCCCATCACTTAATATTACTAAGTTGTCTGGAAACCTAATGCAGTGCACTATAATTTTTTTGTCTTTTCTCCCATCTTTTGTCGTGTTTATGACCTTTTTATGCATCATATGTAACCAGTTGTTATCACAGCAGTTTCTGTGAAAAAATTAGCCAATGAACTCCATGAAAATGTAGAGTGTTAACATTGTCCTAAATTTTGTAGAGTTCTTGTTCAGTTTTCTGTCATATCCTTCGAGTTGTCCAACTCTAATGCTCTGTTCTTCAAGCTTCACGTGTAATTGGAAATTTAAGGTAAGTTGGCTGCAAGAATAAGTTGGTGCAATGTACATCAGTCCAACATTATTTTGTATTAAAATGTTTCCCATAATACTTTTAAAATTTATTCCACACAATTTTCATACAAGATGTATGTAAGTTTCAATTTTCACTTTTGTCATATTAACATATGAATATTATATATAAATATTTTTGAGTTGTACTTGAATTATTTCTGAAAATTTCAGTAGAGCGTCGATTATCCAAACATCCATTAACCGAACAATCTATTATCCAAAGTCAGTAAAAACTGTACTATTATGTACTGTACTCTACAGTAATGTATTGGACATGTGTAGGCTTATTGTATATTTATTCAACATAAAAAATTGTGTACTATAAGTTATTACAGTACTGTACAGTTATAACCGATGAAAAGATAGTTGAGTCATTAAATGAACGTAATGAAAATGAAACAGATTTAGATGAAGAAGGTGGCGACAATGCTACTAATACAAAACCCCCTCGGCAGCAAAAGCTTTTGACGCAGTTGAGACTATTATAAAATGGGCCGAAACAGAAGACGAGAAGCTGTATTCAGCTTATGAATCTTGAATGACTTCAGTCTTTAGCAGTGAGAAAACGGGATATTGGTTTGGAGCAGACAGTGATAGAACAATTATTCAAAAATGTGTAAATCCATAGTACTGTTTTTTTAATTTTTAATTAATTTTTTAGTACAATGTTTGTCATTAAACTCTTTTGTTTAAATTAACTTTTGGTTTTTATTTATTACACTCAGTTTTAATTCAGTGATTTCTAGTCTTAGTAATACATTGCAGTACAGTATACAGGTTGTTGTAATTATATAACAGTATGTTAGAAATTATT
Organism: Magicicada septendecula; assembly: GCA_034769895.1. Classification (NCBI taxonomy): domain Eukaryota; kingdom Metazoa; phylum Arthropoda; class Insecta; order Hemiptera; family Cicadidae; genus Magicicada; species Magicicada septendecula. The sequence continues at coordinate 849,287,115 of CM068368.1, forward strand.
TTGTAATAAAAACATTTGTTTCTGTAAAGAGAAATAATGTTTTCAATTTATGATCTATTATCCTAAATATCGATTATCCAAATGGGCCCTTGTCCCGAGAGATTTGGATAGTCGATGCTCTACTGTACTATTAACTTTGTTCAACTAAGCAGAAAGTCTGGTTTATAGATAAAAAATCAGTTATCCTGGACAATTTATGCTAGACTCTGGTGCACGCATAGAAGCAGGTGAGTGAGAATGTGTACTGCAGAGAAAGAGAGACATAGTGATTCACAAACATATTATGAAGTGTTCTTGTGTAAGAGAATGATTGACCGTATGATACTTTCTCTTGTCTGCATGCTGTTGACACCCACCTACCTTCATACATGCTCCAGAGCACAGTGAAAATATAATTTCCTTTAATAATTGCAAGAATGTCTTGGAATGGACACAATAGACGTCAAAAATTGAATTTAGAAGTTCAATAATAATAATGATGTCAGAAGTATACATATTTGTGACGGTGGCTGATGATATAAGTGCCATGTTAATACACAAGTTTATAAAGTGTTATAAATATTGTTTAATATAATTTTAAGTTTATAATTAAGATAAGCATACATCCTAAGTTACCCAGTTTTGTCAGCCGTCAGATATAAAACCATGTGTTTGTAATTGAATGCGGGTGTGGTTAGGTTGAGTGTATTTGATTTTATTGTGTAAAAGATCTGAAATATCAAATGAAAATCTTTAATGTCAAATATATTTTATCAGTGATATAAAAATTATTAAAATAAATTGAATTGGACTGAATTTTCGTACTTTAATTGTATGCAAGGAAACAGTGGTCTACAGAAATGTGACCTCTTTCTTCAATTAGAAAAAAGAACAGTGAATGATTCTTGTTTTGAATATTGTAGATAAGCCCTGTTGTTTTTCATCAAAAATCATTTAAGCATTCATCAAGGTGTAGGCTCTCTTGAAATACGAGAAAGAATCTTGTTTTCACATATTTCATGAAATATTGTTTGAAGTTCCTAGATTAAATTACCGCAAAAATCAATTCAGGCGCTAAATAATAATATTATGTAATTACTTTTATGTGTCATCTGTCGAAAGACAAAAAAAATCATTTATATTTTATGGAGAATGTTGGTCCCATGATTCAGTTTATGCTACCGAGTTCAGAGCTAGTGGACCAACATATAGGCCTATGCCCGGTTTTCATCAACATCTGTTAATAATTTTAAAGTGTCATTACATTACCTACTAAGGATTTTACAGGAGACATCCTGTTTCACAAAGCTCCGTTAAAGTTAACAGGAAAGTTGATGGTTAACAGATTTTTGGGCTGTTAGCTAACAAACAACAATGATAGCTAACCAAAAATTACATTCAGTGCTATTTTAATGTATGTTGTTCTTTGTTGGACAGTCTTTGGTATTTTAAAAATAAAACGATATGCAAAGATTTGTACAATATCTGTGTACGAAAATTTAGTTTGAATGTCCAGTATTATGTTTTTTGTTTGATAAAAATCGTGCATGCAAAGTTGAATATATGAAAATGTGTAAAAGTCGTTTCAAGTATTTTTCAGAATTTCTTTTGTTTTGAAACTAAAACAAACAAATCTGCAAAAAGGAAACAACAGAAAATAAAATAACAAAATACATGTAACCAGTATATCAGAAGTAAACTTTATATTATAATTTTTAAGTTTTATATATGTTATAATATGCAATTTCTCGTATCAGTTTTAAGCAGCATCAGCCAACTATAATGATACAGTAGCCTTGTGTTTTTGTTTGTGTAGCATAACATAATGAGTATGGTGTTGAGAATGGAGAAATGATTAATAAGATATTGGGGTTGTTAAATACTTCAACAATAGTGAACAGATGGTCCATTAGCAACGTAATTAACAAAGTCTCACAAATAATGTATAAAAATAATAAATAATAATAATAATAATGTAATACCTAATAAATAATTAATAAATTGCAGCTATATACACATAAAACGTAAATCTCAATGTAATTATTAATGATACAAGGGAAGTCTGAAATGTTCGTGCAAAAAACATTGAAAACATAATTTTTTCAGGCAAATTTTGATTTTATTTTTCAATGTAATCCCCTTTTAGCTCTATACACTTGGCTCATATGCAATTCGTCATGCAAAATATGTCCAATACATTCTTTTGAAATCGTACTCATCTCAGCTAGTTCATGCACATTCACTTAACGATCCTACATCAACACGAACGTTTTCAATAATTTCTTTGGTAGAAGCTCTTTTGGCCTTCCAGATAATTTAGCATCGTCCATGCTTTTTCGACCACAACGAACATCGGCACACCACTAGTAAATAATTCTAATTGACACAGGGAAATGTTTATCGAGCTAAGCTTGTATTTTGGCACGTGTTTTCTTATGTAAAAAGTAATATTTAATCACAATGCAAAATTCACTTGTTTTCATTTTTTCAATAAGACAGAAGTTGTGTGCTTCAAATGACTGTTGAAACAATACTACTTAAAGTACCTTCATGAAAATTTGGAATTATCGGTTTGAATGTTTGTAATTTAAAACCGTGGGGCAACAACTTTTAGTTGTGGTGCCATCTATAAAATTTTGCACAGACTTTTCGTACCTCCCTCGTACTTCAATACATTTTGGTAAACTTCAGAGGGTAAGATTTTAATTGGCTGAATATAAAAAGAATAGGGCTTTCTAAGATAGTGTTGTTATAAGATCTGAAATAAATATGAATAAAGAACATAGAAAGTCCTGTGGGACATGATTTTTTTTTTATAATGTGTAATAATATATAGAAAGCAGGTTTGCTCTAAGATATTTTGTTATACGATGTCCTCAAAAATACGTATATTGTATGTGAGATTTAGGTAAAATGAAAAGTTTGTAGTGAATATTCCAGTAACCTCACATTCCGTACATTCACAAATTATACGATTGTGTAATATTATAAAATCAAAAACAAAATACATTTTTCAGTTATACTGTTATTTCTGTTTTACTTTGTGTAAATGCCAAAACCTTCCTGTAAGTCCTACAGTGTGCTATAGCGAGTCTTAATAAAATTGGTAATAAATAAAGAAGTGTATTGTTGCTGTTATATAATTTATTTTTCGTATATACTACATTATGGAAGCATTTAGTAGTATCAATTACTACAAAGGTTTAAAAAAAAAAATTAGGAAAGAAATTAAAAGTAACAAAAACATAACAGACAGACAATTTGTATCTTCTTTGTTAAAAACTGTTGTTTAGTTTAGTTTTAGAATTTGCATTCCTATTATACTTAGTTTTTACGGTCACTGTATCTTCCCTATACTAGCTCCTCCACCCCCTCCACTTTACACATATGTTCACCTTCCCACATATTCTTTGTATTTAGTTGTTCTTAGTAGCTCTTTGAGAATAGCCTAATAGACTGAAACAATTGTCTGAGGTTAAGAATAAATTGTGAAAATACCAAGTGTTTGTATTTTTTAAAACCTTTGTAGTAATTGTTTTACAAGTGCCCAACGAGCCTCTTCAGTCAATATCGTGAATATCTATTACGTTGTTTAGAAGTAGAAGGAATTTGTACTATCTACCCTCTGTAATAGATCCTTTAGAAGTTTTCTAATAATTGTGAACAGAATATGCATTCTAAAGTTTTCATCTAAAACATAATAAACCCATCTACACATGTGTTGCAAGTTAATCGACCAGTAAAAAATTATAGTGAAATATAATGAAAAAAACTTCTAGAGAATACAATTTTTGTGAAATATAAAAAGATTAATTTTGCAGTGCTGTGACCGTAGGATTTGAAGTAAACTTTCAGAGTGAACAAAAAATTCTGTATCTTCACACCAATTTTTGTTTTTATGCTGAAGTGGCATTCATTTATAGATATGGCATTGGTTAGGATCAACAATAAGTCAGTCCAGATCCGTCTTCTGCTAAGTCAGGAATTGCTACATCAGCAATTGTGTCAAAATAAGCATAACATTAAGAACAAAAATACTTTTTATTTATATAACTCTTAGTAGCCTATATGATAATCTTTGTAGTATACACAAGTAGTAAAACTAACTTAACATAATACTTTTAACAAAACATTAAAGTTAAAAAAAAATCGAAGAGAAATAAATTAATAAGTACTAAAATATATTTTTCACAGGAACTCATGAATTAAAATAACTTCAAATAATATAAATAATACGCTCAGAATAAATGTATAAAATAATGTGAGCAGTAAAAATGTTTACTATTTAATTTTGGTTAACAAAATACTGTTGTAAAATTATATATAAATTTATGCCTTTTAAGTGAGACGTCAGTTTATTCTAAAAATTTGTAGCTAAATTTTATTTTGTAGCTGATTTATTGAACTTTTTTTAATACTATGGCATCTTCGCTGTATATATTTCTTGAACAGTTCATTGCCAACTGTATACTAAAACATGAGAGATTTTTAACGGATAGTGGTGGTTTAAAAAAATGAAACCACAGTAGGACTAATCGGATGTTACACTAAAGTGGGACAATAATAGTGCAACAGGGGTTGAAATGATGTTTGCAAATACAAAGCCTATCTTGTAACCTCCCTGCCATCTGTGCTAACGTGAAGCAGTGCATTGGCTTCTGCGCCTCCATTCGAGTCGTCACCAGTCTTGATACCAGTCTTCTGGCCTCCTATACAGCAAAATATGACTCTCAGGTAATCACATAAGAAACAATTTCAACTATAATAATTTACATGAAATTGCTAACATTACAATGTATAAAGCACCATTTCCCAAATTTTTTTAGTCCACGGCACACTACAAATAAATAGTCAGAAGCCGCAGCACCCTATCTTCCTCTACATCCCAACCCCCTCGTCACCGTCGGTACCTTTCCGCAATGTCTTTAAAGTCACACTGCAGCATAATGTACCATAATAATGAATGTTACGTACTTACCTTAGTACTACTTGTGGTTTCCCAGTTATATCAGTGGACTTTTTAAATTGAAACACAAATTTATCATCAAACTTAGATTTTTGTGACTTATAAAATTACAAAAAGACATTGAACACACATTTTATCATGTAACTTTTATTTGCACTTTCTTAATTTACAAAATAATGAAAAACACAAAGTAATACCTTTTCCGCTCTTTATTAAATTAATTTCCAATGTTCGCTTCAAGACAGGACTATTGACTAAGCATGCAAACAAGTTTTTGATTTTTTTTTTTTTTTTGCTGAGTTAGACATTTTATTTTATGTTATATTTTTATTATTTTCCAAAATTTTGTAGCATACTAGTGTGCCATGGCACACATTTTGGGAAAGGCTGGTTATAAATACTAAAAAGAAATAAATATAGTGTTCATACCTTGTATCAAACTGAAAAATGTGTGTGAAATTTTAAATGGTCTGTCTAGAATGAGGAAATGACTCTGTTTTATGTAGTAATAGCTGATGGAGCTATGTAATGACTATGGAGGAAACACTGGAGTAAGCTGAGGTACACCAACTTGTTCATTAACTCTTAACAGTATATAGTTTATTTCTTTTACTAGCTCCATGTTTGGGCAGCTTGTAATTCCTATTCCCATGAAATCCAGGGTCTAGTTTTTGATTGACGCATGAAATAGCCTAGGAGTCTGGGCACAAAATATTGCTGCTTGTAAATTCTTCAACCTATGTGACACATGTGGTTTAAGAATGCACACTGGTATAGACGAGTCCTACATATGACCTCTGCACTGATTGAAAGGTAATACTTACATTGAAACTGATCTTAGTCTCTGATTGAACCATGGCCTAACAGTAAAGTATCATATTGTTTAAAAAAATTTTTAATTTACATTTTTAACTGACTACAATGTGATTTCCTTTAAAGTAGTTGCATCACCTGAGACATCCTTTAGCATGGAGTTTCAATGTTTTTAATGTATTGTATTGTTTCAAAATGTTGTCCTTCAGTACTGGTTTGAGTTTTGGGAATCAGTTAGTAGGGATGAGGCCAGGTGAACGAAGGGATTAATCATTCTATGAGATCTTTAAACTTCACTCACCGTGGATGTATGCCATCTGTCCATCATACTGTAGTGTTCACCTTCAAAATTGGTTCTGCCTTTAGAAAGTATTTTATGTAGAGGAAGGCTCTAAATGTAACCTCTTTTCCGTAAGTTGTAGTTACATTCTCACAGTTTTACACAAAAAGAAATTGTATGCTGTCATACAATATTCTCCAATTTATTTATGTGACAAGAGGATGTGCATGTCTTTGCTACGAGGGTCATCTCAAAAGTAAGTTTCCCTATTTTTTTTTTTTCAGAGGCAAATTGCACAAGCAGGCTGACGAATGTTGGAGAACTTTTATTTGTGTGTAGTGGCAGTAGTGCCAAAACCTCATCCGTTACGTAGCAATGTAACAACAACACGAAATTTTAAATCATGGACGTTTCATTTACCAGCGTGACCGATTGCGAAGTGTGTAGTGTGATTCGGTTTTTTTGCTGCAAAAAGTGAATCAGTGGCTGAAATTCATCGTCACTTAGTTTCTGTGTATGGACCTGAGTGCATGCACATTCAAGTGGTCCGCAGGTGGTGTACATTGTTCTTGAAAGAGAGAACGAATGTGTACGATGAAACGCACAGTGGGGAGGAGATCCTCAACATCAACTGAGAATTCAGCTCTTGTTGATTCCGTTAAGTCAATCGGGTTGAGGACAGACGCGACACCCCTAACGAAATCCCAGTGATTTCCATCTGTTCCCCCATCTCAAAGAACACCTGGGAGGACAACGTTTCAAAACGGATACGGAAGTGAAACATGGGGTTGGCACGTAGTTCCGAAATCGGAGTACGCAATGGTTCAAAGAGGGAACTGAAAAATAGTTTTTACGCTACAGAAAGTGTATTGACAAGGCTGCATATTATATTGAAAAATAAATACACGTTTTTGAATTAAAGTATAGTTTTCTTTTTAAGTTTTACATGTGTTTTTTATTTTTCCTAAAATAGGGAAACTTACTTTTGAGATGACTCTCGTAGTTAAGGAGCTAATCCAGACCGAGAGATTTTAGGGCATGCTAGTCAGAGTCTTGCTGCAGGAAGGAAGAAAGCCAAACATGGACTGTAATAGCATAACAGTCTCATAACTTTGTTGGCAGATCTAACATAGATTCTGATGTAAGAAACTGAACCATATCAGTGAATGATTAAGAGACAAAGTTTGTAGATTTAATTAACTCACTGTATCAATAAATAAACTATACCCTGTAACTGCAATTTGCTTGCACGATAACATGTGTTCACATTGTGTCCTGCTAATTCAGTTTGCCTGGTTATCCTTAAAAATGATTTGTTAGTATTATAAATCATTGTATGAACTAAAAGATTGGCGAGTCTACTGCATAGCCTGTCATTATGATGTCCGGGATATTGGGCACTGGTCAATTGCTTCGAGATGATGTTTCAGCCTCCACCAGAGGCGTTCTTCAGTACCGAAAGCCCGCCATTACAGAACATTCTACATGTTTCTTGGCTATCCCAACAGAACCACCTGTAATGTTGTGTGCATATATGATTCTTAACATGCGTTAATGAGCGTGTTCCAGACTCGCCGGTCAGTGCGCACTGTGTTCAAGGCTGCAGGCAATTGTGCTCTAGTGTTTTCTAGTAGTGCTGACGCATATTATGGATTATTGTGGAATCTCAGCGGGTTATAAATATAACCATTCAGTGATGATGAGTTTCAGTTTAAGTAAAGATTAATTCAAGTGAGGTTCGAGTTTACTTCGGGCAATTACTCTGTGTTCAAGTGGTTATTGGTGAAAAGTGATTATTGTGCACGACTCTATTAGTTGACATTATTATTGGTGTGGACAAATTAACTTGAATTATTGTACGAGTATAATCTTGTTGAATAACGTGTTGATTACAAACTGTTAATTGTGATAATTAAAGCTGGTTTTTAGTGACTTAATTGGTGTCTTGTATTTTGTTTTTCACTGTACCGTCGTAACAGTATGTTCTACAAGGTATGGTGAGCCTAACATACCCCTGACTGAGGCCAGCTTTCAGCCCCCTCATCCCTTGTCGAACATTTTAAAACCTTTCCCTACTCAAGTAGGCCTCCAGTGGATGGCCAAAACGTCTAGAAAATGTCATCTCAAAGTTATCAACCACAGCCCAATAGCCTGGATTTGTCTTTTTACTATTTATTTTATTGAGACTGGGCTCTATTTACATCTCACAACAAATTTACAATGTGTAGGATTGGCGTCCTGTGGTGGACTCCATTAAAACTAATCAGTTTCTTCTTGTGTTGCCTGTCACTTGACGCACTACTTTAAATCTACATCTCCTTTTGAAGGACCAATGTTGTGTGTGTGTGTGTGTGAGAGGTATGATATGTTCGAATACTATGTGTGATCTCAATTCTGTCTCTGTTTGTTTAGGATATCGTTTTTATGTGTTTGTATATTTCCAGTTGTTCAAGAGAGTCTAGTTTTCACTATAAAGTAAAACGTTTACATTTTACCAACAAACAACTTTGTGTTCCGAGTCGGTAGTGATATACTTATATTTAGTTAATCAATGGACACGTCATGGACAACAAAATCCAAGAATTATTTGATTTAATTACCAAGACTTTCCTAAAATTTATTTGTGAATTAAGACCAATTATTTATGTTGATACTATTGGAGGAGTATAAATACATATCCAATAATATACCTATACCTATCCTTGAATGTGCATTATTTCAATCCAAAATTCTAAGAACAGCTAAACAACAAATTTAAAAAAAAATCTTAAACTTCCTTGTTAGGACTTTGTCCTGTTCTATAACAACGGTCTTACACGCTGTCACTCCATCTCTTTCTTGGCCGACCAATGCTCCTCTTGGTGTTTGGTTGGCTATCTCTTGCCTTTTTCACTAACCTTATGTCATCCAATTAAAATAATAAGGCTGCAAACCATAACATTTGCTTTTTTTTGTAAGCTGAAAAACTGTTGGATTAGAGTAAGCACCATACTGGTTCTGTGAAAGCCATTGAGGGACCAGAAATAGAAAAAAAATGTAAAAATCAACAGCTTATCTGTAAACCTTAATAGGATGTTTTTGTTTTCATGAAGACAAAATTGGAAATCTAAACACTATTATCATGTAGCAAGTAAGCATCACATACCTGTGCTGTAGATTTGAAATTTTTGTGGATAAATGTGATGCTAGAACATTAGTAATAAAATGTATGGCATTTATTTACAATAAGGATTTCTTGTTCTCACTTTCAAGAAGTTTTATGCACGTAAGTTTTTCTTCCGTTTAATATATCTTATCTTCTTAACCACTCATTTTTTGTTATAATTCTTTTACTGCTCACGTAATGTAATATTTCTATTTGCTTGCATAACTATAATATTTCAGTACGCAACCAATTTTATAGAAGGCAGTTTGACGTTTATGCTTTTGTAAGTCATAATTCACATGCCTCGTAAAGTTTTAATTACTGGGTTAAAGGTTTTACTCTTGTCGTTAAGCAATTCATATGATGAAACTTTACTAGAAGTAAACACATTTTTCTGCTGTCTTGAATTATTTTGAGATTTTTTTCAAATAAGTTTCCCCTCAATGTAAATTTATAGTTTCTAACAGAACTTTTTACAAGACAGATTCACTTCCATATTAAGTGTAAGAAGATTGCTCAAAAATTAATGTTAGAAAAAAGTTTTAAAATCTACAATAATCTTACAAAGCTTAAAATAAAATTGATTACGCTACAAAGAAAGTGCATTGACAAGAAGGAAAAAAGTAAAAGAGAAAGGTTTATAAAAGCCTTTATTATAATGTAAAAAAATATACAATATAAAGTGTTTAATTATTCACAAGCATTAGTGGAAAATAACAAATAAAGCTACAGAAATGTTAATGAAAACGAATAATGCTACAACAGTTAAAGGATGCTGATACTGTGTGTGCGTGTGCGAGTTGATGCTCTTGAAATGGGAAATTCACTGTAATTCATTTATATAAATTAACATATACAAGAATGGACAACATGGCCTATAATTTACAATTTATTTATACCTATGTCACTGAATGTTCATTAACACTTTAGGAAATAAAACTATATGAATAAAATGTGTAAATACACTTTTATTATATCATAATAGTATGTTTCACAGTCATGCGTCAGTAACCAGAGATAGAAAAAATAAAGGTTTTTTTTTTATCTAAGTGCACGTGCGATCTTTAGGTTATAAATAATAATAATCTGTAGCTATATTTCAACAAACATATTATGATATTACATATTAACATATATTAACAAAAAAAGTTACTAAAAAAATATAAACAATGTATTCTGAGAGTTGATAGTCTTTGAACTCTGCACTAGTATACCACTATCTTTGATTTTTATTTTAGTTGCTACAAGTACTTTTGTCATTTATTTTTTATAAGATGTGTATATATAGGACACGTATTATAAATTTATTTAAGAAAAGTTGAAAACTTTTAAAAAATTATTTCAGTATTAAGTTCAAGAAAAGAGAACACCAGCTACAAACAATGCACATTAATGTATTTGGAAGAAAGAAAATAAAACACACAGATGCTCTTAATTCATGCTGTATAAACCAGTTATATTGTATTAAAGTGTAAATATATTCCATACATACAGGTAACTCCAGGAAATATGTACATTTGATAGTACAATGTGCAATATTTAAAACAACATAGCAGTATTAATTTTGCATTCTATACAACAGAATTTGTGTTACTTTGACCGATCCTCACTAACCATCCACTAAAAATTCATTGATTGACGGTCACTATAAATTTAAGGATTTAATAGTAGTAATAATAATAATACTGTAATAATGTTTTCAGGTTTATGCAAAATGGGATTCTCAAAAGCAATAATATTGTTCTACTGAAACATCAGTGTAGGAGTTCCCATTTAGATTTTTATATGCCACATTCAAAAACATACAAAATATGAACATGCTTAATGTTGCCATAGTGTGCACCTACAATCAAATACAACATACAGTCCAGAAATTGTTTGTTTATATGTGTGTTTTGTCTTAACGTTTTTAGTAACTTCAAAAAAAAAACAATGAAAAGATTTTAATTAAAACAATAACAAATTAAAACAACTGGTATTTCTACATTTCCTTTTTGTGCTTTGAAGGTTGAATAGATTTTCATATTATAGCATGGAATCACCTGTCTACACATGAACATACAGATAAAAATAGTGATTATAAATAAGTGCCGTGCATAAAATTACTATCTACAACTACAGAAGTAAAGCTTTTGACAATTCTGATAGTGGGTAGGTGCTAAAGCTGTACAAGGAAAGAACACAGTTTTAAAACTACAGTAAATTAGCTATCACAGTTAAAGACAGATTTGAAGTTTACGAATGAAAGATGCGTGCTGAAGAACACAGATCAAGCAGAAAGCAGAGGTTGAGCATCGTTTTCTGACTTACCAGGACCATTATGCCTCTGTCTATGTCTTGTATTGTCAGGAACGCAACGTATTAAACATAGGATAAATGAACACACTATCGGTGGAATGCCCGCAAGAAGAAATGGCAGTGTATATGATTTCGTTGAGTCATATATTAACCCTGTTTGAAGTGAAATAAAATATTATTTAACAATTATAAATATATGATTACAAACTAATATTAACTTAACAATATGTTGATCTTATCTATGATTATTTCATTTGTTAGCGTTCGGCTATGCAAAACACAGGATGGAATCATACATTTCTGGAAGTACAGACACTTAAGTTTTTAAGTGTTGACACTTACATGAACTCAGCAAAATAATAGACATTATTCTGTCAGGTGCGGATCCACAGAGGGGGAAATCCCCCCTCCTGAATGGTCACTTCAGACGAAATTTTTGTTATTGTTTTGTGATTATAGAATAGTTTTGTAAATATCACTATAATATTGACGACTCGGAACACTAAGTTTTTTATAAGTAAAAACGTAAAGTTTTACCTTACAGCCTAAACCGGCTTTCACCTATAGAAGGCTTCATCAGAGGCTGTCGTTAGTAGCGCTGTTCGTCTTGTTGTTGGCGACGAGATAGTGTTTCGAAAGATCGAAGCTGTGTGTGTGTGGTGAGATGTCTTCGAATAATGCATGCGATTTGAATTGTGTCTGTTCGTTTAGGATGTCGTTTTTATTTGTTTTTGTGTGTTTGTATATTTCTAATTGTCCTAGAGTGTCTAGTTTTCGGCCTTTTGTGTGTACGTGTAGTATGTTCATGTTATTGTTGATGTTTTTATATGTGTGGTTTGCTTCAATGAGGTGGTTTGCGAAGCAAATCTGTAGTGGTGTGGAGTGCTTTTGTGTGTTCAATGTATCTCTGTTTGAAGCTACGTCCTGTCTGGCCTATGTAGAATTTATTGCAATTTGAACAATTTAGTTTATATACACCGGGTAGATCGAATTTGTTTTGTGCTTTGGGCATGCGTTTTGATAGTGTGCGTTCTGTTTTGTTAGTAGTTTTGTAAGCGATTCTGTATCCTGCTTTTTTGAATTTGTGGGCAATTTTTTCTGTTTGTTTGTTGATGTATGTTAGTGTTATGAATTTGTTGTTTTCTGTCTTTGTCTGTTGTTTGTTTTGTGTTTTGTGTAGGAGTTTACTGACTATTGTTCTGTCATAACCGTTAGATTCTGCTAGATATTTTATCGTGTTTAGTTTGTCTTTGTAGTCTATTTCATCTAAGGGGATGTTGTTAAGTCTATGTATCATGGTTCTAAAAGCAGCTAGTTTGTGTTGTATTGGGTGATTGGAGGTGTTGTGTATTAGTGTGTCAGTTGTAGTTGGTTTTCTGTATATACTGAATTTGTGCCTGTGTTCTAGTTTTGTGATGGAGAGGTCTAAGAAGTTTATGGTGTTGTTGTGTTCATATTCGGCAGTGAAGGTTATGAACATGAATATGAACACAACAACACCATAAACTTCTTAGACCTCTCCATCACAAAACTAGAACACAGGCACAAATTCAGTATATACAGAAAACCAACTACAACTGACACACTAATACACAACACCTTCAATCACCCAATACAACACAAACTAGCTGCTTTTAGAACCATGATACATAGACTTAACAACATCCCCTTAGATGAAATAGACTACAAAGACGAACTAAACACGATAAAATATCTAGCAGAATCTAACGGTTATGACAGAACAATAGCCAGTAAACTCCTACACAAAACAAACAACAGACAAAGACAAAAAACAACAAATTCATAACACTAACATACATCAACAAACAAACAGAAAAAATTGCCCACAAATTCAAAAAAGCAGGATACAGAATCGCTTACAAAACTACTAACAAAACAGAACACACACTATCAAAACGCATGCCCAAAGCACAAAACAAATTCGATCTACCCAGTGTACATAAACTAAATTGTTCAAATTGCAATAAATTCTACATAGGCCAGACAGGACGTAGCTTCAAACAGAGATACATTGAACACACAAAAGCACTCCACACCACTACAGAATCTACCTTCGCAAACCACCTCATTGAAGCAAACCACACATATAAAAACATCGACAATAACATGAACATACTACACGTACACACAAAAGGCCGAAAACTAGACACTCTAGAACAATTAGAAATATACAAACACGCAAAAACAAATAAAAATGACATCCTAAACGAACAGACACAATTCAAATCGCACGCATTATTCGAAGACATCTCACCACACACACACACAGCTTCGATCTTTCGAAACACTATCTCGTCGCCAACAACAAGACGAACAGCGCTACTAACGACAGCCTCTGATGAAGCCTTCTATAGGTGAAAGCCGGTTTAGGCTGTAAGGTAAAACTTTACGTTTTTACTTATAAAAAACTTAGTGTTCCGAGTCGTCAATATTATAGTGATATTTAGTTAAGTAACGGACACGTCATGGACAACGAAATCCAAGAATAGTTTTGTGTTTGTGAATATGATAAAAAATTCATATCAATTTATGTAAGATCATGATTTTATTCTAAAATTACTTTAAAATGTAGGTGTACCTTACCAGCATGTTAATTTTGTTTTACACAAAGTGAATTTTCGTTTTAAACTGTAAGTGAATATTATTAAAAGAACAATGAACTGACAAATACAGATATGATTGTATACTTGTGCATCAATAAACTTACTGTGTTGATTATAAAAAACCATACTTGTGTCTTCATTAATTCCTATTAGTTATTTTTTAGGCCTTTAAATAATGATCCAACTTACCATAATCCCTCCCCCCAAATTGCTTGCAGGATCCATCCCCTGTTTTCTAAAATAGTAATAATAATAATAATAATAATGTAATCTTTTTGTATCATCGAATCTGTGACTTGTCGATTAATAGCCAGACACCATCGACACTGGTCTACTAACAATCCTGTTACTCTATTAGCAAAATCAGTTTACTCAACATTATACTACTGTAATTTGTGTCCAAACTATTTAAAACTACTTAAATTTTTAAAAATTAAAAGGTAATATGTAAATTATACCACATAATCTGCTTTAAATTTTAGACTGGCAGACAATTTGTAATGCTTATTAATCATACAGTGACTCAAAGAAAGTAATAATTTTATCAGTTTGTAAATGTCTAATTTAGCTTGAATAGAAATGATATTTTTTAACCTTCAGTTTTTATTAATATTTCTAATTTATTCAAATAACATGTGCATATGAAAGAAATGGTTATGACATCAAAACGGCAATGATAATGGTGGTGGTGTGATAGTAACACTAACTGTTATGTGTCATTATTATAGTTAATATATATAAAATCACCTGCTATAGGAGGTCCTACAGTCAAAGGTATGGAACAGAAGCCAAGGAGAAATCCTATTGCCTGGCCTGCTCCTTCTTGTCCACAGAGATCAAAAGCTATTGGCCCCAGTAGGCTTATAAAACAGCCATCAAACACTCCCATCCCTAACGCGATAATCTGAAGCAGTACAAAACTGGGACTCTTTGTCATCAGCATGGTGAACAAACCAATCAAAAAGAATGATACCTGAAACAGATAAACTTTACTCAGTGAAAATTTAAATAATTGGATAGCAAAAAATTAATGTCATTCGAGTACATAATATAGCAAAATTGATTTTAATACAAAAATAAAAATACTAAAGTGAATTGTATGAGGTCGGTTGTATTAATAGTATCGGTTGTATAGTGAGTTGTATTAATCAGTAAACTAACAAATTCTTAGTGAGTGATAGAGACTATTAAATTATCTCCAGCATTGCGGACTAATTAATGTTCTGTACTGTTATACCTACCTGTTGTAAAAGAACCCTGTCCACTCTAGGATTATCAGCTATTTTTCCAAAGATTAGTCTGCCAGTACCCGATGCCACACCAATACAGAAGACTAGAGATTTACCGTCACTTTCAGGGAATCTGTCTTGTACAAATTTTACCTGTTATAACAAAATTGTTAATTTGTTATTACAGTCACAGAACCTTTATGATCAGTAAAATATTAAATACTAAAATAGTCTGGATTCTTATTTATTCAAACACTTTTTGCTACAGTCTATTTCTTGGTCCATATATAATTTATTTAATATTTATAATTTCTTTACCTCAAGACTTTTTTTTGCTTATTTGGAACACATTTTGGAACACCTATTGTTCCCATTCTTATTTATATATACTTCCTGTTTTTACTACAATATCTTCTTACAAAAAATGTAATTAACATGTTCTAATGGATAATGAAACTATGTAAAACAATAAAGGACATGGGTTAATAATAATAGCAAGTATTATTATTACCAAATGTCTATATTTTTTGTATCACTTAATAGTATAAACAACGGGGTTATTTAACTGAGTACAATTTAAGATGTAATGATGATACAATATATGTTATTACACATGCATGTTATTTGTAAAAACATATACAAATATGTTTTTATGAATGATACTATTTAAACTATTTAATTACAAAACAAATTAAAATTAATTAAGAAAGTTGTGTTAGTGGTTATAATCACAAACAGAATTATCACTGTTGCACACCACTATAGAAAAATTATTCCGATGAAATATTCCGATCAGAATAATTTTTCTATAGTGGTGTGCAACAGTGACAATTCTGTTTGAAATTAAAATTAACCTGAAAATTACCAAATTCATAGTAGTATTAGCGAGTTTCTACCTGTTTTATTTGTTATATATTTATAGTTATTCACTTTGTAAAAGTAAGTAATACAATTGTAAAATAATGATTTTTCTAGGGTTTATGTAGGTTAGTGTATTCGTTGGCCAAATAACAAAGAGACACTCAACAGTCAGCCAGACAATTAAACGTATCAATCGTAAGTCAAGGACTTACAAATTGTCTTTTTGTTGTCAATTACTACAAGTGACAATCATAAAGAAACTCTGAAGTAATTAAGATCATTTTTATTAGACTTTAAAACACTCAACATACAGTTTGAGTTGAAAGCAAAGACTCATACTCATATTCACACACTTACACTTAGAGTGTTTAAATGTTGCCAAACTCCTGTATCATAGAAATTGTAAAAACTACTATAATCTTTTTAATTCAATCATAACAATATAATTAGTAAGCTTTTCACTGAAAAAGAAGTTTTTTTAATTCATGTGATGTTTGTTAAAGAATATAATAACGCTGACTATAGTTGAAACAGTATAGTATAAGTATATATACAGGACAGACACACTCCATATTAAAACATTTTTGTATATTTTAATATAAGAATAAGTTAAATTATGAAAAGTATATTGGAAAGTGGTTTTAGAAAGACTAATCATGCATAGACACTGGTCATTTTTCTTAATGGAAAGAAGATATAATTTTGTTCTCACATAGGCTTCCGCGGCCGGTGTCCATTATGTTTTTAAAATCTTCTTCCGGTATGGACTTCAGGTCCTGACTAGTCTGGTATGGACTACTTAGACCTGAGGATACTCATTGTAATATGAGTGAAACGTCATACAAGACATTTTTGACGTGGTCCATACTGAAGAAGATTTTAAAAACATAAAAGATAAAATTTGTTTATGGACATGCAAGGACATCTAATGAATGTCAGTGTTGCTAGCATGAAAAAAATGAATGAAATCAGTGACTGCTCACTGATATATAGTATAGGTAAGAAAACTTATGAATGCAAATATAGTTCAAAATGAAAGAAGATCTAACAGAACAGGAAATTAAAAATGGAGAGTATAATAAGAGATTGACATATATTCTTAAATTGCTTGTTCTATTTATTTATTGAAGTCAATTAATAAATATATACCATTGCGGTAGGTACTGATTGAACAATTAGCAGATTCATACAGCTTGTCAGCAAAGTTCATTGAGTAATTTGCTATACTACCATTGCATATTTAGAATTAGAACTAGAAATAACTGAGAAGTAATCAAAAGGCAAAATTAGTCAATTCTGGTTATTTGGACTTCAGCTGTTTATTTGAGACAAAGCTGAAAGAATAGGGCAAAAAAAATCACTTTTGTTTATGTTCATAATTTGGACATGTGACTGGGATAGCTGATTTCAGTAATACTGGCACTCAAGATCAGTGGTACTCAAATGTAAAGTCAATTTGACACTTCTTTTATAAATTTAAATATGGTGTTTTCGTATAGATGTGAAGTTTGGTATATACCGTCATGTAATTCAGTGGAAAGCAGGTATATACAAAAATTTGCAAACAAATTTATTTGAAATAATGTAACGGTACAGAAATGGGAATTTTATTTGCAGTTTCGTCTGTACGACTGTGGAATACAAACCTAAGGTAAGAGTTAATTATAATTTTGTAATTAAGTGAGAAGTTACAATAACATAAAGTAAAGTGCCACTAAACCTGCAAATAGTTAATCAGTTTAAATATTTGGGATGTTGGATGGCAGAAGACAATGAAGAAATAAATGAAATAAGGAAAAGGATACAGGCCGCAAATAGAGCATATACTTAGTTGATACCTATATTCAAGACGAGGAATATCCACCATCAGTCCAAGGTCACATTATATAAATTTATGATTAGACCAGTGATAACATATGGCAGCGAGACTTGGACTCTGAACAAACAAGCTTCTAACATAGTCCATACTTTTGAAAGGAGAATTTTGAGAATATATGGACCGATCCAAGTCAATGGGATATGGAGAATGTGTCACAATGAGGAGCTACACAAGCTGTATAAAGACAATGATCTGGCCACCACCATCCGACTGCATAGATTGCAATGGGCAGGACACATCATTAGGATGGAAGGCAACCGAATACGTATGAAGGTACTGTTTAGTCAAATCGAGGGTAGAAGGCCTGTCGGAAGACCCAAGACATGCTGGATTGATGCAGTGGCGAGGAATGCTGATAATTTACTTAAAATAAAACGATGGACATCGATTGCCAAGGACAGGGAAAAATGGAGGTGGATGATTATGGAGGCTAAGGTTCGACTTGAAACTGTGACACCATAGAAGAAGAAGAAGAAGAAGAAAGTGTACACCTAACTGAACATAAAATATTAATAGACTGAAGAAATCTGTTTCTTAGACTTTCGCGACCATCATCATAATTATTAAAATTTCTACTATCCAGGCTGTAAGAGCCTTTGCCACAGTACTGTATTTGTACTGATGTACACCATGTCAGTGCGTTAAGTCCTTATTACACTGAAGATTGCCTCCAGAGTTAAGGCTGAAACATCTGTTCAAGTTTACACATTTTAACTTGAATAAAATAGAAGACCATGGCCTTACAGCCTGGATAGTAATAATTTTAATAATTAGACTCAAGAAACATTATTAATAGAATAAATTTAAAAAAAAAAGGTTTTTAGTATCACTGTTAGGAACTTGAACACACAAAACAAAACAAAAATACTGTAATTTATGCTAGAGTAGGCCTATAGTTTATATAAAATGTAACAACTATTGTAACATGATCTTTCTTGTTTTTAGAAAACCAAATTCATTGATAATCTTTTCTAAATGTAATGATTCTGTTACTAAATATAATTAATTCACTACCGACTCGGAACACAAAGTTTTTTATGGGTAAACACGTAAAAGTTTTACCTTATACCCTAAACCGGTTTTCGCTTTTAAAAAGCTTATTCAGAGGCTGCCGTTGGAGCACTGTCCGTCTTGTTCTTGGCGACGATATCGACTTTTGAAAGATCGAAGTGTGTGTGTGGAGTATGATATGTTCAAATAATGCGTGTGATTTGAATTGCGTCTGTTCATATAGGATGTAGTTTTTATGTGTTTTCGTGTGTTTGTATTGTAACGGGACAGTTTAGGTCTACCTGGGGTAACTTTTGGGAAAGAGGTCGCAACATAATAAATGTAAATTATAGTCCTAAATTATAACGACAGGCAAGTGCGCGAAATAGTGTCAAGGTCATCAGCGAAATGCAAGCGAGGCAGCTATTTTTAGCAGTATAAACTTTGACCTATGTAATCCGGAGTCACGCCAGATGACATCAGAGCCGAACCTATGTACACGTCACTGCTGGAATGTAGATTCAAATTAACAATCCCATCAAAATTGACTTCAAAACTTAAAAGAACAATAGATTGACATCACGTGATTCCCTCACTACTTCGGAAATTGAGACAGTAAATTTCGCCCCAGTTGACAATCTTCCTTCGTGCTGTACAGCCGTATAAGTTCCGGAACGAAATCGCGGGCGCCCGCACGTAAAAAAAATGTGAATTTTTATATTTTATAATCTAAAACAGTGTTTTTATAATCAAGGTAAATACAGTGACAAATTTAAGCGAAATGACAGTTTGGCTATAAAGTAAAAGGTGAAAACGAGCAGACAATAAGGTAGTGCGCATCCACGAGGAAACATCTCATGAGTGTACCTTCAAACATGATAAAAGGGAAGTAACTTACAATAAAGTCAATAAAATCTTGCAATTTTAACATAAAATAACATAAAATGAGCTCTAAGGGGAATCTAAATTATGTACTGGGTGAGCGTGTGTGAGTGTATGGTCGAGTGGAAATTACATAATTCAACAGCACTGGTTAGCGTTAAGAAAAATTTAGAATAATGTTTTTCAAAGTCTGTTTTCCTTGAGTTTTAATGTATTTTCAATTTTGGTAACTTCATAAAGAAGGGTAAATTTTAAATAAAAAATGAAACAAATTAATGTTCACAAAGTAGATGTGTAGAGGAGGGAGAGAAAATATTGTTCGTAATAATTACCAACTAAGTCAATTTGATGGCTTCAGTTGATTATGCAAAATCTAAAATAAGGTGTTCAATAAAACAAGTTCATTTAAAAATAAGTAGAGTTGAAGCATTTATTTGAGTAAACCATTTCTGTCTCCAAAACATGCTCAAAGAACTCTGGACCTGGTAAGTAAATTCTACAAGGTTGGTAGTAAACATGATGGCGGCCAACAGAGTCGAAAACAAAAATTTGTAGACAAAAGTGCAATAATAAATAAAGTAGAGTTAACAAGAGAAAGAAAATAGTTACAGTATATTTCCAACTGTTCTAGAGTGTCTAGTTTTTGGCCTTTTGTGTGTATGTGTAGAATGCTCATGTTATTGTCGATGTTTTGTGTGTGTGGTTTGCTTCAATGAGGTGGTTTGCAAAGGTGGATTCTGTGGTGGAGTGGAGTGCCTTTGTGTCTTCAATGTATCTTTGTTTGAAGCTATGTCCTGTCTGGCCTATGTAGAACTTGTTTCAATCTGAGTAATCTAATTTGTAAACACCAGGTAGATCGAATTTGTTTTGTGTTTTGTTTTGTTAGTAGTTTTGTATGCGATTCTGTATTCTGCTTTTTTGAATTTGTAGGTTATTTTTTCAGTTTGGTTGTTGATGTATGTTAGTGTTATGAATTTGTTGTTTTCTGTCTTTGTCTGTTGTTTGTTTTGTGTAGAAGTTTATTTACTATTGCTCTGTTGTATCCATTGGATTCTCTAGATATTTTATCGTGTTTACTTTGTCGTCTTTTTCACCTAGTGGGATGTTACATCATGCTCAGTTGAATGTAAGCATACATTGCAAATGTAAACAGATTTTTACCTGCATATAGGATGTGTCTGTGTAGGAGATGTGCCTGCCAAGAGTTATGGTGAATTTGATGGAGGAAGTTACAGAATTATACCTAATACAAAATTTTTCCTGCTGACTGATGGATACTTTAAAGTTTTCAATTTTACATTTCTTATATACTTCTAATTGCTTGACTACTACTGGTCATATATGGGATGTTTGTGAGCTTCCACCTGTTGAAACCATTCAAACACAACTTTTACTATCTGTAATTTTGGTCGCTGGGGTTACTGCTCCCTTTTTGTATGCTCTACTCTAGTTGATTACCATTTTATATATCCCATTTCAAACATATAGTTGAATAACAGCTTACCAACACGCTTAGTTTCTATTATGCACAATCCGAGTTTTCTATAAAGAATAATATTAATATTATAACAGAGTAATTGAATGACATAGTATTAAACATCTAGTACAAATATTTATAGCTATATCCATTATATTTGAAATATAATTAATTCACTACCAACTCGGAACACAAAGTTTTTTATGGGTAAAAACGTAAAAGTTTTACCTTATAGCCTGAACCGGTTTTCGCTTTTAAAAAGCTTCTTCAGAGGCTGGCGAAGCTTTTTAAAAGCGAAAACCGGTTCAGGCTATTATGTAAAACCTTTACGTTTTCACCCATAAAAAACTTTGTGTTCTGAGTCGGTAGTGAATTAATTATATTTAGTTAAGTAACGGACACGTCATGGACAACGAAATCCAAGAAAGACATTATATTTTATTTCTATGTACACCTATATTCTCTCTGCTAGCTATACTATACTATACCAACTATGCTTAAATTGGTTTGTTTGTGTGGCTCTTCACATGACTTGGGTAGATGTTATATGATCAGGTCAGAGTACATATTGTCCAATGCCTCCCTAAAGTTGGATTACACTGTAAATAACTTGCCATCTTTATTAATGTTACTAGCCAAAAAATGTTTAGCATTCTCAATACAAAATAATTATAGTTTTTGTCACAGGGAGAGTAGAATTTTGTCTTTTAATTCTTAATGAGCTTACTGATGATCTGTACTATTCTTAGACCAAGATACACCTGAAATCAGCTAAAACTTTTTGTAGAAATTATCTTGATACGAACGGTTGTTTCTTACCATGTGAACGTACGGTACAAAATAGCCAAACAGTGCCACTGGAATAGTGAGCGCCCAGATGACATATTTTTTTTGCTTCCAGATGTCTGTGTTGATGACCGTCATGAATTCCTTTTTCTCATCAGAACACCTTGTGAGGGGGATCGGCTTAAACAAAAGTGCACTTGCCATTATTATGCACATAAAGACTGACAGACACCTGAAACAATATAGAATATGACTTTGTACTCATGACAGCATATAGAAAGTTTATTATGACTATTGCATGTAACAGAAATCTAGAATGGTATTGTCTGAATAATGGTAATGTGTAAAAAATAATATCGATACAATTATAAAAAAAAATTTATAATTATCTTTAAGTACCAAAATTAAAAAAAGAATTATAATAGCAATTTTTAAAATTTATACCAACAAAAAACTTTCAAGTATTGAACAAGTTAATTTGACTTATTCAACACATTAAATTAAATAATGTTAACTTAAGTAATTACGAGAAGATACTCAATTCTATAAGAGCATATATCAAAGGGAAACTATCTGCAGACATTAATTATGAACTGAGAAAGACATAAAGGCATTAGTTGGAAGCAGGAATAACATTTCTGAGATCTTCATCTGGACCATGATGTAACACATTCACTAATGTATATTCTTCCAGTGTAAAGAGGAAGACCATCTATCACCTGGATGAAAGAAATTCAGACTGTATTGAGGGAACGAGACATTGAAGAAGATCTTTAGATGGACAAGCAGCAGTGGAAGATGAGAATTCAATCACTTCTGTAATCTTTTGTTCTGGAAAATGTGTAAACATTGTACAGCCAGAATAATAATAAAAATAATATTCTTCCAGTATCTGTTGCTTGGAGGAAATTATACAATACATCTATCCAAACCATTGGTCCTCTCTCACGAAACATGGGCAATATTATAAAATAGAATTGGGCAGAAAAGACATTGCTAGAACTATAACAGTAGTGGTACAACTATGGGGGTTAATGGGGAGTGGTTCAATCCATCACTGGGTAGATCCTAATACAGTCTTACAGGTATAGCCTAGTAGAAACTTTTTCTTAGATGTCTTTCCTGTGACTGTCTGACGAACTGTGGCCAAGACCATTAATTAAGTGATGGAGACCTTATATTACAGGAATGTAATAGTGGTGTATTGTTGTTTTACATACCAAACATCAAACTCTCCATTATCTTCAACAACTATCCACGAAAAAAATTCTGAGTGCACCACTGAATAATTGAAGTGCAATTTATGATTTGCATTATAACAAGTCAAATAAAAAAAAAAGAATAAATATATCTGTTACACAATTTTCATATATCTGCTTACCACACTTCTTTGTGTGGTTTACGTCATAGCAACATCAACTCTCATCTTGTATTTTATTTGTGATTGTTACATATTACTGTGTTTATTTATTTATCGCTCTTTCCTGATGTATGGTATGGGCCAGCTTTGTTATTATAGAACCATCATAAAAACACTTAAACTTTTATAGTTGGAGTTATTTAATGTCAAAATGTAGTAGGCTATACAGGCACAATTCATTCGTGAAAAGGGCAGGTATTTCAACTTCTGCATATTGCAAAATTCAGGAATATGTCAAAGATTTAAAGCCTGCAAGTTTAACATCAAGTATTCATGTTTTATGATTTGGTAAGTTTCTATTTTTTATTATCATAAGCTCAATGTCATCCACTTATAGGTTGTTAAAGCAAATCTGCTAAGTTAGGAATGCCTTATATCATGCATATATAGGAATTGGTTCTAATGACAATTAATTGCTGCCAGTAGTAAAAATAATAGTAGCTTACCTAAGACACATATTGAGGCCAAAATTCCTTAACAGAAAGTCTATAACGTATGGCATAATCATAGTAAACGCCGAACTTCCAGCGGTTACAAAACCGTTCACTAGACCCATGTATCGCTGGAAGTAGTGCCCGAGTATAACAAGTGATGGTGTGTAAGCCAAGGAGGCGCCAACGCCAAACACTATGCCATAAGTAATGTACATCGCTTCTACCTACAACAATTAGCAGGAAACATGTAAGTTGTGAGAATTACATTATATGAAAATTATACGGAGTGTTAATGTCAGTTACATTTGCATTAATAAACATCCTCAAATAAATAAACTTACATTAACAACTTTTTTTAATAGAGAATTTCCTCAATGCTGACGGTTTCTGGTACCAATATTACATATTACATATTTCTGCTACACAAAGGCAAATTACATACATTACGTATTCAACACATTAAACATATTACGAGCGTCATCTCAAAAGTAAGTTTACCTATTTTTTGCAAGCAGGCTGACGAAGGTTGGAGAACTTTTATTTGTGTGTAGTGGCAGTAGTGCCAAAACCTCATCCTTTGCATAGCAACATAACAACAACATGAAATTTAAATCATGGACGTTCCATTTACCAGCGCGTCCGATTGCAAAGTGCGTAGTGTGATTCGTTTTTTTTTGTTACAAAAATGAATCAGCAGCTGAAATTCATTGTCACTTAGTTTCTGTGTACGGATCTGAGAGCATGAGCATTCCAATGGTCTGCTGGTGGCATACATCGTTTTTGAAAGAAAAAAGGTTTGTTGAGCAATAAAGTACTTCTGCTCCACAACAACACACATCCTCATTCCTCGCAAGTCACGCAGAATTTGTTGGAGTCCTTTTGAAGGGAAATTTTTTACCATTCCTCATATTCGCCTGATTTGGCTCCACGTGATTTCCATGTTTTCCCTCATCTCAAAGAACACCTGGGAGGACAACGTTTTGAAATGGATACGGTTGACGGCTGCCTCCGAAATCTGGGCACGCGCTCTTCAAAGAAGGAATTGAAAAACTGTTTTTTATGCTACAGAAAGTGTATTGACAAGGCTAGAGATTATATTGAAAAAGAAGTACATGTTTTTGAATAAAAGCAGTTTTTTTCTTAATTTTTACATGTGTTTTTTATTTTTCCTAAATCAGGGAAACTTACTTTTGAGATGACCCTCATAGATTCTACATTAAACACATTCAAGGAATTTGCCAATACGCCTAATCATTCTCTTTTGATCATGGTTCTCCAATTATCTCTATCTTCAGCACATTCTAATTAAAGGTCATACACGTCTATATCCTTCTGGACATGGTCAATCCGTTTTTTCCTGGGCTTGCCCCTCCTTCTTCTTTCCTCTGGCTCCCATTCTGCCACTGCTTCAGGGATTTTCTATCTTTTTTCCATTCTTCTGGGGTGTCCGTACCACATCAATCTTTTCTGTTCTATCACTTCCACCAGGGGTGCCCACAGGGGGAATCACAGCGCAAGTTGTGCATTGAGAATTTTGGGGGGGAATTTTTTCAAGAATAACATTTTAAATCCAACATTGATGGAAATTTTTACCGTGTTTGTGCACAAACATATTTTTACTATCATAATTTAAACTACATTGTACGTTGTTTTTGCGTCATTTCATTGTATTGGTTTTAATAGTACAATTATTTAAAATGTATTTTTAGTTTAGCAACACATTTGTTAAATACAATTTGCTAAGTACAATATTTGCTTGGTTTTTAATTACTCCAATACCCTTTGAAACTACCCTGTTTTGTTCAAAGTAATGACATACAAAACTTCTAAACAATATTATTAGGGCTAATGATAAAATTCTGTAAGCTTAAACTGGCCATCCACATTCCAATATGACCAATATGTTTTAAAATATATCTCTCAAATGTCTTTGCTTCTCATCTACACCTACACCAGTGTAGCGCCTTATCTTTTAAAACAATGATACAATTTAAAACAACTTAAGAAGTGTAACAATTATCTTAACTGTAGTGTAGGATCTTGTTTTGTTTTTCATGACTTTTTAACTAAAATAATTTGTATAGGCTTATTGAAAAACCCCGAGATTTAGGTCTAAAATATACCTAAAACTCGAGTTTTGAAGTCTTAATTTTCAAATTTTCCCCTTTTACTGGGGGGAGGGAATAATATTCCATACTCCCCAGACCCCCAGAACGGCTTGCACCCCCTGAGTCATTATTAGTGGGGGGACTTTTCAATTGGGGGAGTGCTGAGACTTTTGGGGGGGTTTGCGCATTGGGCCTTGGGGGGGATGGGCACCCCTGACTTCCACAACTGTATTTTCCACTTTGAATAATATATGAAATTACTTTGAATAATATGAATAATATTATTTCCTTATTGATGCATTCCGCAGCCTTTCCATCCTGGATCTTCTAGCTGCTCTTTGCCAGGACTCAGTTTCTGTTGAAAACAACCTCTTTTGATGTGTGTTCATATGTTACGATAGTAGAGTTTAAAAAACCTTCTATTTCTAACGTCTATATGTTTATAGTATATTTTTAAAAACTCTATTATAAGACTAGAAGATGGCTGGACAACATAGATATCAATTTGAGACAATTCGGAGTAAAAAGTTGGGGACAGATATATGGTGAGAGAATGGAACAAAGCAAGATCACTGAGAGGGATAAAACATATCCTGTTTTGAGAGGCCAATTCTCACTACTGAGCTAATCCAAATGAGCAATGCATTGTAGGTAGCGTCAAATAATTTTATAACACTTTAACAAATTTATAATTCACAGAACACACATACTAACATTATATTCACTAGGTTGATTCCAGTAGTGTGGCGCCCATGTAACTGCTGTTGCCTGCGGCAACAGTACTGGAAATAAGAGGGAATAATATTAATTATTTCAAAGAATAATTTGAAACCAGAACAATATTAATAAGAAAACTTGAAGAAAAGCGTAGTATTGCTTTTGAACTGCTGGGCATTTGCACCATCTTGTGTTACTGGCTCAGACATCGGCAATGTTTTACGGCGTACAGTCATTAACCTCGTAGTAGTTATCACTGTACAAAATGTGGAGGAGGGACACATTCGTCCACCCAATGTGTTGCTGTTCTATAAACCCCCAAAACACTCAGGAGCTATGTTCGTTTTCGGAACCGATGTGCAGCAGTTACTACGTACCTATTTGTGTTTTGTTTGTTTAGTCATGTGTTTCTCTGTTTGTCTTTATTATTTTTAATTAATTATTTGTGTTCTAACTTATTCTGTGAAAGTATAATGAGAGTCAGATCCCGTTGAACCAGGACCCTCTTTTTCTCCCAGTGAATGATAAAAAAACACTTGGTACAAGAAAAAATTTGAATTAATTTTTAGCTACTATAAAACAGGTTAATTATCTTCTGTCACGTTTCTTTGAATCCAATTGCGGGATTACTCGAGTTTCGATCACAACTGTGTCATCATCAGATCTTATATACAAATATGGTTAAAACTCCATTTTTCGATGTTTGTACATCACATCAGATAATAAAAACAACAAGTACACGGTACAAAACATTAAATAAAATAACACACAATAAATATAAAGATAAAACAAAACGTAATAACACACAAATCATGCGGCCATCACGAACCTGTACAGGAATGCCTCCACGGTTAAACTAATCGACACCGGCTTGACCTTCGTTCAATTTTATCGACTGATATAGCCGATTTCTCGTTCTATATGATTGATTCTATTATATTTGTATGTACTGATTTTTCGTTTAGGACGCGATTGTAATCCTCCTTTATAGCCTTATATATCTCAAACCGTTCGAGAGTGTCTAGCTTTAGTGATTTCTTACATTTATGTAAGATGTCTAAATTCTCACCAATACTCTTTATGTTATGGTCATGTAAGCTTAAATGTTCAGCAAATGTAGATCTTCCTACATTTGACTTGGAGCTTGGGATGTGTTCTTTATAACGTAATTAATTTTTAGATTAAGTTTTAGGCCTATCACAAGCGACACCAGGTGTTATGTACCTACGCCACACCACTGGTTGATTATGAGTTGGCCTCTTCCCTTCCTCACTGTTAGAGAGCTGGTAAAGAGCAGAAGGGAGATAGTTATGAACTGTGCATGCAACTGGACCTCCAAGCTGCCTTACAGGCAACCAAAAACTCTGATTTGCTGTTATCAAATGAATGTATAGAGATCAGGATGGGTGTTAATGTTAACTCATTGGTTTCTGTGCGGCACGAGAGTTTTGTTCAGTAAATAGTTGAATGAGCGAAGCAAGTTCTCAGTTTTAAATCAACCATTTGGGACTTGTTGTTTACCTATCTATTTGGGGTATGTCTCATGATAACTTTTGAACACATAAATTTTTAACTAAATATAATTACTTCACTACCAACTCAGAGCACAAAGTTTTTTATATGTGAAAACGTAAAAGTTTTACCTTATAGCCTTAACCAGTTTTCGCTGTAAAAAGTTTCTGAAGAAGCACCTATAAAAAACTTTGTGTTCCGAGTCGGTAGTGAAGTAATTATATTTAGTTAAGTAACGGACATGTCATGAACAACGAAATCCAAGAACATAAATTTTTGTGAAACTTGACATGCATGATCATACTTTTTTACCCCACAAAACCCTACTGTTTTTGAGATTGATTCCCCCTCTCCCAATAAGGGGACATACGAGAGTCAAATTTGAGAAAAAATTGCAAAAGCCCACGTGGGGTATCATATTAAAGGGAATTTTAACCACAATCTGAATGTAGTGTTCATTTTTTAAAATTTCAAAATTTTTAAGCCCAGGGCCCAAAAAAAGATAAAAAATTTGAAAGAAATTATAAAAATTCAGCACAGTGTCTAAGTAAAAGAAATTGTAACCCAAATACAAAAACTTCGAAGTTTTATTGTTTATTGAAGTTTGTGAATTGGATTTATTGTTTACTGTATGACTGTACTCTACAATTGTTATATAACTAAAGAAATAGTAGAGAAATCAGGATTTTTGTAATTTTTCCTATAATTTAAAAATTATTTAATATTGAAATTTATGTAAGAATGTACTTTGTTCAAAATAGTGAATGAGTATACTAGTCTACTATGATTAAGGTACAATTCACTTTAAATCAATGAAATGAGTGAATATTACATAAATACAACTGTTAATATTTTACAATATGAATGGTGGTTCTAAACCTCTCCAGTACTTATTCTAAAGTTGTTACTGGTTTAGAGCTAACATTGAGCCTCCAGGTGGTCTAGTGGCTAACGCGGGCGATTGATGCGCTCGTGGTTCCGGGTTCAATTCCCGGCGGAGGCTCCATACGGCATGCACTCAGCGTCGTGAGGCAAACTGAGTAGGCGCTGAGATAACAGCGCTGCCTCCTGGCCGTGAATACCGCAACTAGCGGCTGGTGGCGCGTAGTACTAGCCATACACCGTCACACTAACACAAAAGCCGCGCGGTACGCCTTGGTCCTTAACGGACTGTGGAGCGGAGGTTTATTTATTTAGAGCTACCATTAGTTTCAGCGTTTATTTATTCTTCCCGGAATTCTCCGTTCTGGGCTAACTGAATTTCTTCATGTCCTCCTGTTTCCTAGAATCCAATCCAATCACCTCATTGAAGATCCATCTCTAGACTTTTTGTACCTTGTATATTGCCCTCTACTACAATATTCTTCATCTCAATTGCCCATCTGGCTAAACATCCAGAGTAACTTAGGTATGATTTATTAATCTTTTTTTAGCATTACTTTTATTGAATCTGAAAGCGTTACTGTCTAATTGCAAACAACTAGACAATATAGAAAAAACCTAAAAATGTGATAATACAGGAATTAGTGCACTGACATCAACATGTGTGACAATGACATCGATTTCAACAAGAATTAAACCAAACATGGTTTGTTTCAGTCCAAAGTAGGTAGAGTACCGCCTGGCCCTTTAACGAAAGCATCTACGAGTGTAGGCTCACTAACACACATGCATGCAGCTGGTGCCACTTCGTCCCCACTTGGTGATTCACTGACTGGGTCTTGGCACCAGGTCCAAGCTATTATAGCTGCCTTCTTTAACCAGCCAAACTATAAACCTGGTCACGCTAGCACTTTTTAGGACATGCAACCCCTCTCCGGCCCTTTGGCTTATTACTCAAAAGTTGTTTGGGGATGCAGCAGTAATTCATTTGGTTAAGACGATTCAACAACTTTAGCCAGTACTGAATAATCCTATTGAGTATACTCATAATATTAGGCCCGGTCACTGTTTATTGGCATTTCTTCTGCTGTCTTGCAGAGTATATCCTGCCATGTGCCTGAGAAATCTCATTTTGCTTCCGCTTGATCCATGACTGGTCTGTATAACAATATCTGGCTTCAATTTTGTTTAAGCAGTTGGAACATAAGCAGTTGGGGCTATTACACGTGCTTCAATACCATAATTAATTAATTCTAAGTTACAATATAAATAAATAAAAACATAATGTATAAATCATACTTTCATTCAGTTTTAAAATTCAATTATGAATAATAAATGTTTACAGATTTATAACATATTTATAACATCTCACCTATCCAAACCCCTCCCCCCATACACACACACTGAGTTCGTCTTATATCAGAACAAAAACATTACCTTATCAGTCACAAACGATGACGCAAACATTCCTCCTGAAGCCATAAGACCTCCGATGAACGTTGTTAACCTGATTCCGATTTTGTCAGTTAAAATACCGGCTACAGGTGATAGGAAGAATGTTGTTCCGATTGTCAGTGATCCTACTAGTGCTAAACAAACATACACATTTATTAATTAAACAGAGCATTATTAAGCTGCCTTTTATAAATTTGTAACTATGTAAATCGTTTGTATGAGTGTCTACTGTATATAATACATCCTGTTACTAAAAATTTCTCAATTATCTGAAAATATTTACAAATTTGTGGTATACATTAATTGTAATTACACTATTTTTTTTTAATTAATAAATGTTTTTAGTGTATGCAGAGCATGACTTAAAGGTTTTAGGAGCCTAGGCTGGTGAATTGTTGTGCCCCCTCCCACCATTTACATATGAGTATTATGATTATATGAGTATTTACTCATATTCTTGGATTCTGTTGTCCATGACGTGTCTGTTTATTAACTAATTATAAGTATAACACTGCCTTCCTTGTATGCCGTATGTCTCTCATATGGCAGCCTATCCTGCCTGACTCTTAAGCTGCTTCGGAGGTACATATGGGAGCCATTATTATTATTATAAGTATAACACTACCGACTCGGAGCACAAAGGATTATTTACTCATATATTATGGGTTTATTCTTGTACGAACAAAATAATAAGTTTGTTTATTATTTACGAACATGTAGTTTGTATAAACAAAATTGTATAACCAAAAATTCATCTGGTTTCCATTTTAATAAATAACTCTATTACAAAAGCATGAGCACACTGGTGACAAATTATAAGTAACGAGAATGTTACGAAAGCCCCATATTTAACTTAATCTTTAAAAAAATAACAAAACGCTCAGAAACAAACTTTTTTTTAAAATAATTTATAAGTCCATTGTTAATTGCTGAAAATTTTCATTTACTCAAACTAATTTTTCTGGCTTTTTCGGCTGCAAATCGATGAACTATTTCATTAAAAGAATGAAAACTTTAAGAGTCTACATGGATCAGAAGTCTTCTTTTTCTTTTGCTTTGGTTTCTTAGTTTTTTTATCTTAGTTTAAAATGTTTTTAAATGAACATACTTTGCAGGAAATGACTGATCAAGTCTGAAATATATGGTTACATAATGCGGAAAAGTGTTACATAATACGGAACATTCTATAAGTATCTCAGGTATCCCAGCTGTAATGTGTGTGTTTGCACGCTGTGTTCAAGGTGGCATGCAATTACGCTCTAGTATTTTCTAGTAGCACTGACGCATAGTATGGATTATTCTGGAATATCAGCAGGGTATAAATATAGGCATTCAGCGACAGTTAGTTTAGTTTAAGTAGTGATTTATTCCAGTGCGGCTCGAAGTATTGTTTCAAAGTGTTATGGGTTTTATAATTGTGCAGGACTATATTAGTTGACATTTTTATTGCGTGTAAACAATTTTTATTTGATTTGTTGTAAGAGACTATCTTGTTGATTATAAACTGTTTAATTGTGATAATTAAAGGTGGTGATTAGTGACTTCTTAATTGGTGTCTTGTATTTTGTTTTCCACTGTACCATACGACGATCAGTAGTCTGTCGTGACAATATATTTTCAACACGATGTTAGCTTTTTCTTTTACACTGGAATTTTCTATTTCTTTTTTTTTACATTGGTAACATGAGTTTTTTATTGTTTTGTTGTCTTAAATTTTTGCATCCCCCAAAAGTTCCTGCTTTAGGCTACAGCCTAATGGTAAATCAGGCGCTTAGTTTACAGTATACAGTATTCAGTATATAGTACCGGTATATAATATACAATTATTATGGGATAAACGATAATTTGTACTGGGTTGTTTGTTGCATACAAACAGACTTTGTGAAAGCAAAAAACAGCAAATATAGGTGATTGACCTCTGTTATCTCTGAACCACTATTGTCCATTTTGAAACTATGAGTAAATATATAAGGACTTATCAGATACTCAAACAATTGATAGATTCAGTAATGAATGTCAGTATATATCAGAAGTGTTTGCACCTGGCCATCCCTAATACACTCCACAATACGCTCCTGGAAATACTCCTTTCCTGGAAACTATTCTCCCTTGGAACAACACTCTAGTTCCTAGGGAATGCCAATTCTGTTAGTCACCCAGGGAACTGATATATACACTTTGAGTTTATGATGTGCACAGGAACCGAACTTGGATCTCTAGATTAATAGTCAGGTACTGTAACCACTGTTTAGTGGTTCTCATACTATTACTTCAAATTATTTCTAGACGTTTAATGAAATGTTTTCCTTCTGCTGTTTGGGTCTCATACTACACTTCTCTCTCTCTCTCTCTCTCTCTCTCTCTCTCTCTCTCTCTCTCTCTCTCTCTCTCTCACACACACACACACATCTTTGGTACTTTGCAGTTGCATGTGAAATACACTATGACTATGTTACTGTTAACTTATTATAAATATTATTAAACTTTAATAATGCATTTTAAGAAAGAGTAGAGGATGGAGTGTTTTGAGGAGAATCTGTGAACCATGGGGATCTCAGAGGATGGAAGATTGTTGCCGAGAACAGAAGGAAATGGTGTAGGGTTGTTGAGGAGCTCAAATCTCATAGACGGATGTAGAGCCAGAGGTGGAAGAAGAATGCATTTTAAGATTCATTATTTGTCAAATGGGCAAATTTTTTTAAATATTGAGTAAAAAAAAAAGAAAGGCAAACAGGCATAGAGCATACATGTGGCTTTCTGATACGGCTCTGTACAATTTAATGTCCAAAACATGTATCAAGTTAAGTGAGAATGAATGCTGACCAGTTGGCTCACTGCATAAATTACATGAATAATTAATATAACAGGAAAAGACCTATTAATTACCAAAGTAGGGAAATAAATTTTAAAAATAATAACATAATTATATGGGGGGTATAGAAAAATTATTTTGGTTTAGAAAAATCTGCTATAGAAGAAAGGATTCATAAATTGGAAAGAGCATATGGTATAACTAAAGATATTTACAATAAAAAGTGCATATCTAAAAATCCGAAAATAAGGCATTACAGTACAGTAGTGAAGGCAGAATGCCTGTATGCAAGTGAATGTCTAGCATTGAGTTATAATTTAGACAAACTAGAAATATTGGAAAGACGAATTATTAAAAAAATATGAGGTCTACGAAAAACTTCAGAAAATTGGAAATTAAGAAGTAACGATGAAATATATCAGAGTATAGAAAATATAATAGAAACAAAGAGAAAAGGAAGACTATTATTTTTTGGATATTTATATACTAGGAATGGATGACAATAGGTTAACAAAGTAGATCTTCAAATATCTGTGGGGGAAGAAATCAACATCAATTTGGATTAAAGAAGGCCAAAAGGATTTAGAAACAAAAAATATAAATGCAGAAGAAGCAATTGAAAGAGAAGTTTTTCAGGCAAAAGTGTTAAAAATGGAAGGAGTCCAGGGTAGGAGAGAGAAAAATGCAGGTTCAAAGTGGCCTGAAGACAGGAAGAAGAGACACAGTGAAAAGGTGAAAGAATATTGGAGATAAAGGAAAGAACAAAGAATAAAGAATTGAAATTGCCATGTGGTCCTTAGATGGCGATACCAAAAAATAAACATAATTATATATATGCACACATTTGAAGCTGATAACAAAATAGGTGTAAGACACAGCTTAGACAGAATAAAGATGCCTCAGTGTATTCTACAAAAATATCTTAACTTATACCTTGTTTACAAAAATGTGTATGGGTGGTAAGACAAGTGGGGGTATGAAGAAGTTGTCTGTCCTATTATTGTTATTTCTGATCTGACGATAAGCTGTGAAGCTTGAAAGCGCTAATCGGAATAATTTTTCTATACTGGTGTGCAACAGTGATAATTCTGTTTGTGATTATAACCACTATCACAACTTTCTTAATTAAATTTCTGGTAAACAGAACACCCATTGAAGGTGACTGCCGCAGCTGCAGTCTGGGTTTCATAATAAGAGCCCAACACACTAGACAATAATTTTCCCAAACACTGTAATCTATATACTGGTATTCAATTGTTAAATACTGAAATATAATTATAATTAAAACAGTCAAGTAGTTTTTTTTTTACAACAAAACCGGCTGTATGTTTTAATATGTACGTTAAACAGATGCTACTGGTCATGTACAATAAAAACCGTTATGTTGATAATGAAAGTGATAGGCTCCAAATGTTATGTTCTTATCTGTTTATCACACACTCCTGAATTTTAATAGAAATTCATATTCACACTTTCCATACATTAATGTAACATACAAATTATATATGAGTGAAAGGGGGAGAGAGGATGAGAGAGAGAGAGAGAGAGAGAGAGAGAGAGAGAGAGAGAGAGAGCGAGAGAGAGAGAGAGAGAGAGAGAGAGAGAGAGAGAGAGAGAGAGAGAGAGAGAATAATAATGAAAGTAACATGTCAAAATTAAAGATAAATCAAACTGATGTGTGTCATTTGTGAATGAAAGATATTTTTGATTAACAACTAGATAAGTTACCTGGGGAGATAACTAGTTTAAACAATGAGATAATCAGATAATAATTACTGAACATTTAAAATGTTGGTAAAAAAAATGTTCCCCGGTAAATGGTGTAAGTATCCCTACTACAATTATCTAATTAATTATGAATTAAAAAATATTTTAAAGTTGTGATGTGAAATAAAATTTTTACGAATGTATTAGGGCCTATATGCATTGCTTTTCACATTAACGAAATCTTCCACGATTTGAAGCACATGCGCACACACAAACCAAACTTATGTATTTTTACGTAGGCTATGCAAGAAAAGAAAAAAAAAAACATTAAAATATCGAAACTGAAAATCTGAATGTTTTCACACACCCCTCTTACACACTCGACACATACAATAACATGCTGTAATTAACTATAGTTTATTGCTGGACATGATTTCTGAATTGAATCAAAAGTAAATTTAAATTATATTGATTTGAAATAGACTTAGCGTGAAAACGTTAATCTACCTGCTTTAGAAGAAGCGTCTTCCACTCCCTTTTCTTCCAGTTTTTTCTGCAGCTCGACATATATGACACTGTAGGTGTTTATGACTCCAAATATGACACCGTTGCAGAAGAAGCTGGCCAACATCACG
Organism: Magicicada septendecula; assembly: GCA_034769895.1. Taxonomy (NCBI): domain Eukaryota; kingdom Metazoa; phylum Arthropoda; class Insecta; order Hemiptera; family Cicadidae; genus Magicicada; species Magicicada septendecula. The sequence continues at coordinate 849,323,006 of CM068368.1, forward strand.
AGCCATGCTCTGGCGCCGCCGTCCGGCGGTCGACTCACTACCGTCACTTCCATTTCGCACTCGTCGACTGGGATCGGACCCGCGGTGTCCGTTTGGCTTCAGTTCGACTGCACACTACCCCCTCCAAGCGTGTACAGGCCAGCTCGAGATCTGTTTCAAACAAAAATATTTACACGTTACATTTTCACCAACGTTTGAATTCGTACGACCTTCGCTCCTTCGTAGAGTCCAAAAAACGCGCGCTGCACTCCCCCCCCCCCCCCCCCGACTGCTACGGCGGATCGCGTTTTTACTGAAGGTTCCACGCCTCAGATCGTGAGAGCAGCGAACAGGTGTGCACGACGAACCCGTGACAACAATATAAAGTTCTGTGACGTCACAAAGTTTATGTAAACAAACACTGTTCATTGTACTCCGTTATATGAAATACAGATAATCGCGAGTTATTACTGACTCACCTTCAGTGTTTTCATATTTAAATAAATTTCGGTTTTAGCGACCATTTTTTATCAGTTTAAAGGATCGTAAAGGTGAAATAACAAAGGTATAAGTGAAACAATTTGCTACTTCAGTAGCATAACTACGGGGGAGGGGGATCAGGGATTCAATCCCCTCCCCCAGAGCTGTTAAAAAAATTTCAGTGAAATTCCATAATCGCTTAACGTAGGCCTATTTCTAAGACAGTCGCGTGAGTTAAAATAAGACTTACAAGTAATTAAATAAACAAAATGAATTTGAGTATTTATGTGAAGTAATAAAATAAATTTAAATAATAAATAAATAAAGTAATAAAATAAAATAATGAATAAAAAAAATAAATTTCTTAATAATGACAATCCTCAGCATTTCTTAAATGACATACATATTTGGAGTCTTAAAAACAATTAGGCATGGGTTAAAATTTGAGACGAAAACAATTTATAAAAGTATATGGCAAGAATCCTGCATTTCTCGTTTGTTATGAGGAAAATGGGGGAATAACCTTCAAGCTAATCTCATCCCTCGCCTCCTGGATCAGCTCCTAGTTATGCCACTGTGCCAGTTTGTATCATGTGGATAACAAAACAGAATTTAAATACACAATTTTAGTCAGTAGAAAATCGCATTACGGCAAGTAAATGAGATCATCACGCCATGCTGGCCTAAGTGAATATGAGGCGTTTATAATATTCAGCGGTGGACCCTTACAAGTGAGCTTTGAATTTCACAATAATAATGTACAAATTTTAACGGACGAAGGTCGGAATTGATTATGACGATGAATCAAATCATCATCGTCATAATCTCCAACAAGGATTAAAACAAAAATGATTTGTTCCGGTCCCAAGCAGGTAGACTAGAGCTGGTCACTCACACGCTTCTTCGAACGATTCACACCTCTCCGTCTTTTTGGCTTATAATTCAAGAGCTATCTGTCTGGGGACACTTTGTCTGGGATTCCTTTGTTTGATTGGCTCGCTTATTTGTTATTATTTCTTAAAAAAGGAGATACATGTGATTGGCCAAAAATGAACGACGGACACCTTAAAAAAAAAATTATAAATATAAGTGCATCATCAGGGGGAAGCGATTACGCAGGTTTGCTGATTCACGCAGGGTAACAGTGATTGGGCCTACCCAACCTACGTTCTACCCCCCACAACTCCGCGCGGCTCCCGATGTCTTGGACATAGCGGTGATCCAAGGAATTGACTGTCCGGTCCACGTGTCCGCACTAACGGAACTATCGTCCGATCATCTCCCCATCTTGATACATGTCGCTACCCAGCACGTCGTACGCAGAGATGTCAGGAAGGTGGTAGAATGGGACCGCTATGGCCCGGCGTTAAGTCGCCGATTGCCAGAGGCGGGACCACTCGAAACCGTCCGCCAAGTCGACGAGGCAGTTGCCGCGTTTGACGAGGCTGTTGTATCTACGATCGACGCGTCTTCCAGGATGAAGCCTGGCGTCACGCCCCACTGGCAGCGGATCCCAGAGGAGACGAGTGATCTCGCTTGCGAGAGAAATCGCCTCCGGAGACGCTGGCAGCGGACCCGTGATCCGGCCGACAAGGCAGCGTACAACCGGGCGACCGGCATTTTACGTCGTGAAATGCAGGTCTACCGGAGACGCTGTTGGGAACTCGCCGTGGCCCAAGCAGGGGACGGATCGGACGAAAGTAGCCCTTACCGGATACCTTCGGCGTTGGTAGGGAAGAGGCGCCGACCTCGTATCGCAGCCATTGCTGGACCTTTCGGTCAAATCCTGGCTCGCCCGGAGGCGAAAGCCGAGTACTTGGGCGCGTGTTTCGAGCGACAGTTCGCTCCTAACCCGCCCATGGACTGGAACTTCGATGAAGAAGTCGAGAACGAAGTGGAAGACTTTCTGTCTCTTCCGATCACTGCGGAGCCCGAACCCATTACTAGGGAAGAGGTCACAGATCAGCTCGCTGAACTCGTACCGAGAAAAGCTCCTGGCCCGGACGGCGTCTCGAACGCCGCTCTTACTCGACTCCCGGAGCAAGGAGTAATTTTCTTGGTCGCGCTGTTCAACGCGTGTCTAAGACTGGCCTATTTTCCCCAGAAATGGCGTAAGGCGACGGTCATAGTGATCCCGAAGCAGGGAAAGGATGCTTCCCGTCCCGGCAACCTCCGGCCCATTAGTCTACTGTCAGCCACGTCAAAGGTTCTCGAACGTCTCGTACAACGGAGAGTACTAGACCATCTACGAAATTTCGATGTACTGGTCCCCGAACAGTTCGGTTTCCGTGTGGGGCATTCCACCACTCATCAGTTGATGAGACTGGTGGAATACATCACGGGCGCCGGCTATCGGAAAGAGCAGACTGTCGCCTGTTTCCTAGATGTGGAAAATGCCTTTGATAGTGTCTGGCACGACGGGCTCTTGTTCAAGCTCCGGGAAATCCGGCTCCCAGATTGCTACCTTCGCTTGATTGCTAGCTTTCTGACGAAGAGGACTTTCTGCGTGAGAATAGACGACCATGTCTCTTCCGAGAGACGCATTGCAGCCGGGGTACCTCAAGGTAGCGTGCTAAAGCCTCTTCTGTTCTCCGTGTACATCAACGACGCACCCAGAGAGCCTGGAGTCCAGATGGCCCTGTTTGCCGACGACACGGCGGTCTGTCTATACCGCCGATCGGAACGCTGACAGGGCTATCCCACGACTCCAGCGCGCACTCGATGCGTATACGACGTGAACGGAAAGCTGGAAAGTTGCCGTCAACGACACCAAGAGCTCCGCGGTGCTATTCTCAAAGCGCCGGAAAGAACCATGAGGCCGAGTGAGACTCGGTAGAACGTACTTGCCCTGGTCGAGAGAAGTTAAATACCTCGGTGTCCACCTTGATCGTCGGCTCACCTGGCGTGCCCACGCTGAGACGATGCGAAAGAAAGCGTCCGCTCGTCTCGCGCCACTGTTTCCGATACTTGTCAACAAGGCTATGACCCGCAAGCTGGGTAAGTTGATCGTCAACGCATATCTGTTGCCGATCATTACCTACGCTCTTCCCGTCTGGGGTTACCTCGCAACCGTTCATAAAAGAAAGTTGCAAAGCGTTCTCGATAGGGGCCTTCGGCTAGCGGCCAAAGTCCCCTATCGGTTTTCTTCTCGACTCTTGAGAAGAGGACTCGGTGTCCGCTCCTTGGAAGACACCGCAAGGCGACTTGCACGTAAATTTTACGTCCGAGCTGCGAGGACCCAGACAAACCCACTCATAGCTGGCCTTGGCAAGTACCGAACACGACCAGGTGAATCTTGGAAACGGCCTCGACAAATACTGTACTAGTCGACCTAGTACGAGCATGTCGTTGTAGCGACCATTAAAATAATTAAATAAAATTCCGTCTGGACATGACCACTAGGCCCCTACCGGAGGCTCGGTACTAGGAACCCATTGGGTCGTCTCACGACGCACAACCCAACAGCTCTGGCAGCAGACAGAACAGTCTTTTTCGTCACTTCGGATCCAGCTCTTCAACAGGACTGAACTCTCTCTGGACTGCTCTCTCCTGCCTGGACTGGACGCTGCTACAGCTTCTTGCTGCTACCGCCTGCCTCTCCGCTTGGACGAGGAGACCATCTTTCATCAGGAAAGAAGACCCAGGAGCCAGCTGCTGCCGGTGAATTGAGTAGCTGGTAGAAGAAGCAGCTGGCGGAAGTTGCCCTTATTAGGACCACCTGTCGCCGGCAAACATCTCACCGGACAGGAAAGAAGAGGACTGCTCTGGGCTCTTGGTGAGTGCCGTACATCAGTGCATAATCCCTAACCTGCCCACGGCTGTTAGGTAGCGCTGCCCCGGACGATCCTTGCGAGCCTCCACCAGTGGTAAGCGAGCTTGGATATCGCCGGGGTAAAGGGACCAGTGGACACCAGTCTTGGTAAGGACTGGTATCTAACGAAGCTGGTCGTTAGCCCAGCTCCTGCCGCATCGCCGTGAGCAGGGAAGTCGCGTGGGTTACCCGGCTTCGGCCGGACCCAAGATCCCTGGCGTCTGGCAGTGACTGCCTAGCAGTCTCTGTCCGGCAGCCACACTTGGCCAGCATGCCCACTACAGGCGACGGACGAGTGCTGAGTCGCTCGGCTCCGCCTTGCCCCACGCGGGCGACTCGCCTGAATCGCCTCGAGCGATGGAGACGGACGATCTTCTCCCTCACCCATTACCTCCTCTCCCGGTGGACGAGTCGGACGACTTCGTGACCGTTGGTCGGCGTAGACGCCCGGCTAAGAAGCCGAAGAGGAACCATTCTACCGGATCCGCTTCCTCTCGGACCTCGGCCATGGACATCGGTCCTTCTCAGGGCCAACAGGCTGCGGTTCCGACTGCTTCGGGAACAGTTCCGGCTGCTTCCGCTGTTGGTCGCGCGCCGCCCCTGTTCGTCCACGGGGTGTCCAATGTCGCCGCCTGATCGCGGTCCACGGTCTGTCGGCCGACAAACTTGACCTCAAGCTGCTTGGCGGTGACACGGTCAAAGTTGTCGTCCGTCGGATCGAGGACCACCGCTTGGTCGAGGGCTTTCTGCAGGCTAACAACCTGCAATACCATACCTTTTCTCCCAAACGTGTCAAGCCCTTGTCTGTAATTCTGCGTGGGCTTGACGCGCACACCGATCCCCAGGAGATCCTTTTGGACTCGGGTACCCGGTGCAGACAATTTTTCGCCTGTTCACCAATTCAGAAACTCGAGTACCTCTTCCACTCGTCCGTCTCCACCTCGAGAAGGGCGAGGCTGCAGACAAGATATTCCACCTGACGCGGCTGTTTGGCTTCCGCGTCAGGGTGGAATCCAGTCGCCCCCCGGGCAAGCTCGCGCAGTGCCACCGGTGCCAGAGGTTCGGCCATCATACCGACGTCTGTCGCAGTGCCCCGGCCTGTTTACGTTGTTCCTTGGGACATTCCACGCAGGCCTGCACTGTGGCAGACAAGTCCTACTATCGCTGCATCAATTGTGGCGAAGGCCATGCAGCCAATAACAGTAGCTGCCCGGTATACAGGGCGGAACTCCTGCGGAAACAAAAGCCGCAGGGGCCCCTCCCGAAGCCAAGGCAGCCAGTATTGCAGCCCCAAACTCAGAAACAGCCTAAAGTACAGGCTAAGCTGCAACCAAAGGCACCACCGGCACGGCGCGCGCCCTCTCCGGCTCCACCTCCAGCCCCTGCAAAGGCATAAAAACGAACCGCGTCGCCTTCCGCAGCAGACATGCCCTGTAGCCAATATCTCGGTATTGGAGCCGGAGAATCAACCCTCCATCTCCGCGGACCACCAACTCCCGCCTCTGAACCAGAGGTAGCCTCACCACCACTGCCACCTCCGCGATATCCGCGAGCAGGCAAAACTAAACACACTACAAAAGGGATAACCACACCAGGTAGAGCTCCTGCCTGCCAACAGCCCAAGAAAAGTCCTGCTTCCCGGTATAAGTCCGACGAAGCGCAACAGCGTACTTTTCCTGTCGCTACTTCAAACTCGACTGCCCCTGGTCCTGTAGCTTCCACCAACAAGACCCGATCTGCCGTTAAACCTGGTCGCTCTAACGCGGCATCAGTTTCCAGGCAAACCGCCCAGTCCGTCATATCCGATGACGCACAGTTCGCCCGCGACTTTCTGTCTGGCTACGACCTCAAGAAAGTCGCATCCACCTTCAGGTCCATCCGAGACCGCCTGGAAACTGCTGACCCAACTGAGAGATTCATGCTCTTGGTGGAAGCTTGTAATGTCATAGGTCTCCTATGAACCGAGCCCTAAGACGAGACCTCTCACTCGTAGCCTGGAATGCTAACTCCATCGGTTCCAAGCATTCCGACCTTCTAGAATTCCTGGCTCGGTTCAAACCCGACGTACTTCTCCTCACAGAAACCCACCTGACCCCGGCGAACCGGTTTCGATTACCAAATTACGTGGTATATCGGGATGACGGAGTTGGCCGACAAGGAGGCGGCACGGCGATCGCGGTGAGGACCTCTAAAGGTCATCATCGTGTCGTTTTGCCGCAGCGCACTAACCTAGAGGCCACCGCCATTGAGGTCCACGGAGCTCTTGGCGGCGTCCTCGTGGTTTCACCATACAAGCCCCCACAAGCTGAATTCCTTGTCGGCGACTTGGACGTCATCTTCGATTCCCACCGAAGGCTAATTTTGGCCGGCGATCTGAATTGCAAGCATCGCGTTTGGAATAGTCGCTTGCGCACAGTTATTTTGAATCGCGCCGGGCGATGGTATTTGGTCCAGCGCAACCCACGTTCTTTCCGACACTACCTAACGCGGCTCCCGATGGCCTGGATATTGCGGTGATCCAAGGAATTGTCTGTCCGGTCGAGGTATTCTCACTTACGGAGCTTACATCCGACCACAACCCCATCTTGGTCCACGTCGCTACCCAGCACGCCTATGCACATTCTGACAAGAAGAAGGTTATCGATTGGGACCGCTATGGCCCGGCCTTGTGCCGTAAATTGCCGCCAGCGGTCCCACTCGATTCCGTTCGCCTCCTAGACGAAGCAGTAGTGGGAATCGAAGAGGTAATCATCTCGGCTATAGGCGTGTCTTCACGTACGCAAGCTGGTTTCACGCCTGCTACCAACGCATCCCTGAGGAAGTCTCTCTTCTCGCTCGCGAGAGGAATTACTTCCGGAAACGTTGGCAGAGGACCCATGATCCAGCCGATAAGGCAGCATACAATCGGCTCACCGGACGACTGCGTGGCAGTCTGAAGGCGTTCCGACGTAGCTGTTGGGAACTCGCTGTGGCCCGAACGGGGGATGTGGACCCGCAAAGTCACCCCTACAGAATGCATTCCGCATTGACGGGACGGAGGCGACGACCTCCACTCCCCGCCATTGTTGGACCGTTCGGACGACTCCTGGGTCGCCCGGAGGAGAAGGCCGAGTACTTGGGCTTGTGTTTCGAGCGACAGTTCGCTTCCAACCCCGCCCATGGACTGGGTATTCGACGAACAAGTCGAGATGGCTGTGGAAGACTTTCTGTCTCTTCCGATCACGGCGGAGCCCGAACCATTCTCTTTGGAAGAGGTCTCAGATCGGCTAGTTGAACTTCAGCCAAGAAAAGCTCCAGGCCCGGACGGTGTTTCGAACACCGCTCTACGACTTCTTCCTGAGCCTGGAGTTCAATTCTTGACTGATTTGTTCAACGCGTGTCTCAGACTGGCCTACTTTCCCAAGAAATGGCGAAAGGCGACGGTCATCGTGATCCCGAAGCAGGGAAAGGATGCTTCCCGCCCCGACAACCTCCGGCCTATCAGCCTACTCTCCTACGTCCAAGGTTTTTGAGCGCCTCGTGCAGCGTCGTGTACGAGAACATCTAACCAACTTTGACGTGCTGGTCCCCGAACAGTTCGGCTTCCGTGTGGGGCATTCGACCACTCATCAACTGATGAGAATGGTGGAATACGTCACGGACGCCGGGTGTCGGAGAGAACGGACCGTTGGCTGTTTCTTAGATGTTGAAAAAGCCTTCAACAGCGTATGGCATGATGGCCTATTATTCAAGCTTAGGGACATCCAGCTCCCGGACTGCTACCTCCATCTGGTTGCTAGCTTTCTGACGAAGAGGACCTTCTGCGTGAGAGTTGGAGATTCAGTCTCTTCCGAGAGACGAATCACAGCCGGCGTCCCTCAAGGTAGTGTTCTTGGCCCCCTTCTGTTCTCACTCTACGTCAACGACGTGCCGAGACAGCCTGGAGTCCAGGTGGCCCTCTTTACGGCCGATCGTCATGTAGAAAGACCCGTCTTACGACTGCAGCGCCAGCTCGACACGCTCGGGGACTGGACTGACAATTGGAGAGTGCAACTCAACGCTACCAAGAGTGTAGCCGTCGAATTCTCGAAGCGACGGAAGCACCCTGTTAGGCAGTTACGTATCGGCAGAACGTACTTGCGCTGCTCCAATGAGGTCAGGTACCTCGGATTACACCTCGACCGTCGGCTCACCTGGCGTACCCACGCTCAGACAGTTCATAAGCGAGCATCCGCTCGTCTGAGCTTACTGTTTCCACTCCTGATCAGCTCAGCCATGACCAGGAAATTGGGCAAGATGATCGTCGGCGCGTATCTGCTGCCGGTCATTACCTACGCTTGCCCGGTTTGGGGTTACCTCGCCGCAATGCATAAAAAAAAGTTGCAGAGCGTCCTCGACAGGGGTCTTCGGCTAGCGGCCAAAGTCCCCCGTCGCTTCTCATCACGCCTTCTAAGGAGAGGACTTGGCGTCCGCTCCTTAGACGAAACATTCTGGCAGCTTGCACGCAAAGTTTATGCACGTGCGGCGAGGTTCCCAGACAATCCTCTAGTGGCTGGGCTGGGCAGGTACCGTATACGTCCAGGTGATTCGTGGAAACGCCCTCGGTGTATACTGCGCTAGTGTAGGCTAGCACAACAGCCGAGAATCGGCCTGGTATAGAGCACACGCCCTACTTGGGCAGGGCCACGGGGCAGGAGCTCCAGAAGGTAGCTCGGAACTCAGATACCGAGCGGTTCGTCTCTGCGACGCACAACCCAGAGCGTCGTCGACAGAACAGTCTGAGGCTCGAGACACGACATCTCTTCGTCTAGCTGTGGACTGCTTACCATCGAAGCTCAGGAGTTCTTCCAGGCTGAGATTTACGTACGAAGCGGACTCTTGCAAAGAACGTTGTTGGCGGTAGGAACTCCCGCCCTAGCTTGGGCCGGCAGTAAGGTCTTCAGCGACTGAAGGTGTTAATCAACTGGGATCACCTGCAGTGTCGGTACAGTAACAACTGAAGAGTGAAGCCAAGCTAGCTGCGGCCACATATTAGTGGGTCGTGCGACCGCCATCGACGCTCCTTGTTAGGGCCGCGTGGCAGCAGACAACAACACTAGTAATCCGGGTAGATCGGTTGCTTGGACTTGTGTGCGCGGTAGTGTTCGTGTGCGCGTATGCGAGTCTCTTGGCGGCAGTAGCCGTTCGCGGTCTGGTGTCGGTTGGTGTGCGACCAGTGTAGTGTGCTTCCCGAAGCCAAAGGCGGCAAGTGCAGTGAACCAGTTTTGTGCTGTGTGGTGTTCTGGTTTTCGCGACACTCCGGACCGGTGGACCTGTAATTGGGATTACGTCGGGGGATAACCTCAAGGTAAGCCTTTTTACTGTTTTTCCGCGGCTTCTGGTGGCATCGCCCGTTTAGCTCGTAGGTTAAGTTAGTTAGGTCCCTCCCGGTAGCGGCTGGTCGTTCCGCGTAGTCGTGGTGGGACCCCCAATACCGGCGCTGAGTGGGCTTTCTATTCCCGTAGGAGGGCTTCTGCCCGAATACTTGGGCCAAAACGCGATGGGCGACCGTCGCGTTGCGGCCGGGAGGCGGACTGGTCCTGCTAAGGGCCAGGACAATGCCCCATCAGTAGGCCTCAACCCTGTCCCTGACTCGGTTGAATCGTGCGAAGGTCCTTCTCAGGGCCGACAAGCGATGTTGACCGAGCCAATCACTGATGCTGGGGATGCTCCCGGCCGTCATGTACTGCTTCCCAGCCCTCACCTGGATCAGAATTTACTTTGGTTCAATCATCAAAGTCCAAGAAACGGAAAGCGACGGAAACGCCGCTCCCCGATAACTCGGAGCCACTGGATGCTCCATCCCGTCGGAGTGGCCTTCCGCCCTTGTTCGTCAACGGCGTCAAGAACGTCGTTGACTTCTCCAGACGCTTCCGGCTCGGGGTTCGTCTCTCGGAGGACGTGCAGATGTCTCTTCGCGGGAGAGACGTCTTCGCGTCTGCTGCGCGACAGACGACCAGTACAGGGCCGTTTATCTCTTTTTGCAGGCCAATGGACTTCCGTTCCATACTTTTACAAACGAGAAGGCGGCTCACGTCCAGCTAATCATCAGCGGCCTGGACGAAGACACGGACCCCGACGAGGTGGCGGACGAGCTCCGCCAACTCAGCTACCCAATAAAAGAGTGTATTAGGCTTTACACTTCCTACGGACCCAGGCGGAAATTACTCCTCTTCCGGGTGATTATCATCAAGGGGGAATTGGCGGACAGACTGCAGGGCTTGACCAGTCTTTGCGGTTTAAGAATCAAGGTTGAAAGGAGCCGCGAAGCTGGCCATGTCCCCCAGTGCCATCGGTGCCAACGCTACGCCCACGGCTCTGATAGCTGCGTCATAACCAAGTGGCCTGCGTCAGGTACGGTAACCCGCATCCAACTAAAAATTGCCAGTTGCCGGCTTTGGGTACCCGCTATTGCATAAATTGCGGAGAACCTCACTCGGTAAACTATCGCGGATGCTGGGTTTTCCAGGATCAGCTGAAGCAGGTCGCGGCCAGTAATAAACCTCCTGCCCGCCAGCAGCGTCAGGTCGTGCCGGAGCGTGCCCCTTTCCCCGTCTGCCGGAGAAGGTAAGCTCCTCAAACCAACAGAAACTACCCGCCCGACCTCGCCCACGTACAACGCCACGTGCATCGACCACCTCTGCTCCTACAGAGGAGCATGCTACGGGGACATCGCCCCAGGATATCCAGCCCGTTCCCATGGACGAGGAACCGGTCCCTGAGGTAGACGAGCCAGTCCCCGAGAGGTCTGAATCCCCTCACCCTAAGGCTCGCTACACCCGCAAAAGTAGGAAACAGAAAACCGCTGCTCCCGTTGCCCCTCCCAAGGTAACCCAGACCAAGAAATCGCAGCACCCTGGCGCTGGGGTTGCTCGGCAAGTCCAAAAGGAGTCCCGTCCTGCAGCTACAAGGACCGAGCGCCCGACCAACGTCCCTCTCGGGTAAATTCCGCCCGCACTGACCCTGCTCCCACATCTGCCTCGTCGTCCACATCCCCCTCAGCTCTCGCCGAGGTGAGATCCTTCCTCGAGGAATACGACCTCGTTGAAGTGGCCCGATTATATCAGTCCATTCGGGTGCGCCTCCGCACGGCGAATCCGACCGAGAAATTCCTCCTCCTTGCGGAAGCTGCAGCCGCAATAGGTCTTCTGTAATGCTCCACGCTAACAGAATTACCTTTATCCAACGCGAAATATCCATCATAGCGTGGAACGCCGACAGCCTTCGACCCAAACTCGAGGAACTTAGAGAGTTCTTAGCCCGTCGCAAGCCCGATGTGCTTCTCCTCTCTGAGACCTGGCTTAGGGCCCAAGACACAGTGAGATTGCCCAACTATGCGCTTTACAGGGACGATAGACCTGGGCGGCGAGTGGGGGGAGGCACGGCTATCGCGGTGAAACATTGCATTGCGCATCACCGCGTGGCCCTGCCTCCTCGCCAAAATATCGAGGCCACCGCCGTTGGACTCCCCGGAGTTCTCGGAGGCTCCTCCTGGTTTCGGCTTATAAACCGCCAACCGCTCCAGTTCTAGACGCCGACCTGTATGCTCTTTTCGGGGCGCATAGGAAGGTTATTCTTGCAGGTGACCTGAGTACTGGGGTACTCGTCTGACTACACCATCCGGGAGGGTGCTTAGCAGGTACCTTCACGACCACCACCTTCGAGCCTACGGACCCGGACAACCGACGCATTACCCCCACCGACCTGGATCCCGACCTGACATACCTGACATTGCTGTTGTCAAGGGTGTTGTCAAACAGATTGAGGTTTCCGTGTTAACGGAGGTGTCCTCTGACCATTGTCCCATTGCGGTGCACGTACCTACCCGTCACACGATTGGGAGAGCAGCACGATGGGTGGTCGAGTGGGACCGATTCGGGCCTGCTTTTTGTCGTAGACTCTCCGAGGACGTTCCGCTCGATACTACCCAGCACATCGACGAGGCGGTCGCCTTGTTCGATGATGTCGTGGTCTCTTCCGTCGGCGTGTGCTCACGGATGAAGCCTAATCTAACGCCTGATTATCACCGGATCCCTGAAGAAGTCCGTCTTCTCGCCTTAGAGAAGAACAGACTTCGGAGACGGTGGCAGCGGACGCGTGATCCGGCCGACAAGGCCTGCTTCAATCGGGCGGCCGGCAAGTTACGTCGTGACTTGCAGGCCTTCCGACGAAGAAGCTGGGAACTTGCGATAGCGAAAATGGCTGACGATGCACCGGAGGTGGGCTCCGTTTACAGGATTCCTTCCGCGTTGACCGGATCCCCTTGCCAAGCCGGACAAGAAGTCTGAGTTCCTGGCCGGGCGCCTGGAGCTTCAATTTGCTCCTAACCCGTCCGGGGACCCAGACTCCGATGAGGAGATAGAAGACGAGGTTGAGGCTTTCCTCGGCAGCCCGATCACCTCCGAACCCGAGCTTACTTCGGTGGAAGAGGTAACGGACAGGCTTTTAGCCCTTCGGCCCCGGAAGAGCCCTGGACCGGACGGTGTTACTAACACCGCCCTACAGAGACTTCCGGACCGGGGAGTTCGCTTCCTGGTCGATGTGTTCAATGCCTGCTTCCGATTCGCCTACTTTCCTAAGAAATGGCGTTCGGCTACGGTCACAATGATCCCGAAGCCGGGGAAAGACCCCAAGTTCGCCGAGAACCTCCGGCCTATCAGCCTGCTGTCGTCCACTTCGAAAGTCTTCGAACGATTAGTCCAGCGGCGGCTAATGGATCACCTTCAACGGTTCGATATTCTGGTCCCCGAGCAATTCGGTTTTCGTGCTGGGCACTCCTCGACGCATCAACTGATGCGCTTCGTGGAGACCGTGGCCGAGGCCGGTTGCTCGCGGGAGCAGACCGTCGCCGTTTTCCTTGAAATCGAGAAGGCTTTCGATCGTGTCTGGCATCCAGGCCTTCTATACAAACTCACGGAGATTCTGCTTCCGGATTGCTACATTCATTTGATTGCTAGCTTTCTTCGGAACAGAACCTTTTGCGTGAGAGTAGATAACACCCTTTCTTCGGCAAGGGCTATTACTGCTGGTGTACCTCAGGGAAGCGTCTTGGGCCCCCTGCTTTTCTCTGTGTACGTCAGTGACGTGCCCAAGTTGCCTGGCACCAGGTTGCCCATGTTCGCTGACGACACGGCGGTGTATGCCGTCGATCTTCGAGCTGAGACGGCAGTTATCTGGCTCCAGGAACAATTGGACGAATACGTTGAGTGGGCAGAGAAATGGAGGGTTGCCATCAACGCAGCCAAGAGCACAGCAGTAGTCTTCTCCAGACGCTTAAGGCTCCCTGACAGACTCTACGGAGGCGATACTCTGTTTCCCTGGTCTCGAGAGGTCAAGTACCTCGGGGTTCACCTCGACCGACGTCTCATCTGGCGGACACACTCTGCACAAGTAGTCCGAAAGACCGCCAATCGTCTCTATCAACTCCGTCCCGTATTATGCAGCAACGCCATGACCCGCCGCCTAGGGAAGCTTATCGTCTCCACCTATGTGGTGCAGGTGGTTACCTACGCGATCCCTGTATGGGGCTATTTGGCCAAGACCCATAAGCGAAAGCTTCAGTCTCTCCTTGACCGAGGATTGCGCTGGGCGTGCAAAGCCCATTATCTGACCTCAAATAAAACAATCCGTGACTCCCTGCGTGTCCGTTCCCTGGACGCCACTATACGGACACTGTCCCGAAAATGTTATCGTCGCTCCGCCCGATTCCAGGGCAACCACCTCGGTCGCTACCAATCTGTGCCAGGAGAATCTTGGACCCGGCCTCGGCGTACACTCACCCTCAATTAATTAATTAATTGAAACCCCACGGCCGGTAGCAGGCCACACCCTAAATCCAGACCCTATCAATAGACCCTGCGGCAGGAGCTCTATCTGAAGCTCGGAACGCAGTACACGAGCGGGCGACGGGCATGCCCTTCGTCTCGCACAGTTCCTGGTCCGACAGAACAGTCTTTGTTTACATTCCTTTGCGGGTGGTTGTAATCCGTGTTCCCGCGCGACTGTCCGTATTCCTTCGCGGGCAGGCCCGGCTCCAGGCAGGGGCGAACTGTGCCACCGCCCAGGGCGGCAAATTTTAAAGGGCGGCAGATTCCGGGATGTTAAGTTTCGAAATTGAGGGAAAAAATAAAATTATTCACTTTAATTCATCACAATATGTAAGATGAGTAAGAATTTTAAGTATAAAGTCAGCGGAGTTTAACGGAGAGTCGAAAACTCGTGAACGAGAGAACATAAACCTGACTTTTTCGAAGCTCAAACTTACTAAAACTTTTCTCATATCGAGTACGTCCGAGACTCGCCTGAATGGTCTTGCAACTATATCTATAGAAGATCAGTTACCTGAGTCACTTGATTACAACGAAGTCATAAGTGAGTTTGGCAGTGCAAAACCAACACGAGTATTTTTTTAACTAAGGTATATGATACATTACTTTTGTTATATTTCAATCATAATGAATTTTAGATAGTATTTTAATTTTAAGTCATCACATAGGCAAACAGTTTTATTACCTCTAAAATTTTTATTGTAGCCGTTCGCCGCATCGTAAACGTAAAAAAGTTCTAGTTATTTGATAAACACAACAATGCAAACATTCCTATATAGTCATCAAACCAAAAATGCCTTTATGCAGCAGAAGTTTTAGCTGTAAACCGAAAAGAAGAAACGAACGAATTAGAAGAAAAGATAGTACAATAGAAAGGTAGATTCTTGTTACAAAGGAAATTGGAAGTGGATAGAAGAAAAGCAACAATAAAAATTATATCTGAAAACTGGAGAACTTTATGATACTAACAGCAATCGGAAGGGTACATTTTACGGACACTGAGACCGAACGATGAAGAGAGATTTACAAAAAAGATATTTGATAGTTTGAGAAAAAACACCAGGGCAAATATTCGTTGGTTCATAGAAATTAAAAAGAATTTAACAGTAACGATCGAAGAAGAAGAAGAAATATTAGATAGGGATGATTTCTGGAAGACGATTAAAGAATTCAAGGGTTTTAAGAGAGAAGAGGTAAAACAAACAAACATTGTCTGGACATACTGAAAAAATAAACATAGGAAACTATTAAGAAACGGTGGAAAGAAAAAGAATGAGAAACGAAGGAAGATTTTGACAAGTTATTTCACTAAGTTCATAGTTAGCTAAATCGAAAAAGCTAATGTTGCAAAGTCGAAAATGTGCATTACGCGGTACATGACAAAACCATTAAAACTTCGATTCGTATCATAAAACGCACTTATCGCGCGGAAAGTAGTGTTACAGTGTGTCGTTATACGCTTCGTCTGCGACGAAGTCACATAATTAAATGTCAACTTTTAAGTGGATGACGAAGCGCGTGTTTTCCGCTTGATAAGTGCAGTTTGTGACGTGTAGTCAGAGTTCTAATGGGCTTATTATTATTATCCAGGATCAACGCAGGATGTCCGAGACTCAACAGTCTTGGAACCAATTCCTGTGGCAACAGGTCACATCGAGCGGTAACGCTGTCCGTCCCAGACTGTATTTAAAATTTATATCGTACACAGACTAACTGGTATAGAAATCAATAGTTAATGTAAGATAAATATGTTGTATTTCGCAGAAAAGAGATATATCGTCATATAACTTAATCATGATATATCATATTTCAAAATTAAATTATCGAAGCACATGAAAAGACGTTGCCAGACTAGGTCAAATGACCATAATTTAAATATTCTGCAAGCATATTATTTAGTAACACAAAAATAAAAATATATAAGACACTTATCAGACCGGTTGTTACTTATGGATGCGCGACATGGACACTGGTAAAAAAGGAACAAGAAACACTACGAAGGTTTGAAAGACAGGTCGTAAGACGTGTTTACGGTCCGGTTAAAGAAGATGACGAATGGAAAATAAGAAATAACCAGGGGATAGATGAGCTACTGAATCATGAGCACATTGAAAGATTCATAAAGGCTCAGCGAATACAATGGCTAGGTCACCTGGAGCGGTTGGACGATCGGCGTATGCCAAAGAAAATTTTGAGTGCCCATGTCTATAAAACCAGAAAGAGGAGCCGACCTAGGATGAGACGGGTGGATGAAGATCTCAGAAGAATGGACGTGACGGGTCATTACAACGAGATGGCAATGACTAGACTTTGGAGAAGATTAGTGTTGGAAGTCAGGGCTCACGTTGGGCTCTAGTGCTGAAGAAGAAGATAGAAATCTTTTAGGAATTGGAATACCTATCAGTGTTAATTGGACATTATAGCCTGTAGATTACACTTCGCCGACGATTAGACGGTGCTACGTCAGCACAAAGATCAATTAGATGAATGTACAAGCTGATAGAGGAACATAACAGACGTCAATAAAAGAATTTTAAAATTCAATTATTATTATTATTATATTATAGGCTACTACAGTATCGCGAACATTAGTAATCGTGTTGAATTGTATCTGACTCCTCTCCGGGCTATCAGGCCGCGGTCCACTACTGCTGCTATGAACAGACATTTCGGGCTCACCGCTAGAGGCCACATCAGTGTAAAAACGACTCGGGTAAGATGATTTTCCCACAGTACTGTGGTTAACTGGTGCCAGTTTCCGAGTCGTTTTTACGCTGACGATGGCATCGAGCGGTGAGGCCGAAACGCCTGCTCACAGCGACAGTAGTGGTAGTGGACCGCAGCCTTATAGCCCGGAGAGGAGTCGGATACATTTCAACACAGTTGACGCCGGCCGAGAAAGCCTCAGATACCGCAGATTAGCAATCGTTTTAGAAACAATTCTAAATATCGTTTCAATCTCTAAAAATCGAAGGTCGTCCTCAGGTGTAAATCAATTTTTACAATATCATATCTATCAATACTACATAGTATCGTCACAATATAAGAATAAGAAAATGTTAAGTAATTGAAATAAAATTAACTTACCAAGAAGGCTCTCTTACTGAGTAATAGGATGCCACCTTCGGTCACAAACGACAAGGTAACTAAGACAGCGCCTCATCTTTTATACACTTCTCAAGCAGTCGTTTTCTTATCAGAAGTGATACTAACTCTACGGCATTAGTTCTACTTACTCAAGAATTTATTAAACATTTTAAGTATTTAAAACTGAAACCATTCACATTACGAATATCCTGTAAATTGTCCCCAAGAGTGACACGCGGTGTTAGCATACTACTGCTACTACTACTACTACTGCTACTACAGATACTACTGCTACTACTACTACTACTGCTGCTGCTGCTGCTACTACTACTACTACTACTACTACATACTACTACTACTACTATTACTGCTACTACTACTACTACTACTTTCCACTATCGTCTTACGTATTTTATTTGGAAAGAATAACCAACGATGAAATACGAAGGAGAATTAAGGTAAGAAAATATGTGCTTGGTTGTATGTATGAAGCGAAAAGACCGACATGGTATGGGTATGTAAGAAAAGTTGTAGAGGATGGGTGGGTAGCAAGGGTTACGAACCTGAGTACTTTGGGAAGAAGGAGGAGGAGGAGGAGGAGGAGGAGGAGGAGGAGGAGGAGGAGGAGGAGGAGGAGGAGGAGGAGGAGGAGAAGAAGAAGAAGAAGAAGAAGAAGAAGAAGAAGAAGAAGAAGAAGAAGAAGAAGAAGAAATTAATCCGCTAAATAATTTTTAAAAATTAACATTTATAAAGTGAAATCAGTCACTTAGCGGCAGTAGCGTGGAGTCCATGTAACCGCTGTTGCCGGCGGCAACAGTACAAGCAATAAAAGAACATAAAATTAATTATTACACAGAATAAATACTTTAGTTTCTGAATATTTTGAAATGTAAACAATATTAGTGGGGAAACTTGAAGAAAAGCATAACATTGCTTTCGAACTGCTGGGCATTTGCAGCGTCTTGTGTTTTACTCAGACATCGGCAGTGTTTTACTCCGTAGGGTCATTGACGTTGCAGTAGTTGTCACTGTACAGAATAGAGGAGAGCGGACACATTCGTCCACCCAATTTGTTGCCGGTGTATAAACCGGCAAAACGCTCAGTTAGCAGCAACGTTCGTTTTCGGACCGACGTGCAGCAGTTAATACTAGTACGTACATATTTGTGTTTTGTCCCTTTAGTTGTGTTTCTCTGTTTGTCTTTATTATCTTTAATTCTATTATTTGTGTCCTGATTTATTCTGTGTAAGTATAATTGAATCAGATCCCGTTGGACCGGGACACTCTTCTTCTGGCAGCGAATGATAGAAAATACTCTAAAAAAATGTTTTGGCTCTAAAAAGAATATCTTAGTTTTAAAAAGAACGCTTCGTACTAGAAAAAAATTCGAATTATTTTTTAAGCTAAGATTTAGGCCTATCACAATCGGCAACAGCTGTTGTGTACCCACGCGACGCCACTGCTAGCGGTTACGTGGACGGTGACCATCGAGTTTCACGCTCAAACTGCAGTTTTGTTTCTGATCTGACCTGCACGTTTACTCTCGACCCGACCTGATAGCTCCTTATTATGCTCGAATAACAAAGAATTGCTTGTGTATGTATCAGTGATTATTGTTTATTATTAGCGCGTATTTTCACACAAGTGTGAACGCTGCAAAACAAACAAAGTTGTTTGCAAACTATCGGCTGGTCTCAACCTCACGCTAAACGCTCTAAGTACTATTTTCTAGTTGAATACGCACTGCTAACACGGCTGAATTATTTTTACACACGCGTCTTGTCGATGTAACACTTTATGTCAACAATTCTTTCATATTATTACACGGTTACTCTATAAACAGTTTATACAGAAACTTTCGTCACTGGATGGAATTTAGTTATTTCAACACTTCATGAGGTGTATCACGGTAACTAATGGAATAACGACTACTCAGAAGAGTTTCTACTCTTCTGCATATTTAAGATATTAGAGAAACCAATCTAATATTTACTCTATTTATCATCATCATCATCACCATCATATCCACGTCGAGGCATACGCAAGGTGCTGCCTCCAGCCTCGGTCTACCTACACAATTGTGTCCCATAGATTTGTACTTTCAGACCTGTTTGGACA
Organism: Magicicada septendecula; assembly: GCA_034769895.1. Lineage (NCBI taxonomy): Eukaryota > Metazoa > Arthropoda > Insecta > Hemiptera > Cicadidae > Magicicada > Magicicada septendecula. The sequence goes on from CM068368.1 coordinate 849,342,326, forward strand.
GTCTAGAATCTGACATTCTTTGTAAGTTACCACCGTTGTTTGTAACCTTTTAATTTCTCACGGAAGTTAACAACTTGCAGCTCTTTTCTTATGGCCCCGTTCCTTATACGGTCAACTTCAGAACACCTCATAAGAATGCCATTTCCGAGGCCTGACTTTACTATCTTGTTTTTGGGTCGTTGTCCATAGTTCACACCCGTAGGACAGTACTGGGAGTGCCACAACTTTGGGAAACTTTAATTTTATATCTCGACGTACCTTCTAAAAATACGATTGAGTGTTCCACAGATCGTCTGGAACTTACCTAACTTAACATCAATGTCATAATTTCTACTATAGCCAATATAATTTCCTAAATAATTAAAGTGGCTCACCTGTTCGAGAATTCGATCAGTAATAATTATTTTTGTTCTTATTGGCTCCTTACCTCGAAATGCCATTACCTTGTCTTATAGTGGATATTTTCATATTTTGTTGTTTGCAAATCCGATGAAGCTTAAAAACAGATTTTTGAAAATCAGATTCTGTATTTTGAAGTCGTCCACAACAACAGCACATTCAAATATCTGTCTTGTGATAACTTAATACCAGGGTTCACTAGATGTTTCCATTTCCTTACCAGATCGTCAATATGAATATTAAAAAGAGTAGGCGATATACTGCACCCTTGTCTAACCTTGATTCACAGATATTTTTTGAGATATCCTATAATTATTTTTACAGCTATTCTTGTTCCGTTATATAGTCCTTGTATAGTTCTTATAAGTTGTTGTGGTTATCCCCGTTCTTCTAATATTTGCTACAGCCAATTTTCTATCTATACTATCAAAGCCATTCTAATAAGATGGTCGGAAATAGTCTGCAGCCGGCGGTTAATTAGTTAATTAATTATAGGTCTTCAATTGTAAAAGAAAAAAATGGTTTACAAATTATTGACCGAAGATTTCAATATCTGTAAAATTCCCCCGAATAAATAAAGATTTAGTTTGAATTTCCCCTATAGTTTATTCAGACTTCAGGATTATTTCAAAAATAGTTAGTATGCTTTGCTGAAACTGTATTCAACTTCTAGTTCACATAAACGTTTTGGATCCCTGTCATTGTTAATCTTGATATTTGAATTAGCAGTCTCTGTAACTCCAACTTCATCGTGCTTATTTACTAAATTGCTAGATGTCATGTTCTGGACGAGGCCTTTCAGTGCTTCACCATTTTCAAGTCCTAAACCATGACAGGACTGGTTTAGGACTTGAAAATGGTGGTAACACTGAAAGGCCTCGTCCGGAACATAAGACATTTAGCATTTTAGCATATAAGCACGACGAAATCGGAGTTTTGGATCCCGTATGTTACAACTTAAAAATATTAATTAGAAGCATGCAGTGCAACGAAAAATGAAGAGGAAAACAACTACAAGAGAAGATTGATTAAGCTGATCTTCCTTTGCGTGACACGGTTAGTAAGTCACTCGACAAACCAGAATTTTACTCTTTGCTGTCGACGTCATTGACTGCGTTCTTAAATTGTAATGAACTTTAATTGACATTGGTAATTATATTGAATTAACTGGCACAATTTGTTCTGCTGATAGGATTCCAGCTGTCAATGGCCTGCTCAGTAACAGATGTGTCGATGTTTATTTTTGTATTTTTTCCGATTTTCATTAATAATTAACAACTTTGAAAATATAGCTCTTAACATTTAAAAAAAGGAGTTACGCTCACCCAATTGAATACAGAAAAAATAGTTCTTTCTATTGCCAAGGCTGTCACGGCCGGAATCAACATTACCAAATTCGGAAACTACAGAGCTGTTGGGCCGTGGGGTCGATTGCTTACAACTTGATTCATATTCTTCTAAACGTTTCTTCACTAAAAACGCGTTCAACAAAGTATGGCAAGTGTCATCCATGCACCTCAAGCGAGGTAAGTGACATGCACCTCAAGCGAGGCAAGTGCCATGCACCTCAAGCGAGGTAAGTTATAAGCGAACCTATTGTAATTGGCCATACTTCGTTGAACGCGTTCCTACTTACTGATTTCAGAATCAGTACCATTACGGTAATAAACGTTAATAAACGGTAATAACGCAAAAAAATACGCGTTATTTAAATATTGTTCATAGAATACTTATTAAGTGAATCGATTTTCAAACGTATACGCAAATGCTGTGTAATAAACCTGTTTGTCCATTAAAAAAACGGTTGCTTTTATATTAGCGTACACAGTGAAAAAAAATAATAAAATAACCAAAAAATTAAGAGATTAACAGAGTTAATCAACTTTTTTCGACCCTCGGGGAGAGGGGGTCCCGCTCGTCTCCTCCGTAAATATTTGACAATATTTGGGTTTCCGTGAATATTTGGGTCCCGTTCGTCACATCCGTCTGAGCCTAAAAGTATTTGAGAAGAACCTTGTTATGCGAATCCTGGGGCCATGTGTAGAAATGAAGAGTAGAGAGATAGACCAACAAGAAAAACCCAAAGACCCATCCTTCTCGTAAATCGCCTGCTGGCACTTGCGAATATACCAGCCGAACACAACAGGTAGCCAACACAACAATCCAGCATTGTTAGCAACACACTTCTGCTCAACCCTACACTAATTTCCCGCTCTCTTCGCCCCCACTAACTGGTCCTTCACCAGTAGCGTGGCGTGCATGTAACCGCTGTTGCCGGCGGCAACAGTACTGGAAACAAGAGAAAATAATATTAATTATTTCACAGAATAAATACTTTAGTTATTGAATAATTTGAAATCCAAACAATATTAGTAGGGGAACTTGAAAAAAGCGTAGCATTGCCTTCGAACTGCTGGCCATTTGCACCGTCTTGTGTTGCCGGCTCACACATCGGCAATGTTTTACTGTGTACGGTCATTGACCTCGTAGTAGTTGTCACTGTACAAACTGCGGAGGGGAAGGACACATTCGTCCACCCAGTGTGTTGCCGCTGTATAAACCGGCAAAACGCTCAGTAAGCAGCTATGTTCGTTTTCGGAACTGACGTGCAGCAGATACTACGTACCCATTTGTGTTTTGTTCGTTTAGTGATGTGTTTCTCTGTTTGCCTTTATTATTTTTAATTCGATTATTTGTGTCCTGATTTATTCTGTGTAATGAGAGTCAGATCCCGTTGAACTGGGACCCTCTCCTTCTCCCAGCGAACGATAGAAAATGCTCTAAAAAGAAAACTTGGTACAAGAAAAAATTCGAATTAATTTTTATGTTAAATTTTAGCCCTAACACAACCGGCAACGGGTGTTATGTAGGCTACTCACGCCACGCCACTGTCCTTCACCGTACCCTTAACACCTCGCTTGACGCTCTTTTCCATCTTGTGCGCCCCTAGCTGCTCGACTGTGACGTTACTGTGTCCATTCCATTACAACACTGCATTTCAGACACATAACCAGCAAAATACAATAATCCATCACAATCAATACGGCTGGTGCCTGTTAAGCATAAATAAACCGTTGTTTGCAATCTTTTAATTTGTAATTCAAGTTAAAAACTTGTAACTCTTCTCTTATGGACTCATTCCTTATACGGTCTCAAGTTTAGAACACATTTTAACTCCTCTTAAGAACTTCCGAGCCCTGTATGTTACTTCCTTGTTTCTTGGTTGTTGTCCATAATTCACACCCATAAGACAGTACAGGGACTGCCATAACTTTGTAGAAGTTTAATTTTGTATCACGACGTACCTTGTTTCTAAAAATACGGTTGATTGTCCCACAGATCGTCTGGAACTTACCTAACTTAACACCAATGTCATAATTCCTATCACAGCCAATATGATTTCCCAAATAATTAAAGTGGCTCACCTGTTCTAGAATTCGATCACTAATCATTATTTTTGTTCTTATTGGCTCCTAATCTTGAAATGCTATTACCTTTGTTTTATAGTGGAGCTTTTCATATTGTGTTGTTTGCAAATCTGCTGAAGCTTAAAAACAAATTTTTGCAAATCATATTCTGTATTTTGAAGTACGAGCAAGTCGTCAGCAAACAACAGCACATTCAAATATCTGTCTCGTGATAACTTAATACCAGGGTTCACTAGACGTTTCATTTTCTTGCCAGATCGTCAATATAAATGTTAAAAAGAGTAGGCGATATACTGCGCCCTCGTGTAATACCTTCACTGGTAGATATTTGTTGAGATACGCTACAATTATTTTTAACAGCTATTCTTGTTCCGTTATATCAGGGGTCTCCAAACTTTTTCACTTGAGGGCCGAATTGAAAATTCTTGGAAGTCAGGCGGGCCAGCAACAACAACAACAACAACAACACACACACACACACATATATATAAAAATTATTAGTATATGTGAACACCACTCCGAAACGACGTATGAGAAAATACAAGTTAGTTCACAGTGAAAGTACCAACAATACTAATAACTAGGGGGCGGATTTCTATGACCAAAAAATGTAGGAAATATGCATGCATTTATGACCTAAAAAACATAAAAGATGACCAATAAAATCCAAGATATGATTTTATTAATGACACGTATGTGTTACATTTTTATTTTTATTTATTAAATATATAGTTAATCCTGTTAATTATTATTTTTATTTATCTACTTCAAATGAGCGTCTTTAAGATAGTCACGCAATGCAGCATTCACGAACTCATTTAACTGCATTCTGCAAAACAGCACCAACCCTGTAAGGGAGAGAAAAGTAATTAAATAGTTTTACTTGCTCAAATCCCATTTAACACACCTACTAAAAATATTGATACCAGATCTCAGTCTTCATTATCAGCTGAATTGTTGCAGTTGATGACGACATGGATTTTCAGGTTGTGAAATGAAAATCCTCTCCTGTTGTCGCTGAGAATGGTCTTGTAGCGAGATAAACTTCTCTCCACATCACACGAAGTAATGGGGGGGGGCGGGTACTTAATAAACTTAGGTCAAAGGATGAAAATTCATTTTCGAAGTCTGAACATAGTTCATTTCCGCACAAAATCTCACTTATGCCACACAGTTGCAAAAATCCAGGATTCTTCTCCAGTACACTCACTAATTTTGCACAAACCTTGGCTGCTATTCCTTTTCCACTTTTAACTCTTGTTCTGTGTATTTTACAATATTCAGAGCATCGCTTAGTTCTGAAGCTTCTAGCTGGGTGATTTTGGTCGGTAAAAAACCGAAGTTGGATTTCAAGTAAGCCAGGTCAGTTTTTATAGTGGAACATGAAAACAAATCTTGCATTATTTTCACTGACAAAGAATCTGTAGGGTCCAAGGAGTTCATGATCTTCTCCAGGGTGTCGTAATTGTTGCAGTAATATACTGCAGCTTCAATCCAGGTACCCCAGCGTGTTAGGACTCGCTGGTGAGGAAGGGGCAATGAAGGAGCTGCATCTTTAAATGCCTGCAGGCGGAGTGATTTCTTAAAGGCTTTCTTTCCATTTGATATTAATTTATCCACTTCCGGGTAGTTACTGCGAATTACTTCGGCCACTCTATGTAAAGCATGCGCAAGGCATGTTACATGTATCATCTTCGGATATAACATCTTTAGTCCCGTGGCTGCTTTCATCATATAAGGAGCCGCGTCAGTAATAAAGAGAAGAACATTCTCTCTTTTTGCCCCATTTGGCCACAGTATATTCAAAGAATCGTCGAACAAGACAGCAATACTTGAATGATTTGTCCTCTCTAGCACTTCACATGCTAGGAGGAATATTTCTCCAGGTCTGTCTTCTTTTAGTGTTCCAACAATCACGTTTGCAACATACCTCCCATCAACATCTGTTGTTTCATCAATTGAAACCCATATTTTACAGTACACTTCACATATTTTACACAATACATCTTATTTTATCCAACAATTCTTCGTAACACCCAGTCGGATAGTTCTTCCTCAGCGTCGATTCATTTGGAACTGGATATTTCGTATATTTCTCCAGAAACTGTCTCAAGCTTTGATTGTTAAGCTTTTTCAATGGGATGTTGGATGAAATCATCGCCCTGCAGGAGATCCTTCGTAAACTCTGATGTGTTGGAAGATATAGTTGAAGTACTAGCAGATTTTTCGAATAATAGAAGTTGTCTACTTTCGACTGCTGACTGTCTTTGTAAGCAATTTTTATGTTTTGCCGTATTACAGTGTTGCTGCACAGTGAAACGTTTCTCAGCGGCGACTTTAACTTATCACAACTTACAAAATAAAATAGTGCCATCGGTACTAAATATTTTATCACCAAATTCTCGAATAAAACCACGCAACTTTTCATTCACCAAACTCTTTATTCTAGGCGTGATGGAAACAAACTGCGGACACACGGAATGAGTGAATGACTATTACAGGGGAAGGTGAAAGTTAAAAGCACTTTACAAAATGTAAGAAAAACCCTCCCCCTCCCTTCACTTCTGCCCGCTGGCTTTATCGCTCACGGAGACAAACAACAGAGGCCTAACGGTACTTGAAAATCCGCATTCCAAAGACATTTCACACCTTATTAACCATTTCTCCGAATATATAGGTATTTTAAGGACATTCTGAAAGAGGTTTTTACTACTTTAACACAACAGAATTTGTTACGGAACAAATAAATGCATTTTCCTGTGAAAAATACACGTAAATGTCATTATAATCCATTTTCACTGTAAATATGCTGTAAAACTTCATAAATGTCTAAATGTGCATATGAAAAGTCAAAACATTTAACTTAAATATGCATTTTAGTGGTAAATATGCTACAAAACTTAAAAACTACCGAAATATTTAATTATATGCACAATAAAACACTATCAATCTTCATCAGAATACTTGGAATCAAGTTTAAATCAAGCTGAAACCTGAAATAATGTCAAGCAAAAAAATATGACACATCATAGAAATCCGCCCCCTACTAATAACTATTATAGTAGTGAACAGGAGAGTGATGAACACTCAAAATAGTACATACGTAAAACTTATTTTTTTAAAGTTTACGAACTAATTAAGTCGATAAAATAGGTATTTAAATCAAAATTTAGCAGACTTATCCAAAGAAAACAAACTCATTTATTCAAAATAATGTAAATAAAAGTAACGAAAAATAACATTCAAAGATATTTCTTATGTATTATTTTTTGGCTTTCTTAAGTACGTATGGGATGTGTAGAGTTGGAGTTCCTTCTAACATATAATGTCTGTCAATTTTGGGTGAAATTTTGATGCTCCTATCACTAGAATGGATTTCAAGTGTTCACCTGACAAGTTAGCCCTGTACTTTGATTTTACAAAGTTCATTTTTGAAACGTTTGTTCCCAGATATAGGTCGATCCAAACTTTGAAAGCATTGTTCTTCTAAAGTTTTTCATTTCCTTGAAATCGTCACCCAATGACCTGCTGGCGAGTGGCGACAATGAGTCATGCATACCACGAGGGGTGTTAGAGCCGAGCGCACGGGGGGAATAGGAATCTTCGGTTTAGGTTGATGCGAGTGAAAAGCGTGACTCGTTCAAGGCAGCCAGACGAACAAGCACGTTAACCACGTAAATGTTTTCAACTTGTACAAAATATAAAATTTTACTGAACCTATTCTTGTTTACTTATTTAGTAAAATGTTATAATATTTGAAGTATTTTGACGATCTATTTAAAACTGCACGCAGCATCGGCCGGGTTGCCGCGGGCCGAACAATGACCCTTCGCGGTCGCGTAGTTTGGAGACCCCTGCGTTATGTAGTTCTTGTATAGTTCTTATAAGCTATTGCGGTTATCCCCGTTCTTCTAATATTTGCTACAGCCAATTTTCTATCTACACTAATTTTGAATAAACGACTCAGTGGCATAGTTAATGCAACACTAACATTCCAGTGTTCGCGCCTGACATCCCACAGAGGTACCGTCAAGCGCTGGTGTCAGTTAAACGACTCAGTGACACAGTTAATGCAACACTAACATTCGAGTGTTCGCGCCTGACATCCCACAGAGGTGCCGTCATACACTGGTTAAACGACTCAGTGACACAGTTATGCAACACTAACATTCGAGTGTTCGCGCCTGACATCCCACAGAGGTGCCGTCATACGCTGGTGTCAGTTAAACGACTCAGTGACACAGTTATGCAACACTAACATTCGAGTGTTCGCGCCTGACATCCCACAGAGGTGCTGTCAAGCGCTGGTGTCAGTTAAACGACTCAGTGACACAGTTATGCAACACTAACATTCGAGTGTTCGCGCCTGACATCCCACAGAGGTGCCGTCAAGCGCTGGTGTCAGTTAAACGACTCAGTGACACAGTTATGCAACACTAACATTCGAGTGTTCGCGCCTGACATCCCACAGAGGTGCCGTCATACGCTGGTGTCAGTTAAACGACTCAGTGACACAGTTATGCAACACTAACATTCGAGTGTTCGCGCCTGACATCCCACAGAGGTGCTGTCAAGCGCTGGTGTCAGTTAAACGACTCAGTGACACAGTTATGAAACACTAACATTCGAGTGTTCGCGCCTGACATCCCACAGAGGTGCCGTCAAGCGCTGGTGTCAGTTAAACGACTCAGTGACACAGTTAATGCAACACTAACATTCGAGTGTTCGCGCCTGACATCCCACAGAGGTGCCGTCAAGCGCTGGTGTCAGTTAAACGACTCAGTGACACAGTTAATGCAACACTAACATTCGAGTGTTCGCGCCTGACATCCCACAGAGGTGCCGTCAAGCGCTGGTGTCAGTTAAACGACTCAGTGACACAGTTAATGCAACACTAACATTCGAGTGTTCGCGCCTGACATCCCACAGAGGTGCCGTCAAGCGCTGGTGTCAGTTAAACGACTCAGTGACACAGTTAATGCAACACTAACATTCGAGTGTTCGCGCCTGACATCCCACAGAGGTGCCGTCAAGCGCTGGTGTCAGTTAAACGACTCAGTGACACAGTTAATGCAACACTAACATTCGAGTGTTCGCGCCTGACATCCCACAGAGGTGCCGTCAAGCGCTGGTGTCAGTTAAACGACTCAGTGACACAGTTAATGCAACACTAACATTCGAGTGTTCGCGCCTGACATCCCACAGAGGTGCCGTCAAGCGCTGGTGTCAGTTAAACGACTCAGTGACACAGTTAATGCAACACTAACATTCGAGTGTTCGCGCCTGACATCCCACAGAGGTGCCGTCAAGCGCTGGTGTCAGTTAAACGACTCAGTGACACAGTTAATGCAACACTAACATTCGAGTGTTCGCGCCTGACATCCCACAGAGGTGCCGTCAAGCGCTGGTGTCAGTTAAACGACTCAGTGACACAGTTAATGCAACACTAACATTCGAGTGTTCGCGCCTGACATCCCACAGAGGTGCCGTCAAGCGCTGGTGTCAGTTAAACGACTCAGTGACACAGTTAATGCAACACTAACATTCGAGTGTTCGCGCCTGACATCCCACAGAGGTGCCGTCAAGCGCTGGTGTCAGTTAAACGACTCAGTGACACAGTTAATGCAACACTAACATTCGAGTGTTCGCGCCTGACATCCCACAGAGGTGCCGTCAAGCGCTGGTGTCAGTTAAACGACTCAGTGACACAGTTAATGCAACACTAACTTTCGAGTGTTCGCGCCTGACATCCCACAGAGGTGCCGTCAAGCGCTGGTGTCAGTTAAACGACTCAGTGACACAGTTAATGCAACACTAACATTCGAGTGTTCGCGCCTGACATCCCACAGAGGTGCCGTCAAGCGCTGGTGTCAGTTAAACGACTCAGTGACACAGTTAATGCAACACTAACATTCGAGTGTTCGCGCCTGACATCCCACAGAGGTGCCGTCAAGCGCTGGTGTCAGTTAAACGACTCAGTGACACCGTTAATGCAACACTAACATTCGAGTGTTCGCGCCTAACATCCCACAGAGGTGCCGTCAAGCGCTGGTGTCAGTTAAACGACTCAGTGACACAGTTAATGCAACACTAACATTCGAGTGCTAGCGCCTGACATCCCACAGAGGTACCGACATGCGCTGGTGTCAGTTTCTCACATTTCCATAGTACCCAATTGTCGGGCAAAAACGGAACCACGTGAGCTCTATTAATAGTGGTGCGTTAAACAGACGTCGACACGCGACTTACCGCAGTGCAGTGTCTGTAATTCATACGATTTGTTTGTTATTATTGTTCATGAGGTAAAAATACACAAGAATCGTCGTCACCGCGGTCGTTAATGAGACTTAATTTGTCGACTCATTAGACGTTCGGTGAGAAGGTTTGACAAACGTCGCTTCTTGTGTTCATTTCGTGGTATGGTTACGTCATTGTCATTTTTAGAAACAATCTTTGCACTTGCGCTGAATCGCGTGACAGTCTAAATCTCATAGTCGTTTGCTTACACAAAAAGATTTCTACAATTGACTCTACCTTCCCCCTGTCAAACACAATTTCCACCCTGCAGAAGGTGGAGGACGAGCCGTAGCCCTCCGGTGGAGATCCTGGGTCCTAGTACCCGGTTTCGAACTCGGAGGTCAGGCCGACGACCATTCTGGGCTTCGGGGGTCGTCGTGTTGGGCGCACGATGTACTCAAAAACGGTATCACGGATCGTGAACAGCCCGGGCGGGGTCCAGTCCCCCGACGTTCACGAGTTGAACGAAGCGCATATTACACGATATTAAGTAAAAGTGTCAACTGATGTAGTGATAAAGATACGTAAAAAATTATATAGACCTATAATGTGATGCGTTAGAAATAGAGTTGCAAGTTTTAGAAAAAGGGTGGGAGAGAGTTCCGTGATACCGTAAAAATTAAGTATATATTCTCGCTATCATTACGCAAACAATACAGGTTTATTTTATAACGGTTGCCGGTTGCCAGTCCGGGACACGGCGGGTCCATATGTGGTGGATAACGGCTGGTCTCCGAAGGAGGATTAAGGGAGAATTTTTTTTAAATTTTGTATCGGCCATCTAAGGACCACATGCCAATTTCAATTCTTTATTTTTTGTTATTTTCTTTTTCTCCAATATTCTTTCATCTTTTCACTGTGTCTCTTCTTCCTGTCTTCAGTTAACTTTGAACCGGCGTTTTTCTCTCTCCTACCCTGGACTCCTTCCATTTTTAACACTTTTGCCCGAAAAACTTCTCTTTCAATTGCTTCTTCTGCGTGTATATTATTTTTTTCTAAATCCTTTTGGACTTCTTTAATCCAACTTGATGTTGACTTCTTCCCCCACAGATATTTGAAGATCTGCATTGTTAACCTATTGTCGTCCATTCTATATAAATGTCCAAAAAATAATAGTCTTCTTCATTTCATTGTTTCTGTTATATTTTCTATACTTTGGTATATTTCATCATTGCTTCTTAATTTCCAACCTTCTGAAGTTTTTCGTGGGCCTAATATTTTCCTAATAATTCGTCTTAACTATAAAATTCCTTTAGCTATGATACAGCGATACCCTTGTTATTATTTGCTGTTGTTATTGTAAGGGCTGATAGGTCCTGGTGGGGGGAGGCGCTAATTCTTGGCGGAAGTGTGCCCAGGACGCTTGTGAGCCTATAACGTATTTCCTAATATTCCTTATATCCATCTCTACAATATATCCATATCTATTATATGATTAAGAAAGCCCGTCAGTTCTTTTTTGAACAATAATATGAATACCGGGCGTGAGAGGTTACACAGATTAGCAGTTGCGGAAACGGGGTAAATTGTGCTGTGAATCATTACTTAGTTCTGACAGCCCACACTGCAATTGTCTTGACACCGGGCTCAACACGAAGGACGTTTCGCAGAAAAATCTATCGTTTTAAGAGTTCAACTAGTTGTTCAACCAATAAGGTTCATGAACTGCAGAAACCGGTCACTATTTTAAACGAAGTACAATTGTTATTACACACATTTCGGTATTAGGTAATTGTTCAGTTAGGGGAAAAATTTCAAAAATCCCCATTACTCTAATATTTTTTTAGTAATATAACAATTGTAAAGCACACAATCATACAACAAACACTAAAAATTACCTACCGACTCGGAACACACAGTTTTTTATGAGTAAAAACGTAAAAGTTTTACCTTATAGCCTCAACCAGTTTTTGCTTATTATAAGCTTCGTCAGAGGCTGCCACTGGTAGTGCTGACCGTTTTGTTCTTGGCGACGGTGTCGACTTTTGAAGGATCAATGTTGTGTGTGTGGGGTATGATATGCTCGAATAATGCGTGTGATTTGAATTGTGTCTGTTCGTTTAGGATGTCGTTTTTGTGTGTTTGACACATAAAAACGACATCCTAAACGAACAGACCGTCGCCAAGAACAAGACAGACAGCGTTCCCAGTGGCAGCCTCTGACGAAGCTTATAATAAGTGGAAACTGGTTCAGGCTATAAGGTAAAACTTTTACGTTTTTAATAATAGTGGCTCCCATGTGTACCACCGAAGCAGCTTAGGAGTAGGCTGCCCAATGTGAGCCGTACGGCAGTGTGGCCAGCACTACGCTTCAGCCGTCCATTATTATCCCCATGTAAGGGGGTAATCCTAGGTACTCATTTTCAACAGGCTGAGTCGACCTGGGGTCTGAAAAACGCACCTTGATTTTATGGTGCGGGCCCGGGAATCGAACCCGGGACCTCTAGATTAGTGTAGCCAGGTGCCATACCCACTGGTCTACTGAACCAGTAAAAACTTAAAAAAAAAACAGGATATGATTTTACACTTGTACGTTAATAAACTTATTGTGTTAATAATCCACATTGTTCATCTTGTTATTCGAATTAGCAGTGTCTGTAATTCCAACTTTGTCGTGTTTACATGCTAAACTGCTACTTGTCATGTTCCGGACGAGGCCTTTCAGTGTTTCCACCATTTTCAAGTCCTAAACCACGACCAAAGTTGTCGTGGTTTAGGACTTGAAAATTGTGGAAACACTGAAAGACCTCGTTCGCAACATGACAAGTAGCAGTTTAACAAGTAAACACGACAAAGTTGGAATCCACATTGTATTTTATTTTCTCTCATTCCTATCACTTATGCTTTAGACTATTAAAAAATGATCCAACTTTTCACTTCGTCCCCGAAAGTCAACAATTTCCCGCCACAAAACTGCTTGCTGGATCCGCCCCTGTACAGAAAAGCCATCTTAAAATTTGCTTTACAGAATACAGCAGAATCGTCTGCAAGTATTTCAAACGATTACAGTGTAAAACATTGAGATCCGTTGCTAATATTCCGCGCCCAGTATCAGTTGAGTTCGTTCGCCTCGACCTTGACATAACAACGAGAGCAGGAAATTACGTACACCAGTAAAAAGTATTTAAAAAAATACACCACGCATCCAAATTATCTGACAGTGAACTTGATGGACAGTGACCCAGTAAACTTTAACATACTGAAAAACTGAAAAGACAGATCATGTTACGTTTTGTCCTTGTAACGTGTTTAATTAACGAGTTTCTTCAATCGGCCGCGCCTCAATTTCTCAGAATTTGTCTTCGTCTTTGGTTCATCTCTGTTATACACACTAGCGACACAAATTTGATGTGGCAGTTCAAACATGTGCAGTCATAAAATTCCATACCTCACTGCCCGTCGAAACTTATTTGTGTCAGAACGTCAGCATAGAGGTTGGCAACTTCAATGAATGTCACAACTGGAGTACATGATCCTGCGTGTCCACCAATAAACTTGGATTTTATACGAAGTGTGTAGCCAGGTCATGCCCAATCCACTAAGTCTAAAAAGAACTCGATGAAAGAAGACCAATTCTGTACGAATTCTTCTGGTCAAGAGTGAAGGAAGACAAAGACCTCCCTCCACATCGCGTCCAATAAGGTGACTCTGTTGGTTATGCAGTGCAAGAAGCTTCTCTCAATTCCTTCAATGGAGTTAAATCGGTACTGATGGTTCGGTTGATCGTTACGCAGCGGGCCGAGCGTATCAGAATTTTGTCCATGGGGGGGGGGGGGGTAAATGTTACAGGGGGAATTTTGTATTCTGGCAGATGATGATAACGGAACGGATGAAGGGGTAAAAGTGACACCTGTACGGCCAGAAAGAATATCTCGAGTGAGCAATTAGGGCGCAATGAAAATAAACCCAATAAGGGTTTTTTTTAACCTCCTCTATACTTTACACATGCCCACAGTCATTGTTGTAAGAAAAAGTTCTAGTATTGAACCGTTTGCAAACTAACAGTTCACAATTCACGCTCAATAACACGAGCGGGATTCACACACGCACACGCATCTAACCAAAGAATAAACGATACCAGCAAGAATATTGTTTTATTGGCCTACACAATATACGTACACATGAACAGTATACACACGCGGGCGTTTCATTTTATATATAAATGTACAAAATACACGAAGGGAAACTCCCATCCACACGACACACACCGGGCGCGCGCGTACATACAAACACACATGCATTCGAGTCCTATCAAAACTAAATGGTGACAGTACAAATATTGCTCTGTTGACGTATGCAATTAACGTGAAGTAAGTGCTTGAAATAAATATTTTTCTTTATATATATATTAGGGTGTTGGTGACAGGGTAGTTGAAGAGAGAGAGAGAGAGAGAGAGAGAGAGAGAGAGAGAGAGAGAGAGAGAGAGAGAGAGAGAGAGAGAGAGAGAGAGAGAGAGAGAGAGAGAGAGAGAGAGAGAGAGAGAGAGAGAGAGAGAGTAGGTACGTAAGTTTGTGCATTGTACGTATGTCCTTCGTACATTCAGACGTATCGGCTCAGTTATAAGGAACTAGTTCTCTCGTTTCCAAAAAGTGATTAGTGTAAGGCAATACTTGCAGGTAGGAGAAGAGGCTGTTAAACTGTTCCCCAAGACTTCTCGGGGGTCACGTTTATTGCAGGCCTATTGTTAGCGCAAGGAACACTTTAGGGTCCCACACTTTGGGGTATCCGTCGATACTTTTGCTCGGATGAAGTATTGACGGTAATAATAAGCGATTCACCAGTCGTGTATGTTGTATGCAGGGAATTAGCGAGCTGTCTTTAAGTCAAAAATAATAATACTTTATCCAGTGTCTTTCATTATGTAGGAATATTAAACCATCAGAATTATTTTTCTGTGCAAACCTTAAAAAAACATTTAAGACTGTAAAATACGAACACAACGCAAGACCATAACACATACTAAGTGATAACAGAGAGAGAGTAGACGTGTAAAGTCGGTTTTGAAAGCGATATTAATTAGTGACGAGACAAATTCGTCAGTAAACAAACTCAAGGTGCGAGGGTCATTCTAGCCTCTACGTTATCAGGGGGGCAGCGCCGACTAGTCTGCCAGCTATGCAGCCTAAAATAACGGTCTCGCCCAATTGCTTGTCATTTTAAGATAAGGCATTCCACCGTATGTTCCACCCAAGTTATAGGTAACCTTTTCTTAGTCTCAAGGCCTCTTCCATCTAAGTAGGCTTGTACTGGTCTTTACGTGTGCATACCTTACTTCTTTTTAAAACTGGCTGAAAGACCAACCATTAATAGATTTCAAATTCTAAAATCTAATTGTTTAAAATCTAAAGTTCAGCCACTAGCATACTAAGTTTTCTCTTGGCTTGATTAATCACAATACCACAATGAGCATTCTTCCTTTTGCACTAAATGTTCTTCAGTCTTTCACTACGATTGTCACTGCCAGTAAGTTGCTTTGCCACAACGTTGGCATGTTGGTGGAGTCGTCTTGCTTCAGTGTTTATCAGCAAACTTTTTGATCTTCTTTTTCTTCTTCTTCAGCACTGCAGCCCAACGTGAGCCCTGGCTTCAAACACAAATCTTCTCCAATGTCTCCTATCCATTGCCATCTCAGTGTAATCCCTCACACCCATTCTTCTCAGACCTTCTAGCACATCATCCAGCCATATTATCCTAGGTCGTCCCTTTTTCTGCTTTTATAGACTTATGCCCTCAGGATTTTCTTTAGCATACGCTGATCATCCATCCGCTCTAGGTGACCTAGCCATTGTATTCGTTGAGCCTTTATGAATCTTTCAATGTCCTCATGGTTCAATAGCTCATATATCTCCTGGTTATTTCTTATTCACCGTTCATCATCTTTAATTGGGCCGTAAATACGTCTTACGATCTTTTTTTAAAAGCTTCTTAATGTTTCTTGTTCCTTCCTTATCAGTGTCCATGTATCGCCTCTATAAGTAGCAACCGGTCTGATAAGTGTCTTATATATTTTTATTTTTGTGTTACGACTAGAGACTTTGCTTCTCAATAGTCAACTGTTGACATAATATGTCCTATTTCCTACTTGTAGAAAACTTTTTGATCACAAAGTCATCACTACTAAGGTCACAATGGATGTCATTGGTTACGAGCAAACAGACGAGCTTTATTATGTTAAATAATACTTCTGTTTTGAAATCTCTGTATTCTTTTATGTGACAGGTCTGAGACATCCCCAAAACTAGATGCTAGACAGGTTTCATGTCTGGTTACACTTACATCCAAATACTGACAATTGAAAAATGTCCTTTCCATAAGCCAACACAAATTTATTGTTCCTGTACCGCTTTTCTTTTTTAAATGGTCTTTTCATCCTGACTTAGCACCATCTGGTATTTTCATAAGTAATGATGTTAAGGCTGATAGTGACTGGCAGATGATTCCACAGTTTTCTGTTGTAAAACTAACGACAGGATATGATTTCTGCTCTCTTGTGATTTATGCGTTTTTTCAAAACACGCATGAGACGTCAATTTTAAAAAGCTTCTAAGCAATGAATGAGTTGATAGATAGATTTGGAAATTAACAGGAGTTCACATGAAATACAAATCTTGCAACACACGAAAACATTTTAGTTTTACCGCTAAGCTACAATTAGTTTTACCGCTCTTGTCACTCCGCGAACTTTTCAGCAGACCCTCGAATTGTTTCAATTTTGTGTAAGGTATAATGTGCACTGTAGCCACCGTTTGTTGGTTGCATGTGCAGAATATACAATACAATATAATATAATATAATACAAAATTTTGCTTAAATTTTTTACATAACGATTGGACAAACCTGAAATACCCTTACACAAAAAAAAATGTATCACAGAAGTCGAAAGAAACGAGATATCATCATAAAGAATTTGTTTGTTGACATCATGCTAGATACCCGCATCCCTGGGTAGTGGACCATACTATACTCCACACACGAAAAGAACCCTGGCTGAACTTGGCCTACCCCGCTAAAAAAGCCGAGCATCCACCCCGCTAAGCGGACACTCCTACTAGGAATTACCAAAGTGAATTTAGAACCTCCATTAAGTCCCTTAGTTGAGTTAACAGTCTTGAATTGTTTTTCTTACATTTATTTTTACTTTTTCTTGGCTTTTATTATTTTTTATTTTTATTCATTTTGTACTGATCTGTATTTCGTTTTATTGTTTTTTAAATTTGTTTTAATTTTTTATTACTACAGGAAACGTCTGGTCGTATGAGTTTACCGATTCTGAGCACGCTACTTCGTTCCTTGAAATCATCTTTTGCTTTCCTCTTTATACACTATCAAAAATAATAATTCTTCGGCGCAGGTGTTCACTCGGATCATAGTTGTGAATTCTTGGTTCACGAGGATGACTCATTCGGAATCTCGAGGTATATTATTGCCCTACAGGTCTACTAAACGTTAAGTATTGTTACGATGGTCTCTCTGATCGTCGTACGGTGCAGTGGAAAACAAAATACAAGACACCATTGAAATTATCACAATTAACGGTTTGTAACCAACAAGTTATCCAATAAGATTATACTCGTACAATAATTCAAATTAAATTTGTTCATACACAATAATAATGTCAACTAATAGAGTCTCGCACAGAAATCACTTTTCACTAATAGGTACTTGAAACGCACTGAGTAATCGCCCGAAGTAAATTGAACTCTAAGCGGCAGGTATGGGGTATTTGTAGTCTGCAGGGTTCCATAAAATGCGTCCTTAACAAGCTCTCGAAAATTCTAGAGGATACTTCAGCGTGGCCTTGGCAGAGACACACACCGGCAGGGCTAGTCGAGAAGCTAGTAGAACGACACCATCGAACGCGCGAGAACGTTCCGCATTACGTACGTAACAATATACAGATATAGCACTTGAGGACATTGCCTCGTTCAATCGACACTCTCTCCATGTTGTTACATTTACTTGGCATTCACTTACGAAAGCGAATGAATATTTGAGCGAGAGAGAGAGAGAGAGAGAGAGAGAGAGAGAGAGAGAGAGAGAGAGAGAGAGCGAGAGGGAGGGAGGGAGAGAGAGTGAGGGGGGAACGAGTGGGGGGACGGTGTACGCGCACGGATGTGTGTGTGTGTGCGCGCGCGCGCGCGCATGAAACTGACCTTGAACACAGTGGATAGGAAAATAGTGAATTACAGTGAATAGGAATAGGAATTAAACCGGGCGCAATCGATTGGCGTCCACACCTTTGGCTGCAGTCTTCACAGAATAGACATTATTCGTTATCGTTAAAAACCAGTTTAGCTAGACGGCGCTACCAAACCATCAATCTGTACGTAGACGATTTTGTTGTAACTTCTGACGCGGTATCATGACCGCGACACCGCACGGTATCATGTAACGCGGTTTGCACTCGACCACGACGAGTTTCGACTTTTATCTAGTCGACGTAATATCTAGTCATCATTCCATAACATACAATGACTTTATATCTACCGAATGAAATACATTAGAACTGAATCAGTTACAAATTTAACAACAGAAGTAAAGTAATATTTAAAAATCTTCGTGTATTGTAGCGCGCAGCAATTTGCTTATTAAACGAGCGAAGCGAGTTCTCAGTTTTGACTCGATCTGTCTGTCTATTTGGGAGGTTATCCTGGTAGCTGACTCTGTAAAATACTTGGACATCTACCTAGACAAAACACTGACTTGGCGCAAGCACATTTGGATGAAAGAAAAGAACTGGACACTAAGTTTCGCAAGCATTATTAGCTCCTGGGGAGAAAAAATTAGTGTCAATGCGAAACAAGCTGTTGGTGTACAACACTGTATTCAAGTCTGTGTGGACATACGGCTTACAGCTTTGGGGAACTGCATCTAAATCCAATATCGCCATAATGGAAAGGTTTCAGACTAAGGTTCTGCGTGCCATAACCAACGCACCGTGGTTCATCAGCAACAAAGACATCTACAGAGACCTGGCCCTGCCCTCAGTCAGTGAAACCATTGCGATGTTCAGCGAAAGATATGTGAAACGGGTTAAAGAGCACATCAATTCTTTAGCCATAAATCTACTAGACAACAGCCTGCAGACAAGACGTCTAAAGTTAACATTTCCTCAGGACTTACCTAGACTCTAACACTATAAATATATTATACATAATATGTTACTTTTAAATACTCATCTAGAGAACTAGTCAATGGACTAGTTCTCTTCATGCCATGTATTCTGTAAACAATTATGCTTATTGTTATGTATTAACAGATTGCATAAATAAACGTTAAAAAATTAACCGATTTTAGTAAAACTTGGAATGAGTGTCCACACTTTCATCCTACCGAACCCTATTGTTTTTTAGATTAATCCCTCTACAAATACAGGGAAAGGCAAAAATCTGGGGGGTCAAATTGTGAAAAATCGCAAAATCCCATGTGGGGTATCACATTAAATGATTTAAATCGCACCCTGAATGAATTGTTCATTTTAGAAAATTTCAAAATTTTTGGACGTCAGGACCCAAACATTGGGTGATAATTTTTATGAAAAACCAAAAAGTAATGTATCAAATTAAAGATAATTTTAACTAACATTTGAATGCAGTGTTAAGTTTTGAAAATTTAAAAATTTTGGGACCCCAGAGTTCAAAAGAGAGATGAAAAAGTTGAAAAATTGTGAAAATCCAGCTGGGCGTCAGATTAAAAGGAATTGTAACCCAAATGCGAATATTTCGAATTTTCAGTCTATTGTATGATTGTAATTTACAATCGTTGTACAGGTATTACTAAACAAATAGTGGAGAAGTAGGCATTTTTGTACTTTTTCCACAATTGAAAAATTATTTAATATCGAAATTTATGTGATAACAACTGTGCTTCGTTCAAAGTAGTGACAGATTTCTACAAATCAAGGTGCATACTAGTACGAGGATGTGTTGCAAAGTTCGACATCTGTAGCTTAGCGGTAAAACTAAAATTGTTCGTGTACTGCAAGATTTCTATTTTATGTGAACTCGTGTTAATTTCCAAATCTATCTATCAATTTATTCATTGTGTAGAAGCTGTTTAAATCTGACGTGTCATGCGTGTTTTCAAAAACGGACAAAACCAAACATCGTGGTGTGATTCTTTGTTAAAAATTGTTTAGCGCCAACGGAAATTCAGAACGAAATTGTACATGTGTCAGGAGATGCGACTTCAAAACCAACGGTTTGTACACAGCACACACATACACAGCATTGAAGATGACCCCCCCCCCGTACTTCACGACCAAAAAATGCAACAACTCCAGATGCGGCAGCCATCTTGCACAATGCTTTTCCACACCAAAGTTCTTGAGTTAAAGTATGATGCACACTCTCATATGAGATGCTTATGATTTCAGCAACGTCATCCACTCCTCAATTTGCGGTTTTCCAACACGCTATGAAATTTTTTCAATAATGCCATTTTTTGTTGCACTTTTTGGACGTCCACTGCTGGGACAGTCTTCAGTGCTTGTACGACCACGTTTAAACTCGAGTGTGCCCCAATTACCGTTGTTTCTGAAGGCGCAGCATCCCCTAACACATTTATAATTTCGTTTTGATTTTCCATTGGTTTTTAACGTTTCTCCAACTGCTAAAGAATTCATCACAACACGATGTTTGATTTTGTGCATTTCAAAAAAACACGCGTGGCAGGAAAATTTCAAACAGCTGGTAAAAAGTGAATAAATTGACAGGTATATTTACAAATTAATAGGTGTTCACGCGAAATATACGTCTTGCAGCACACGAAATATTTTAGTTCTACCACTGAGCTATAGATGTCGCTCCGCGAACTTTTCAACTGACCCTCGTATACTGAAAATACGTAAATTATAATAAACCCAAATGCATGAAAATAACAAGAACGCCGTGTAATAGACAACCTCTACAATGTGAAAATCGTGAATTTGAACACGCAAGTGAATTTTCCTACCCTGGGTCACACATAAACTACACTAACATCAATGGCAGCGATAACCAGGCGAGAATCCTAAGTGGTAACCTATGGCACTATGTCTACTCAAAATTAATGAAGAAGTCGTAATCACTGAATAAAATCATTCAAATTTTAAAATATACAGAAACATAATTAGACCAGGCTTAACGTATATATGTGATACCTGGGTATTAACGCAAAAAGTCGAACAGTATCTAAGAATTTTGGTTAAAATTATTTCCCTGGCTGTTTGGCCGTGGTCCAAAGTTTCTGACAAAACGAGACGTTTCAGCAATGCCACCGACTGTCATCTTCAGTGGAAACGAGTAACATTAACGTCTCCACTAACGTACATCATCTCACGTTAGTGTTACTCGTTTCCACTGAAGATGACAGTCGGTGGCACTACCGAAACGTCTCGTTCTGTCATAACTTTGAACCACGCCCAAACAGCCCGGAATCCGATAATGTTAACAACACAGAGTCCGGCCGTGTGAGCCTTAGAAGACGCTTAGTATCTATGAATATTCGGACGAAAAATACTGAACACATTTTTTGGACCAGTGAAAAATAACGACGGCTCATGGAGAATACGAAGGAATCACGAAATAAAAAAATCTAATACATGGACCTGTTATAGTAGGGTTTATAAAGAGTAGAAGACAGTCTGACTGGGACACACAATGAGGATGGAGCAACACAAAATTCCCAGAAAAATTGTAGAATGGAGACCAGTAGATAGGAGATCAAGAGGAAGACTAAGGAAGAGATGCATCGAGGATGTTGAGGAGGATATTAGGAATATGGGGATAAGAAGATGGAGAAGACTATGAAATGAAAGGACTGATTGGAGAAAAATCATTGAAGAGGTTAAACCCCATAATGGATTGTAACGCCAACAGAAGAAGAAGAAGGAAGTATTTACATGATCTATTTCGGTTAATGAACCGAAATCGGTAGCCTTGATCGGTTTTAATTGACCGGAATTTAAACAATTAAAGGAATGTTTTATTAATTACGTTGTCACCACGGTGGACATACTAAATTACCGAAGAAACAGTTAATTTACACAAACTACCTGATACCTTTGTGATAGTGAACGCGATTGCAAACATAAGACTACGTGTTAATTAAGTATACAGCTGATGGCTTCCTACTGTTTATCAGTAATTTGTTCAGAGCGTGAATCCCGCATTAATGCTGGGCAGTACAGAATGTTTGCAATGGACACTAACGCGTTTGTGGACATTCCTATTAGCGTATACGTAGAATTAGCTCTAACACACACACACTCGCGCGCGCGCGTGTACCTTTATTAGGTTTCGAAGTATATTATTATTATTATTATATAATTATTCATTTAAAAATTAATCAAGAATACAGATATAATTTGGAACAAGCATATTCGAAATTGAAACAATTATTTATCAACTGAATAAGCGATGAATAATGAGGCGTTACAGCCAAGACAATAGAATGTCTTCTTTTTCCTTTTTTTCACTGGGTCTACGGCCACTGGTGGGCCTTAGCTTTCGCAACAATCCTCCTGCACTCCCCTCTATCATTCGCCAACCCTTTCCAGCCTCTGATATCCATCGAATCGAGTGACGTCGTCCATCAATCTGTTCCTTGGTCGACCCCTTATAATCTCTTCCTTATAATCTCCCCTTCCACACAACTGAACGTGGCCAATACAAAGGTACTGTGACTTGTTTAGAGCGATGTTGTCTGGTATCCACCCAGTTTAAACTACGCTTTATCGCCTAATAATCAAACGACTGGTTAGAATTTGTCTATCTGTCTATATCTGTTCGTGAAAGCCTCGCGATAATATTTGGACGTATTAAGCAATTTTCGTGAAACTTAGCATGCGTGTCCATAAGTACATTTGGGCGATCCCTACTGCCCTTAAGGTGCGGGTATTGTCCGAAAATGTGAAGGGTCAAAATTTTGAAAAAATCGCAGAAACCACGTGGGATATCAAATTAAAGGGAATTTTAATCCGTAAAAATTCCGTGATACCAGTGGGTCAGAAGTTTGTAAAATTATGCAAAATAAATTATGTATATCAAATTATAAAGAATTTAACCGAAATCTGAACACGGTGATCAGTTTAGGAAATTTAAAAATTTTGGCACGTCAGGGCCCAAAAAAGATATACAAATGTTGAAAAATTTGTAAGAATTCATGCCGGGTATGAGCCTAAAGAGAATGTTGACGTATATCTTAATACGATGTTTATTTTGGAAAACTTTAACTTTAGAGGCACTACAGGCCAAAAATTGAAGTCAAAATTTAAAAAAAAATTGGCAAGTCTATCTGGGGTATCAAATTATGAGGAATTCTATTCAGAATATGACAAAAATAAATATTTAACAACACCCTTTGAAACTTTTGAACTGACATTGAAAAGTTTGTAAGCCCAGTGTTATCATTATTTAAATTTATGAAAAGTATTAGATACAGGCTCATAGATATCGATGGAAAGATACATAAATGTACGTTTATGTACGGTCACCTCATCGCGTTGTTTCTCAGCTTGTATGTGTATACAAAGAACTTTACTTACACATTCAAAAAATCAAAAATTTATCAATTCGTGTTTGTCGAATAATAATAAATGTAATTCGTTCGAAACAGTGAGCGAGTCTGCAGAATAGGAGAACTTACTGGAAACAATAATAATAATAATAATATTAACAATGTCCGAGGTGGTGCAAATTCGCTGCCGTTGTAAAACTCCTATTTTCATAAACTGGTGTAACATCGCCTAATCAGCTGTAGTCTGGATCTGTACGTACGCGTCTTTTGGAAACACGTGACATGAAAGTTTGAGAGCAACATATAAACATTAAAGGGTCAGAAATGAAGAAAAATCAGAGATGAACTTGAAAATAGAGCGTATAGCACTTTGGATTCAAAATAAAAAAAAAATAATAATGGGATGATCATGTACGGCTGTGGCTGTATGGTAAAAGAATAGCAAGACACACACTTCTAGTTGGTAAAACGAAACGTAAGTCGGTCAAGAGTTAAACGGAAAGTTGAAATTGAGGCAGAGTATTGAAGAGGAACAGCTATCTTGTTTACACTGGAAATTGCAGTGAAGAGGAGGAAGAGTAGGAGTAGGAAGAGAAGAAGAAGAAGAAGAAGAAGAAGAAGATGATGATGATGATGATGATGATGATGATGAAGAAGAAGAAAGAGGAGGAGGAGAAGAAGATTCCTTCAGCTACCATAGACATGTTGTTACTGTGCACAATTATGTGTATCGGTAATTGATATTTACTTTTGACACGTTTTTCCAAATTCTTTTTCTTTATTTTGTTTATTCTTTTTCCATATTCTTATACACGCTATCTTTTAATGAAATTCTCTGCATTCTTCTTCGGCGCCATGCCTCAGAAGCTTCCAATCTTTGCTTATGCGTCTTCTCGGCGGTCCACGATATACACTTAACCTCAAGGAATATGAATTACAAGCTTTTTTGTTAAAGCACAACGATTCTTAAAGTTACCAGCTTTTGTTTTTCATAAAAGCTAATTCTGCCTTGCTATATCACATTTAATGACTTCGGGTGGATCTTTCATCGACTGAGACTTTGCTATGAGACTCAGCATGTACTAGTGTCTTCACCATACACATATGGTATTCTCCTCCCGTATCATACCGTCTGTTCCAGACTTTAGTCTTCATCGCTTCTTACGAATCCCACCTTCAGTTTTATCTCCTTCCAGTGTTCCCTCGACAACCGTTGTTGGCAGTCCATTCGCTCTCAGGGTCTGTTCCATCAAGTTTAATTTTCTCCTCTTTACAAGTCTCAGAAGTATTCCACCCCCCTGTGATTCTGTTCCTCTATTTTCTTCACTCACCATATTTCTTCCATGCAACTGCACATCCGCATTTCCAGCGTGTCAGGATTATCTGTATCCCTTACCGTCGTTGTCCATTCCCTCTATAAAATTTAAAACATACCGTATAAAAAAGATCGGTAGGATTGGAAGGTTCTCCGCAACATATTCAGAGCTGTTTGGGAGAATAACGAGTAGAGTATAAGAACTACTATACAATGACCGGGCAATCGTAACCGACAGAAAAGTACGCAGACTAAGATGGAGAGGATGGGGAATCCAAGTGATGAGCACGAAGCCAGAGGGGAGCCGGCCGTTCTGTAGGAAAGGGTCTCCAAACTTTTTCACTTGAGGGCCGAATTGAAAAATCTTTGAAGTCAGGCGGGCCAACACACACACACACACACACACACATTGTAAACTTATTTTTTTAAGTTTACGAAATAATCAAGTCAATAAAATAGGTACTTAAATAAAAATAAAGCAGACTTATCCAACGAAAAACAATTCATTTATTCAAAATAATGTAAATAAAAGTAAGGGAAAAAGAACATTAAAAGATATTTCTTATGTATTATTTGTTTGGCTTTCTTATGTAGCCTACGTATGGGATGTGTGGAGTTGCTTCTGACATATAGGCCCAATGTCGGTCCATTTTGGGTCAAATTGTGATGCTCCTATCACTAGAATGGATTTCAACTATTTGTCTAACAAGTTAGCCAGAGCGTTAGTTCGTTCAAGGCAGCCAGACGAACAAGCACATTAACCACGTAAATGTTTTAAACTTGTACAAAATATTATAACATTTTACTCAACTTATTTCTTGTTTAGTTATTTAGTAAACTGCTATATAATATTTGAAGTATGTTGAAGATCTATTTAAAAACTGCACGCAGCATCGGCCGGGTTGCCGCGGACCGGACAATGACCCTTCGTGGGCCGGATCCGGCCCGCGGGCCGTAGTTTGGAGACCCCTGCTGTAGGACACCAGAGACTGCGATGGCTGGACGATGTCGAGGCAGCAACAATCATAAGATGTGGATACGAAATTGGAGGCATCTTGGCTTCATCGAGAGATGAGTGGGCGGAGACAAGGCCCTAACTCTCAACGGGCTGTACCGACAATTATAATGATGATACAACAAATTTCACCCTTCTCTTTCTTAGAACCTTAGCTCATTCCCCTAAACAAAAGTCATTTCTTCGCAATACGGACTATTTTATTTCAAAGTACATAGCCTAAATTAGATTGTAGGCAAGCGTGTGCGTGCCTGCGTATACGTACACGATTTATTCTCGTGGTTAATGCATCGTGGCTCCACTTGCTAAGTCAAGTCATACGCGTGAGAACAGAAACCCGAATTGACGATCACACAGTAGTTTGGTGGCCGGGTACTTCTACACCTGTTTAAGCCTTGACAGAGGGAATGATTATATTCTATATAAAAATATAAATAATACAAATACTGCATCTATAGTACATAAAATGAACTACTGGTGGTGATACAAAAAGGCGCCATTATTAATGCAGAAAATAGAGAGTAATCTATCTCATTCTATCCTGGTGGTTTGTGGCTCCATACACTACAAGACTGCTTGCTGTATTTAGTGCATACTGTTGTTTAGCAGTCAGTGTTGTGATGTGAATGCATGAAAGTGGCCTTTTCTGCCGTAACGTACATTGATACCATCCATAAAGTGTCACGTTTCCTTGCTCTTGTTGCAAAAGGATTAGTGACTTACAACGCAGTTTCCATTTTTCCAGAATGTGACAGTTATTAAATATTTCTTAGAATTATACCAAATTAGTAACAAAGTAATTGTTGTTATTTACTATGGAATAGTGAGTCTGTAAACTGAGAAACAGGACAGAAGAGAGGCATGGATGACACATGGACACATGTCTGTGTACTTACTCTATGCACCTGAAGGTACTTATAGGGTACTGATCCCCTCTTTAACATTCTACAGCGTCGTAATATAAGACGTTTGCTACTGAAACGTCTGTGCGTATTAGCATTGATTAGCCAACAACTAGGTGCATACTGACGTATACAACAACTAGTAGGGTATACCTGCAACCGACGTATTCAGTACATACGCATGAACAGATTGTTTCTGACGACAATTATTACTACTGACGTCTGAGACAAACTGCGCAAACAAATAGCACAGTTAACACGCTGTTGGAACGTCCTGTCGCAGCGTTACGACTGTGCAGTCGGCAAGATAGCGTTTGACCGGGTGGCGGAACAATTCCTGCGTTACAGTGAAAAACGTTTAACTTATTCTTAAAGTCTGAGAAACTATAAAATTAGGCCTACTTCTGCTTCTTATATGACGTTTCCCATCAGGGGCGTATTTACGGGTGAGGGGGACGAACGGGGCCGGACCTCTCCAGAGGATCGGAATTTTAAGTTGACGAATTTTGTCGATCTCTTAATTTTTAGGCTGTTTTATTACTTTTCCCAACTGTGTACGCTGTTATACTAGTAACTCTTTTTTAAATATACAAACAGGTTTATTACACAGCATCAGCATAGGCTATAGGCCTACGTTTGAAATATGAAACATAGGAAATGCAAACAGTCAATAAGTATCTTGTTAAAATGTTTCAATACCGCGTTTTTTTATTGTGTTTTTACCGTTTACTTTAAAGGGATTGATTTCAGCCACTTTAAAGAAGTCAGCCATATTAGTTAGTCTTTACTTATTTTTTATTTTTTATGAAGCCGACCCGACCCCGGAACCTCCCCCCAAGGCCAAATTCTAGATACGCCACTGTTCCTTATAGAGCTCAGCCGTTCTTCCTCCTATAACGTACTTATTGCTTTGAGATTTTTTTTAAATTTTTTTTTGGATTTCCGAGGGAGTTACGCCAGCAATTAGAGCCCGTCAAGAGTGACACGAGTTAGCATTGTTCGAGGGTGAGCGACGGAAGGAACAAACGTTTCCTTTCTACTTCAATGACATAAAAGCCGTTAAAAGACAATGCGTGCTGCAACACATGTTGCGACGAAAAGAGCCATGCGTGGGAACACTTGACTTTACAAATATGACAAAGGAACATTACCCTTGCATCCGTTTCAGTAGCGAGAAGAATAGATAGGCATCGCTAAGAGCATTGTTCCAAGCATATGTGAAACGTACAGAAAAACAATAGTTGGAGCACGGACAATGGAGCAGGAGACAAGGAGGCGTCTGCGACGTACACAGATGTTTGCCACCCGTAAGTTCGCTAGAGGAAGTCGACAGTGTCCGAACAATACATTATTTCGACACGCTACACCAAAAGGGACAGATGTGACTTCAGTAGCAAGGTCTTGATGCAGATTCCGAGACAGTGGCAACGTCCTGATGACAGCAACTCGTCAGGTCAACGTGCACTATGTGAGATTCAAGTAGAGGAGCCAACCAGCTAATAAGAAACGAGAAGTCAGAAGGGAGTAACTGTAAGGGATGGTCTCGACGAGAACCTACGACCAGAGAACAAATCCCGAAGAAGAACGTCCCTCTCCAAACGGCGCTAGGTGGAGAATTCACAAGAATCACAGACTAGAGGCATGAGGACAGAGGGAAATCCGAACAACTGTCCTATCAGAACTATTTTGGTGAGAAATGAAGCGTTCGAAGGGTAGCGAGAGCGGGAAAGCGAAGGGCATAAAAACTATATGCAAGAGAAGACGCTCTCTCAGTATTACTATAATCTTCTCTCAGTATCATTCTAAATTTGTCACAGTATTAATTCTAGCTCAGTATTATTCTAATTTTCTCTCAGTTTTTATAAAGATTTTGCTTTGAGATATTCAAAGTAGTGTTCGGTATTAGTGGAAGTTCGGGTGTAAGACTCGGAGCGTTAAGCCGAAACAGTGGTATTCGCGACGATGCGCGACTAATGAACTTTGTAAAACTCTAAATATTACAATAATACAATTAGTGCCGTATAATACAAGAAGTGGTATAATACAGTAGTAATATACATGATCTCTTTATCAACGGAATGAATCGGTATACAACATAAGACTTAATTTGTGAGACAACATTATTTCGTAGAATAGGGACAACTGCCGATGATGTTTTATATGCGTCTAATGAACTTGAAATCAATCTAGGCGTTACGGAAGAGTCGAACACGTAATTTGAAAGATAACTAAGTGCGTGGAAGTGTCGAACTAAAATGCGCATAATTAGACTGACGCGATACGAATAGTCAATAGATCCTTAGTGCAAGTATCGCGACTTAAACTGTAATAATATTATAAAACTTATAACGGATGTCATGAAGTGCGAACAAGCGTTCCGAAACGATGTACGTATGACAATTGGAAGTGCGAGTTACGAGTGTTTCCAGGACTAGCATCAATCGTCACCCGATGGATCCAAATGGACACATGCAACGGGAGCGCGACGCTACGACGACTTGAGTAATGTACCAAAATAACCATTTATTATAATTTCTAGTTTATCGTAATACCGCTGACCTGTCACTTAGAACTAACTGCCTGAGATATTTCAGAATAGACTCATTATAAATACGAATCCATGGTTAGGAATAAATAATATTATAGAATATTACATATGTATTATCTTATTAGTGTAAGGATATGAGTATTTCAAATATGTATGTGTTTAATATGTTTACTGCAGGTATATGAGTATTTCAATTATGTATGTGTTCAATATGTTACTGCAGGTATATGAGTATTTCATGTGTATAGGTGTTTAAGTATGTTACGAAGTATATCACTTAGTGCAAATCTCAAGCTCGCAACATTGATAGTTCTTAACGTCACTACACACGAGTATGTGTAAGCATTTGATTGTTTCCTTCAGATACTTTGCATATGTTATAGAATTTAACTATCTTTTGGAAATAGTTGTATATACTCTTGTTACATGATTTCTCTTATACAATGAATACGTGCAACACGCAATATTATAATAAATTTAATTTATAATGGATTCGATAGTGTTGAGTTAATTTATTTTGAGACCTGGCATACAAGACAACTCTTTAAAAGCAAAATCCACAATTAATGATTTAGATTCAATATGATTTAACAATTACCATATTCATAAATGTTTTATTCTTGAAGTTTTGTTTAGTAGTAGAAGACAAGATTAATTACTCTTGATTGATAGCATTGCCGATTACCCATTTGAGAAATTTGATCAAGTTAATAAATTAACAATTAATTTAATTTATGCAACTAATTTGAATAATTAATAACGTTGTACTCCCGACAAATCTCATTCTTTCCAATTGTCCTCTATTAGACCGTTTCGTCCATTTCGTGTGCAAATTACTTTACAATCATGATAGAAAGCAGTGGCGTATCTACGGAAAGGAGCAGAGGGATGAGTCCCCTCCCGGAGCTAATTAAAATTTCATCGAAATTCCATAAACACTTAACGTATTCTGTCCATTTCTAAGCCAGTTGCGTGCGTTAAAATAAGGCTTGTAAATAAGTGCAGAAATTAAAGGAATTACAATTTTTGAAAACTTCTTATGTCTTCAATCCTAAAATTTGTTTGCAACAGTCATCCGTTGTGATCGATCTTGTAGTTTTCTCTTCATTTCCTCATAAGTTTCACAATTTACATCGTCCATAATTTGCTTTGTATAGTGCAGCCTTGGTCTTTCCCTAAACCTTACTTTGCCTTCTATCGCTCCTTTCATCACCATGTTGGCGTATTAGTCCTTCATGCCGCATTGTATGTCCAATAATTTCTACCCTTCTGTCCACGATCCTTCGCAACCATACATGACAATGCTTCATACAAACGTCATTAGGAAACGTTTCCTTGTTTTGTGGGATATGCTACTTGTTATTAGTATTCTCCATTTTTTGTTAAAACCTTTGAAAATTTGAAAAAAAATTGAAAACTAATATAATAAAATTAGAGTATTGTATAATAATTTGTATTAATAAATAAAAGTAACTATAATAATTTATATAATGTAATAATTTGTACAGCAATTTTGTATTCTATATATGTATCTGTACTTTGTATATGTATCTGTATTCTGTATTTTGTATCTGTTTGCTGACAGAGAAAAGTAAACGGTTTTTGAGTCACTGAGTTTGAAGTCTCATTTCTTTAACACTGATTTAGTACACGGCACGACTTTAATATTTATTTCGATTATTGGCTGCGAGAAATTTGACAGCTTTAATAATTCAAACAACGGCCTCCGGTGCCAATTAGTTCGCATTATCAAGGCTCTATGTACGAACGTAAAGTACGTACAGGCGTTCGATCACCAAGCACACAGCAAACGGTTGCACTGCACGTGTACGAGATTATATTATGTAAGCAGTAAACGAAATGCGTCTCGTGAATATGTTCGCAGTTAAGTTGTATTGATTGGCCGCCGACCTGCGACCAGTAATTGTGCGCCGTACAGCGATCGAAAGAAATAGGCCTCCTAGAGTATATTAGTTAGTTTGGCTCATGCGAAACAGGAAAAAAATGGCGTCACTTCCTCGGACAAGACAATTTTGCTTGTTATAATTTAAGTTCTACCAGCATTCTCCAAGGCAACTCAAAAATATTCAAAATGTTTATAAACGGCGTTTATTAAAAATAAATACGGTGTACTTTACACAAAAAATGTATTTATTTAAATTATTACAATTTAATTTTTGACACAAAAACTTTATAAATAATTTCGACATCAACAATGAAAACAAATCCACGAAGTAAAACAGGCCTATAAAACGGAAACCACAGAAAAATTGTATTTTTTTTAATAAAAAAATGTATATACGTAGTTGCTACATATAGACATAATTTTGCATATAATTTATATATACCGTATACTATATGGGAAGAGCGTTTATTTAAGGAACCCTGCTCTCCCCCAAAATACTTAAAAAATACCGTATTCTAAATTAAAAAAAAAAAGATTTTTTAAATGACAATTAAATCAAGCGATTTTTTATTCTCCACATTCAATTAATTTTTAATACAATTATTATTTAATTTTTTCGAATATATTTTAATTTTGAAAATTCAGAGTAATTAAGTATTCTGAGGTATCGGTACATGTTTTTTTTTGCGCTCCGCAAAAGGATTCGACCTTTTGTTTATTTTAAGGGGCGAATTTTACGTGGAGGGAGAAACGGGACCGGACCCCCCTCCCAGAGGATCGAAAGTGGACAAGAAATTTTGTAAATCTCCTAATTTTTAAGCTGTTTTACTAGTTTCTCAGCTGTGTACGCTAATAAAATAGTAACTCTTTTTAAATATAGGTCTACAAACAAGTTTATTACACACCATTTGCGTGTACCTTTGAAATATGAAATATATGAAAATCAATTAAGTCAATAAGTATCTTATAAACAATGTTTCAATAGCGTTTATTTTTATTGTGTTATTACTTTAATGGGATTGATTTCAGTACGTTAATACACGTCTTTCAGTCACTTTAAAGGTTGTATGTAATATTAATTAGTCTTAACTTGTTTTTACCTTTTGTATGAAGCCGACTCGACCGGACCTCCAGATTCTAGATTCGCAACTGTTTACTTCGATAGCTTAATTTTGTTTACAATCATTTATTTAAGGCAAGAATTAATTATTTAGTTGTCACATATTTTTTGACAAATTGATAACTACTTACTTGATAACACTTGAAAGTAGTTTTGCTTATATTGCTTACAAAACGCGCTGTATTGTGATATCTTGGATCACGATAAATTCTCGGACAACTTCAGTAAATTATTGTTTTCTTCAGCAACTTACAGCATTTTATCCTTACGTTTGTATAAATCAATCAGTTGTTTAGAAACAAAAATATTCATGTGCAATACAATTTCTTTTTATTTTTTAATAGGTAATTATAGGCTTGTCACTGCCCCCCCCCCCCGAAACTACAATCTACATCGGTCACACACACACACACACACACACACACACACACACACACACACACACACACACACACACACACACACACACACACACACACACATTTGTACACAAACGTAGCACAGTTGGTTTTTTTTTTACACTAACAGGCCAGCCGTAGACCACGCGAATGTCATTGCCTTTTCTTCTCATTCGCACACTAAGCGCCGCCTTCCTTTCCACTGTCCACTCCACCCCTTTCTCGTCTTCTTCTCACCGCAACAAGATTTAGAATTTTGTTTCTGTATGTATTTCTATCTACACAGTCGTTCAAAGAGATACCCAGTTTCATCATTTCCTTCTTGAGTTGTTTGGTGTACCTGTTCAGATTGGAAAGTTACCAAATATATTGAAAATTTGTTTATTTAATTTGGACCGATCCATCCGAACCATATGTCCAAGGACTCTCAGTCTTTTCCTTAGGAAAGCCGTTTCCAGATCTTCCACATCCCTGTACAGCTCTTCTTTGGGTCTATGCCTCTACCCATCTTCGGTTTTCTTGGGCCCATAAATTTTCCGAAGAATTCTTCGTATAATTTTAAGAAGAGGTTCCACATTTTGAAAGCACATTGTTATCTCTCCATACATGATCACCGGCCTGATCACAATGCTATAATAGCACAGTTTCTTTTATTTATAAAGTTATTTTTGTTATTTAAGATGTATTCTCTTTCATTTCAGACATTCTGGAGCATTAAATGAGGGGTTGTGTCTTATAGTCTGTAAAATGAACGGTGGCGGTTGAGACAGGCCAAGCCGACTTTCACTCTCACTAACATACACGCAGCGGATTATACCTGGCTCTTGATGACCGCCGTGACTCACATACTGGACATTTCTAAGCGCAAGAGCATTTTTTTACTGTGCTAAAAAATTGCAAAACCGTTACTGTTTTTGAATTCTGCATAAAATTCTAAGAAAAATGATACCAAACAACAACTAACAACAAGCAATCACTGCCATTTAAAGTTATACTGAGTTAACTATCCTGTTATGAATAATAATAATAATTATGTACCATTAATTTAAAAGGTTATTGTTTAAGTTTGCATGTTTGTGGTTACATTTTCTTACATATTATTACTTAATGAGTTATGCTTATTCTTATTTATTATACAGATATTAATATCACCAATTATAATTGTAAGGTAGTCGCATTCTCTAATATCTTCTCAAAATCATTTTAAAAATTATTATAGGTTTGTTTGCATTGACGATAAATGTCATACAAGGAAAGGTTAAAGCTATTATTACTAAGATTAAGATTAGTGGTAACATGAATAATTTCGGCTGTAGGAAGTAGGATTTATTGTTACTTATGTACCCCTATAATAGTATGTAGGCCTATGTCTAATTTGTGTACATATTTAGTTATTTATATTTCACTGACGATTACCATGTATATTATTGTATGAATACGAAAGAATAAAATTTAGATTTGAGTGTAACAATATTTTATTTTTTTTATTTTTCCACATCAACATTAGTGCTTGATCAGATTTTTATAGTGTTGAAAACAGAGATTTGTCGCAATTATGTCGTTTTTAGACTCATTTTTTTAAAATTTCGTGAAAGTTACAAATATGGTAATTTCGTTTGGCATTCAAATCAAATTTAAAAAGTAGTAATTATGTAGTGGACGGGACACTTTGAGAATCATACCTGTGGCGCGCGGGCCGGCTATGAGTGTGCGTCCGTCAGTGAGGGCACCTCAGGCAGTCTGACCGGTCCCAACCGCCACCGCCCATTTTATTACAGACTGTAGATGCGGCACACGTTTGGTATTTAAAGCGAACAAAAAGCGCGTTGAACCCGACAGCACGTTCTTGATAATAAAGTTTTACAAAAACTACAGACTGCATTGCGTTGGCAGTAAACTGACAGCTGTTCACGCCGGAAAAAAAGCTGTATTCAACCGAGTCTGCTGAAACCCAATAAACATTTTTCAGCGACATTGTCTCTCCCACCGCTGAGCACAGTTATTTGAAGACGCACTAATTAAACTTATCGTTAACTCGCCGCAAGGTGTTAAAGTGCGGTCCACGAAAACGTGATGTCTGTGTGTATGTCGTGGGGGGGGGGGGAGCATCTCTGAGTAGTTTTGGTCCAGCCAGTCGGCAGGACGGAGACGCGACTCAGTGTTCCCTTAAGGCATTGCCCGCAGAAGCGCTGGTGTGGTCGATAGGCGTGGCTACCCGGAGGCCAGTCGTCTCCCGCAATTAGGCGTTGCACACCTCACGGTTTCCCATGCTCTAAGTTTCAGCCCAGCCGAGACGGCAAACCAGATGCTGACTGAGGTGTTAAAAGTTCTGGCGCCTGTATCGTGTGTTCTGTGCAACCCCAGCGTCGGCAAGCGGCAGCCTAAGGGTCAGCCTGTTTGTTCTAAGGCTTTCACGGCCGGTGTCAGTTGTATTTGAAACGTGTACCGGGCTGTTTGGCCTTGGTCCAAGGTTTACATTCGAACCAAACGTTGCAGCAGCACCATTGGCTGGCCTCTTCAGGGGATATTCGAGTCTACCTAACGCGGGGTGTCGTACGTCAGGCCCACAGTACTGTGGTGAAGGCTGTGGAGCTGTGGTGAAGATGGTAGCTAGTTTGCTGATGAAACGTTTGGTTTGAATGTAAACCTTGGACCACGGCCAAACAGCCCGGTAGATATTTCAAATACAATTAGCCTGTTTATTCAGGCAAGATTCGAGGATTCTATAAGTGGGGACGATTCTGTGGAGTTCATGAGAAGGGGAATTAAAGGGGGTCGTCTAGCAGTGCCCGTGGGCGACTGATGCGGCGTGGTGGCGGAGCAGTGCCCATACTGTTAAGGAGACGGAGTTTCGTCTAGGTGGATTCGCCGGCCTTTGCAAGCAGATTAGTCACCAAGGATCAAACGAAAACCTTCAGGTCTTTCTAACCTTATCCTTAGTACGCGAAAACAATACCAGTCTTTAAATATTAGTTCCGCTGTCGAGAATCAATTATTGACCTCAGTCTACGTCAACGACGTGCCGAGACAGCCTGGAGTCCAGGTGTCCCTCTTTGCGGACGACACGGCCGTATTTACGACCGATCGTCATGTGGAAAGAGCCGTCAGACAGTTCATAAGCGAGCATCCGCTCGTCTGAGCTTACTGTTTCCACTCCTGATCAGCTCAGCCATGACCAGAAAATTGGGCAAGATGATCGTCGGCGCGTATTTCCTGCCGGTCATCACATACGCTAGCCCGGTTTGGGGTTACCTCGCCGCAATGCATACAAAGAAGATGCAGAGCGTCCTCGACAGGGGTCTTCGGCTAGCGGCCAAAGTCCCCCGTCGCTTTTCATCTCGCCTTCTGAGGAAAGGACTTGACGTCCTCTCCTTAGACGACACATTCAGGCGGCTTGCACGCAAATTTGATGCACGTCGCGGCGAGGTTCCCAGACAATCCTCTTCTGGCTGGGCTGGGCAGATATCGTATACGTCCAGGTGATTCGTGGAAACGCCCTCGGTGTATACTGCGCTAGTGTAGGCTAGCACAACAGCCGAGAAACGGCCTGCTACAGAGTATACGCCCTACTTGGGCAGGGCCACGAGGCAGGAGCTCCAGAAGGTAGCTCGGAACTCAGTTTCCTGATCGGTTCGTCTCTGCGACGTACAACCGCACAGCCCAGAGCAGCAGTCAATTATTGACGTCCACTATTGATCGCCTTACCATATGCCCACACCACGCACTAACGATTAACGCAGACAAGCGTGAAATCGATTCATTAAATTATACAAAGATGATGTAAGGTCAAGGAATATAACTACCGCTTACCCGTCGACTAGGCGAGTAAACGAAGTGAAACAAAAAGTTAGGGGTAATTTAAAAATCGGTGTAACGAAAAAACGTCACAGAGCGTTAGACGCTTCCGTTCACTTGGGCTGAACATGTTTATCGTCCTAATTCGCGGTCAATTGAACCGACGAAACCGAAACTCTTTTCCTTGGAATTAATTAATTAAGGTTGCTGCAAAACTTAAAAACCCGTGAATCTTATCTGCTCGTCAACACAACGCTCCGTCAAAATTTGCTGTGGTTTTTTTGAAAGGGTAACAGATAACGTCGGACTTGGATTCGTTTTTGCGATGCTTTGATTCTAATTTAGGCTTTCGTTAAAAGTTAGCGATAAGTTGCCCCCCCCCACGACATACACGCTTCTCTAAGTTCCTGCGGGCAATGCCTTAAGGGAACACTGAGTCGCGTCTCCGTCCGTCCTGACGACTGGCTGAACCAAAAATACTCAGAGATACACCCCCCCCCCCATGACATACACACAGATATCACGTTTTCGTGGACCGCACTTTAACACCTTGCGGCGAGTGAACGATCGAGCTGCACTGTTTGAACCTGCCGTTTATCGGGCTCCGGCCTGGACAATGCAAATAAACCAGGGCGCGAGACGCCCTGTGTATCATCTATCTGTCTACATATTCTGGAGTGCATAAGCCGCAGAGGCAAGCTCCGGCTGGTTTAAACTTGGCATAACAGGCAGCAGGTGCCTAGGGAATCTACCTCAACGTCTATTGTAAAACATTTTCTCTGTTGGACATATTCTATTTACAGAGATGAACTATATCCGCTACAACAAAAGAAAACTAATTATATTTTAAACTAGTAAAATTCAACTTTGCGAACCGTTTTTAGTTACAGTTCATGAGAGTAATTATCGTTCTAGGTAAAATAACTAAATATCCAACCAAAACAAAATCGACAATTACCGAAACAAAATATAGGTATATTAAAATGATTTATCTGAGTAATTACCCACAGATAGAACATTCACTTTACAGTATAGCTACATAACCGATATAGTTTTCACAAAAAGCATCATAAAAGATTATAATTAATATTGGTTAAAAATAAATAAAAGAGCGTAGTTTTGGACATGATGTTAAAATATTATTTTTACAACTAGTGGGTTCCTCACCGAAAACCTAAAGGTGGATTGAAAGTGAATCCGCCGCTGTACTGAACAATTGTCTTTAACAAATGAATGAATGACTTATCAACATACAGATGATGGAAAACGAAGTTCAGTAAATAGAAGACGTTTCACATCTTTCGTGCTTACTTGTTGAACTTCTACCTGTCACGCTTCGGGCGAGGCCTTTCAGTGTCTCCACCATTCAAGTCAAAAACCACGACAAAGTTGGGTACATCTGAACTAACTGAAATGACAAGATGAAAAATAGAAGATTTTTGTCACAACACTTGGGCCTAAAGTTTTAAAATGATCTTGACGGTTTAACACGACGATTAAGTTAACGACAATTCAGTACATAAATTAATGATGGCAAACATTCAAGATTTCGACTTATCGTTTCGTACAAACGAAACACGTGTGCTGTGGGCGCCGTAGTTCTGGTTCCCAGCAC
This sequence comes from Magicicada septendecula, assembly GCA_034769895.1. Classification (NCBI taxonomy): domain Eukaryota; kingdom Metazoa; phylum Arthropoda; class Insecta; order Hemiptera; family Cicadidae; genus Magicicada; species Magicicada septendecula. The sequence goes on from CM068368.1 coordinate 849,380,562, forward strand.
GCGTCACAATCGCGTCTCGATATGTGCCCGCAGCCACACTACACCGATTGTCTCAAAGCACACACACACACACACACAGCTTCACTTACCTGTTCTGAAGCCGAATCACTATGTCATACACAACACACAATTGATCATTGGCGGCCACCGACTGCTACACATTGATAATCAGTTCCATAGTGTTGGCCGACAAGGTTGATTGGTTGGCTGACTCTCGCACAAAAACAATATCTACAGTGTTGTATAGACGCGCATTGTTGTTGTCAATGAACTCTGACATTGCCACTATCTTTGTTCGATTGTCGGGGTTGTACGTCAATTGCGCTTATCGTAAACTATATGTAACTACCGGGTGCATACTTGGCACTTATTCTAAGGTGACATGTACTCGTTATATCACTCTTTTTTTTTTTTGATAGTAAGAGTATAGAGCGGGTATCGCATTTCCGCTATCTTGTTTGTGACATCACTTATGGTGTGGATTGTGGTGTTGATCACAAGTTGCCTAAGTTTCAGTCAACGTGTGGCACAATTCGTCGAACGCTGTCAAGAAAAAACAAGGAAAGAGACTAAACTAAAATTTTACAGGGCAATGGCTGTGCCAGCGTTATTGTGTGGTTTTGAGACTTGGGTTCCGGCGAAAAAACATCTGAGTAGGCTACAGGCATCGGAGATGAGATTCTTGCGATCTGTTAAAGGCTGCATACGAAGAGACAGACTGTACAATGAAGACATCGCAGAGAGTTGAAAAGTTTTAATATCCAAGATCGTATTGTAGGGAACAAAGAGAGATGGATTGTTCATTTGAATAGGATGTCACACGGCAGGTTGTCTAAGAACGTTTGGCAATACAAGCCTGTTGGAAAACGAAGTATAGGAAGACCTGGGAAGCGTTGGTGTGCGACATACAAAACATGAATTAATGTTTTATTAATGAATAAATGAATTATTCATGAATTAATGAATTAGTGTTTCTTGGCTATTCCAGCGGAGCTTGGCTGTAATGTGTGTGTGTGTGTGTGTGTGTGTGTGCGCGCGCGCGCGCGTACATATTGTTGCTACTTTGAGATGAAGGACAATTACGTTGACACTTGTCACGCGTCCGCAACGATACTTTCCCAGACCATACCGGTCCGCGGGCGCTGTGTTCAAGGGGCCGCAATCAATTACGCTCTAGTGATTTATAGTAGACGCCTATTGTGGAATATTCTGGAATCTCAGCGGGGTATAAGTACAAGACTTCAGCGACGCTTAGTTCAGTATGAGCGGCGATTTATTCTAGTGCGGTTCGTAGTATTGTGGCGACGTGTTCTGTGTTTTATAATTGTGGGAGACTGTATTGGATGACATTATTATTGCGTGTGAACAATTTTTATTTGGTTTGTTGTAGGAGACTATTTTGTGATTACAAACCGTTTAATTGCGATAATTAAAACTGGTAATCGGTGTCTTGTATTTTGCTTTCCATGTACCATACGACGATCAGTAGACCGTCGTAACAATATATTCTTTTGTGACCGAAACAGGTGATTCTCCTAGTCCCTGATAGAAGTAGAAGAAGGTCTGTTTTTGTTTCTCTTCGTTAAATATTCTCAACTTTTTATGCCAACTGTACAATGTTTTTAAACTGTCTTGCAGACAATAAGCGAGTTCACAATAATAACTTTTAAATATTAAACTTACTATTACTTTATACTTTCCTATTGTTCTGTCTTCGTATTGTTCTGCACTCTGTAATACTGCCCAGGCCAAACGGTTGACAGTCGGAAACCGTTCACATAATAACGAGTTCTTCAAAGTGCGGCACTGTTCCGACACTGGCTCTGTGCACCAATCTGACTGTACCGTTAGTAAGACGAGAATATCGCCACGTTGACGCGGCGTTGGCACAATTAGTATTAATGAGTCGCAGCTTATCAGCTTCGATGTCGACCCATCTTCTAGTAGTCATTCCGCTGTCGGTGTAAACTTTGTGCAGACACATGTCAACAGTGTAACTTACATTGATAGAAGTAGCAAAATTAATCATGATTGATAAAATTCCTTTGATGGCAGTATTTACGGTTTATTCAGACTGTGGTTAAACTTGTTTTTAATTTGCTATCCCGCTCGGATTTTTCGATTTTTTTTTCAAAATATTAGTACACTTTTTGAACTCTGGTGTCCCAAAATTTTAAAATTTTCAAAACTTAAAAATATATTCAGATTGTAGTTAAAATTCTGTTTAATTTGGTACCCCACGTGGGCATGTTGCGATGTTTTCAAAATGTTGTCCCTTCACATTTTGCCCCCTGCTACTCTATTTTTTGGTGGGATCAATGACAAAAACAATAGGATTCTGTAATTTATAAGTATGGATACGCTTGGCAAGTTGTAGGAAAAATGGGTTCCTGCGTTCAAAAGTTGTCATGAGACCATACCCCAGTAGACATACAGACAACGGTCGAGTTAAAACTGAGAGCTCGCTTTGCTCATTCAACAAATTCTTAAAAACATATTGACACTATCAGCGACTGCAAGGTTGGGAGAAACTTTGTCCCAGTTTTCTTGCATCACTTATGTTATTTATACTGTAATGTAAAATAGCTTTTTTGTTTTATGTCTTTGTTAAATTGTAGATATCTATTAATGTAACACTTATGTTTTCGAAACTTACCTTCTTCATTTTAACAAAATAAATAACAAATGACGAGATCTTATAATTTGTTGTAGTTTTATACACAAAAATACAACCTGGCCAGTACTTCCTCCAATACATATTTAATTGTTACATAATACGGAGCATTCTCGTACATTCGATAGTGTCATTCTACAAGCTTCTCAAGTAGCCCAGTCGGCGCGTGTTTCTGCCAAGGCCGCGCTCACGTATCCTCTAGAATCTTCGAGTGCTTGTTAAGGACGCGTATTATGGAACCCTGCAGACTATAAATAGCCGACACCTACCGCTTGGAAGTCAGTTTACGTCGGGCGATTACTCTGTGCGTTCAAGTGGTTATTAGTGAAAATTGATTATTGTGCGGGACTCTATTAGTTTACTTTATTATTGCCTGTGGACAAATTTAACCGAATTGTTATTGCACGAGTACAATCTTGTTTAACAACTTGTTGATTTCAAACTGTTAATTGTGAATAATTAAAACTGGCGATCAGTGACTTCATTTGTGTGTTTATTTCTTTTACCGCTGTACCATACGACGGACGATCAATGACACCGTCGTAACAATATTAATGGATGCCAAGTTTTACGAAAATCGGTTAATGCGTTTAAAAGTTAACGTGAGACGTGCCCCAAACAGCAGGTAGACAGACAGACAGACAGACAAATGCCAAACGGTCGAGTTAAAACTGAGAACTCGCTTCGTATGTATCATGTATTTTATCTCGGAATTCGACGCACATGGGAACAGTTAGCTTCGGGGGGGGGGGGGCAGCTGCCATCATCTATCTTGGCAGTCTATTCGCACGAGACTGCTGAACATTTCATAGTAAAGACGCTCACAATACTAAGCGTTGAGTGAGCGCAGTACAGGGATTAACTCACGGGGGAAGGCAGGAATGCGTTTTGGCGGCAGTACGCTACGCTAACTATATAGGCCTACGACAATATCCCGGCGGCCGACACTACACTAGTTTCCAGCCCACTATTTTTAGTTCATCGACTTGACATCGGACGGAAATATACATGAAGTACACTCGGGTCAAATATTGGCTTGCACACCGGAACGGTCCAAAATGTTATTGGCTTTAACGCTGACTCTTCTTCTCCTTGGCACATATAGGCCTATACTGTTCACCGACCTACTTTGTCATATTAACGTTAAACGTAGCGTTACATGAAAGGCTTCTTGTTGCAATTCTTTAATAACGGCGTTTATGAATGAATTTCGTCGTAGACAGAAAGTTCGCCATCTTTTTGGTAAAAATAAGTAGCCTACACATCGCTACCGTAACTACGTCACGATTGGTCCAGTCTCTTGTCACCCGTACGAATAAACTTACTCACCATTATTATCGTATCTATTGCACAGTACTTCCAGTGCCGGATTTAAGATTTTTGAGGCCCAAGGCCAAGTTTTCTGAGCCCCCCCCCTAGTTCACACGTTTGTAGGCTCCACTAGTCGTGTGAATGTTCATGTTCATGTTCATGATGAGTACGTTTAGTGTACGGATTCAATTCTATGTTCATAAAGTTTTTACACCAATAAATATCAACGAAACAACACGCTGCCCACCACACAAAGCTGAAAACCTTCATTACATTCAAAACAAAATAAAAACATAAACAATGATAATAAAATAATAAACAAGAGTGGTACCACGGTCGTGTAAATTCGGGGGCAATATAGCGGACGTTCAAATTAAGGATGCCAAGGTCTTAAAAATAAGCGCGCAATATTTAAATAAGAACTGTCTTCCATTTGTATTATTAACAAAAATTATATATCTGTAGCTTCCGGTCCCCTCTGAGCCCGAGGCCTAGTCGGCCTAGTGGTAAACCCGGCACTGAGCACTTCTGTCAATTTTAAGCGATTAAAAAATTCTGAAGACAGGCCACAGAGAAAATCTTAAACGACGCTAGCTGAGTAACAACATAGGCTACTTTTCGCTAACGGCGATTCCTACCACATGATTATTAAATTAATAAAGTACTGTATTACCTGTATGTATGCTCCTTGAGCTACAAAACCCGTTCACTATTTTCAAGAAAGTACATTTGCTATTATATAAATTTTGATATTAGATAGTTTTTCAATTATAGGGAAAATTACAAAATCCCGATTGCTTTAACATTTCTTTAGTAATATAACAATTGTGGAGCACACGATCATACAAAAAAAAAAACACTGAAAATTCGAAACACTCGGATTTTGCTTACGATTCCTCTTAATCAGACACCCGCTGCTGGTGGGATTCATAAGTTTTTTATCTCATTTCTGGGCGCTGGGGTTCCAAAATTTTGAAATTTCCAAAACGTAACACTACATATTTAGATATTATTTTAATTCATCTTTAATTTGATACCACCACATCATTTTTTGCGATTTAATCAAATATTCCAGCCACTTTTTGGGTCCTGACGTCTAAAAATTGTTTAATTTTCAAAAATGAATACTACATTCAGATTGTGGTTAATATTCCCTTTAATTCGATACCCCATACCGATTGCGATTTGCGATTTTTTCTCAATTTTGACTCCCTCACAATTTCGCCTCCAGCGCCTTATTTTAGGGGGGAGATATCGATCTCAATAACAACAATATTTTTTAGGATGAAAGAGTGGACATGCTTGCCATTCATCTGTACTGTATATACTGAAACATCTCTACTGTACCTATGTCACAACTGCCTTGTCACCCCGTACGCTATAAACTTATTCACCATTATTTTATTTATCGATATTTCCAAAAATTAACACTACATTCAGGTTTCAGTTAAAATTCATTTTAAGTAGATACACCACATGGATTTAGAGATTTTTTTTTAAATATGGATCCCTCACATTTTGCCCCCCCCCCCGCCCAATTTAAGATTCTTCGGGGGATCAATCGTAAAACAACAGGGTTGTGTAACATAAAAGTATGGTCACACATGCCGAGTTTTACGAAAATCGGTTGATGCGTTCAAATGTTATCGTGAGACATACCCCAACAGATAGACAGGAAGACTAATTTCAAATGGTCGAGTTAAAACTGAGACTCGCTTAGCTCGTCCAGTGAGCCAGTTTTGCTATAAATAAGGCAAATATCTTCCACAAATATGATTCTCAGACAGCTTATACTGATTTGTGAATCTGTTCTTGTAGTTTTTGTTGTTGTTTTTTTTTTGCGTATGAGCCACTGCGGACTGCGTTTGGTTCAACTGGTTCCTCCCTTCTCCTCCTCTCTCTTCCTCCTCTCCCATATCTCCTTATTTCTTGATCGATGGCTCTCCCTCCTTTCGTCAGTCCAGATGGCACCTGTTCTCTTCTTGGGGTTTTCCTGAAAAAAAAAACTTTGGGCATTTTTTAATTTCTTTTTGAGTGACAAGCATTCTTCAATGTCTTCTTGAGTAATGTGGAGTTCTTCTATGTCTTTTACTGTTTCTTTGAATCACGTACTGGACATTTTGAGCGTTTCGAAATAGTTAAAAAGCTTCCCTGTTAGTCTGTCAGGCATCATTCTTTGAACATCTCCGTAGAAAGTAATTCTTCTTTTTCTGATTACTTCTGTGATTTTCTCCACGTGTGTGTACGGCTCATTATTGTGGCGTCTTCTGTACTGTTCTCCATCTTTTGTTGATCACAAGATTGTTCTTAATATTTTCCTTCCTGTGACTTCCAGTTCTTCCATCATCATTTTCTTGTTCAGAGTCAGACACTCAGCTGCCCTTCCGGGCGAATTACTGTTGAATAATGCCTAGGTTTGGCATTATTTCTTGATTATATTGATTGTCAATATTGATTTCTTGTTAAATGTGTCCTTGACTAAATGGTAAGAAACATTCATCTCATTAACTCGTGCTTTAATGGCTTCTTTCTCTGAGACATTGTGTTCAATAACTTCTCCAGGATACTTGAATTTGTCAGTTCCATAGGTTTGCCCGTATCGAGTTTTTATTTTCTTGGACATTGCCTTGATGTTTGTCATGGACTTGGTTTTTTCAAAAGAAATTTGTAAACCCACTCTTTCGGCTTGTTCTATCAGTACTTCCACATGTCTAATGGCTGTTTCTACTGAATCTGACAGGATTGCTAGATCATCTGCAAACGCTAGAAATCTATTGACAGGTTATCTCTGCTATAGACTAGTCTAATTCCCTGGATAATGTAATTTTCCTCCAACGATTTTCTCCATTCTCTTATTACTTTTTCCAGAACGCAGTTACAAAGCAACGGTGATCGTCCATCTCCTTGTCTGATTGTCTCCTTAATTTCAAACTGTAGATATTTCACCTCTGAATTTCATTTTGGAACAGGTATTCGTCAGCTTTTGTTTGATTAAATTTGTTGTTTTATTAACAAAGTCAAATTCAGTAAGGATTTTTAACAATAACTCTCTATCAATTGAGTCATATGCAGGGGCAGTTCGTTCTTAGGGCGCTAAGACGCCCCCCCCAAATTAAATCATATAATTAAACAACCCATTATCACTACTTGTGGAAAGTCGTTACATATTTCTTTAATACTTCGGACAAGAAAATGTTTTTGTATTACGTAATAGCAGAAATGTTTTCGGAACAGCATACATTACGGCGCTCTGACAATCGCGCCCATTTCTCAATTCCCCCACTCTACCCAAAGTTGAACGAGTTGTAAGCTTAAATACAGGATTTACACTGTCGCTCGGCGCGCCGGCTTCCGCGCCACGTTTAACAGAACGTGGCGTGATTCACTCAGTACAACTAATCGCAGACTAGTGATAATAATATGAGATTTGCTCTTTTTAGTGTTTATAGTTTCTCTGGCGTGGTTAATTCAGTACGGGCATTTGTTCAGGTTTAGTTTTTGAGTTTGTGTGTTTTTTTTAATAGCTTCACGAGTAATTTAGGGAAATATTGTAGTGTCGAATTATTAGGTTTTGTTTTAACATTTAATCCAACACGGATAATTCAGTGCAGGCGCTTAAAGCAATAACTTTTGCAAGATCAAAAAATTGAACTAAAGTCATTACGTAGGCCAACTCCTGAATTCTGCATGATGCAAACAGAAAATAAGAAAAGTGGGAATCGTGTTTTCAGATGGGAACTGCTTTCGAAAGATGCATATCAAAAAAGTGACTGGATCTGGGTGGCTGCGACGTTCAGAAATCTTTGTTGTTTTCCATGGATTTTATTGTCTCCCAGAGACAATGGTGATCCAATAATGTTGGATGCAGCACTAGAATAGGGGATGGAAAAGAAGTATGTGACATCATTATAACTCACGTAAAAGATAGATTTACTTCTAGGTCACCTAGAAGCAGCTTCATTGATGTCCAATGACTTATTTCCACTTTTTTCTACAAACTTTCTGGAAGAAAAATTCAGCTAGTGATTCGGCATGAACCTTTCTTTACAAGAAAACAAACTCCGGAGTGAATTGTAACTATTATACAGACGGCATGATTATAATATTAAAGGCGGAATAAAACTTCTTAACTTTATAGAAGAAAATAATCTTACGTCAGTTTTCAAAGAAGTGTTGATACTTCTGAAAATTGTCATAACTACCCCCATGACAACTGCTGAACCTGAGAGCTGCTTTTCGACTCTGAAAATACTAAAGACTTTCTTGAGAAATACAATGAAAAACGATAGACTGAATGCCCTTGCGATGTTATCTATCAACAAAGAACTTGTTAAAGAAATGAAGGACTTTGATGCTAGAAAATTTCGTTAATTTAAAGGAAATGCGAATGGACTTTGTATATAAATAAATGGTCTGTTTAAAGTGTAGGTATCTTAAAAATAATATAATGTAAATATAGTCTATTACTGTTTTTGTGGAAACAGCATAAACATTTTTGTGGACACTTTCGACAGTCTGTGGTTATGTTTATTAATAAAGCTGCTGACTCTACAACAGCTCACAATATTTGAGGTGAGATCAAATTTTTAAATAATCGTTGCATGCTGCACGTGTTACTATTCTTATTTTATTAATGAATTATGTGATCAAATATTGGCGACATTTCCATTGTGCGTTAACTTCAATATAGATAAATAATTAAGAAGCCTAAAGGCCGCGCCATCCAGCCTCTCAAGTCACGAGCCGCCACTGGTCATATGCCTTCTTAAAGTCAATAAAGGTAATTACAAAATCTTTAGATCTTCTTTTCAAATATGTCATTATTGATTTGTAGTTCTTGTAGTTTTTTTTCGGCCATCTGAAAACTACATGTCAATTTCAGTTCTTTATTCCCTGTTCTTTTCTTTTTCTCCAAAATTTTTTCATCTTTTCACTATGTCCCTTCTTCCTGTCTTCAGTCCACTTGGAACCTGCGTTTTTCTCTCCTACTCTGGACTCCTTCGTTTTTTAACACTTTTGTTCTACACAAATGTCCAAAAAACAATAGTTTTCTTTTTCTCATTGTTTCTGTTATATTTTCTATACTTTGATATATTTTATCAGTACTTCTTTCCAACCTTCTGAAGTTTTTCGTGGGCCTAATATTTTCCTAATAATTCGTCTTTTCAGTATTTCTAGTTTGTCTAAATTATAATTCAGTGCTAGACATTCACTTGCATATAGACATTCTGGCCTCACTACTGTACCCTAATGCCTTATTTTCGCATTTTTAGATATACACTTTTTATTGTAAATATTTTTAGTTATACCATATGCCCTTTCCATCTTATGAATCCTTTCTTCTATAGCAGATTTTTCTAAACCATTCTCTTGAATTATTTCCCCTAGATACTTAATTTTCTAACCCTCTCTATTCGACCAATATCTGTTAGCAGGAATGTTGGCGCATTTTTAATGTTCGTGAAAAATTTGTTTTTTCTGCAGAAATTCTTAAGCCTGTTCTACTGGCTACGCCCTCTAAAAAATTAACTTGTTCTTGTAGTTTATTATTATTTTTTTTATTCTCAAGGAACTAACTAAATCCCTGTTTTGTGCTGCTACTAATTAAGGACACGACACTCTATGGAACATGTGGTCTCAGGTAAAGATAGTTTTACAGCGCGTATGCCAATTTCGTTGTCGAGGTATTTGCAGCGTGTTAAGTTCAACTCTGTCACAATAATGCAGTGTAGTACGCGTTAATGTCTATAACATTCTTAGCTTTGCAGCAGTTCGACAGTATTCTCTTACTGTTCTACATGCTAGATTTCACTTTTAACTGAAAATACATATCTGCAGCCCTTTATATATGAAAAAAACATTAGACGATTATGCGTCATTATATGTATCTAATTTTAGCGGAATCTTGACGATTTTTAAGAGACCATTTAGAAACAAGGTACGTCGAGATACAAAATTAAAGTTTTACAAAGTTATGGCAGTCACTGTACTGTCCTATGGGTGTGAATTTTGGACAACAACCGAAAAACAACACAGTAAAATACAGGCCTCAGAAATGGCATTCTTAAGAGCGAGTTAAAAGTTTTATAGTTAGAGGAATTGTTAGAGTTAATAGTTACGGAGGAATAAGCTTGTTAACATTAGCCTATAAAATTTATTCTAGAATAATTACTGCAAGACTAACAAAAACAACAGACAGCCTGTTGTTAAAAGAACAAGCTGGACTTCGCAAAGGATTCTCTTGTATTGGGAATGTCCTTACAATCCAACAAATATTGGAAAAATCTTGAGAACTTAACACACTAACATATTTATTATTCATTGATTATGTAATCAAGGTACGTTGAGATACAAAATTAAAGTTCTAAAAAGTAAAGCAGTCCCCTGTACTGTTCTATGGGTGTGAATTATGGACAGTAACCAAGAAACAATACAGTAAAATACAGGCCTCGGAAATGGCGTTCTTACGAGGAGTTAAAAGGTGTTCTAAAGTCGACCGTATTGGAAATGAGGCCGTAAGAGAAGCGTTACAAGTTTTTTACTTGAATGAAAAATGAATAGAGTACAAACAACAGTGGAAAGAATACTTAGAAAGAATGTCAGATTCCAGACTGGCCAAACAAGTCCGCATATACAAACATATAGGACACAGGTGTGTGGGTAGGCCCACGGCTGGAGGATTTTTGAAGCCGGAACCTTGCTTATGCCGTGTTGTGAAGAAGATGATGATGATGATGATGAACAGACCTAGAGCCTAGAGCCTAGAGTTTCGCAAATCTTCCCACTATCTTTTACCAGACTCTTCCAATTTTTGGCACCCTTCTCTTCCTATCACATCATTTTACTACCTTATGCTAACGGTAACAAGATATACATGTATTTTTGCTCTTCCGTGTATTTTTAGTTTTTCTTCCGAACTACATTTCTGTAGAAATTTGAAAACAGACATCGCTGATTCAATTTTTTACTTTTGAAAGATTGTTTCGACCACGCTAGAAACCTGTTAATGACATAGAGGTCTAAAAATAATTCGTGTACATAAAAAATAACACAAGCGTTATTCTGTTCCTCCAATGAGTCATGTGAACGACAGTAAGAGAAGCGAAGTGACTTACGCTGTAGAAACCTGTAGTACAGTAAATCAGGGGTGCCAACAGGAGGGTGGGTGACGAAAACTGCGTCATTGAAATTTTTTGGGGGGTTGACAAAAAACGTTGGAAAATTATTAAAAATTATAACTATGTTGCAATAAAAACGTGACTGTTTATACTAGTTCATAGTTTGTTAGTGAAGAATGGAAGCAATTGTAGCATTTCAATGCAACAATTAGTTTTAGGAATTTAAATATTCAGAGGACGAATCACGGTTGCTGACAAGCATGACATCTTCCTATGTGAATTTTATGATTGGGACAACAGCATTGCAAGTGAAGAGTTAAACACAATCAGTGAAGTGTATTTTGCTACTCATACAAGTATATCAACTGATGATTTGATTCTTCATAAAAGTGATAGAGCTAAAGAAACGACTCAGAAAGGGGTTCATGATGGAGGAAAATCTAATATGGATGTTGAGATGAGTCTGAAAGTGAAAAAGAAAATTAACAGATCAAGAGTTTTTGAGTTACAAACGGTTTTTTTGAAGCCTTATAGATCTTTGATAAATTTTTCGGGGTTTAAGAGCCTGAAAGTTGTTTATACAACTTTGCTATCTTTGTCGGTAACTAGTTGTTCGGCTGAAAGCGCTATGAGCAGAGTTAAAATAATAAAAAGCAGACTTAGGTCTGCAGTGGAAGATGCATGGCTTTCGAATCTTATGGTTCTAGCTTCTGAGAAAGACTTATTAGAGTTGATTCCTAATGAAGAAATAATGCTTTTTCTTTATCGTCATCGCAGACGATAAAGTTGCTGTACCGAATATAAATCAAAGAAACTAGGACATCAAACCATTATTTTTTCACTTTTTCTTCTTTACAATACACTTTGTTGATATTTCATTCCTTTTTTAATTTATTGTTTGTTTAATTTCAAGTGAAAATTTATTTTAAAATTGTATTATTTTTAGCTTTACCTTATTTGCAATAAAACGCTTATTACAATAAAATTTTCTTGTAAATACCTTTCCTTGGAGGGGAGTATTCATCAGGTTTAGGGGGGGGTGAATCATCAAGCTTAGGGGGGTGGGCACCCATGAGTAAATGATTATAGTAGACTCTCGTACAAACGGAAGACTTAATTTGTTTATGCTGCACGGTGTTGGTAAACAGAATTGTGATAGAACAATGTTTATACTAATGTTTTAGAAAAAATTTTAGTCTGAGGACGGTTATCTACTTATGGTGTATCTGAAAAGTTTCTTTAAAAATTAAAAAATTAAATTCGTAATGTCTAACTTAATTCTTCAATGATTAATATTTAACATACTGTTACACAAAATTACAAACACCAATGAAGTCAGCTTTAATTAATCACAAATAACAGTTTGTAATCAACAAGTTTATACTCGTACAATAATTCAAATAAAATTTGTCTACAGTCAATAACAATGTCAACTAATAAAGTCCCGCACAATAACACTTCGTCACAATACTTCGAACTTCACTTGAATAAAACTACACTTAAAACCGACTGACCGTCGCTTGATGCTTATATTTATACCCCGGTGAGATGCCAGAATAATCTGTCACTTTTTGAATGACGCGTTAAACAAGTGCCTATTATTACAGGCCCTCTCGAATCCACCAGAAACAGTGTTTACGTCGGGCGATAACACAGTGCGTTGCCCGGTGCGGTCTGGATCAGCCTCGATTGTTGCCGAATGATAAGTGTCACGTAATTGTGTTTGTACGCACACAAACATTACAGCTGGGCTCTGCTGGGATAGTCGAGAGACACGAAGAACGACACTCTCCATTGTTCGAGAAAGTTCTGTTGCGTAACAATGTTAATGAAATATAAGGGAACACAGGCCAAACAAAAGTCCTATGCAATTTGTTATAAAGAATCCTCAATGGCACATTTGTTTTTTTTTTATTGTAGTGTATTTATTTTTCATAGCCTAAAGGTACCATACATATGATTTGCAATAAAGTTTTAATTACTCACATTCTTAAACACGATCGATTTCGGTCACAGACCATCGTCAGGTCATATAAAGTGCACTTGCGGCACAACATCGTAAAACAGCCACTATTTACAAAAACTAATTCGTAGACATTGATTAATAAACGTGATACGTACGCCGTTGTCCAAAGTTTCTCGAGAACTCTCAGTTTGGACACCAGGTCAATCAAACCTCTTTTCCCAACATAGCTAACAAAATTTTCCCACTGCCACAAATACGTGTGCTTTAAGGAAAGCGTATTATTTTTTAAATGTGAGTTCTCAGTTCTCGAGAAACTTTGGACTCCGACGTATGTATCACTATTTTTGTAAATAGTGGCTGTTTTATGACATTGTGACCGCAAGTGCACTGTATATGATGTGACGATGGTCTACGACCGAAATCGATCGTGTTTAAGAATGTGAGTAATTAAAACTTCGTTGAAAATCATATGTATGATACCTTCAGGCTATGAACAATAAATACACTACAATAGAAAATTGAGATTGCAGGTACCATTAGTAAACAATAAGTGTGTGTATATTATAAATACATCATATTATCATTAGGCACATTTGTGTTTTAAACGTGAAACGATTATGACATTGAATAAATTGACTGAATGTGTGTGATGTTATGTTCACATAATACGTGGAGAAGATTCTGAAGCGATTTGGTCGAAGGATTGTTTATAATTATGTTTAAAAACATATCAAACAGATTCTCAGCGGGAAATAAGCTGAACAGAAAAATAACTTCACTGTGATAAGAGAACCTCACGTCAATAAAGAACCTATTAATTCTCTTTTAATTTACAAATTAAAAAATTGCGAATTCACTAAATCGAATTTTGAAACATAAAAGAAACTTCCAGACAAATACAATATAAGTCCAGAATCGAATTCACGGATTAACCACAAAACTTACAATGTAAACAAAGCTACAAAACTGTACTCTTTCGACATTTCAAACACGTACCCAAACATTCTCATTGACGAATACTATAAATAGGCTATTATAATAAAAATTAGGTGTCACTGATTTTAAATTGTTTTTATGAATTAAACAATATTGGAAAGTTGAGTAAATATATTACGCGAATAAATAACTATGTCCAACAAAAGGTTTTCAAAAAGTATGCAACTCGATCTCTCAGAATGTAAGTGCATTTTCTTTTATCATAAATAAAATTATTTTTAATCTTTACGTTATTGTTGCAATAGTAGATATTTTAACATTTAGAATGTGCTCATATTTTAAAAAATACAACGCTTTCCTTAAAGCACACGTATTTGTGGCAGTGGGAAAATTTTGTTAGCTATTTTTCAGTGAAGGGTTAATGAGGATCGGTCAAAAATAACACAACTTATTTGTGTCGACGTTTCGACAATGTTTATTGTCATCATCAGCAATTGTTGCTGACGCTAAACACACAACACAAATTCATTGATTGACGGTCACTACGAATTTAAGGATTTGTTAGCTATGTTGGGAAAAGAGGTTTGATTGACCTGGCAACACTGCTTTCCGTTTCCTCTACTTCGTTACACGTTCAATCAGTTGAACCTATGAGCGCGACGAGGAGTACGGAAGAGAGCAGGCACCATAGTGCCGTTCATGAAGTTCTCACTTCAAAAATAAATTTGGGCAAATCATTTATGTTTACTTTATGCCGACATTCAAACCGGAAAATTAATGACGCGAGGAAATTTTAGATGCCAACGCGAAACTGTGTTATTCAAGCCACTGAGAATAAATCTTCTTCTTCTATGGCGTCACAGTTCGAAGTCGAACCTTAGCCTCCATAATCATCCACCTCCATTTTTCCCTGTCCTTGGCGATCGATGTCCATCGTTTTATCTTAAGTAAATTATCAGCATCCTCGCCACTGCGTCAATTCAACATGTCTTGGGTCTTCCGACAGGCAACAGGTATTCGGTTGTCTTCCATCCTAATGATGTGCCCTGCCCATTGCAGTCTATGCAGTCGGATGATGGTGGCCAGATCACCAGAATGAACGCCTCTCATAAATCGGGCGAAACGTTTTGTATTAACAAAACTAGAACGTGTATAATACTCCAAACAGTGATGTTGTTGCCGTCGTTGATAAGGAAAACCACAAACTAACTAAGATAACGTCCTCTCTCCCTTCCAACAGACAAGAATAATTAATAAAGCAACAAACTCAAAAACATCTCAGGCCGGATTGTGAGGGAGAAGTTAATCAAGCTTTCCGGTTGATTGTTGTCGTTGGGGAGACGATACAATGACTTCTGACTCATCATGGTTATTAAAATATTATCCCTTCTGGTTTAAGTTTACCATAAAAGAACTACGTTTTCTCATGAGGAACGCGTTAGTGACCAGATAAGAAACGCCTGATTTCAAATTTTAGCAAGAGAACATTTAACAGAAATTACACTATTGCACACCACTACAGAAAAATCCCCGATTAACGCTTTCAAGCTTCGTAGCTAATTATATCAGATCGGAAATATCAGCCGATCTGATGATGATGAGCTGTGAAACTTGAAAGGGCTGATCGGGAATTTTTCTGTAGTGGTGTGCAATAGTGTAATTTCTGTTTGTGATTATAAACACTAACACAACTTTATTAATTAAAGATAACCTTTGTTATACAGCTTATGACATTTATCAAAAGACAGGCGCCATCAAATCGCATAGCTTACGTTAATTTTTTAATTCATACATTTTCAAAAAGACTACGTATGTCTGTAGGTTGAAAAATATTATTTTTTGAAAAAATAAATATCACTACAAGAAATATAACTTTCGACTCTTCGATTTTTGGAGGTTTAAAATGTAAAATTGAAAAATAAATTAATCGAGGCCTGTATTTCGTACCTTTCTTTGATGTCGTTCTCAAGGTAAAAAAACAGTTTCGCTAGTCACTTTTATTAGTGTGACTGTCTCAGCGAAACAAACCGAATCGATTTGGAACATAAACATGCGCAGAATCTGCAAGTTCGGTCGATAAACTCTAGGACTCTTACGAACTTCTCTACGACAAAACAGTTAACAATTAACAAGAGTAGACGTATCTTTCATTGAACTGAAGAAGCGAATCGCTTATAATCGTCTAAAAGGCTCCTGAAATAAAACAATCAACAGTACTACGTTAGACTCCACTGCTTTAGTGTATATATATATATATATATATATATATATATATATACATATTTTTTTTTAAGTGCGCTATTCTCATATGTTACAAACTGAATTCTCGATCGTTGTATTTACAAGTTGTTTTATCGAAACCAGGTGCGTATCTAGAATTTGGTCTTTGGAGAGGGGGTCCAGTCTAGTCGGCTTCATACAAAATAAAAAACAAGTTAAGACTAGTCAACAATACAATTTTCAAAGTGGTTGAAAAACGTATGATAAGAACCTGAAATGAATCCCATTAAAGTAAACTGTAATAATACAATAAAAATACGCGTTACGCGCTGCTGAAACACTGTTTATAAGATACTTATTGACGATTGTCCTATATATTACAAACGGATACGGAAATGCTTTGTAATAAACCTGTTTGTATATTTACAGGAGATTTGCTTCTATATTAACGTACACAGCTTAAAAATATTATAATAGCCTAAAAATTAAGAGAGTAACAAAATTCGTCAACTTTTTTCGATCTACTGGGGGGGGGGGCACACCATTGCAGACCGGGCCGTTGAGAAGGTGGAGGCACGTACATGCAAGAGTAGTGCATGTGGGAGTAATTGTGTGCATTATGTAGTTGGTAGCCAGGTGTGAGAAGGAAGAGGCAGATGGAGGCGCCCTTCAAAGTTTTTTTTTTTTTTTTTTTTTTTTTTTTTTTTTTTTTTTTTTTGCAGGGCGGCCAAGACAGAGACGTGTAACGCTGGAGGGTGGCGACAGGTTGGCGGAGGACACTTAGTAGTGGATTATAGAGTTGGGAAGTGGGTGGTAGGAAAATTCATTATTGTGAGAACAAGAAGGTCGATCAGTGAAATATTTTAGAATTAGAATTAGAGTATTTTTTGTTTGTGAGCTGCTAGTGAGTTCTGGGTCTCTGACGCAGGGGACTGGTGTGAAAGCATAATAAATAGAGAGTTAAGAGCGGCTAATTGAGTCTATTTCTCAGACGTAGTCGGCGAGGTAGCCCGGGAGGAGGACCATCGGCTATTGCGAGGAGACGATTTATTAAGAATGAAGGTCTACTGGTGTTGCGAGCAGCTCTGTTGATTGATGGGACTGTTGATTGCAAGGAAGTGCGTCTCGAGGCTGTTGAGTCACGAGGAAGTGCGTCTCGAGAATATTTCCTGTTGAGTTTGGTTAGAAAGGTGTCCGGTTCCGTTCGTTACGCCCCTAATCGAAACGTCGGGGATACGCTAACCAAGACTACAGAGAAGGTTGAAACAAGACCTACAGGAAACTGAGAAACAGACGTGAGGAGAGGAAACTTTATGACTAAGTATAAGATCCCAGTAGTTGGTCAATGTACAGAGCAGGAGACGTTATCTGCTAAGCGATCTTTAAAGCTAATTTTCGAATATACATTATCGTACAATCACGTTACTTTACGGTGGCCTCTCCATAGCTGCGCGAAAAGTGGTGGTAGTGGGGAGACTCAGTGTGCTAAGTTGTAACACTTCATTTCAAAAACGTCCGTCTTACTGTTGCTACAGCCGGCTGTATGGGTGCCCTTAACTATTTAATTATTACAACTTGGGTTTTCTGTCCTGAATTGTTTTATTTTCCTAGGGTATTCAATTCTTTTTTCCCTTATCTCTTGACGTTCATTTAACACACTTCTATTATTTCTAATCTTCTTCCACTTAAACCCCAAGTTTATAATAACTTTCCTTAAACATGATAAGCTACCTTGAAAGTTCACACCAGAATTCAGAAGTTGATGAAGTTTTCGTAGCGTAGGATATGTTTTTTGTGTTGTCGAAAAATTGTAAATTGTTCGTCTTGTCACACATTTATCAAAATCATCAATATTACATTTTGTTGACCTCCTCTTTCTTTCTTTACGAGGTGTTATAAAGTGTGGTGACTGTTCATTTTCTATTGTTATACCCTCACTTTTAATACGGTGAATCGTTCTTTCAGAAACTCCTGTTGCTGACGCTATTCGTTTTTGAACCTTTTTTAGTGGAATACTAATTCCATTTTTTTCACTTTCCATAAATTTACATACATTAGAAATGACTTCCCGAGCTTGGCTATGCACAATTTTTTTACCTACCTTCGATTTAATACGAGGCATTTTTTCTGATTACGTAATGAAATAAAATGTACTGTAAAAGTAACAATACGTTAAGCAAAATAAAATTCAGTTTAACTTAACGTGATGTCTGAAAACACAACCACAGACAATATTAAATGATATTAAAATGTAATTAGATTATTTATCACATGTCACAGTCCCAAACTAAACACTAGTAACGATACAAACTAAATAATTAAATGAAATACAGGCCTACACGGTAAATGTTTTTGAAAACGCATCAACACTTATGCACTCAGTGAGACGTGCCGTTACACTGACAAAAAACAGTGTTCTGCGCACACTGCTTTCACCAAGGTTGGCGGCCGACATAAAGTACACAAGTTGTAGTTTAGAGTACTGAGACCGACGTTAACCACCGACCATCGTTTTTAAAACACAACGTTTCGATCGTTGTATATCTGCGATCGTCTTCAGGTGTTATAAAAATTAACCTGACTTCTGTCAAACCTAAAATTACACACAGTGCTCGGAAATGGATAATAAAATTGATATTAAAATAAAATAAAACGAAAAACTGAGAATTATTAAGTCTTCAAACAATAGAAAATATAAGGAAAAAAAATTAAAAACTTTCCCTTTTCAGTCCACTGAGCAGAATCACCTAATACCAAACACTATAGTTAACTAGGGACCAGTGTTCAGTAGATGTCCGTAATTATATAAGCGGAATGGAGAGCGTTTACGATCTAAACAGGTACCTTTGGGAACGTTGCTATCGTATGAAGAGTGCACTCATGAAGAAGACGGATTCGGATAATGAGAGGAACCGTAGGTTGCCATGAAGTGCAATCCTAATTGATAATATCTTCTTCTTCTTCTTCTTCTTCTATCAGGGTCTAGGCGAATCACCTGATCCGGTCCCAAAGAAATATGTCCACTTCACCAACGCTTCCTAGGTCTTGCTATACTTCGGTGTACGACAGGCTTGTATTGCCAAATTGTCTTAGGCAACCTGCCGTCTGTCATCCTATTCAGACGGGAATTTCATCTCCCTTTATTCTCTACAGTTCGATCTTGGATATTAAACATGTTCAAGGATCCTATGCCAAATTAAAATTCACATTCAGTATCCAAGGATCTTGGATAAGATATTAAAAACCGCTGTGATAACATCTTCTATGCCACAGAATTCTACCTACTGTGGTTAAACATTCTTTGTCGTGTGCCTTAAAGCCGCAGTTTTGAAAATTCTCGTGAGTAAATTACTCACAGACAGGGACAAGGGGTGGCAGGCGCGTTTCCTTGACTCTTTTGTTTTATAGATCTGAATATAAAATAATAAGGTCACTTGTTCTAACAAGACACGGGCGATCTAGCAGATCCGGGAACTGATCCGAACAGAGGCACACTGAAACAAACAGTGACGTAGCCAGGATTTGTCCATGCAGACGGGTTGTAGACTATGATGTCGCCACGGTGGCAGGTTACCGTTGGTAACGAGAGGGAGCAGGAAGGTGTTGTAGGCTACATGGCCCCGTCAGGTTTCCATAACCCGTTGCATTGTAGAGTTCAGACGGGACACAAGTTCCTTTCAAAAGAACACTAATTTTTCAAGCCTATACGCAACGATAGGATGCACCCACATCTTCCTATTTCGTTTTTTTCTTCTTTTTCATAACCAAATTTACAATAGCAATTGTATCAATTGCCTTCTAAGGTTACAACATTACTACGGCAGCAGAAACATAAATGGAACTCCTCAGAAAACGTGGATCTGGGTGGGGTTAGAACAGTGGCTCTGACGTCAGAGAGACAGCTGTGGGCGCCTCAGACCATACCGGTAGTCAGTGTGCGGGCACTCACCGAGTATCTCGTGTGAAAGCAGCCTTAATGTGTTCTTAGAACACTCCTACTGCCCGTGTATGCCAGTCATATTGCTCCGTTAATATAGTTGATAGCTGTATATCCAGTCCACGTGGACTGAACGCTGCCATAATGACTATCTTATAAACCACTAACCACGTCTATCTTATCAACTAAAATGATACTACAAATTCACAAACTATAAAAAAATCACTAAACTAGCAACCGTCAGCCGTGTTTCCGAATGAAAACTGATGAATCGTTAGGATAGTAACAGTGGCAGCGTTGAGACCACGCGGACTGGAAATGTATCTGTTAACTATACTTACGGGGCAATCTTATTGGCGTATACGGAGGGTAAGTGTGTTTTATGAACACATGTGAACACATCACATCAAATCGTACAGACATGAAAGCGTGTGACATATTAATGATTTCCGTACGCAGGCTACAGCAGGAGATTTGCCATTTATAGCATACAGTGTGTGTTATATACAAGCCACTAGTGAGCTGGCACTGCCTGCCTGCAAATTTTATAATAAAGATCCCATTAGCAACAAAAACAACGGGAAAATAGTTGTAACCTCCCAGTAACCCGCCTTGGCTACGCTACTGAAAACAAAATTCTATTTACTTCTTCGACTTCTCTTTTAAAGGTTAGCGATTTTTTCATCTACACAAATCTCTGTCTCTGCAATCGTCTTCTGTTAAATCCTTCTCGCCCATTACTTGGTCAATATGCGTGTTTCGTGATAGAGGCAGTCTTCATCTTGTGTTGCACCTTGTTGCTGAACTGCCAGCTGCTGCTTCGTGCTGAAGGAATTCACTCGGCATCACCACGTTTATCAAGTCCGAACTCGTGGTAGTTCAAAGTAATAATGGTAGTGACACCGAAAGGCGCCGTTCAGCACACGAAGCAGCAGCTAGCAGTTCAGCAACAGGGTACAGCAAAGTAAGAGTAAAATATGAATAATGCTAACAGAATAACCTGACTGACTACTTCAACTTTTAGTTTTTACTCGGTTGTACACACAAAAGTGTTCCTGTTTTAAATGCTGTACCCTGTTGCTGAACTGCCAGCTGTTACTTCGTGCTCAACCACGGCCATTCGGCGTGACCACGATTATCAAGTCCGAAACGCCTGGTAGTCCAAAGTGATAATGGTAGTGACACCGAAAGGCGCCGTTTAGCACACGTAGTACAAAAGTGTTCCTGTTCTAAATGCTATATATGTACGTACGCGATTTTTGTATTCCCACGTTTCTGGACGGATTTTTATGATTGCGTTATTAATCTAACGAGTCTTCATGATGTCATGAGTCGCATTGGCTACGCGATCACACTATAAACCCAATACGACTGCCGTGAAACGTCATAACGTCAAGGTCAAATAAAGACTGATTGTAACAAAAAACGCCTGCACAAAACTCTCGTACGAATACTTTCAATTGTTAACTAAATAAAAAGAAGAAAAACTACCGAAGAGTTTATCTTGCAAAACCATTACAATTTCATAATAACATTGGCATTTCGTATTTGGCTCAAAAACGTTACTCCGACTCGAAATCATTTTTCTGCATACCCTCTCTGTCACCAAATATTATATTTGATTATCGGTATTATTATATTAATTGCACCACTAGTAGTTCATTGTTCGCTGGCAAGCATCAGGAATCCATTTTCGCCCCCACTTCATTTGTATTAACCACTCGATTTAAAAAATAGACCCCAACTGGTTTTTAGCAACAATCAGTTGCTATAATCGTGCGGCAGCCAATAGGAAATACTGACATTCGTATGACATTCAGTGGTATTACAAAATATCTCTAACTGATATATGGTAACTGATTTTCTTAGTACATTCAAACTAGTCAGTCGTAATTTTATGTATTTTTATAAAATAACATTATGTATGAGGAACAAATAAAACAAACATAACCAAAGAGAGACAGAGTGAGAGAGAGTGAGAGGGGGAGAGAGAGAGAGAGAGAGAGAGAGAGAGAGAGAGAGAGAGAGAGAGAGAGAGAGAGAGAGAGAGAGAGAGAGAGTGAGTGAGTGAGTGAGTGAGTGAGTGAGAGAGAGGTTTTATGGAATCATGGCATTCCAACTTTAATTATGAAGCATGGACTCTCCTGGAAATGACAATCCAAAAGTGCAGTATAATATAATTGATAATTATATAAATGTCATATAAAATAATACATACTTCTGCAAATACATTTGTTCAATTATTATCGTTGTATTTCTACCTGACGAAATAAATCTGTACCATTCGAACAGAATTAATCTGTATCATTCGAGGTTTCTATATTAATTAACGAATGATCGATTTGCTTCGATTACAATATAAATTAACGAATAATCGATTTTATTTCTATTTAAATTTTCGATTCTTGTAATGTTTGCTTACGTAGTTAGCTGTTTTATTAATATATTTAATGTTTTTATTTTCATTATTTTAATTAACGTATAATTTTAAATACAGGCTCCGCCAGTGAAGCGGGAAAATTAAAAGTACCCAGTTTTTTCATGAAACATTTATTATCAGAATTTTTTTTTACAGATTTGAGTAGAGTAAAGTATGCCATTATTTTACTTTTTAAAAATAACGCCGCTCAAGTGAGAGCCATTTCTGTGTAAACATTCTTCTAATCTTGACCGAAAATTTTCCATCACTCGACGAAGCAGGTCAGGTTGAATCCGTGCAATTTCTTGTCTGATATTCGTTTTTAATTCCGGTATGGTGTGCGGTCTATCAATGTACACCTTGCTCTTCAGAAATCCCCAAAGAAAAAAGTCGCATGCGGACAAATCTGGGGATCTTGCAGGCCACGAGATCCCCACGTATCCTATATCTGGATATGAGTCCGTCCGGGAAGAGTTCTCTTAAAGCAGCAATGGACACACGAGCAGTTATGACTTGTGGCCCCATCCTGCTGGAAAAAATTAATTTCCGGAAACCTAGGGAGCTGTTGCATCAAAAATGTTCTGACCATGTGTGTGTAGCGGTCTGCATTGACAGTTGTGGTGTTTCCTCTATCGTCTTGGAAAAAATATGGCCCAATAATGCCAGAGATGAAACTGCACACCACACCGTAACTTTCGGACTATGTAATGGCTTTTCATGCAACTCACCTGGGTTTTGATCATTCCAATATCGACTATTTTGTTTGTTTACATATCCATTCAAATGAAAATGTGCTTCATCTGACATAAACATGCGGTGAATAAAGTTTTCATCATCATTTACACGTCGCAATATTTCTTCGCTGAAAATCCTGCGAGCCAGCATATCGCCATCTTTCAACTCCTGGATTACTTGAATTTTGTAAGGATGAAAAGATAAGTCTTTATGCAAAATTCGTCGTAACGATGTGTCACTAATGTTTAGTGCGGATGCATGTTTCATTGCAGAACGTTGTGGACTACGCATCAATGCTACTCGAACTCTTTCAATGTTTTCCTCTGTTCTTACAGACCTTGTTGCTCCTCTATGCTTTAAGTTTAATGTGGAACCAGTTTCTTCAAACTTTTTCACCCATGACATAATTGCATGAGCGGACGGCACTCTTCCATGTCGTGGAATATTGAAATGATTACGAAACAAACGTTGTACAGAAGTCACACAGTCATCATTCTTATAAAACGATTTTACGCAGAAAGCACGCTGTGCACCGGACCACTGCTCCATGTTTTAAAACATATAATAACAAATGGCATTAAATGTAAAACAACAATCGAAAACCTCCACGCCCTCTCGTGAGCAGAAAATGAACTATTGGACTTTCAAAATTTCCCGCTTCACTGGCGGACCCTGTATATCGTCTCGCTTTGTTTTTATTTGAATTTGTTCTTTAATTAGTAAATTATTATTAATGGGCTTGTAAACATTGAGACTTTTCCGGATTTTCATTTTGTTACTTTTTTGTACGGTTTTAATTAATTTGACGTTTTGAATGTCTGGAAATTGATTTTTATGGTTTAGGCAGTGTATGGCTAAATTAAACGTGTAAATATTCGGTTTTGAAAAACGCGTTTGGATTTTTAAAAATATTCATATTTCTTCATCTTTTCTTTTTAGGTAACTCTTGTGATTCAAGTTCCTTGCAGTATTCCTACGTTATTATTCAATAATCGAGCACTTCTGAAAGTGTATTTTAATTTTTATCAGTACGTATTTATAAAAATTCTGACGCATATTTCACAGAATAAATCTGTAAAATTTATATTTTGATTTCAGTTCATATTTAAACCTCTGGTGATAAAGATTAATTCTACGAAACGTGCGTCAGGTGTTTATGTATATCGATAAAAATTAAAATACACTTGCAGAAGTAACTGATTATTTGATTATACATTATTGATTAATAACATATAGCCTATGTATATTTAATTCAACGCATTGTATTAGCTTTTATTTTTATTGATGTTAACTCTAAATTGACAAGAGATTTTCGTTTTCCTCTGTTTTCGTCTCGCGAACAGAGTAAAACGCACCTTCACTACGTGAGACATATTTTGAAAGAATGTTTACCTGCTCTTATGCATTGAACCCGACTGCCGGAGGGTGGGACGATTTTGCGAAAGGCGATTAGGTTTCACAGAGTACGAATATATGAATACATGTCATTCGCCACCAGCTTAAAATTTGTGACAATCGCTACCCACTGTCCCCGGCTCCCTCCCCTGAGGCAATGACCGCTGGAATAATAACGAGAAATTCCGCAGGACCATCCCCTCCGCCCGCTAGCCCCGCTTTCTCTCATTATTGCTCTGAGTGTCATAGTGTTCCGGTCATAGTTATTTAGTGCATTCTAGTTGTGCTTGATACTACCAAGGTTACGCGTACAACGTTAAAAGGACCAAAGAAGATGGACTGTAACTTGGTGCTGTTCAAGACAGAGATCGAACGTTGCCGAGGATCAATCAAGAGTCAACGTGGTGAAGTGCTGTGTTCAAGCGAGCATCAATGTGGACCTCCGGATGATGCTCACTCAGAAGTATTGAAGGCTGTCAATCAGGCGAAGAAGCGAGCACGCGACGAGGACACGCCAATTTCTAAAATATACTCCGAACAAATGGGTAATCTCCACAACATGGGCTATGATTTTGTAACCGAAATGCCAGACCAGCTAGTTACGAAGAGGTCTTTATATCGCTACAGGGCCAAATCGCAAGGTAATCAACGAGAACCGGAATCATCTGAAGAAGTTGTTCTGGAAATGGGAATGCTTACCATGACAGATGGAAGTAGTTTTCTTTTGAAAGACGACAACACAGGCGGGCGACTTATTATTTTTAGTGGAGCATTAGGAAAAGAAGCTTTGAGAAGTAAGCAAGATTTTTTTATGGATGGCACTTTTAAGAGTTGCAGTAAACAATTTTCGCAAATTTATACCATTCACGCAGACTTTGGAAGCTCAAAAAACGAAACAAATATATATCCAGTTATATTTGCTCTCTTACCAAACAAAAGGAAAGAAACATATATTCGACTTTTCCGCCTTCTTATTGAGGCCATACCAGAGTGGAATCCAGCGACGGTGACAGTCGATTTTGAATCGGCAGCAATTTCTGCCCTTAAAGTTGTATTTTCCGCAGTAGAGGTAAAAGGTTGCTACTTCCACATGAGAAAGTGCATCTGGAGAAAAGTTCAAGATTTGGGACTTGCTTGTGAGTATATGAAGAACGAAGAAGTGAAAATGATCATCCGCATGTGTGCTGCTTTGGCGTTTCTTCGGCCTGAGGATGTTCCCGACGGCTGGCTGGAAATTCATTCCAGAGTGCCTGACAATGAAAAACCTTTCTGGATTTTTGGACTATTTCGTGGAGGGATGGATGGAAAACGAAGAAGTTGTTTACAATGTACTTATTGTTGCCATTTTGCAATAAAAACGTATAAATGATAAATACAGTTTCAATGAAAAAAGGGTATTTGGTAAAGAAATTTTACATACCAAAAAATATACACGGTTCGAAATGTTTTAAAGTTTAATGTCTGTTCGCCTTGATTTTTTGGCCATTTCATTAAGAATTTCTTCCGGGGTCACTGAATTGATTTTCCTATATTAATTTCATACTTCAAAAGTTTACGCAAATGCTGTGTAATTAACCTGTTAGCATATTAAAAAAAAGGAGTAACTACTATATTGGCGTACACACCTAAAAAAATAATAAAACAACCTAAAAATTAAGACATTGAAAAACTCCTCGTGAACTTATTTCGTACGTCACTGTTCACGAATCTTGTCACAATTAAATTTTACGAATTTCGATGTAATTAACGTAGTTCAATTAATTATGAGACGCTTAGTTATATTACATCTGTTGAAATGAGAAGGAGTGCCGTAGTATGTTCTAAGTCCTTTATATTATAACCTCTACAAAAATATTTTTTCAATCCGGAAGCAGATGCGAGCCAGTACTGTCCGGTGTCTGTGTGCAGTTGGCGCCCCCATACCCTCCCCCCACCATACAAAAATCACTATAAGTCACAAATCACTATCAGTGAGTACAAATGAAATACGAAATATATTAATTATAAATTTATTGAATAAAAATAAGAAATTATAAAAAACGTATGAAAAACAATAAACATGGAAGAAGGTCACAAAAACAAAAACATCAAAATAAGCTGGTAGAAAATAAAGTAATTTATGTTATTTGGCAAGAAAATCATTTGCACCTTATAATTTGCCAGTTGCACCTTACATAGTTTTACGTAAAATAACAGATAAACTTAGTTTTATAAAAACGAAAATATTAAATATTTTTTGATACATAATTAAACTTATTATGCATTTTATTTGGGAAGAAAATCGCTTCGATATTTGTACTTTGTATAGACAATATATATAAATAAAAAACAGATAAACTGACAAGTATATACAATAGGAACATATTACAAACAGAATAAACACTGTTGCACACCACTATAAAAAAATTATTCCGATTAGCACTTTCAAGCTTCACAGCTCATAATCATCATCATCAATTTCCGATCTGATGATGAGCTGTGAAACTTGAAAGCGGTAATCGGAATAATTTTTCTATAGTGGTGTGCAACAGTCTTTATTCTGTTTCTGATTATAACCACTAACACAACTTAATTAATTAAACATTATTTGGTAAAGAAATAGGTAAGTAAATATTTAAACAGAAAGAAAAATCATTTAGTGAATTGAATTTTTCTATTATTTGAAAATCCCCAAAAAATATCGTGTATATCAAGTTGATCCAAAATATCTGACTCTATTGATGTAATGGGAAGATTTGAAAGTCTGTCTTGTACCATAGTGGAGCGCTAGTAATTTTTAATAACTTTAAGTTTAGAAAAGGATCGTTCCGCAGATGCTACAGATACCGGTAAATGACAAAAGAATACGAAGAACAATTGTTAAGTTTCGATAAACTGTGATTAAGTCGTTTGAATAATCGACTAAATAAGTCGTTAGTTACAGCCATAGGCATACGAAACCGTTCTGAGCACTTTACTAATGACGTGCGACCTAACACGTCAGGAGCACCATACAGTCATAAAAATTTGGCGAGAATACCCGTCCAGAACACGGAAAATGTTAACAATTACTTTGATGAATAATAATTTTATTTAATATTTCCACCTCGTCTGAAATTTTTGGCGCCTTTACTATCCTGGTTCCTGTGTGCGCCGCACACTTTGCACACTGTGTCGGCGCGCCACTTTCCGGACGCTATCGTTGTGTGGAAAATTCACTGTAATCTGTAGTGAGACCAACGGGCCTACACAGATCCCACACAACAGTGCGGAACAAGGCAGCAACCAGGGTAGATATCCTTCTAGGGGAGGCGGTTCTGGCGGAATTGTGGATACTCACTTCACTGGGCGGAAGTGAAATGTTTTTGGGACTAGTTAAAAGGTGTAAGACGTTTGAGCAGACATTGAATCGATTAGAAAAGAAGAGTTGGTCGATGGTTGAATTAGCTTGTGATTGATAGTTTGCCGGCTTAAGGAGAAACTAATTAATTCGAAACAGCACCTGCAAAGCGTGAGCAAAATATATTTCCGAAGCTGGCATTATTATAGGACTGAGCCAGAACAGGTCCACGGGCCTAATTCTTGACACAGACGATGATAATTAAAAGTTTTAATTTTACCATTTAAATAAAACAAGACACAGCACAAGGATTAAATTTTATAAGACAATTGCAAAACTTACGTTGATTTATGCGAGTGAGGCGTGGGTCATGACAAAAAAAAAAAAGGAAAGCGGCAAGATTCAGAGTGCTGAAATGCAGTTTCTTCGAAATACTTTAAATTATACGTTGCAAGATAGAATAATGAATGAAGATATCAGAGCAGAACTCGAAGTAAAGGACACAAATGAAATTATTTCAATTTACGGAAGACAATGGTGGGATCATCTGCAAAGGATGACAGAGGATCGATTGCCGAAAGCGGCACTGAACTATAAAGTCATTGGTAGAAGAGACGTGGGTCGTCCGAGGATGAGATGGGTGGCGGAACAGGTTTATATAATCTAATCCTTGAAGAGGAGAAGAAGAAGAAGAAGAAGAAGAAGGAGAAGGAGGAGGAGGAGGAGAAGAAGAAGAAGAAGAAGAAGACGACGAATTTTGTCATTTATATTTTTCCCCTGGGGGGGGGGGGGCTTGTAACTACTAAAACACCCCTCGATGCGAGTAGAAACAACACTGAAGCCTGACCCTTGAAGAAAACAAACAAAAATTCTAAATAATTTTTGTTTGTTTGTTATAGTTTTTCGAAACAACAGGTTACGACGATCGTGTGTCCTAAAGCGCTCGGTTCACGTTAAGAATCGAACGAAGAATCAATCGCGGTAACAGACAGACACGTGCCCGCGGACGTCAACATGTGCGTGTCGCGTTAATACGATTTGTGAGAAACTGTGAGTGCGGCGGAAAATTGATTCATACGGTAGGACACGAACACTAGTCTGACGTAACTCGCAGTTCACCTTACCGTAACACAGGTAGAGGCGCCGCTACTCGCTATCTGATAACGGAATAACCGATATTGCGGCGATTTTAAATTATTGTACGCTACACAAATTTTGTTCACAAAATTAATGACACCATGCCCGCGAAACGTTATCACCAAGGTTAAAAATTATATTACTGTCATACGTATTTGAACTGTCAAAATAAGCTTTCAAATACAATATAACGCTAAGTTTCAGAAATACTCCTAAAATATAAGTCTTGTTTTAGTAATTCATTTAAATTTAGACAAGTGACACGGATTTTTTTAAAATTCCTTATTTATTTCTCACAATTTTGTTTGACTTAAAAAATATTTAGTCAAATAAAATTATTTGATTTAAACAGTCTTAAAATAGACTGACAACATGCGACGGTAATTCGTATTATTTGTAAAAAGTTATACGTATTATCGTTTAAAGGTTAGCAGCAGTCGTTTGAATTGGTTTAACCATAACCAACTACTAATATAGCCATGTGCATTGTGTTTCAATTAACAGTTCAATTTGCCGTGGAAACGAGTGTACAACAAAGCTGATGCCGCACGTATTTCTTGACGCGTGTACGTATTAACGTATGAATAAAAAATAACGTCACGGAACTGTGACAGTGCGACGACGTGAAAATCATTCAGTACGATAGTAAATTAAAACAGAAAAACTCACCTGGAACGAAGAAAACTACACGGTATTTCTGTCCATGTTGTGTACATGTGCAAACAGTGAGTTCGCCGCGAGCTCACTAGATGGCAGCAGCGTGCAATGACGCGTAGCTCGACCGCGTCGCTCAAAACTGTGACGCGTTTGTTTCTTCCCACGAAAAATTGTCACCAAACATGTTTGGGTGGTTTCACCGACCGGACCCAGTATCAAAGATTCGATACAAAAGTTGGTATTTCATTAGAGGGAACTCTATATGCAGTTTTTGTGAAAACCATTCTTTTACTCCCCAAGTCCTGGTTATAGGAGGGGATTGATAGAAGTGGGAATGGGATTTAGGTGACACCGAGTGGAATGCCCTCAATTAGGGCGAGGACTCAGGGTATTGTCGCCCAGAAATTTTTTCAAGATATCGTTAAAGTGGGGAACATTTTAACCCTGACAAAAAATCTCAAGTAGTTATAAAAAAAGCATAGTTTTATTTCCAAAAATATATAGGTTGTCAATTGAATTAAAAAATAAACTTCTAAAACTTCTGGGAAGCATAGTCTCCCTTACTCCTCTTTATGTCTTCAAAGAAAATTATTATTACAGTATTTTTTTAATGTTAGCTTGGTTTATTATAACAACTGTTCCTTCCAAGTAATTTGTTGAACTAGCAAGGTGAGTTCTCAGTTTCAACTCGACAGTTGAGCATTTGTATGTCTATCTGTTTTGAGTAAGTCTCATAAAAAAGCTTTTGAATGTATCAACTAGTTTTCGTAAAAATTGGCATTTGTGTTCACAATTTTACCCTACCCTATTTTTTAGAGTGACAGCCCAAAAAATATGGGAGTGGGAAGCAAAAATGTGAAGTGGTCAAAATTGTCAAAAAGTTGCAAAAGCAAATGTGGGGTATTAAATTAAATTTTAACCACAAAATGAAAATAGTGTTAATTTTAAAAATTTCAAAATCTATAAATATTAATATTATATTAATATCTACATTAATATTAATATCTATAATATTGGCTGCTGTCAATATTTCTGGGCCCAAAAAGCAGGTGAAATATTTCTTTCAAAATAGTGAAAGAGTGCTGCAGCTCAGGGGGTTTACTATTATTATTTACGATACACAAAGTGACCATATATTCTTTACTGTAAAGGACAGTCATTTAATTCAGGTTGTTGTTTTTTTAAATTTATTTATTTTGCAAACCCAAATTTTTGTCCTTGAATGACATTACAGGATATTTATTTAGTCTTCAACATCTAATATTGTACAAACAAGTTAAATCTATTTTATTCAGCACTCTTCACTACTTTTCACAACATATGAACTACAGTACACTCTCACTATAAAACTAGACCTACACTGGACGCAGAAGTCTTCCGATCCGATCAGGCACGATTGTCTGGCCAGATTTCTCCCGGTAAGTGTGCCTACATTGATGGCGGACGTTTCCCGGCAGTTTGCTGCCACCACTTGTCAGTGATTCAACGATGTTCTAATTCGTATGTCATGAATGACGGAGGAAGATTTGGAATTTTTTCTCCTGCTAGACTCTAAATCCTGTACCTGCTAATTATGAATCATGTACAATACACTTTAGTGTGACAAAAATTTCAAGTCAACAACTTGTCATTTAAACTAATGCCAGTCTTAAAAGAACGGATCATAGACGAACGAGCTTGAGTGTAATATTTTTTTTTATTTTTAAATTACTATAATATTGCCAGGTTTTAGTTTTATTATCCTGACATATACTGGTTTTAAGAGAAGTACTCATTTTCAGTTGTATATTCTGGAAAGATAAAAGATTTTTGTTTGATAATTTTATGCTACATAAAAGTGGACAATATATTACGGATATTCATGGCCTAGGCGACCTTGGGCCTAACTTTGGGGAAATAGACACTCATCACTTTATTACTATTCTGACAGATATTACAAACAAATAGGACAGTGTTCTATCCTAATCAACTAAAAAAATAGTATTGAAGTATGTAGGAAAAACATTATTAATATAAATGTGTAACTATTCTTCATTGGAAACTACTCTTGCAAGATATATTTATTATAGTATTATTTACTGTAGTATAATAAATGGTCTCCTGTATTTGTTCGTTTTTATTTATGAACAAAAAACTTTGTTCATTTTTATAACAGGGCTAGTGCTCCCCCCAAGCAATTTTACACTTGTCTTATTCATTTATTTAAATTTCATGTGTTTTATATGTCCGCGGATTTTGAGACAATAATAACTCAATATTATTATTATATGGCGCTAAATAAACTATAGATAATTAAAATTCAAGCTTAAAATTTTAATAATATGAAAAATTAACGTAAAATTCCTTCACTTTTTCCTTTTGATGTAGACAATTAGAAAGTCTCTGTTGACAACTGCAGGTTTGCTTGTATTTTCATGTGCCATTTTTTGTTTACTCAGCGAGACAAGGAACAGGCTGCCGGATTGGAAACAAACCAAGTTGTTCTGGCCAGGCGCCGGATGACAACGGGAGTTGCCGGAAAGGACCGACGCGTCCAGTGTAGGCACATGGTATGGAACAAAGCAGTTTGTTTTGTTGAAAGCCCGCTCAGCCAACCGTGCCTGATTGGACATTGACGGTTCTGTGTCCAATGTAGGTGCAGCCTAATCCGGCAGACATCAGACCAGGGTAGTGCCGGATCAGTGGACATGACGGATTAATAGGAGGTTATTAGAAAATAATGCATTTAAATAACAACAAGTGGCGTATATTGTACATAATGGTAAAACATGAAAAAATCTTACACCTGATTAAAACATCGGATTAAAAATATAGTAAATATTGCGCCTCTTCCTCCTCTTCACTGGTCATCACATCCATTATTTCATCGTCTGTCATAAAATGTCTTTTTTTCATCTTCATCACCCACCAGCCACTTGTTTACATCGTCAGTTGTCAAATCGTCTGTTTTGTCTATGGTTTCTCAGCGATTGTACCTCGCAACACGTGCAATTCAGCATCTATGTTGCCATTAATCTCGTTTTTCTAAAGTAGTGTTAATGTTTCTGTTTTCTTTTGCACTCATGATTTTAAATTACATAAACACGGCAAATAATTACTCCAAGAAAAAAAAAACAACTGCAAATAAACGGCACAGTACACAGCGAGGGACTACTGATGCAACTGATGTCTATGGTCAGCGACTTGTTTCTCCCTGCACGCTCGCCAGTACCTGCCTGAAAACGCTGGCTACTGGAGGGGCTGGACTACCGCAGTGCCGGATTACAGAGGATGTACTGTACCTACTACTTTACCTTGGAGGGTATAGTCTCCCTGGCACAAATACAACTTAAGAGAGAATTTTTTAATAATAAACAAATCTTTTTGGTAATAACTTGAGTTTCCATTTACTGAAGTGCAACTATAAAATGAATTCTTTAGAATTTTATGATTTACAAAAAATAATTATGAGCTTTTAAAAGAAATATATACATCATTGAATGCCTTCTTTTTAGTTTTTGTTTTAAAAATACAATTGTAACATTCTGTTAATTATATTCTTCTTCTTTTATTAAAATTATTCAGATTACTCTTTTCTTATTTTTAATATGTTCAGCCTATGTAAGATTAAACTGATGATTTGCTCCTATATAGTTCAAAGTATCAAGGCCCCTACACACCTTCCAATCCAATCCGATCCGATGTCCTAAATGTAGGATGAAAATAGCAAATTGTATAGTGTGTAGGACGATCGTCCTTACAAAATTTGGAATCCGATTTAAGAAAGTCGGGTGGTCCTCCCCGTCTGACTAGCCGACTTAGGACAGATCCCCTCCACCTTCCATCCTAGATCATATAGTGTGTAGCGCAATCGGGCGTAGGTTCCGATTAGTTGTTTCTTTTCTTTTCAGCGGACTGTAAGTTGTTGACCGTGATTTTCATTTTGTTTTGAGTATATAGTGAGTAAAATGGCTGTAGATGAATATAGAAATATTTTATTGAACTCGCAAAATGGTATTACGTTTTTCTATGAATGGCTTTACCATTCTCAGCAATTCCATTAAACATTGTTCATTCATTCGTAAAAAAATTCGGAAATCGTCTGAGTTCAATTGCTTCAACAATATCGAATGGGTAAATTTCTTTCTTTCCTTTTACCACTTTTTTGCCCAAAATTTCCTTTTGGAGGATCAACAGTGTTGTAAGAGCAACCCCGATTTTTTTATTTTTCGACAAAAAAGGCGCCATTACGAAGGTGTGACCAGGTCGGGAATCTCAATGGTACTGACTAAAATGACGAGATCGGAGAAAGAAATGGGACAGTATGGATAGCGATCTCCTTTCCTAAATTGGAGATCGGATCGGATTGGATTGGAAGGTGTGCAGGGGCCTTAAGGAAACTACGGAGTTCTGCATATTGGTATCCTGCACAAGAAATTTTATAATACACACTCCTGACAGTTACAGCACACCAAAGCATGTTAAAAAAAAACACACACACACTCCTGGTTTGAAAATGTATAAAGCAAAGCATGAAAATACTTGAATTTGTCCTTTACTTTCGTCAAGAAAATAAACTGTAACTTGAATGGTAGCCATATATCTTGTAGAATACTCTCTCTGTATGTCTCCATTATCTTATTATTCAATGTCCACGATTCCCAATGGCATATACAGAATTTGGCCTTGGGGGGGGGGGCTCGAGTTGGCTTCATACAAAAGGAAAAACAAGTTAAGACTAGTCAATATTACTATCTTGAAAGTGAATGAAAAGTGTGCGATAACATCCTGAAGTCAATCCCGTTAAAGTAAACTGTAATAAACACAATAAAAATGTGTTATTGAAACACTGTTTAGATGACTGAATTGATTTTTCTGTATTTCATCATTCAAACATAGATGCAAAGTCATTGTAATAAAGCTGTTTGTATGTTTAGAAAAGAGTTACTACTATATTAACATACACAGCTGAAAAAAATAATAAAATAGCCTAAAAATTATGAGATTAATAAAATTTGTCAACCTTTAATGACCCTCTGGGAGGGGGTCAGTCCCGTTTGTCCCCCCCCCCCATAAATATGCTCCTGGCAATTCCATGCTTTGTAATCTTGGAGAATGTCCACGATATATTTTTTTATTTTGCTGAGTACATTTTTTATCATAAAAATTTTTGGTTAAACATGAGCACCATTCTTGTTCTGCGTATCAGTATAATCACAGACACGAAGATCACAAACAGCATATGTACTAACTATGCAACAGATCCTACACCAAAATAGGAGTTATTTTAAAAAATTGGAATCAATTTATTGTCCTTTTAGGTATAATGGCTATTCATCAGTTGCTAAATACTGTACTATCAAATTTTTTGCAGCTGTTAAAAAAATTGAATAAGATAACAATTTTCAAATCCTTAAGTAGCAGATTTCAGTACGTAGAAGTGCCAAAAAATATTTGGACTGAAAACAGGGAAACTCTCCAAAAGCCTTTTGGGTGGCTCTAAATCCTGTACCACAGAAAGATGGACTAGCAAACAATTTTTAGGGACTAAAAAGTCATTTAGCCATATTTTGAGATTTACTTTTAAAACGATGGTCATCGATCGCCAAGGACAGGGAAAAATGGAGGCGGATGATTATGGAGGCTAAGGTTCGACTTCAAACTGTGATGCCATAGAAAAAGAAGAAAATTTGACATTTTTAGTTTGTGTGTGTGTGTGTGTGTGCAGCACAGGATATGAAAAATATAAATTAAAAAATAACAAAACTTTTTAATTATTATAAAGTAATTAATCCCCAATTTCTCTTGATAACCTTCATGAATAATAAATATGAAAATTATAAATATAAAAAATGAAACACTTTTGCATCAGAGTTTTTCAAAAGTACCATAACTTGAGTGTTACAATTTTGTGTAGTTACTAACTCAGTTTAATCCAATAAAGTTTACACTAGTTGCAAAAGGTTACACAGTAGGTGAATGTTACCTTTGAACTAACTTAAACCAGTGTTAGGTTACAGTAGCAATAAATTTGTCTTACAAACAACTTAGTCAATGTGTTTTAAAAACCATGTCTTTAGTTGCACAAAAACTAAAGAACATATGATTTCACATACTGAAAAAAAAAAGGTAAACAAAACATTTTTTAAGTAACTCTTAAGTATTTCTTGCAGGTTTTATTATGAAACATGGTTCAAAACTGATTTTGAACAGTTTCATCAGTCAGAGGGAATTTCTTACGAACAAGTGTACAACGCTGATGAGTCGGGGCTGTTGTGGAAATGTTTGCCGACACGAACACCGGCATTTGAAAGCGAGCGGCAAGCTCCAGGACATAAGTCCAGTAAAGAACGCATAACAATAATGATGTGCAGCAATGCAACGGGATCTCAAAAACTAAAACTAGTAGTGATTGGAAAATCAAAAAAACCGAGGTCTTTTAAAGGGACAAGGGCTGAAAACCTCCCAGTACACTACTTTAACCAAAAAAAAAAGGCTGGATGGACCAACAAATATTTAAAGAGTGGTTTGAAAAAAAGTTCATTCCTCAAGTTAGAGAGCATCTCAAGTCTCAAAACATACCCCAGAAAGCTGTATTGCTGATTGACAATGCCCCGACCCACCCAGGGGAAAGTGTTTTTAAATCGGAAAATGGAAATTTTTCCGTCACGTTTTTGCCTCCCAATGTCACAGCTCTTATCCAGCCCATGGACCAGAGCGTAATTGCTTCAATGAAAAAAAAACAGAACAAACTTACTGAAAAAAAGGATTGAAGAGGGGAATGATCTTCAGGGCTTCTGGAAAGATTACACGATTCTTGACAGAATTTATGACATAACACTGCTTGGGAGTCAGTTAAGCAATCTACGTTAGTAAAGTCCTGGAGGAAGAAGAAGAAGTTTCTACTTGTGATTTGGCTAATTTAGTGAAATCTGTTACTGGAGGAGGTAACGTCGATGAAGATAACATCGTTGAGTGGATTAATTGTGACGCCAATGATCCAGGCTTTGAACATCTTACTGATGAACAAATTGTAGGTGGAGAATTAGGAATGGTTTTGGAGGAGAGTGAGGAAGAAGAAGAGGATAAGACTCAGAAACAAGTGAGCCATGACGCAGCTTTAGCACACATTGACAGGCTCACTCTATATCTGGAAGAACAAGACGATGCATCACTTTGAGACAAAATGTTGTTAAAAAAACTTCAATCACAAATAAAGAAGAGGTGTTTTATCATGAAAAAAAAACAAAAACGTTGACCGATTTTTGTGTGAAAAAGTAAACCCACAAACTTCTAAGTACATAAAACTACTGTTTATTAAGTCATAATTGTATTTGTAGACCCCCTACTGTAAATAAAAATTGTTCAAAAGCATTTTTGTGTTGATTTGTGTCCTTTTTTGGCCATTTTGCGGATTATCCATGGAATTGGCTTATCCGTGGTTGAAGCGCCACCCAATTCCGTGGGTAACTGGGAGTTTACTGTATATCTAGTCTGAGGCTTGTTATTTGACAAACTGGATTTCGAAGGAAACGTGATGAAAGCAGCAGGAAATGCTTACTATAAAAAGAATTTCAACGAAACCGAAACATCGAAGAATGATGTTTTTAGGCTTTTGAAACGTATAATGTGCATAAACTGCAGACTCTCCTGTTCAGCGATGTTCGTACGGATTTCTGACCGATTCACGACTATATACTTTGATCGTCGTACATAGAAGTACGACATTCGTACTTCTCAATAACGCCTTCTTTATATATTTACTATATAATAAACATTATCATGTTAAAACGACAGAGACCGAAGATTTCTAGACTGTGGGGAATCGAAAGTGTGGAAAAAATATAGTATTAACATCACCTGGAGCGCTACATTTTTCGATGACGTTACACATTTTGCATCACGCATTTTGTGGAATGACCCCCAGCTTAAAAACATTATCATGTTAAAATACAACATTAGAAACTTAAAAAAGCTGATTATATACGAAAAGTACATACAGGAAGAATGGTGGCCCATAGTGTATTCAGATGAAATGTGTTTTAACAGTTCAATGTCATTTACAAAAACATGGACAGACAATGAGAAAATTAACTTGAAAATCTCAGTAAATAAAGGAATGTGGGTGGTTGTAGTTCATGCTGGTGGTGAAAATGGGTGTGTACCTAATGCACTTTTTATGTTTAAATCGAGGTCCATAAAAGGCAACTATCACAATAGCTTGAAGTTTGAAAATTATGAAAACTGGATTACTGAAATGCTTGTTCTGAACTTGAATAAGAACAGTGGAATAGTAATAGATCATTACTCCTACCATAATGTACTAGTAAATTCACTTCCAACATTATTAAAAAATCAGTATGGACAACCATACATAACTTCTATGTTTTAAGATTTATATTTAAAATCATTTAAATATAAATTGAAAAATTTGAGAAGTTTGACAAATTAAAATGAAATATTTTTTTTAGAAACTACTTCTTTGTTGCCGATAACATAGTAGACATATAAAAATCGGTATGGAGAACTATACATGACTTCCATGTTGAAAGATTTATGTTTAAAATCGTTTATTTGAACTCGCTTAGATAATTATTTCTAAAAAAAATTCACCACCCTCAAACTATTTTCACTATTTATGGGTATTTTTGTTATTATGGGGTGAATATAATTTTATTTTCAAGTCACTTTATCTATAAAAATTAGGTACTTTATTCTCATAACAAAATTGAACTATGGAGATAATCATTCACAAACACTTAGGAACATTCGGATTTGGGTTGATTCCTTTTAATCTGACACCCAGTTCGATTTTCACTTTTTAACAAAAAAAATTAGTGATCTCTTTACTGGTTCTTAGAGTCCAAATATTTTGAAATTTTAAAACTTAATTATATTCAGATTTTGGCCAAAATTGCTTTAACTTAATATGCCACAAAAATTGTTGATAAATTCACAAAATTCTTCATCATCAAAACTTTCGCCAACGTTTTAGGCTCTGATGTCCAAAAACTTTGAAATTTTAAAAAATGAATGCTATATTCAGATTGTGGTTTAATTCACTTTAATTTTACACTTCACATGGGATTTTGTGATTTTTTTACAATTTTGACTCACCGTCCTATTTTTGGGGTGATCAATCTCAAAAACGACAAGGTTCTGTAGGGTAAAGTGTGGATATGTGTAACAAGTTTTACGAAAATCGGTTGATGCGTTCAAACGTTATTGTGAAACATACCCCATTTTGTTACACAGACAGACAGATAAATGCCAAAAGGTCAAGTTAAATCCTAAAAACTCGCTTCTCTGTTCAAAAAATTATAATTTTATTGCCTGGCAACAAATTTTTTATTTTTAACAATTACCATTGTTTGAAAAAGTTTAAATGACTTTTAAAGTACTTTACTCTTGTTAAAACGTAAAATGTTGCAGGTAAACTACCCCTTTCTCTTAACCGATCTTCACCAAAATCAAAAGGCCTCGAGTTCTCTACAATTCAGGGACGTATACAAAAAATTATTTGATTCCGTTTGAATTTGCGGGTGTTATCGTATGCCATAGAAAAAATTCTACACACACACACACACACTTTTTGAAAAATGACTTTTCTTCATGTTTTGAGGGTAGTACAATCAGAATCAGCCCTTATCTCGAACACGATTTTCTTCGCCATGACCATACTTCCATTTCCTTATGGAACATTGAAGTAAAAAAATACACCCTGCCCCTACAACTATCATTTTCATTTATAGAAAATTACCCCGTCCCCTTTCAACTGTCCTTTTCATTTATAGATATTTCATCTACCTTTCTACATTGGATTATTATGACCTTTTTTCAGGATACTTTATTTATCAAAATTATGCGCTATACTCTTGTTAAAACATAAAACGTTGCAGGTAAACTACCCCTTCCCCTTAATCGATCTTTAACAAAATCAATAGGTCCTCTACAACTCAGGCACATATGCAAAAAATTATTTGATTGTTTGAATTTGCAGCAGTTATCGTTCGCCATAGAAAAAACCACACACACATAGATACTTTTCAGAAAATGACTTTCTTCATGTTTTGAGAGTAGTACAATCAGAATCAGCCCTTATTTGAACACGATTTTTTTCGCCACCACCGTACTTCCATTTCCTTACTGAAGTGGAAGTAAAAAATCGGTATGGAGAACCATACATGACTTCAATGTTATAAGATTTATGTTTAAAATAATTTACTTGAATTCGGTTTGGTAATTTCTAAAAAAATATCGCCCACCCTCAAACTATTTTCACTATTTATTGATATTTTTGTTATTATGGGGTAGTCGTTTAATATAATGTTATGTTCAGTCACTTTATCCATAAAATTTAGGTAGGCTTACTTTATTCTTATAAAGAAACCAAACTGCGCAGATAATCATCCCTCTTCCGAAGCGCTCCGAAGTCACTCATGGACCCTTAGCATTTTGCAGAGGGTTCATTCCCTACAGACGAAAAGGCTGTCTATGAACCGTTCCTCTGTAAACACGTGCAGTTACACTGCCCAGCGATCCACAGGAAGCAAATCGCTATCCACGCTGGACACTTTTTCGGCTTGCACGCGTTTTGTTGGTGTGGGTTACAGCACTTTCCATTTAAAAAGCATGCAAATGTAAGAAAATAAACATGAGTGAGGCCAGAAATAATGTGAATTGCGTGTGTGTGTGTGTTGTGTGTCTCGCCTGCCTTTTTATTGCGGTAATCATACTAATAAAATGGAAATGTAAACATTACATAATTGAGATATGCTTGCCTGCCACGAACGATATATTTTCTCTCATA
This sequence comes from Magicicada septendecula, assembly GCA_034769895.1. NCBI lineage: Eukaryota > Metazoa > Arthropoda > Insecta > Hemiptera > Cicadidae > Magicicada > Magicicada septendecula. The sequence continues at coordinate 849,421,175 of CM068368.1, forward strand.
CATGATTTAAATTAAATGAAAAAATATAGAATTTTGTTAAAAGTTAAATGAAATGTTTCCATAGAAACTACTTCTTTGTTGTCAATAACATAGTACACATATAAAACTTATACAAATTTACCTCCTCTATCATCAACTACCATTTTAATTAATAAATAAAATTACCCCCTCCCCCCTTCAACTACCCTTTTCATTTATAGATATTTCATCTACCTTTCTACAGTGGATTATTATGACCTTCTTTTCAGGATACTTTATTTATCAAAATTAAGCACTTTACTCTTGTTAAAACGTAAAACATTGCAGGTAAACTACCCCTTTCCCTTAACCGATCTTCACCAAAACAATAGGCCTTGAGTCCTCTACAATTCATGGCTGTATGCAAAATATTATTTGATTCTGTTTGAATTTGTGGCTGTTATCGTTTGCCATAGAATAAATTCTACACACAGACACTTTTTGAAAAATGACTTTTTTTCATGTTTTGCTGGTAGTACAATCAGAATGTGCCGTTATCTCGAACACGATTTTTTTTGCCATGACCATACTTCCATTTCCTTATGGAACATGGAAGTAAAAAGGCAGACATAACAGGTTCGTGAACCATGGCATTTCTTTTAGTCCATCTGTGTTAAATCCTGATCTCTATGCACTAATTAAACAAAATTAACCTGCATACAAAACCTTTAAAATAGATGCTATCTTGGCAAAACATGGAGAGTCCGTTTTACGACTTCTGCCCTATCACCTGAATCTTAATCCTATATAAATAATTCAGGCCTCTTGGCCTCTTAAAAACAAAAAAACGTGCCTTTTTCTGTGGACAGTGTTATGAACTTGGCAAAACATGAATTTGAGTGTCCTTCACCGGCAAACTGGACAACAAGATGTGACCACATCATAAAAATTGAAAATTACTTTGTGAGATCACACCAAACAATGGATAATGTAACAGATCTAAAGTTAATATTGGACAGGCTAGCAGCAGTAAAAAAAAAAAACAAAAAAAAACTGCTTAGTGGCTGGAAGAACTGAGCTCTAAACATTTGTAATTGCATAATTAAATGAATTCTATATTTCTACAGTACTTATGTCATTTTAGTCTAATTGTCGGATTTATCCTGTTCTTGATGGATATAGCCTATACCTGGTCATGCACCCCCCCCTACACACACACACACACACACACACACACACACTTCACATGTGAGCCTGTTATTGCTCTTACTTATTCATTAAATTGAGATGCGAGTGTGTACTGATATCTATGAATTACTACGTTTTCCTTGAATCGTTACATATACACATCATAACATTACATACACCAAAACACATGTTTGTTGATGTTTGATTTCAGCTTAGTGGAAACATATTATATAAACAGATCACCAAGGGGTATCTACAGGCTTCTTATAGACAGAACATCGTCAAGTCACTGTTTACAAAATATTAGCAGTATTAAAAGTTTTATAACTCAGTGAAATATTTGTTCCCTTCCTGTTGTGTATACTTATTTCGTCTTATAATACTAATTATACTGTATGTAACTACAGGTAATGTATTTAATTTAGATTGTGGAGAAGTAGGTGAAATGTGCTAAGTCTTATATACACAGTTTAATAAAAAATCACCATGATTAACTTGTATTACATCATTAATTCAGTTTCTTGGTTTTCTTAATGACAATTATGGTGTGAAGTTATACTTTCTTTTATCACACATTTTGGTATCTGAACCAATTACACACCCAATTATGCCCATTAATACAAATAAAACAAAGTTTATGGCTGTGGGAAGCAATAATGATAATATTTCTAATATACTAACAGAAGGCTATAATTTTGAAAGAGTAAAAGGCTTCGTATATCTGGGGACATATGTCGATGCTGAGAATAACTGCACAAAAGAAATTGAAACATGAATTCTGGCTGCTAATAGAAGTTATTACGGGCTGAATAAACATTTTAAATCAAGACTATTAACCACAGAAACTAAAGCCATGCTTTATAAGACATTGGTAAGGCCCGTATCGACGTATGGCTAGGAGTGCTGGGTACTCAAGAAAATTGATGAACAGAGGCTGGGTGTGTTTAAAGGAAGATACTGAGAAAGATCTATGGGCCATTTCAGCAGGATGGAGTCTGGAGAAAGACAAATAATAATGAATTATATGCTAAGTAGAATGACATTACAGTTGTCCGACCTGGCAAAATTAATAGATTAAGATGGGCAGGACACATTCAGAGAATGGATAATGAATGTATGGCAAAAAGAATTATGAAACACAAGCCAATAGGAAAAAGGAAGATTGGAAGACCAAAGAACAGATGGTTGGACCACGTCGGCAGTGATGCGAGGAAGCTGGGTGCAGTGAATTGGTGGCAGATGGCTGAGGACAGGAATAACTGGAGGCAATTTCTTTTGGAGGCGAAGGCTAGATCTGGGCTGCAGAGCCAAGGGTGTATGCATTATTACTTTTAAAATAACTCCCACACTATAGTTTTGAACAAATATTGAAAATATAACTGTACGATTTATTTCAAATGAATTCTGAAAACAGTTTGAATACTTTGCACCAATACATTAACATCCGCTGAAAGTATGGTATACAGACACTGCATAGTGTGTATGAACACAATCATTCAGGAAGCTGGCTAATATTTTCAGCTGTGATAGCCATTTTCCTCTCACATGACTTCCCAGTACAACCTGCGTGACTGCTTCATGTCTGAGATTATTTTAACTATAACATTACATTACAAATGAATGAGCAAAGTGTGTTCTCATTTTTAACTCAACTGTTTGGTGTGCTTGGGGTCTGTTCTATACACACAGAACAGTTACTCTCATCACACACGCTGTCACAAGACAAATGGTGCCAATCGTACACCTCTTCGGTTTTTGTGGCCCTTAGAAGGACCGTGTGGGGAGGTCACTAACTCCATTGTATATTCCACCTGAGCCGCGCTGTGATGTTCATGTTCAGCGGCTGCGCCCGCTGTTCATGACATACTGCAGTCCTCCATCAGTATGTAGAGCCCGCTGCCATCCCAGTCAATGTCCAATCACTGGTTCTTCACAGGGCACGACGGTGAAGAAAGTCCATTCTTCTCCTCTTCCTGTTCCTCCCAGCTGGCTCTGCAGCGTCCGATGGAGTGCGCCAAAAATTCTAGCGGTGCTCTTTTTATGCCCTAACAGGTTGGTGTATCATGAGCCTATCAGAGTGCTGCTAATCTCTGATTGGCTCGCTGTGAGCTCGTCCACGTGCCGCCAGGTGTTAGCAGCACTCTCTCGGCTGGTATCGGGGAGCAGATGTCACTGCCATCACAATTCCCCCGGGTGTCTTGAATGCTCTCTGGTGGCCAGCCTACTGCTCTTCTCTGGATCTCCGTGCTTGAGGCCCTGGTACGTAGTGGTGCCTGTTGGGTGCCACGTTGGTTTGTGGGCTGGCGTGGCCGTATCGGGCATCCGCACGATGATCGTTGCCCCACGTTGGGCGTCAACCCGACCACCTCACAGGCAAACTGGCCCACGTGAGCTGTACTTCTAAAGTTCTAAAAAACTGGCCATTTACGGCCACAAGTCAGAAATTATAAAATAAATACAACAATAAAGTAAAAGAAATAAAGCATTTATTGAGTATTTCATGCAACATTTTAAAACAGAAATACAAATTTCTCATTAGTAACAAAATAACAAAGTATACTTTGTCTGTATCCAATCCCGATACTTATTTCTACAAACATACGATTACATTGTCATTTGGCTAACTTGCTGTTTTATCACTCGTTGAATTCCTTTTAAAACTTGTTGCAATTTCTTTTATTTTTCCCATGTCAGCTTTGAGTGCATTCACTACCTCAGCACGTTCATTTTCATTTTCTCCAACTGTCAATAGTTTTAAAACTAAATCTGAAAACCAAACACACATGAGGTAAGAACATAAAGTTAACTCAATACATATAAATAATAATGATTAGACCAACTACAGTTTTACACAGAATCCTGTAAAAGATTTTGATAGTAAAGACAAAATACTTGGTCAATGTGTATATGAAATGTTAAATTTTTGTATTCTGTTGACTATAACATTAAATAAAACGTTACGTTCTAGTTCTGACAAAGGAATACTAATTTTAAAGATAAAATTTTAAATAGAATTTACCGTTTTTTTTTAGTTAGCGTTCGCTTTTTGTAAACTTACAGTAAGCAAAGCGAATTTAGAAAAGACTATATTTTATTTAAAATGTTATCTACAAATTAGTGTTCCTCAGTCAGAACTAGAACATTACATATTATTTCAATGTTCTATGGCAACTGTTACGTCCATTTTTATAATGAGCATCATGATTCTTTTACATACCTGGTGTACGCAAGAAAACGTTGTTTTCAGGCAGGCATTATTACTTGTTACTTAACTAAAAATGAACTTTTTTCATGTGAAACTTACTAATTTTATTGGACGCGTTTCGGCTTAGTATCCGCCTTCTTTAGTAACTAACGGCAGTTACAAAATGCTGGCAGTCTGTTACCAAAGCTGAAGAAGGCGGATACTAAGCCGAAACGCGTCCAATAAAATTAGTAAGTTTCACATGAAAAAAGTTCATTTTTAGTTAAGTGTAGTGCTGTGAAAGAAGAGATGAATAATCAAGACAACTATTTATTACTTATATTTATCAATACATTTCTCTTTAGTTTTATACACTTATTATAACTTTTGTTTTTAATAACTTCAAAAACATGGGTTTTCTGCAAATCTCATTCCAAACAGCCACAAGTTGCATGGAGCCAACTCAGGAGAATTCAATACATATGAAAGCAATTTGAATTTTATTCCATATAATGTTGTCATGGCAATTTAAGTTTGTGACCTCACAAGTTATTGTGACAAAAACACATTTTCTTCTTTGGCCAATAAGCCAATACATTTCTTCTTGACATCAGCAGGCAAATGGTCTAATAACGTTGCACAACATTCTCCTGTTTTAGTTTATAATTTTCCCCTTTCTAAGTAATCAAAATATATTATGAGGCATGTATAAGAAAACAAACTAGTAAATCTAAAATAAACTAAGAGAGAGAGAGAGCGTAAGAGAGTGTGTATACGTATAAAATCGAAGTACTGGTTTGCCAATTTAAAGATTTGCTAATAGAATTTTATATTTTTAATGTCATTAATGAAACAAGAAACAGAGTTTAATTTTGAAGTAAATAAAATAACATTGGATTTACTATAAACATGTGTTATGTAAATTATTACGCCAGTTTATCATAACCTGTCCCGTATGGAGAAGTTCGCCTAAAACGAACCTGGGTAAAGTGTTGAATCCTAAATTCTAAGAAGGGTGAAGTGTAAACAGGTTTCCACATTTGCCTTTTAAAAATGTTGGTGGCGACCTGTAAGAAATTTGGATCTTCTGTTCGAGTTAAGGTAAGTGAGAAGAGAAAAGACGTCAGAATCGGGGTAAGTAGACACGTGGTAAGTTTGGCAAAAAGTTTAGACAGTTACAACATTGTTTTGTTTAACAGCTATAGCAACTATCTTGCTGACACATTTTTACACACAAATTATTAAACATTTTTTTAACAAAGCACAAATGCACATGCCTACAATCACAGCTATGACATTCTATTCTGTAATCATTTAATTTTTTTTTTCACGAATTTTTCTTAATTTTTGCAATTTCTACAGTTATCATTAATCCACACTATATTGTCATTGAAAGTTTACCTTTACAAAGTTTGAATGTATTTATGAATTTATAACTACATGTAAAATCGTCAGCCCAATTTTTATTGTTGTTATCAAAAGTGTCGTTGATCTGAGTTTTATTTCATCATTTATTTTCTCAGTGAAATGGATGAATGTAAACTTCAAAGGATTTGTAAAATATATAAAAACACTTGGTAAGTTTCACAGATTTTATTTACTCTGACAGCTGTTTCGACCCCTTAAGTCATTGTCAAAGAGATGAATGAAGGCTAAACACAGGATGTAAGGTGGACATCTGGTTAAGGCATGTGTTAGGGAACTATAAAAAAGCAATAAAAAATAACAAAAATTTAATAAATGAATAAACTGAATTCTGTGTATCCCCTTTATTAAAAGCTGTTATTTAGTTTAGTTAATTATATATTTTGCATACAGATTATATTTAGTTTAGTTAATTTTATATTTTACATTCAGGTTATATTTAGTTTTTACAGACACTTGACCTTCTCTTAGCTCCTGCAACCCCCTCCACATCTTCACCCCTCGCACATGTTCCTTAACACATGCCTTAACCAGATGTCCACCTTACATCCTGTGTTTAGCCTTCATTCATCTCTTTGACAATGACTTAAGAGGTCGAAACAGCTGTCAGAGTAAATAAAATCTGTGAAACTTACCAAGTGTTTTTATATATTTTACAAAACCTTTGTATTAATATGTTTCACCAAGTGCCCAACGAGTCATCAATTAATATCGTGAATGTAAACTTTCTACATATTAAACTTTTCCTCTGTTTATTGCAAAAGAGTGCCTCAAAACCCAAAAAACAAATAATTAATATATTTCTGAAATTTCTGTACCAGTTACTCATCATTTACAATATTATATCAATAGTATCATCTCTTGTCTACTGCAGATACTGAGCATAAGTGTGATCGACACACTACTAAAATAGATGTAACACAGTGCTAAATAAATGAAATTTTTATTTGTAATAATATGGATTACATTTTTTTTCATTTGCAGTTAAGTTAATTTTAAAAACTTTAAAAAATATAACTTTTGTATACTTTTCCTGCAACTTCTCACAATTGTTTAACACACACACACACACACACACACACACACACACACACACACACACACACACACACACACACACACACACACACACACACACACACACACACACACACACACACACACACACACACACACACACACACACACACACACACACACACACACACACACACACACACACACACACACACACACACACACACACACACACACACACTATTTATTGGAGTGAGTGACTTTTTGATAAAAATCTAAAAGGTACCATGATATTTCTGCAGCGCATCATTCACATCTTGTGTCAGATGTGGGGCTAGAAACTGTAAAATGGACGACACAAAGCGTCCAGATGCATGAAGGATGTTCTGTGTGACACTTTGAAACAGCAAGAGTGAAGTAAGGTGTAAAACCAATGCAGGATCATCTGTTTCTGACAGCTGTTGTAACAGAGCTTGTCTGTGTGCTTGTATTTGTGGTCTGAAAACAAGAAATAAAACAATAATGAAGTACACAGCATACAGTACAGTACAACATCACTAACTTGACACCTACAGGACTGAAGGGATAACGAATTAGTGGAATAGACGAATTAGTAATGGAGAAAGAAACAAACCCATTAAAGACAGTATAAAATGTTTTATTACAATACCAGCAATGTCGTTATTGTTTTATTACAACACTAATGTTATGATCCAAACATATTTATTGCTGAAAATTTTCAAACTCCAACAAGTTAAGCACTGTAATTGTAAAAAACAATTGTTTAATGATTGTGAAAAAAATCTGTAATTTTCTTTGTTGCCCATGCTTTTTAAGGAGTCAAATTATGTAATATCTTCTTCAATCCATTCTCCTGGATATTATTAGCACCCCAGCCATAATCAGCACGTTTCTGGTTTACCTCAGCTATAATTAGAGCGTATATGTTGCTCGCTTGTTAATAAAGAAAAAGAAAAAAAGCTTGAGTGGGTGACGAATTACTGAGGTTCCACTGTATATGTTAATTAGTATGATTCAATGCAAGATATAAAATAATGTGCACGATTTCAAAAATTATTGAGAAGCAAGTCCAATTTGATTTATATATATTTTGACCAGAAATAAACTTACATGAATTATCAATCTGTGTATCATGGAGTAATCATGGAGATCATGGGCTGGAACACTATAGCTAGACCAGAGACAAAAAATAGTTGGAGTGGGGACTGCTGCCACAACAGTGTCACAACGAAGGGGGAACGTTACCCCCTCCATTGTCATCAGTCACACTTATTACTGCAGTATTTTACACGTATTATTTATATACCGGCAACGAGTTGTTCTTCGTGTGCGAAAACGTACACATGGTATTAATTTGTAACAGACTATTCAAAGTAACAGATCATAAAATAATCATGCACGTTTCTTTAAAATTCACAATAAACAAATTCTAAAATCCTTAAATTTGTATAGACTCTACTTAATTTGAGTAGAGCAGAACTCTACTTAATATAATAACTGCAGAACCTAACCCCAACATTTGTGAAAGGCATGCTTTAAAAACATTTCTTATGCTACATAAAGCAACAGCCTGTGTAAATCGAGATGCCAACCGCTGTAGTAAAAGTAATGTTATTAAACATTTTTAACAATAAATAATGTTAATTATTATAATTAATTATTAATAATAAAAATGATAAATATTTATAGTGTTAATTTTCCTTACCTATTCATCTTCTGAATCTTCACTTGTACTTGAATCTGAATCTTCTCCCACAGAAATAATTAATTTGTCCACTTCTTCGTCCATAATATGATCCGTAATCCACTACTGTTCTTCAATTTTTTTTGTATGTTCACAACACTTTTTCCACTTTTCAATTGTAAAATTATCAACTATTTTTTCGCAACCATTTTTCTTTTCATCTAAAGATAATCCACTAAAATTACGTGCAAGTTCTCCTTTAATATCTCCCCAGACAAGTTCTATAGGATTCAGATCGGGATGATAAGGTGGCAGACGAAGTGGAATATGTCCTTTTGCACGAATTATTTCGTCGACAATAAATGTTTTTTCACAGTTAACTGAGTTCACTTTTTCCAGCAGCTGAGATTTCGTTAATGTAAAATCTATTGCAACACCATGATTCACAAGCCAGTCAATTATTTGTTGTTTTAGTGAACCCGAGGTCGGCCTTTTATCTTTTTCTACTCAATGATACTTGGCATTGTCCATCACTATTACAGACCTGTTTGGGAGATTAGGTAGTAATTTTTCTGATAGCCACTTACCGAAGTTATTAAAATTCATAGAGCTATGGTAGTCTCCAGATGTCGACGAAGACTTAAATATTAACAGAGCATTGTTAACAAAACCAGCCTCTCCCCCACCGTGAACTATAATAAGTCTATTACCTTTCCCAATTTTCGTTGTTATCCTGACCTCTTCAGAAGATTGCCAACACGAAGATACTGAATGTGATGCCTGAACATATGTCTCATCAATGTAAACAATATTTTTACCCTCTCGTCTGTATTTATTTATGTCACTTAGATAGCGAATTCTCCAAGCAACGATATCACTTCTTTCTATTAGGAGCCTTCTATTGGATTGCCAGCGAGTCCATTTAAATCCTAATTTTTTAAGTCGTTGCCTCAAATATTCTCGTTCACATTGAATGACATCATCTTCCTTTAGAGATTGCAGTAAACTCCTTATTGAGGTTGAGAATTTTTTCACTGCATAAAATTCGTGCACCTTTCTCCTTATTGCACAATCTGTGAAAGAGTCCACTTCAATCTTTTTTTTATGAGCCTGCGATTTTCCTTTTGGCATAGAAAACAGATTTTTTTCACAACCAGAAGCTGACTATTTCTTGACTTCTTTTAAAATATTGTAGACAGTAGCCTGAGAGACTCCTGTTGCTTCACTTGTACTGGCGGCAATATTATAATTTAATTTGTATTCCTTTTTTTGTTTTCTTAAATATTCTGCCACGTTGAAAATAATTTCTCTGGCTTGACTTGTTAGAGGTCTCCCAGAAGCTAGTTTACTATTCGATGACGATGCCATTTATAAAAAAAAAATAACACGCTACGGTAACAATACGACAACGAATGGTAATTCGTTGGTAATTAGTCAGCATAAACTAAAATACACAACACACTGTTAGTTCTAATGATTATAATAAAATACTAAACGAAAAATAAATATAAATCGTATATATACAATTAAATTAAACGAAAATGTAAAGAAATCGTATAAAGGAAAACAAATAGCAATTTATTCGTAAATATGCATACGCATCTAACTGAATAACACACTGACCGCTTAGACAACTAACAGCACAGCTGTCAGCGTTGTTGACGGACATGGTGGGGGTGACAGCCTTCTCCGCCAAGCCAGCGCATGCGCACTGGAACTTTTTTTTGTCTGTGGTACCCCTATAGCTGTGTATGACAGCCCACCCCTGTTATACTCTGCAGCCAATGGTTACAGAGTATGTAGTTATCAAAACAGTTCATATTTCATTACTTTTTCCTTTCTTGATTTTTTTGTAAGACTATTTTGAAAAAATGCGTTAGTTTTTATGCACGCGCGCACACACACACACATGCAGATAATAAAATAATAATATGATAAGTTAAGACTGAACTTAATTAGGAAAATTTGAATAGCTTAATAACCTGTCCTTTTTCTTGTCAGCTTTTCGAATCACGATCTCTGCAGCAGCATAAGCAGGATCCAAAGCAGCAAAAAATTCATCCACAGAAGAACCTATCACAGCTTTATGCAGTTTCATCAGAGGATCCTTTGTTTCTTTTGAAAATTCGTTAAGCATTTTGACACGCATCTACAAGAAACACATGACAAGTGGTATAAATATTAAGAGCTTGAATATTATAAAGTAGAGTGTAAAATTCACAGTAAATTTTATAATGAAATCTATTTCTTGGAGACATTATAATTTTATTATATTAACTACTTCTGTAAAAATATGTTTTATTCTATTCTATGAATATTTCTATATTTAAGAATATTGACATATTTTCTGGACAATATGTATGGGAAAAAGGGTAGCAGGGTTGGGAGGGTGATGGTGAGGGGGAAATCTTGAAAACATTACAACAAACTCATTCTGTACGAGGGAACACATTTTTCTTCTAAAAAGAGAGAGAGAGAGAGAGAGAGAGAGAGAGAGAGAGAGAGAGAGAGAGAGAGATAATATTATTACATTTTACAGGAACTGATTCAAACATATGGGATACAATGAATCTCTTCTGAAATACAGCTATCTGCCAGAAATATAAAAGCAATGTTATAAAAACAACTATACGAGAACATCTGACTGACACTGCGGAGTGCATAGTATAAACTATACATAATGAAACATTCAACAAAGGGAACTGAAATGAAAGATATCAACGTCTGTATAACATTGAACATATTAACTATATCAGACACTTTTTCTACTAGTAATTTTATACAAACCACTATGTTGTCTTTGGTATTGACGAGCGCTTTCGGCAGTCAAGCCATCTTCATTTACCAACCTGAATTTACTAGGTTGGTAAATGACCTGAAGATGGCTTGACTGCCGAACGCGCTCATCAATACCAAAGACAACATAGTGGTTTGTATAAAATTACTAGTAGAAATATATGAGACCACTAACACTCCAATACAACAATATATCAGACATGTTGCAAAACTGACAGACAACAGATTTTATGCAGTAATGTTCCATTATAGAAACTACAGTACTTACACAACCACTGGCAGCCCCACTTATATGAAGACTGCAATTTATAGTTTTCAAAAGTAGCAGTGAACAAGAAACAAATGACAATGGATTGGATTTGGTGGTTTGGAAAACTTAGAAGTTTCATGAGAAAATGCACTCTTGGTAGGGTGAAAATACTTCAACACTTACATCTACGCTACTATTATAAAGAGGTAATATTTGTTTATTTCACTGTCCACGTTATCTCAAAAACTACTGATCCAATTTAAAACATCTTTTGCCACCGTATTCCTTGAAGTTTGAGGATGGTTTTAGACGTTAAATTGAACTGATAACTTCAACAATTTTCAAGAACAGAGACCGCCTTAAACTGTCCCATATCATGAAATTTCTTTGTTAATTTGCTTGTAGTGAAATTTTCAGCATGCAACAAAGTTTCATTCTATAAGAGGTAGCTGTATGGTGTGAGCGAGTATTTACATGTTAATTTTTAGATGGTTAATAGTAGTTACTCTGTATAGTAGTAGTATAAATAGTAGTTTTTATGAAACTTGCTGCGACTGGCATGTGCAGTGAAGTTCATGGGCACTGCTAGTTATTAACACACACACACACACACACACACACACACACACACACACACACACACACACACACACACACACACACACACACACACACACACACACACACACACACACACACACACACACACACATTTGAGATATAAAAACCATTTTAATGTGATTTCATAGTCACTGTAAAATTTCCACAAATATAACATATACGTACATACCTCTTGTGTCAGATCATGACTAGAATCTTGGTGAGCGCCACTTTCCTGTGACAGAAAGAGAAACACATTGTTGACAACTTCCGTGCCTACAGTTTTCAGAAGGTACTTTGCAAGTTGTGTCTGTGTGTCCTTGTTTGCAAATTGTTTTATTGCCTTCTCATACAGACGAATATCATTGACAGCAACGATAATTTTATCCTGAAGGTCAGAATAATGCGTTTTACGTCTTGAGGCACTTGTGTTCAATATGAGGTTTGTACACAAACACTCAGCACTCGTCAGTGCTGTCTTGTTCAAAATGCTGCAATATAATACAAATTATATGTAACTCAAAAGAAAAAAAAACAAAATAATACATTAAAATAAATTCATATTTATGCAGAAAAACATTCAATGACATATAAAGTTTTGTATTTACATATTTGGACATTTCAGTTTTAAGAATTACTGATGTAATGACATTATGATTATGGTAGTAATGGTACCATAGCAATGTAATTCAGTATGCTATTTACAGTCGAATTTTAGTTATTTGGGCTAACAGGGTCTGAGGACAATTAGGATAAGAAAGATTACATTTTGAAACACACATAAATTGTAATGCAATATATGAAATCCAATATACATGCTGGCTGTATACAGTGTTTGAAACATGTTTTGAGGTGTAAATATTGCAATTACAGTTTTTTTAACATGTATATTCCAAGTACACAGTTTTTACAGTGGCACCATAAAAGTATAGTAAAAACTGTATTAAACACCAAAGTATTAAAAAAAAACTGGATAAAAACAGAATGATGCAAACACTTGTCAAATAATGATATAATCAATACTAACGGGTGAAAGTAATTTGCAACAGACAAAATGAGGTTTTCATCTACATCGTCCTGATTCATCAGCGCAGCATTTTCTTTCACCACATCCTCGATTTCTTGTGCAGTAATCAGCTCGAATTTTTTTGTATTACCAGTTGATTGTTTTTCATCATCGGAATCGGAAACTTCGTTTTTGTGCTGGGCCCTGTACTGATGTTTCTTTTTTGTGGATTTTGTTTTTGTTTCACGACCCTGTTAACACATCAGTAAAGTATATGAATGTACACACACAATTATATACATGGGACATCATTAACTAATACAATTACAGTTTGTTCACACTGATAACACCATTAGTTGAAGTTTCAATACAGAAGTATCTTACTTGCTTACTTATAGATTTAATAAAATTTAATTGTTTTTTTTTTAATAGTTTGAATGCTTGATGAATGGATATCTACGTTATTGAGTATACACAATCTTACGATGAGTGTTTGATAAGTCCATGCAAAAAATATCGGTATGGAGAACTAGAGAACCATACATGACTTCCATGTTCTAAGATTTATATTGTAACATTACATTTGGAACAACTAATATCGTACCTGATTTAATGAAGACTTTGGTCAAGAAGCAAACAAGAAGAACAATATCTTCCAAGATGATAGTGAAGAGGAACGAATAACCATTTTAGACTGACTAGTAAGACAACTGACCGTACCCAAATTAATGATTTAGGCTAAGTGATGCAAAATACCTTCAACCCCAATTATGACATGAACTTTCAGTAATGACCAAATAAAGAATTATAAAGACAGACGGCTTATGAACCAGTACTATAAAGAAACAAATGATTTCATTTAATGTATCATAATATCTAGATAATCAAAATACAAATTCAGTGATAATAGGCCCAAACATGTAACATTATGTAAAAGAAATATTGGTAAATAATTAAGTTAATTGATGTGATGAAAATATAAATATACCTTATTATAGATACATAAACCATACAAATAATTGTAACATATAGTGTTCATAAGATTGTCCAGTAAACAACAAATAATGACATGTTCATTATAACAGTTATAACAAGAGTGAAGCATAACATAGACAGTGTCAGAGTAATTATTAAATTAACTGGCAAAAGACTAATTAGTTAGTACAGAATTTGTTTTATAAATGTGCATGTTATTATGTTTAAGCACAGTGTGTGTTTTATTATCATAGTATTTGTGTTGTTTTGTGTATGTAGCAGGTGGAACAGTTATTTTAAAGAAATATCAATTAAATGATATTAATTTCATGTTTTATGTTAACAAATATAACCATAGAACTGGTGTTAAACAGTTATAAATTGATTTGGCAAAGCAGAATAGACTATAAAAGATGTTATGGCTAAGTGTCAAACAATTATACAGTTTAGGTAAAAAACCAGTTAATTTGTTCAAGGATTCAGTAAAATCATAGCCATGTGTGCATGAATTTAAAATAATAGAATAGTATGTCTTTTGTTTTGATAAAATAATGTTATGTGTTAAACAGTTTTTATAATTGTTAAAAGATAATTTAACTGGAAAAGATTTTAAACATGGTGATGAAAATAACACCAGTACATAGGCCAGGTGAAACCAACTTTTGAAAATTTTGAATAATAATGTTAGAGATTTTGTAAAACAAATGTGAAAGGATAAATATATTTATAGGTAATAGTGTACAAAACGAATATAGAAACAAAATAATACATATCAAGTTATTTAAGAAAATTTCATATAACAAAATTGTAACATCTGTAGTTCTTAAGTAAAAGTAGGCATGTTTAGTGTCTAAATGTAACAAATGTAAAGATCAAAATAATGCTGATAATGGTTTTAAATTCCCATTCAGTACAGAAAAGTTATGTTAATTCAAAGATTTTGAACAAATTTCGACTTTGAAATAATGAAAGTATATGACAATGTATATCCGAATTAGCCAACCAGATTCCAAGTTTACCCTTAGTAACCAGAAATTTCGGATAAATAAAATGAGACTTCTTTGACAACGAGCTTAGCGGATAGACGCGTTTGTAAAACGTCCGACATATTATATAATAAACAGTGTAAAAACGATACAATCATATTAATACAGTTAGAAGTAAACAACACGAACCTTTTACACTAAGAGAAGAACAACAATTATATGAGAGAGAAGACCCAAGAACCAGGAAGAAGATCTGAAGTGGACGAGGACCCTGTATTCGACAAGAACCATAAAAGAAGAGGATTTGGTGATTTTTGACAACTTATTATATTGTGCATCAACACCCACATTTGTAGACACGACTTTTTAAATACTAATCAACTAAAACTACAGACACCATATCACACCAACACCAAGAACACTCACTAATAACACGATTTGAGATTGTCACCTTTTCAAACACCACAAGAACCTTTGATTTACATAATAATTATTAAAGCCTGAATTAGACATAACCTATTTGAACTGGTAACCACTATACAACTGCCTGTGTGCACGTTACACTCTAACATTGTGATATCCTTTAATTGTAAAACTTGTATTTTGATTTATAGAATAATATTTTGTTTAATTGTAATCCCCGAACCATATACGCCCTGAGATACTTTATTTTAATAGAAACGTTAACGAAGCATTGTTTTGGTCTGAAAGAAAAGAAAAATACTGAATGTTGGCTACTACTGCCAACTGGTAGAAAGAAGACTTATAATTTGCGCCACAATTGTGATTATCCTGTTCAAATTTAAGAACAATTAAACAGTGTTTTTCCTGAATAAAGGATTCCTATAAGGATATATGTTTGATGCTATATTTGTGTCGTTATTATTACTGTTCTATTTAGGAAATAAATTCACAGATTGCAGCGGACACGACGGTTGGCAACGTTGAGTGACGTCACGGAAACGTGCGGTATAGTGGGAGCAAGCGGCAATTTACAAAACCATTCGCCGTTCTACATAACACATTCATAATTACAAATTGACGATTCCAGTGCGAGTTAGTTGCTACATTATTTATCTATGTTATACATTGACACTTCCAACGGGCGGTGTATGTAATTCAAGTACACACAACCCAAAATACAAGTAACCTATTCCTGATAACATTGTACGTAACGAAATATTCTTATCGTTACAAGTTGACGAACCCGAAGTGAGGCTACATTTCAATAAGAAGTAACCCTATACATTCAATAAGTGGTTACAAATTGGCGAACCAACGTGTGAGGCGTGTAATTTAATATACATTAAATTATTAATTTATAGAAAAACAAACAAAAAATAAACAAGATGAGGAAGCGAGAAGTATCACGCAAAAGAGCGGCCGAAACCGAGAAGGTAGACGAGTTAAATATGGAAGATAAAGAAGCGACACCGGTTGAGGAAATAGAAATTATAACAAGGAAGGATCCGGAGAAACAACCAGAAGAAACCACACAAACGGAAGGCAAGAAGACGCAAGAAATGTTCAAACGTATGATGGAATTAATGCATGAAACTAGTAAGAAAACGGAGGAGAGTAATAAGAAACTAAAGGACGAAATGAAGGAAGATTTCAGTAAGAAAATGGAGGAGAGTAGTAAGAAAATGGAAGAATTAAGTGAGAAGAGTAATCAGAACTTAGAAAAATTGAAGGAAGAATTAAGTGAGAACAGTACTAAAAACTTAGAAAAATTGAAGGAAGAATTAAGTGAGAACAGTAATAAGAACTTAGTAATGTTGAAGGAAGATTTGGGTAAGAAGATGGAGGAAATAAAGAGTGATAATAAACAAACCAAGGAGGAATTGAGCGAGAATTGAAAGAGAATAGCAGTAAAATGGATGAGAAAATAGACGCAAATAATAAAGCATTGAGGGAAGAATTGAAGGAAAATTACCAGGAAACCATGAAAAAACTAGATGAATACAAAGAGTCATTAAAAGAAGATTGGAATAACAAGATGGAAATTAATAACCGGCAATTACAGGAAGAATGGGACAAGAAGCTGGAAGAACCGGTGAATGAAATTAAAAGGGTAGAATCCGAGACCAAGGAAAAGTGTGAGCGGATGAACCAAGAGATACTGAGCGTCCGGGAAAAAACGAATGGACGAGTTGAAAATATAAGAACAACCAAGCAGTGATGGGAGAGAGATTAGAAGGTATGAGTACTAGTCTCAATCGAGTACAAGACCAAACAACTGCTCATAAAGATGAAATCAATTCCCTAAAAAACAGACAATGTACCGGTGCTCATACAACATGCGAGGAAAATCGAGAAGTGATCGATTTTCAAAACTATAGAAGAAACCCCATGCTATTCTTAGAACGAGTCGAAGAGAAGATAGCCAAAACCGAAGAAGACAGATGGTTTGTAATAAGGAGCATGCTGGACGAGATGTTCCGAAAAGTATATGACAATGGGTGGACGGCGATGCGGCCGAGTATACAGAACTTCCAAGAGTTTAAAAAGCAGTTCAAATCTAAATATTGGTCTGATGCCACGCAACACATGATAAGGAGTGACATAGGATTGGGCCGATATGACCTGCATGGCAAGCAAACTCCAACCGCATATTTTCTTGGCAAAATAAATATAGCCAGACATTTAGAGCCTGCAATTCCTACAGAATGTTTAGTGCGGCTATTAGCCTACCACTATGGTGGTGAAATTACAAGAGGCCGAATAAACGGACGCATACAAACCATCGAGGAGATGTCAACATTATTAGTGGAGATGGAACAAGAGAAGAACTTCCTCCAGTACCGACGAAGGAACGATGAAATAAATAGAAATAATGGTCGCCGCGACGCCCAATATGAAAACAACGGGCAACGACCGAACAATAGTTATAACAACAACGGTAACCACTATCAACGCGGGTACCAAAATCAGAATAACACTAACAACTATCCACGAAATAATGTGAATAATAACAACAATAACAACAACCACTATTACCGTAGCCCTCCTACAAATAATAACAATAATGGATACCAGCGCGCCAATGACAGAGACCACCAGTACCAGAACAACCGAGGTTATAACAACAACTACGATAACCGATACAGGCATAATAATAACAGCAATAATAACAATCAAAATCAAACATACCGAAGACAAGTAAATTATGTCAGCATTGACGATAGAGATGTGGGAAGACGTTGGTACCAGGGACGAGCAAATTATAATGGGAACCGTGGAAGAAGTTTTCAGGAGGAGAGTAACCAGCACTACCGCGATGAACATCGGTGAAGTAGAAGCTGCGACGACAACAGAGATAACCGAAACTCAGTGATGTTCAATAATAACGCCATTGAGGTACAAGAGTCACAGAGTAGAGACAGACCCAATCAATCAGACAACAGGACCGAGGAGATCAGCCCTGGTTTAAACGGACCGCGGCAGTGAAAATCCATCAGGTCCCATCACTGAACCGGCAATTTGGGTACTTACTAGGACGAGACAAAATGACTGACGATACATTGATGAAAGTGCACAATCACTTCTTAAAAAATGTTAGAGAAGAACTACTGAACGAAGACACGATAACGCAAAATAGTTCAAATAATGAGATCGTTTACATCATCGCCCAAGTGAATGGATTAGAGACAAGATGTATGATAGATACGGGCGCAAACGTGTCGTTAATCGACAACAATGAATACATCAAAATTCAAAAATATAGTAAGGCCATCTTACCAACTTTACCAATTCAAAATATAATTTTAATCGGAGCCACTGGAAGGCAAAACAAGTCAATAAGAAAACAAGTATCATTAACAGTGACCAGCAGAAATGTAGCTATACCTATGATTTTTCTAATAGCTAGTAATCTACCATTTAATCTACTAATAGGCTGTGATATTTTGAGAAAATACTCAGCAATAATTGACATGAGACAAGCCATAGTGTCATTAAAAGTGGATAATATAGAATGGACAGCAAAATTAGTAGAAAATAAAAATGTACCTTCATGCAATAGTATAAGAAAATTCAATAATAATCAAGATGAGTCATGGAATGTAAGAAGGGAATACTTTGGGAGTGAAGATAGTTTATGGTTGGAAAAATTAGAAGAGATTCGACAATTTCGGTCAGAACAAAATGAATGTAATTTAACCACACAACAAATAGAAAAGTTAATATCAATATATAATAAATACCGCTATGTTTTCTCTGATGTACCTGGCAAAGTAAAAGATTATCAATTTGCATTACAATTCAAGGAGCCTGTAAATTTTAATAAAAAATCATATCCCGTTGCTTATGCATTAAAAGAAGCAGTGAGGACTGAACTAGACAAAATGATAGCAGAAGATATTATTGAATATAGCTGTTCCCCATATACCAGTCCGTTAATAGCAGTTCCAAAGAAAGATGGCAAAGTACGACTCTGTTTGGATGCTAGAGAGATTAATAAGATCATAGTTAATGACAGAACATCTCCCGGAGAGATTGAGGAGATACTGAAAAAATTCAATGGCATACAATTTATTAGCACCTGGGATACGGTTTGTGGGTATTGGCAGGTGGAGTTACACCCAGATAGTCGAAAGTACGTCGCCTTTATTTTCGAAGGAAGGAACTACCAGTTCACGAGACTACCGTTTGGACTGGTAAACTCAGTAGCTGTATTCGTAAGATGTATGGACCAGGTGTTGGGTCCAGATACTATTCCATATACCACAGTCTATGTTGATGACTTGTTGATTACTTCAGTGAATTGGGAAGACCATTGTGACAGAGTAGGACAAGTATTACAAAAACTATCAGACAATAACGTTACCCTAAAACTTCAAAAATCCAAGCTTATCGCCAGTGAAGTCCAATTCCTGGGTTTTAACCTAACAAGACAAGGAATAACACCATCCAATGAAAAAATTGAAGCTATCCAGAAGTTCCCAAGTCCTAAAAATAAAAAGCAACTTCAATCATTTCTGGGACTTTGCAATTATTATAGGAAATTTCAGAGAAATTATTCTGAAATGACAGCAAAGTTTTCTCCACAATTATCCTCTAAGAACAAATGGTCCTGGGGACAGGAACAAGACAATTTACTCCAAATGATCAAGCATAATTTCCTAAGTTCAGTTGTATTAAAACATCCTAATTTCAATCAACCTTTCTTCATGAACTGTGATGCCAGTGATATAAGTTTAGGATCTGTATTATATCAAGAAGATAGTGCGGGAGAACATCAGGTGGTGAGTTTTGCAAGCAGAATACTTAATGGATGTGAACGCAATTATAGTGTAACGGAAAAGGAGTTATTAAGCGTTGTATTCGCTTGTGGGAAATTCAGAACCTACATTCTTGGATACCCGATAACTGTGAGGAGCGATCATAAGTCAATATTTTCCTAAAAAATTGCAAGATTAACCATGGGAGATTGACAAGGTGGATACTCGCACTACAGGAGTACCATATAAATTGGGAGTATGTTCCAGGAAAACAGAATATTGCTGCAGATATATTGTCCCGGATTAATATAGAACAACACACTTTTGAAGGGGAAAAGGAAACAATCATCAAGGTAT
This sequence comes from Magicicada septendecula, assembly GCA_034769895.1. Lineage (NCBI taxonomy): Eukaryota > Metazoa > Arthropoda > Insecta > Hemiptera > Cicadidae > Magicicada > Magicicada septendecula. The sequence continues at coordinate 849,441,844 of CM068368.1, forward strand.
ATACTATAATAAAAAACAAGTCAGATTTGGAAAACATCATGAAATCAATTGCACAACAACAAACAGAGGATACCAAAATCAACAATTTTAGACAAAGACTGATCCAACAGGATGAAAAAATCACTGCATATTACTGTCTACATGAAGACATATTATTTTACAAACCAAATAATAACCAAGGATCATGGAAGGTGGTGATACCTAAAGCGTTAGAAACAGAATTAATACTGGACTACCATAGTCGATATGGGCATATGGGTGCATTAAAAGTAATGAAGGCACTTGAGGAACACACTTACATTAAGAATATCAACAGAAGAGTTAGAGAATGTATTCGGCAGTGTCACATCTGTCAATTGGCAAAATGCAATAACGAAAAAACAGAAGGAATTATGCAACCTATTACATCAACTGGTAAATTAGAGAGAGTATTTTTAGATGTGTGTGGACCGTTACCTCGTAGTGGAGGGAGAAAACAGTATAAGTTTATTATAATCATGTTCGACCATTACTCCAAGTTTACAAAACTATACCCCATTAATCGGGCAACTACAAAAAAGATTTTGCAAATAGTGATCCAACAATACATACCAGAGTTAGGAGCTCCAAGATCCATTATTACCGATCACGGAACTCAGTTTCGAGGAAGGGTCTGGAAGGAGACTTTGTTAGACTTAGGTGTCAAGACATATAAAACATCTGTCTATCACCCAAATAGCAATCCGGCGGAAAGAGTACTGAGGGAGGTCGCCCGTATACTCAGAACATATTGTTTTGATAAACACCAGAAGTGGAGTGACTACATTACACAAACAGAGAGCTTTATCAACTTAGCTTACCATGAAGCAATACAAGATACTCCATATACCATAATGCATGAAAGACTACCACACCGAGAAATTAGTGAAATAATCAATTTCCCAAACAACCCAGCTTACCAGTTCGACAACGTGAGATTCCACAGCAAACTGAATGAACAAGTGGAGAAAAGAAGGAAAAAATACAAAATAATTCAGCAGAAAATGATCCAGTACAAGATTGGAGACAAGGTATTGTTAAAAAACCGCGAATTGCCAAGTTCCAAGGAAGGAATAGCAAAAAAGCTATTACTACTGTATAATGGACCATATGTTGTTATAAAAAACAATAACAATAATACTTATGTCATTAGTGATGTGGAAACAAAAAAGATTAAGGGGACATACAACCAAGTTTCCTTAAAAATGTATTATGAACCTAATAAACAAAGTTGAATAATACCACAAAATTCTAAAGAAATAGTAAGATCAACTTACAACTAATTATTTATGAGAATTAATTTGGAATTGAAGAATTTATTATTATAATACCACAAAATTCTAAAGAAATAGTAAGAACAACTTACAAATAATTATTTATGAGAATTAATATGGAACTGAAGAATTTATTATTACAATACCACAAAATTCAAAGAATATAGTAAGCTCATCTTACCAACTTTGATAATCCAGAATATAATTTTAAATGGAGCCAAATAAACAAATTTGAATATCTCAGAATTCAGATAAATAGTAAGGACAACTTACAGTACAGTTTGATAATGTTATTATGAATCAAGCAAATAAACAACTGGGAATAACTTTCCAAATTCTAAACAAAATAAGCACCTCTTATTAAACACAGTTATGAACTTATTATTGGAATATAAAAGAAAGATGCAACATCCATAAATTAGAAGAAACCATAGTGCTATAAAATGAATCAGAAAGGACAAATGTAGACAACTGACGATGAAAATAAGACAAGACTAGAAACAAATTTACTAAAAATAACCTGTCATGATTGTGAGAGAATCAACAACTAAAGATACAGATACTTGTTATGTTTTAATTGAATGAAAATAGTGAATGAAAAAAATGAAGATTAAGCAGTACTGATAAAGAAGGAAGGAAGATAGTACCAATTGAAAATAAAAAATGTTATTAATATCGCCACAAGAAAATAAACATCTGAAGGAATCAATGGAAAGAAATATTTAGATCTGAGAAGTTAGACTGAGTGAACAATCCCAAGAATATATTATATTATTTTTATTTTATTTTAGTCGTGAATAGACTAGTGATTATTAAATGTGACTGACTGATGAGATAGCTCCAGCAATCGATATTATTGATGTATTATAAGGACAGCGGGGTATTAGGTCAAGAGAGCCCCCCGACTGATTCCAGAATATATGGTGATTAATTTGTTAGGGAAGTAACATGTTCCAGGGATAGAACACTTATAATTAAAGACAAGTATACCAGATCATAAAAAGAATAACAAATGATAATGTGAAAGATAAGATAATTGATAATTTTAACAAAAACAATATTTTATTAAAATGATCAAATTTGGTGGCAGGGTAGTATGTAACATTACATTTGGAACAACTAATATCGTACCTGATTTAATGAAGACTTTGGTCAAGAAGCAAACAAGAAGAACAATATCTTCCAAGATGATAGTGAAGAGGAACGAATAACCATTTTAGACTGACTAGTAAGACAACTGACCGTACCCAAATTAATGATTTAGGCTAAGTGATGCAAAATACCTTCAACCCCAATTATGACATGAACTTTCAGTAATGACCAAATAAAGAATTATAAAGACAGACGGCTTATGAACCAGTACTATAAAGAAACAAATGATTTCATTTAATGTATCATAATATCTAGATAATCAAAATACAAATTCAGTGATAATAGGCCCAAACACGTAACATTATGTAAAAGAAATATTGGTAAATAATTAAGTTAATTGATGTGATGAAAATATAAATATACCTTATTATAGATACATAAACCATACAAATAATTGTAACATATAGTGTTCATAAGATTGTCCAGTAAACAACAAATAATGACATGTTCATTATAACAGTTATAACAAGAGTGAAGCATAACATAGACAGTGTCAGAGTAATTATTAAATTAACTGGCAAAAGACTAATTAGTTAGTACAGAATTTGTTTTATAAATGTGCATGTTATTATGTTTAAGCACAGTGTGTGTTTTATTATCATAGTATTTGTGTTGTTTTGTGTATGTAGCAGGTGGAACAGTTATTTTAAAGAAATATCAATTAAATGATATTAATTTCATGTTTTATGTTAACAAATATAACCATAGAACTGGAGTTAAACAGTTATAAATTGATTTGGCAAAGCAGAATAGACTATAAAAGATGTTATGGCTAAGTGTCAAACAATTATACAGTTTAGGTAAAAAACCAGTTAATTTGTTCAAGGATTCAGTAAAATCATAGCCATGTGTGCATGAATTTAAAATAATAGAATAGTATGTCTTTTGTTTTGATAAAATAATGTTATGTGTTAAACAGTTTTTATAATTGTTAAAAGATAATTTAACTGGAAAAGATTTTAAACATGGTGATGAAAATAACACCAGTACATAGGCCAGGTGAAACCAACTTTTGAAAATTCTGAATAATAATGTTAGAGATTTTGTAAAACAAATGTGAAAGGATAAATATATTTATAGGTAATAGTGTACAAAACGAATATAGAAACAAAATAATACATATCAAGTTATTTAAGAAAATTTCATATAACAAAATTGTAACATCTGTAGTTCTTAAGTAAAAGTAGGCATGTTTAGTGTCTAAATGTAACAAATGTAAAGATCAAAATAATGCTGATAATGGTTTTAAATTCCCATTCAGTACAGAAAAGTTATGTTAATTCAAAGATTTTGAACAAATTTCGACTTTGAAATAATGAAAGTATATGACAATGTATATCCGAATTAGCCAACCAGATTCCAAGTTTACCCTTAGTAACCAGAAATTTCGGATAAATAAAATGAGACTTCTTTGACAACGAGCTTAGCGGATAGACGCGTTTGTAAAACGTCCGACATATTATATAATAAACAGTGTAAAAACGATACAATCATATTAATACAGTTAGAAGTAAACAACACGAACCTTTTACACTAAGAGAAGAACAACAATTATATGAGAGAGAAGACCCAAGAACCAGGAAGAAGATCTGAAGTGGACGAGGACCCTGTATTCGACAAGAACCATAAAAGAAGAGGATTTGGTGATTTTTGACAACTTATTATATTGTGCATCAACACCCACATTTGTAGACACGACTTTTTAAATACTAATCAACTAAAACTACAGACACCATATCACACCAACACCAAGAACACTCACTAATAACACGATTTGAGATTGTCACCTTTTCAAACACCACAAGAACCTTTGATTTACATAATAATTATTAAAGCCTGAATTAGACATAACCTATTTGAACTGGTAACCACTATACAACTGCCTGTGTGCACGTTACACTCTAACATTGTGATATCCTTTAATTGTAAAACTTGTATTTTGATTTATAGAATAATATTTTGTTTAATTGTAATCCCCGAACCATATACGCCCTGAGATACTTTATTTTAATAGAAACGTTAAAGAAGCATTGTTTTGGTCTGAAAGAAAAGAAAAATACTGAATGTTGGCTACTACTGCCAACTGGTAGAAAGAAGACTTATAATTTGCGCCACAATTGTGATTATCCTGTTCAAATTTAAGAACAATTAAACAGTGTTTTTCCTGAATAAAGGATTCCTATAAGGATATATGTTTGATGCTATATTTGTGTCGTTATTATTACTGTTCTATTTAGGAAATAAATTCACAGATTGCAGCGGACACGACGGTTGGCAACGTTGAGTGACGTCACGGAAACGTGCGGTATAGTGGGAGCAAGCGGCAATTTACAAAACCATTCGCCGTTCTACATAACACATTCATAATTACAAATTGACGACTCCAGTGCGAGTTAGTCGCTACATTATTTATCTATGTTACACATTGACACTTCCAACGGGCGGTGTATGTAATTCAAGTACACACAACCCAAAATACAAGTAACCTATTCCTGATAACATTGTACGTAACGAAATATTCTTATCGTTACAAGTTGACGAACCCGAAGTGAGGCTACATTTCAATAAGAAGTAACCCTATACATTCAATAAGTGGTTACAATATTTAAAATCATAGATATCATTACAGATATTTCATCTACGTTTCTACAGTGGATTATTATGATCTTCTTATGAGGATACTTTATTTATCAAAATTAAGTACTTTACTCTTGTTAAAACATAAAATGTTGCAGGTAAACAACCCCTTTCTCTCAACTGACCTTCACCAAAATCAACAGGCCTTGAGTCCTTTACAATTCAGGGATGTATGCAAAAAATTATTTGATTCTGTTTGACTTTACGGCAGTTATCGTTAGTCATAGAAAAAATTACCCTTGTTAAAACATAAAATGTTGCAGGTAAACTACCCCTTTCGCTTAACCGATCTTCACCAAAAACAATACACCTTGAGTACTCTACAATTCAGGGCTGTATGCAAAAAATTATTTGATTCTGTTTGAATTTGCGGCTGTTATCGTTTGCCATAGAAAAAATTCTACACACACACACACACACACACACACACATTTCGAAAAATGACTTTTCTTCATGTTTTGAGGGTAGTACAATCAGAATCAGCTGTTATCTCAAACACTATTTTTTTCGCCATGACCATACTTCCATTTCTTTATGGAACATGGAAGTAATAAAGAAGACACAATTTTTTGAGAAAAATCTTTTTTATTTCTCAACATAATCTCCTTTCAAGACTACACACATAGTCCAACAATGCTTAAGCACTTCGATTCCATCCTTATAGTATAATTTATCAAAGTCTTCAAAATACACAGATGTTTTTGGAATAACTTCATCATTTCGCATACATCTCTTTCCAACAAGCTACTTCTTCAAATTTGGAACCAAACCATTTATTATTCTAGTTCTAGTCAATGGAGCTGACTCACCATAATATTTATCCAGCTTGGCTTTAGTTTCCTGTATGGTTTTGCCTTTCAAAAAGTAATGTTTCATCACCACACGGAATTCTCTTTCATCCATTTTTTGCAAATCAATACTTCATAATTCAAACAATCGGTAACAAGAGAGTTATGGAGTATGTTATTGAAATGTGGTGTACGCACCTAGCGGAGATGCAGGAGACTAAAAATGATGTCATTTATATACTATGAGCACCATCTCCTGACTTTGCATGGGCTTATCAAACACACCTCGTAATCACATAACAAAAATCTAATGGAAATGAATTACTGAATCCTTTTTACTTCCATATTCCTTAAGGAATGGAAGTATGGTGATGGCAAAAAAAATCGTGTTCGAGATTATTGCAGATTCTGATTCTACTACACTCAAAACATGAAAAAAAGTCGTTTTCCGAAAAGTGTCTGTGTGTGTGTCTGTCTGTCTGTCTGTGTGTCTATCTGTCTATAGATTTTTTTTCTATGGCAAACGATAACTGCCGCAAATTCAAACAGAATCAAATAATTTTTTGCATGCAGCCCTGATTTGCAGAGTACTCGCGACCTATTGTTTTTGGTGAAGATCGGTTGAGGGAAAGGGGTAGTTTACCTGCAACGGTTTTTTTTAGCAAGGGTAATTTTGTTTGTTTGGCAAACGATAACAGCCGCAAATTCAAACAGAATCAAATAATGTTTCGCATACAGCCCTGAATTGTAGAGTTCTCAAGATCTGTTGATTTTGGTGAAGATCGGTTAAGGGAAAGGGGTAGTTTACCTGTAACGTTTTATGTTTTAACAAGGGTATTTCCTATGGCAAACGATAACAGCCGCAAATTCAAACAGAATCAAAAGATTATTTGCATACAGCCCTAAATTGTAGAGTTCTCAAGACCTATTGTTTTTGGTGAAGTTCGGTTAAGGGAAAGGGGTAGTTTACCTGCAACGTTTTTTTAACAAGGGTATTTTCTATGGCAAACGATAACAGCCGCAAATTCAAACAGAATCAAATAATGTTTTGCATACAGCCCTGATTTGTAGAGTACTCAAGACCTATTGTTTTTGGTGAAGATCGGTTAAGGGAAAGGGGTAGTTTACCTGTAACGTTTTATGTTTTAACAAGGGTATTTCCTATGGCAAACGATAACAGCCGCAAATTCAAACAGAATCAAAAGATTATTTGCATACAGCCCTAAATTGTAGAGTTCTCAAGACTTATTGTTTTTGGTGAAGATCGGTTGAGGGAAAGGGGTAGTTTACCTGCAACGTTTTTTTAAAAAGGGTATTTTCTATGGCAAACGATAACAGCCGCAAATTCAAACAGAATCAAATAATGTTTTGCATACAGCCCTGATTTGTAGAGTACTCAAGACCTATTGTTTTTGGTGAAGATCGGTTAAGGGGAAGGGGTAGTTTACCTGCAACGTTTTTTTTTCAAGCGTATTTTCTATGGCAAACGATAACAGCCGCAAATTCAAACAGAATCAAATAATTTTTTGCATACGTCCCTGAATTGTAGAGGTCTCAATGACTTTCGATTTTGGTGAAGATCGGTTAAGGGGAAGGGCTAGTTTACCTGCAACCTTTTACGTTTTAACAAGAGTAAAGTACTTGAAAATTTATTTAAACTTTTTGAAACAATGGTAATTGTTAAAAATAAAATAATTTTGTTGCCAGGCAATAAAATTATAATTTTTTCATTTTAATGTAATATAATATTTTTCATTTAATACAGCAATAAAAAGGCAGGTAAGACACAGCCTGGCTGTTTCGCTGAAAATGATTTTAAATATAAATCTTAGAATATGGAAGTCATGTATGGTTCTCCATACCGATATTTTCTTTTAATGGAGGAACATATACAGATTCTATTCTAATTATTTCATATTACTAATGTTTTACACTATTGTATGTTTGTATATTGTATTTATATTCTATTTTAATTATTTCATTAGTTATTCTAAACAACACAATGCCACTGTTAATATCATATAACTTATTTATTATAATTATAACTCTCATTACAATTATATTACTTTATATTTTATGTTGTAGGCATGAATATGAGATGAAATAAATCTCGAAACGTTGCTTAAAAACTGCATTTTTATTAGACCGAACCTCAATATCAACTTGAAACTTATATATTGCAACGATACGTTTAGCATAAGTCTATGTATCAACCCCTGACTGAGGTATGATAACATACGAACGCACGTATGAGGTATATAAGATGTAAATAATAAAAATAAGGTAATAATTAAGCATTAGATATAAGAGATAATAAAAGACATAAACGTAGTATTTAATTTTAAATAAATAAATATTGTAAGTGAGCCTGCATATGGAATGAAAAGCTTCGTTGGTTTTTAATCGTAGCGAAGGGGAGAAACCAACACGCACCGACCGGCAAAGGTGACGTCATAGCGACATGCCACCGCATGTGTATCAGTCTGCGTGTGTGTGCTAGTGTACATGTGTAAACGAAAGACAGGTTGAATTATTCATACGAGGGTAGAAAATTTTACACGTTTTTTAAATACTGAACGAAAACCACAAGTCACAAGAATCAGCGACATATGTAAAAACATAGCATTGAAGACTAATTGGTCAATGAACGTGGGAACCGTTCAGCCACCGTGTGAAATTTTGCCATAACTGCTGCCATAATTTACACACCTTAATATTCATAATTTGCATAAACAAAGTTTAATAATATACCTAACGATTTGTGAAATAATATTTATAAAAAAGTGTGCGCTTCATAGAAAGACGCGTAGGTTGAAATTAGCAATTAAATCGATGCACGGACCTGTTCAATTTTGTCAAAACAGTTTCCAACAGGAATGGACGAAGGCAGCAGTATAAAACCCCAGCGAGCAACACACTCTTTCTCAGATGAACTCAGAACATTACGTGAAATCCACGCATCTCGCAACCGCGAATTTTACAAAGTCAAGTAATGTTTTTTAACTGTATTACATAACTTGCAGTGCGAAGGAACCGGCAGTACGTCGGTGCAAGTATTAGTGAAACATGAGTTATTTTTAAAAGACTATAATATCGAATCTACGAGAATTTGTAACCATGATGGACTTCAAGAAGTACGCATAGAACTTCTAGACATCTACGAGGGACAAGACAAGAAGAGGAGAGGAACCAGAGCAGAATACGAGAGGACGCAGGGACAGCCACATGCAGCTACATCCAGCCGTACATCATCACGATCAGAGGTCCACGTCAGAACTCAGCATCCAGTAGATGGTGAGAGGAATTTCAACGATGCAGAGACAGAGAAGGTGATACCGAAGAGGATCAACAAACTCGAGAGTCCAGATGACGGTAACGACAAAGTTAAATGGTTGCAGAAACATGCAGGTGAAGTCAGACATTTATTTAATATTATAAATGACCCTGAGGTCTATCAAAAGAAGCTCTAGATTCCATATAAAAGTTTAAAAAAACATTAGTATATTTTTATTTTCCAGAATGAATAATAAATAAGTTCAAAGAATAATTGAACAGAGCATATAAGTTAAATTTATTACTCTCATAAATAAATGGTCAATATAGAACCATAGTTTATTATATTTTATATTTTATTAGAGAATTAAATTCAAGTATGAGAGTTATTTAAATTGATGATTTTTAATTAACTGAGACATTAATAAGACAATTAATAAAAGTAATAAAATGTTCTCTATTAGAATTTTTAATAATTGTTTAATTAATTAATTGTTTTATTAAGTGGTATATAATAACAACCACACTTGCAAAGACAAGATAAATAGTCAATTTCAGACGTGTGAATCAAGTATTATATTAAAATATGTGAACCAAATATACTGTTACTCACCGTCTATGGCCTTTCTGTGATGTTTTTATTTCGTTGTTTACATGTTTCGAGGCACTTGCCTCATCAGAACTTTATAAAAACTAATGTATGTCATCAATGATGACATGTGTCAAAATACTAAAACACAATACGGCATTAAACTATGTACAGAATTTGTTTTAAAAATGAGCACGTCTATGTTAGGTGTGCCTTGCAAGACAACACGCACCGTAAAAAACTTATAAGAATCAAAATAAAAGCTAATTTAATAAGGAATAATTTGCACTTTGTTTCGTCCTAATATATTGAATTGTTATCGCGATATGCTATATACAAAATGTAAATTCTTAATTTTTTAACTGAAGAAGCGAACTTAAACTTGATATTTATCAATGAAAAATGCCGCAACTTGCGACGATATTATTACTAAATGAAAGCTCTTGAAATTTTCTATAAAATGGTAAGTCGATATTTTGCATACCTTTGAAAACAAAGAATTACAGAGCAAAGTAATAAAAATTCTTCATTTTTTTTTTAATCAAAAATAAAATGGTCGCCATTTTGTCAGTTTTGCATATTGGAGCGAGATATTGTAGATTTAGGTTGTCTATTATATTAGGAATGTCCTCAAATTTTTTTTTTATGTATTATAGATTAGAAATGCGTACCGTTTTCGTAAATTTTAATTTTTTTGATTTCAGAGAAAATTTGTCGTTTTCAAAAAATATCTTGAAAACAAAGCGTTTTATCAAAAAATTATTGTTGATCAAAAATATAGCTCATAAAAAGGCGAATATTTTCATTCTTATTTCATGTTATTTTAAGTATTTTTCGATAAGTTACAACTGTTACAAGGTGTTTATAAGATTTTATGATAAAATGTTTTTGTTTCTAAGCACAATATCTTAGAAACAGTAGGTTTCTTGACTATGGTCCATCCCAAAAAAGTTGTAGCCCTTTTCATTTTCTATAAAATGCATTTTAAAATATTTTTTATCTTAAAAATTAACCAAGTTATGGTAAAAAATGTGAGCGCTCAACGATGATAAAATTCGGTAACTTCTTATTTTATCAACGGCTACTAAGTGGAAGTCGAAAATAAATAATAAATATGAAGTATTTTGTATATTATAGTTTGTAAGATAAAAATATTTTTTTTATAATTTGTTATTATTTCGAGGAATTTGAATTTTAACCGCTTCAATCTGTACCCTCTAGCGGAAGAACCCGGTAAGCACACTGAGAAAAATATTATTACAAAATTTGTAAATTCAAAATTCCTAGCTATTCATGCTGTCTATACTCGAAAGGAATGCCGATAATGGAATTGTAATCAAAACATTGTGAAAGATAACTGTTATTGTACCTAATACTTATTTATAATCTATGTTAAAAAGCGCTGCGCTCGAATTTTTGCAACTCCTTTGTATGGTTCCGGATGGAATCGAAACAAATAATAAATAATAATATGTAAGTCTATATATTGCTTTGAAAGTGTTGTTGTTGTAAGTACGTTTATAACATTTATAGTGCAGTAATTTGCAGGATATGTAACTAGATATTTGACATTTGAATATGTACTTTGATATAAATTTTGTATAAAGTTGTACTTTCATTTAAATGAATCTTTTATTCTTTGGAATCTGACCTTGGAATCGTGATAAGCGACCTAAAAAACCTATATATATCCATGTCGAAAGCTTTTGAGCGAAATATTATATTATCAACCCCTAATTTTGGCTATTTTTGCCCTTAAAACTACCCCTTTGCACCACATGTGCAGTCTGACCTCAGAATCGTGATCAGTGACTCAAAAAACATATATATATATATATATATACCCATGTCAAGAGCTTTCGAGCGAAATATTATGTTATCAACCCCTTATTTTGGCTATTTTTGCCCTTAGAACCGCCCTTTGCACCACACGTGCAGTCTGACCTCGGACTCGTGATCAGCGACCCAAAAAACCTGTATATACCCATATCGAGGGCTTTAAACGGTGTCCTAACATTCTTTTACATTTTTAACCATTTAGGGGTGTTTTTCAACCCTTTAAGGGTGAGAATGGTCAATTTTTTTTTTAACTTTGCTGTATAAGCTTGTAGGAAGACAAAAAAAATTACGAAAATCCATGGAGACTTTCTACAATTCCCTAGTTTTGCCGATTTTTATGCCTCATTGAATAGACTAATTAACATAACACATTTTGTTTACATACATTATATTATCCTTTTTAATATAATGCCCATTTAAATGTGTTTTATCCATTATTCCATAACAATTCACAGGATCATTCCACATTATTATCTCATAAAACTTCTCAACATTAGGTATGGTCAATTCGCCCTTAGTCTTTTTTGTCATCACCAGGTAAGTTATGATCTCATCATCATCTACTACTACACCAATTACATCACAAGGTAAGTGCTTGTTATCAACAGCCTTATCATCATTGACTACTGCTGTACTAATTACTCCACAAGGTAAGTCTTTCATATAATCAACTCTCTCAATATTTAATCTCTCTACTAACCCTTCATAACCTCTATTAATCTTAAACAACTCTCTCTCTCTCTCATAATCACTTTCCCAACCCCATTTCACACTCTCATTCCACGCAAAGGGCAATACTACATTATTAAAACACATCCTGGCTTTACCAGGGAAACCAAAATACATAAAGGGACTATTTGTAGACCATTTGTCTCCCAAATACATTGTCGAGGAACCTTTGTCCTCCCACAACACTCGTGAAGCCTTTACTTTACCTCCATCACAGGGAAAATTTGCCTTCTGCCCCCAATGTTCACTTAAACTCTCTCTCAAGCTCATTAACACTTATTATTACCCCCTCACTAACCTCTACTCCCATTATATTCTCATCATCTCTACTATTACTTACCATATCATTCTTAGATACCCAGTGGCAGCGATAAGGCCCCCGCAGACCCTGCGGTGCGGGGGGCCCCGACCCTCTGGCCCCTAGAAAAAAATATGAAACGAGCTATAATAGGAAAAAGTTTTAATGGGGTCCGACTACCGGCAAATTTGTATTTAAAATACGAAATATACGTTTTATTTAAGTGTATAGACATGCAAAAAAACTACATTTTCCGAAATGACATTACTGTTTGTAAGCGAAGCTTATCTTATCTCTTGTGGTGCCCGTATGTCCAGTGCGATGAGTCACTGGCACTGAGGAGACGTAAACAAACACAACACAATGTAGTTCAGTACTCAGTAGTGCGTCGCATCTCCTGCGCGATAGTACTGTATTGCATTCATTTCGTAATTTAGTGCCGTTTAAGTTTAATGACTTAACATTTGATTTTAGTTTTTGTATTTTGTGTAGAGTGTTAGAGACAGAGTTTATAAAATGGAAAGTAAGCGTGAATATTTAAGTGGTGCTACGAAATGGAAACTGCAAAAACAACGAGAAGAATCTAAAAGTAAACTTTCAAAACTTTCAAAAAAGTTTTTAAAAAAATCACAAAATGTGAAGTTGAACAACCCAAACCCGGATCAAGTGCAAGTAATGAAAAAGAAACAAAAATCGGACTTGAAGTTGATTGTGACAGTGACAATAAACCTGATTTAAACATTAGTCCGTCGGATACAAGTGATACAACTACGGAAACAAAGAAGCAACTGCAACATGAACAAGAAGAACAACTGCTAGGCATTGAATGTGTTCGCCAGTCCGAAGACGACATACCTGGACCAGAAAATCAGTTTGAACCAACTGAAGTTATAAGTAATCACGCAAATAAAACTAGTTTAGCAGGCCCTTCCGATCCAAACTGCCAAAGTTTTGAGACAGATATTGCATTCTATAAAAATCAAGCTACAATGACAGACGAGGTGAAAAAGTTAATAACGTTAAGTGAACTTTGTCAAACAAAGGGTCCTTTCCCGAAGGATTCCGTTTCTAAGCGGTCTTTCAGTACAGCATATTATTCTTTCAAAACTGCAGCAGGCCAAATTGTTCACAGGTTTTGGCTTTGTTACTCTCGTAATCTAGATGGAGTCTATTGTTTACCATGTTGGCTTTTCAGCCAAAGTGCTGATGCCCAAAGCTGGCGTGAAGGCGATATTAGAGATTGGAAAGGTCTCAGTAAAAAAATTAAAGTTCATGAAAGTAGCAATGCTCATTTACAATCTTGTCTCACGTATGCCACTTGGAAAAAGAGTAAAACGGTAGCTGATCAAATTTCCGATGAGCGGAAAAAATGGAAAGATATTTTCATACAGATTGTGGATGTCATTCGAACCATGGCACTGTGTTCATTGCCGTTTCTTGGCCATAGAGAATCATTACATGAAATAAATCCTGAAAGTGGAAATTTTTTGAACATACTATCTTTAATTTCTCGCTACGATTCTCTCCTTAGTGCACACTTAGAAAATGAAAAAACCAGATCAAAATACCTCCACTATGACATTCAAAATTAAATCATTAACTTGCTAGGAAAATCAGTATTGACTGCCTTACTAAAACAGATTCACTCGTCTCCTTTTTTTTCTATAATTGTTGATAGCACACAAGACATTTCTAAGATTGACCAAATGAGTGTTGTAATCAGATACATTAACATAGTAGAAGAATCTCCTGGCAATTATAAAACTGTGATTAGTGAGTCCGTTTTGGGATTTCAAGAAATAAAGGATCCCAACAGTGAGGGGTTTCAAAGTAAGATTTTAGACTTTTTGAAAACAAATGAAATTGACATTAGTAAGTGTAGAGGTCAAGGTTATGACGGTGCAGCAACAATGAGCGGGAAATACTCTGGGTTACAGAAAAGAATTATGGATATAGTCCCAAATGCGGATTACGTACACTGTGCTGCACATAACCTGAACTTGGTGATCAATGATTCAGTATCAAATATTTCTGAAATAAGACAATTTTATGACACAGTACAGAAAACTTATGTGTTTTTCAGTGAAAGCTTACATAGATGGCAAGAACTTAACACTGCCGTTAAAGAAGACAGCTCTGCCAAAAATCTAACTTTAAAAAAGCTATGTCCAACAAGGTGGTCTTCTAGACACGACTGTCTGTTAGCTTTAAGAAATGATTTCAAAATTGTGATTAAGTGTTTGACAGAAATTATTCTATACAGCTCAAAAAAACCCGAGGCAGAAGAAGCATTAGCAATTAGAAACCACCTGGAAAACTTTGAATTTATTCTTGTGCTCTGCCTTGAAACTAAGATTTTAGAGAATGTAAATATAACTTCGAAAGCACTACAGAGGCCAACTGTTGTCCTAGGCAGAGCGTGGCAGTTTCTAAGCCGCGCTTGTGATGAGTTAAAAGTTTTAAGAAAGGACTTTGCCGGCTTTCTTGCTGGTGCTAAACAGTTGGCCCAGTCATGGGACATAACTTGTAACATGAAAAATAAGCGTAAGCGAGTTGTAAAACGCTTCTTTGTTGAATTATCAGTTGACCATAGAATTGACGACCCAGTGAAATCATTTGAAGTAAAAGTTTTCAATGCAACACTAGATATTGTAATAGCTCAGCTACAAATGAGATTCGAAGGATTGCGTTGCATTGATGATAGGTTTTCATTCCTGACGCCTCAGAATTTAGTAAACTTCTCACAAGAGACAATAGTGGAGAAAAGTAAGGCTCTGGTAAATGTGTATCCTGGTGACCTTTCCACATCACTGCCTGACCAAGTAATATCCTTCAAAGCTCTGATGGCCAAAGAAATTGTACACAAGAGAAGCATTCGAGAAATGATGAATTTACTGGTTGAAGAAAACAGCTGCCTTATGAGCTGCCTCCCAGACTTAACTACAGCTTTGCAGCTTTATTTAACCATACCTGTCACAACAGCTATAGTAGAAAGAAGCTTTTCAAAACTTAAATTAATTAAGTCATACTTAAGAAGTGCCATGGCCCAAACTCGGTTGAGTGACTTGGCACTTTTAAGCATTGAGCATGAAGAGACACAGAAAACTAATATCAACGAAGTGGTTGAAAAGTTCTTAGCTATTAAAAAAAGAAGACTTGGCTTAGGAAAACAGTGAACTTTGGTTGATCATCATCTGTAAATATTGTACATTACTAGAGTTCGAGTGTTATTGAATTGGATTAGACTTAAGGAGAACGTGTATAGAGTATATTCAAGAATTTCACAAATTCAGTCACAAACTAATTTAAATGTTTGAAAAAAGCTAGAATGTTACTTTGATATTCGTTTTTAAATAATAAATTTTTAACACTCTGCGTGCGGTACTGTTTCATAGTCTGAATTTAGATCTTTGACATAAAAATAAATAATTCTTTTTATTTTGGTTTTTTTATAGTTTGTATAGAACTTAGTCTATTTAGCAACAATGAATTTTAAGAGTTTGTATACGTGTAAAACATCCTTTGCAAATTGCAAACGCTTTGTGATAGACGAGAAAGTATTCACAAACCATTGTTGTGAAACACACGTAAATAGAAACTCATTTGAGTGTTTTTCCCTATTATGTATACAAAATTTAACCATTTTTATAGGGCACCCTAATTAGTTTTGCGGGGGGGGGGGGCCCGTTTCGTTAGCGCCGCCACTGTAGATACCCCATTTTCAACTATATCTTTATTATTATTATTCAACATTATAATCGTCACTTATATTAACACCACCACTTACCTTGTCAACTATTCCTTCATTATTTCTATTCTCATTTGCACTTAACTTGTCATCATTAAGATTATCACTTATATTTTCATTATCTTCACTATCAGAACCGATTATCTTGTTCTCCATTATTTCATTATTATTATTTTCATTACCCTTACCTGTATCTCTTTTACTCTCCTTTCTCTTTCTAATGTCATTGACGTCATCTTGCATTTGTTTTACGATCGTACTACAATGTTCGTCAATCTCGTTTAGACGTTTATTCATATTCATTTAAAACTTAATATTATTTTGTTTCATATCATTAATATTTTGTTCTTTTACTTCATTAGACATTGTATGCAAAAACTCATTGTTGGCATCAAACCTCTTATTATTATCATTAAACATTTTATTATGTTGCTCTAAAAGCAAATGCATCATATTCATCATACTCTTATGATCATCAGATTTTTAAATCGAGATTGGTGTTGAATGAATTTCAACGTTATCCATAACAGTTGATTCTGTTAAACTGTTTTCTTTATTTAATAAACACGTTGACTGAATTTCTGATTCACTCATGACAGTTGAACCAGTCAAACTGACTTCCTCCTCATTATTCTCCACATTTTTTACTTAAATACTGATTACAATTTATTATCGAGATATATGAGTTTATATATATACTAAACAAAAACTTGTTTGCACCACGTGTTATTTTGCATGTCTTATAACCTCTAAATTTCAAATTTTGCCGCTGCTTCCCAGCCCATTTCCTGTCATCCAATTTCAGGCCTATTTTACGTAAAATTTACATAAAATCCTGGCAGGGATTTGCCAACTGTAACTTACAATTCATTTGAAACATCCTGGAAGTGTCGCCAATTGTAACTTCATTTATTTATATATCACTTACCACCCCGATTATTACCTACCTTGGCAATCTTTTCTCGCACCTACATTATACTTCAACAGCACATAACAGGGTCGCCAGCATATTTGAGGTTAATATATGCAAACCATTTACTTTACTCTGTGTATTATATAACGCTTGCTTAATTCAAACACTTTGTTTCCCTGGTCTCAGAAGATTCTAAAGCTCGATTAGGCAAGATTTGGATGCAGTAAACAGACTTAGGTTTCAGCGCAATAATTATATTGAACACGTGGTCATGGTGACATAGAAATTTGTTTTTATTTTAATTTTTTGAACTTCAATGGGTGTTACCTCTATTTAGCTGGTGATTAGTAAATCACTCAACATTGAACATACATAATCATTAATTGAACAAGATTAATTCACTTAAATCTAACAAGGCAAACCAGTATTTCACTTTCACGCTCTCATTCACTCTCTAAAAAAACCCCCTTAACTTTGAGATCTCATTATTATCTGAATATAATAATTAGTACTGGGTAAATGGTAATGTACAGTTGTTTGGTCGATCTATTTCTGAAAGTACTTATCTGTAGAGGTTATTCCACATGTGGTGTCATTGTTCTTGCAGTTCCCGTTCGTTCCAATACTCACTAAACTGTTAATTAATTTTGATGATTACTTTTTATACCTGAAGAGACTTATTTATCGGTTTTATATGCATTTTCACACTATTTTGCAGGCCTACTGATTATTGTCCGCGTAGGCCCCCCAACTCTATTAACCCAAATGTACGTCTTCAAGATGTAGTTCGAAAAGACGGTAATGTCTACATCACACTGGCTGATTCATACCATTCCAAGTCATATTTTATTCAGTTTTACATAGATCGTATTATTGCACAATATGAATATTATTATGCCCATTTTGTACTGTCACATAGAATGTGCAATCCCTGATATGGGTACTTTATAAATTTTTAAATTAATTTATATTTTTTCTGATTCGACCTTACTTATTTTCAACATAATCTCTACCAATATTACAAACATTTTGGATAACACACGCTTTTGTAAACACTTTTTGTAGAAATCTGCATTCATAATTCCCTAACTTTGTTTTGCTGTTCACTATCACCATCAGAATTCTTACCACTGAGAAACTTCTTAATTGGTAGAAAATCGTTAAATGCCAAGTGAGGACCATATTGGGGTGATTCAATTGCCCATATCCAAATGATGTGAAGTTTTGCATGGCAGCAGCATTATTGTGAAGCACGAGAACGGTCTTTACAATTTCAATTTTGTGCTGTGAATTATTACTGTTATAGGCATGTCAATCACATAAAATTATGTACTTTATTCGATATCATCAAGGCATTCAATTCATGTCAAATTCAAACAGAGTGCTTTAATTTGACTGATTCTGTACAAAAATTGGTACTGTATTAGTCATGAGGTAAATATTTATAAATATATTTGCATAATTAACTGCATATTTTCTACTAATGCTTTCCACTAACAACACGTAGGTTACTGTTATGAATGATAATACAGCGTTTTTTTAAGGTTTTAGAAAATACAGTGAAACCTCAATGGTTGTTTTTGGCAGAGATGGAAAATCAAAATGATGAATATGTAAAAATAACAGGTGAAGCAACCCACTAAAAATCTGAAGCTTACAAAAATTTAATAACATTTACTGTATTGGCCTGTATTCTTGCTGTTCATATTACTCTAAACTACAAAAAAAAAACATTAACTACAAATTAGCTGAAACAACAGAAAAGTAAACATAGATAAATTTAAATTTAGGTATTTTAACACATTGAGACCTATGGACATACCTAGTAGGTCCACGTCAAACAAGCACCAGAATCCTAAGGATGTACTAGGTACGTCTGCAAATTTGACATAGTTTAAACGAAACAAGCCGACCCCTATACGTCCACAGGGTTGGTTTCCATGTAATGAAATATTTTAGTTCTCTATTTAAACTGTAGATCTCAGCATGCACTGGAACAAACACGGGGAAAATATTTCTGTTTGTGCTATGTACACGTGTTTGATGAGGGCAGCCATTTTTTTTGTTTACCTACAGCTTGTTCATGAGATAGTGTTTTGATATATTTTTGTTTATTGAAAAAATAATCCAAGAATTATCTTACAGAAGAAGAAATTAATGAAATCATAAACAGTTACTGGCTCCAACATCGATTCATCAAGTTCATATTCCAAAATTAGTGTAATGTGTGTTGAAGATAGTGACATTGTGACGTTGAATTTCATATATCAAATTCAAGTCCATAGTGTGAGGTAGATGAACAACCACTGTTACCCGTGTGTGTGAAAGCGAGTCGTATACTAACCTTGATAAGACATCTTTTGTTTTTGACTATTTCAGTAAATTTTTTGATAAAACATTATTTAGGTGTAAACAATATAATTTTGTGTATAGTTGTAATCTGTGTTTAAAATTAATGTACTGCACAAGAATTGAGTCAAGGTGAATTTTTTTTTTTAAGTGAAAAAGTGTACTTTCTCAACCAACTTATAAAAAAAAGTAAACTACAAAACACCATAACAAAATATATATCATTTTAAAGTAGAAGACGTTTACTTTAATGCACTGTTTACAGAATGGATGTAAGTGAAGAGACAAATTTGTTGTTAGCGCTCAAACTTTTACAAAAATGCTCAGGACACAAGTGGGCAGGTCTCAGTGTGTTAAACATTAAACACATAATTTTAATAAACGCTGGTGAAGTATTATGTTCAGATAAAAATATGATTTCCACGTTTAAATTTAAAGGGTTCGTGTAGCAAGTAGTTGTGGAAAATAATTTAGATCATAATATTCTTTCCGGTGTGAGCCAGTGCCACCGTGACTGTCAGCAACAGAAGGGTGATCTGTGTGGCACTGGCTTATTGGGTGTCGTCACGCTCATAAAACGTGCTGACAAGTCGACATCAAACTTCTGATCTGGACTTTTATGTAGTGAAGGAATATATTTGGTGTAAACCCCCAATAAGAATGTCTTATTACTGTGTATCCCCTTTACTAAAAGTTGTTATTTAGTTTAGTTAATTTTTATAATTTTCTTCCTATTATACTTAGTTTTTACAGACACTTGACCTTCCCTATACTACTAGCTTCTCCACCCCCTCCAGGACACACACCCCACATACATGTCCGGATACACACCCTAAACACATATTCACCATCCTCACTTTCTTTTTTAAATATCACTATTGTATTAACGACTCGGAACACTAAGTTTTTTATAAGTAAAAGCATAAAGTTTTACCTTACAGCCTGAACCGGTTTTCGCCTTTAAAAGGCTTCTTCAGAGGCTGCCGCTGGTAGTGCTGTCCGTCCTGTTGTGGGCGACGGAATTGAATTTCAAAAGATCGATGATGTGTGTGTGGTGTGAGATATGTTCGAATAATGCGTGCGATTTGAATTGTGTCTGTTCGTTTAAGATGTCGTTTTTATTTGTTTTCGTGTGTTTGTATATTTCCAATTGTTCTAGAGCGTCTAGTTTTCGGCCTTTTGTGTGTATGTGTAGAATGTTCATGTTATTGTCGATGTTTTTAGATGTGTGGTTTGCAAAGGTGGATTCTGTAGTGGAGTGGAGTGCCTTTGTGTGGTCAATGTATCTCTGTTTGAAGCTACGTCCTGTCTGGCCTATATAGAATTTATTGCAATTTGAGCAATTTAGCTTGTAAACGCCGGGTAGATCGAATTTGTTTTGTGCTTTGTGTGTGTGTTTTGATAGTGTGTGTTCTGTTTTGTTAGTAGTTTTGTAAGCGATTCTGTATCCTGCTTTTTTGAATTTGTGGGCTATTTTTTCAGTTTGTTTGTTGACGTATGTTAGTGTTATGAATTTGTTGTTTTCTGTCTTTGTCTGTTGTTTGTTTTGTGTAGGAGTTTATTGACTATTGTTCTGTCATATCCGTTAGATTCTGCTAGATATTTTATCGTGTTTAGTTCGTCTTTGTAGTCTTTTTCATCTAAGGGGATGTTGTTAAGTCTATATATCATGGTTCTGAAGGCAGCTAGTTTGTGTTGTATTGGGTGATTGGAGGAGTTGTGTATTAGTATGTCAGTTGTAGTTGGTTTTCTGTACAGTAAACCCTCGATTTAACGGACCTCGGTTTAACGGACTTCGGATTTAATGGACAGAATTTTACAGAAAAAAGCATGATAATGTTTTTAGGCTTTTCAAACGTATAATGTGCATAAACTGCAGACTCTCCTGTTCTGGCGATATTGCTTGGCTATATTCTTTCGTTTCTTTTCTTCTTGTCTTGAAACACGCAAATTTTCTCATCTTCAATTGTATTTGATGAGAACGGAGTATTCATCAAGAATTCATTTAAATCTTCACGATCCCTGTCTTTGCGTTGTCGTTGACGCAGGCGTCGCACACGTTCAGTGGAAGACATCACGACGACTAACACTGAACAATATACACTGATCAATATAATATCTTATTTCACTGTGAAATATTCGTCCATCGGCTAATACAGCAAACACTGCACTGGCACGTAATTTTTCATTTCCCGAAATCTTTATTGTTACAGATTTGGTTCCCTTTTGGTCCACCGTAAATAAAAAATACAAATACGGGCGTTTCTTCGGCATTTCCCATGTGTTCAAGTGAATAATTATGCTTCTTGCGTAAATGAATGACAAATCGCTGATACTGTAGGATTTTTCTTCGTAGTCACTCGGTAGTTTTAGCGCGAGTGATGTACGTCATTTAAGGGCAAATCCATTTCGCCGCATCATTCACCCGAAGCTGGCTTTGAAACCGGAGACTTTTAATTCTTCTGCGATTTCTAAATCTTTTAATTTTAAAGATGTCTAGTGACAGGGAGTCCTTCCCTTCTTAAAAGCCATACGTATTCACAGACGCTGGACTCTACTGCTACAAAACGCCCAACTTGAGATCCCGCGAATGCTCGTCGCGCAGTATTTGCATTTAAAAGTCGTTCCTTCTGTTTTCTCCATCGTCGAATACACGATTCATCAATATCGAATTTCCTTGCGGCTTCGCGATTGCATGGTTTTTCTACATTTTGTATCACAATTAATTTATAATTCACATCGTACAGGTTAGGTTTAATTTGATTTGACTGCGTGCCTTTAGTCTCCACAATATCACTCATACCACAAACGCACTACAAAAACGCCGAATGAAAACAAAGTACAGATAAGCGATGTTGTCGCTGTTACAATAGAAAACCACACTGGCAGTTTACCCGTTATTTAGAAACATGTTACTCACACCCCCTCTACTCATCCTTTGTCTTGCTGCCTACAGAAGGGTGCGAGCACGCGCGCGTGCGCACGAACTTACACTTTATCTTCCTATTCTTTCTTCAGTTTGCTGTTAAAACATTCGGTTGTAGTCATAAATCATAATGTCAGTGTTAACTACAGCCAGGCAAACTGCTGTTGCTTAGGCAGTAAACAACTCATAGAAACCAAAAGCGTTCGTCCCGCCAGAAGTCAGGTATAACTTCGAATTTCATTAGCGCGCGAATGCAAGCCGCAGGCCAAATTAGCGCACATGTTTTTAGGAGAAAAAGTGCGGCTTGTATTTGGAACAATACGGTATTTGCATGATATTAATAGTATTAAAATTTCAAGTGTTATAGGCCTATTTGATTTAAATATATCCTCAAAAAACAAAATTTGCGATTTAACGGACTTTCGATTTTACGGACACCCCTCAGCCCCAATTAGTCCGTTAAATCGAGGGTTTACTGTATATACTGAATTTGTGCCTGTGTTCTAGTTTTGTGATGGAGAGGTCTAAGACGTTTATGGTGTTGTTGTGTTCATATTCGGCAGTAAAGGTTATGCTTTTATGTATTTTGTTTATGTGCGTTAGTAACTGTTCACATTGTCTTTTGTTTCCCCTGTATAGTATTAGAATGTCATCAACGTATCTGTGCCAATATAGTATTTTATGTGAGTGTCTGTCATTGTTTGTGAGTATTTTTGTTTTTTCTAAGTGTTGGAGGAAGACTTCTGCTAGAATGCTGGATATGGGGGAGCCCATGGGTAGGCCATCATTCTGTGTGTAGTATTTATTGTTATAAGTAAAGTAGTTTTGTTTTGTGATAATGTTCAGTTTCTGTTATTTCGTTGATAAGTTCGTCTGGTGTGTTGTTCTGTTTGAGTTTGTTTTGTAGGATGGTGATTGTTTCAGAGATGGGGATGTTTGTGTACAGGTTATTAATGTCAAAGGAGGCTAATGTGGCATTATAGGGGATGTGTGTCTTTTATTTTTGTTACTAGGTCTGTGTTGTTTTTTACTGCAATGTTGTTGTCTAGTTGTGTGTGTTGTCTGATAATTTTGTCTAGATATTTTGCGAGTTTGTGTGCAGGGGCATTACGGTAGTTGATAATGGGGTGGATCGGAATATCTTCTTTATGGATTTTGGGAAGCGCTTGGAGGGTAGGAGCTGATGATCGGATTTGTTTCATGTAGGGCTTTTGTTTGTGTGTCATTATGTGTTTGGCTTTGTTGACTAGTTGTTTTACTGTGTTTTGGTATCTGTCGGTGGGGTCGTGTTTTAGTTCTGTGATGTTGTTCTGTTCCATGAAGTTTGTATGATCTCTTTAAGAATAGCTTAATAGGATGAAACAGCTGTCAGAGGTAAATAATAAACTGTGAAACTTACCAAGTATTTGTATGCTTTTAAAACCTTTGTAATAAGAATCCCCCTTCCCATATAAATTTGATTCCCATAAAATACTAACCCCTATATAACGCTCTTTTTTGATGATCCATTGAAGAGCATATATAGGGGGGTTTTACCAAATTTATTGTCATATGTGATATGCATATTACATTATATGTATAGTATTATATTAAATCTCAGTATCTGATTATAACCTGAGTTCCACCACCTCCTTTTCCTCCAGCTGCTTTTCTCCTCCTCTCTTCTTTCCTGTCCACTTTGGAATCCTCTTCAACGCTGGTTGAGTGATTTACTGTTTTGTTCAGTTTTGATTCTGCCATATAAAGCTGATATTGTCCCGATGACACTGCCTGTTTCAATGTTACAGAAATCAAAGAACATTAATATAAAACACACACATACACCTTTATTGAACATTGCCACTCACTGTTTGTTTTAATAAATTGTATACTATTAAGGTACAGTTACACGAGTGTTTTTTTCCCAGCCATTTGCCTGTGATTGGGAAATGCATTGAATTTAACACACAGGCAGTAATGAAACTGGTCACATGGAAGTGGAAAAAATGCACAGGTCATACATTCTGCTTCATTTTCAAGGTTTCCCGTATTGAAACGCAACCTGCTGCATTTTTAATTGTTTTTAACACACACAAGGGTGGTCACACGGACTGTTCAAGATGCCGTTAAGTAGCATTTGTTTATTTACTTGTTACTATGGTAATTAATTTTGATCTCCATGAGGTTTTGACATCTTTATAAAAAAATATGTAATGTAAAAAATTTTCTTAATAAACAGATGTTATTTATTTAATACCAATAATTCATTTAATAAAAATAACAACTTTATCTACAAAATCCATGACCTACTACGCATCACACATCGACTGTGAATAAACAACAACGCTGCCGTCTAATTACAAACCGTCTGTGTGACTTCACTTCTGTCCATGCACCTACGAGAAAAAAACCACACATGTGACCACTGTGGGGTTTTCCAAACTTCATGGGCGTGCATGGCTGGAAAAAAACCCTCGTGTAACCAACCATACCCTTATAATTACTATTTACCATATACCAAAAGTATAAAGTGGTGGAAGAAGGCATTTTTTTTCAAGTATTTATGATGTCTGTGATAAATTATTTCATTATTTACAAAATATCTAGAGCAACAACTGTCATATAGCAGAATATATCATAAATCTTGGCAAACAGTTCACTGAAGAAGGAGGAATGAAGCTACAAAGGGAACAGAGTAGTAGCAGCACTTCATCTATTGTCTTTCGACATGCCATTTTCACAAAAAAATCCAACAGAAAAGAAATCAAAACCCCACAGAAAGGGCAAAATGTGTGCTGAGAAAGGCAAACCTGATGGGAAGAAAGTTAGAAAGGAGACACGATACTACTATGCACCATGCAATGCACCGCTATGTGTACCTCAGCATTTGAAGTGTTTCATACGAAAGCAGCATATTATAAATAACTTATTTTTTTATATAATGACCTTGTTTGTTTATTATTCTTATTGTCTAATTATTATATAATATTGTTTAAAGTCATAAAATGTGTTGTACTGTGCTGTTAATTAATGTGCTGTGCAAGAATTGACGTGAAATATTTTTATTTTTCAACTTAAGCATTAACTTTTTCAAGTTAATAGAAAAACAGTAGCTCCAAACATCATAACAAATTGTATATCATGTTAAAGAAGAAGACTTGTATTTTCATGGATAGTTTACAGAAAGGAGGTAAGTGAAGATAATACATTTTTTATTAGCCTTTAAACTTTTACAATGCTCAGGACAGAGCAGCATGTGGGGACCGTACGTGAGCAGGTCTCAAAGTGTTAAACATTTTAACCATAACATGCAGGCCAATAAGTTAATTTTTCAACCAGCTGTTCAAACTGTTATTACTTAAAAAAATGTATGCTTCTCAGAAATGAATTATAATGGAATTATAAATTTAATACTTTCAATTAAATGATTTTTTAAAATAATTATATATGTGTCATATATAAAAACACCTGGTGGTAAGGTCATATGTGTATAGCATTGTGACTCCACTTGCAGAGTCAAGCATCACAAACATGAGTACAGAAACCTGGGTAGATGATCACATAGCAGCTAGGTGGCTGGGACCTCTATACTCAAAATGGTAGACAAATGGAGATGATTATTTAATTAATATATAAAGCACATAAATTACTTTAATAATTTTATCAAAGTTCAGCAAAATAAAGAATGAATAAACAATAACAATAATCAAACCTACCTCTTCGACCTTCTTCTGAATAATCCCATCATGGAATGGCTTCACCAGTGATTCTAAAAACTGATCCGTTACAAGAATTGTATTACAAAATACACGAACAGGCACGTTTTTCTTTATAGACTTGAGAACTTCATTTAGAATTTCTTCTCCATCTTCAGTCTCAAAAATGGTTGGCAACAGTGGCTGTAACATAAACACATTATTTCTGTGAAATATTTAATAGCCTGCTTTTATTTAAGTCAGTTTTTATGAACATATTGTGTGACAAATTGCTATGGTGTTTAACAACTACCTTCAGACACCATTAAACTTGGGTCGCAGGGCCAGAGGGACATGGAAAGCACTTACAAAGGAATAAGTTATGGAAATGTGCAGAAAATTTGATTTTCATTTTCTATTTTTGACTTCATGTTTCTGGTTTACCAACATTCTTTATGTTATTTAATGATGCCTGATGCATTCCAAAATCTTTTGGTAACTACATAAAAGCTTCATGACACAGTTTTTAAACTGACTTAAAAAGACATTTCTATACAGTGATTATGTATACTGTAAGCAAATTCTGGAAGGTATATTACATGGAAAATCGGCTTGCAGAGAATGGTAACAGTCTGATTAAATTCACACTAATTTCCCAATTCTTGATAAACCTTTTGCGCCAATCAATGTCTCTCAGTTGTGATGCACATAATATAATCTTATATACTACCGTTAACACATGTAATCTTCAGAATTCTTTTACTTTAACCAGATACTTCTGGAAAATTTCCTATGCAGTTTTTATACGGGAAATAATTACAATAAGGCAGTATACTTACATAAACTTCAAATGACTAAGCAAGTACTACACAACTGAATTAATTTTATTTGATGTACGAGGGTTTGAAGTTCATAATTCTGTCCCTACCATCACATCTTATGATAGGCATAACAGCTTCATAATGCATGTATTCCATTTTTAAAATACTCAATTTTGTGTAACAATATATTTAGCATTACAATAACAATAAACTGTAACAAAATAAATAATACATTTATTTAAATAAAAAAACTATACAAAAAATTATTTGTGCTTGACAATTTTTATATGTTCACTTGCTAGATCTGTACATATTCAATAGAAACGTGTTGCACAAACCATAACATCAATCCAAGAATCAGACGAGATCGCTTCTTCCACTGATCCTTCAACCTGATCGAGTAACTGTTTGCCTACCGCGCAGGACCGCAGTAACATTAAGTTCTCATTTGCAAAATGTTTACGTATGAAAGTCTGTGGATCTGCTAAACCTAAGCGGCTCAGTGCGCTGTACTCTGTAATGCACACGGTATGATTTACAACTAGATTAATGTAAATACATAAAAGATATTCATGATCACAGTGCGTAGTTGCAAGTAAAAAACTAATTTTGTTTAAGTTCATCTAGTAAGTACAAGCTTCAAACTACATAACAATTTCTCTTCGAAGATATAGTGTGGCTGAGTACAAAACTAAGTTGTACCATTGCAGATGCTGACATGCTCCAGCTTCGACTCTAGTCACCAGTGGACATTTTCTGGTAACAAACCACTAACTGTGGTTACCAGAGTTAAAAATAACTCTAATATATTGAGACTCAAAACTAGGTGATCATACGTTTCAGCATCACTTAACATAAGACAAGTTTCTCAAGGAAAACCTGCCTGCTCTGGTCTCTGACGACACAGTGGAATATAAAATTCTAGCAAAGACTTACAAATTACCCATCAACAGTGAACATTCTTCTGAGCATTTAGATAGAAACAAACAGTGTCATACTCTTTCAAAAATTTCAAATCACTAATGTAATAATGACATAACATTTTTACAGTAATTACAATAACATAAAATGATATAACACATTGCAAAATATTCAACATACTACCAAATACGTACTGCATAATAGAATATAATATTTAATGTTATGTACTTAGACTTGAAATGGTCAGTAGAATTGGGGGTTCTGAATTGATTTGAGGGTGCACCTTGATTTTATGGTGTCACAGGAATCAAACATGGAACCTCTAAGTTACTAACCAAGTAACACATCCTGAGGTTTATTAAGCCCCTTGATTTACAAAACATAATATCATCTGTCTTAGATGAGGATACTACATTTTCTCACAGTCAGTATCATTAAACCAGAAATATATATTTATATAAGTCTGACGATATATACCTGAAAAACAAAAATCAAAATGTTCCATTATATTTAAAAAACATAAAATGAAAATGTTACATACAAAATAATTAATAAAGGACAGACACAAATAAAACAATGAATATACGAGTTCTCAGCTACGAAAGAATGTGGGATAAAATTAAATAGGGAATTATTTAACATCATTAGATTTATGGGTGATTCTGTTTCGATGGCAGATACTGCAGAAGAGAGGCTTTGTTGAAGCAGACGACTGGATTACTTCAAGACAACTTAACATGAAAATAAATAAATTAAAAACACAAGTAATGAGGTTTACTTGAGATGGCATGCAAACATTTCTAGTCAGACTGAATGAGAAAAACTTGAATCACCGAATTCGGGTGTTTATGGAGTCTCATTTCATCATTTTTGCAAGATACCAGAGGAAACTTTGAGAATTTCTCAAGAAAAATATGTGTTTAATAATAAGAGAAGTTTACTTGCATGCAAATCTGTGCTCCTTAAAGTCAGAACACATTTTGTAAAAAGTTTTATATGTAAAGTGTCACAGGATATGGTTTAGAAACATGGAACTATGGAAGGCAGAGGTTGCAAAATCAAAACCTTTCAAAATGTGGTGTTGACATTCCGTTCTCAGAATATCACAGACCAGTAAAGGTACAAATGAAGAAGTTCTATGGCAAATTAGGGAGACGAGTAGCTTTTTAGAAATGATGAGTATAAGACGGAGAATCTTTATTAGGCAATTGCTGTGGCACTCTGCTGGATGACCATGATCACTGACAGTAAGGTGCAGGGAGGAACTATATTAAGAGGAAGGCCTTGAGCCCAATTCACAGATGTCTTCAAAGGTGGATCAAGGAATCACTGGGGCAAAGAGCTGGCGGCACAGGGGGAATGTGCAGGGGATCGTTTTGCTCCCAGCAATCTTAGAGCTGTGAAAGACGCAAATAACATATCAATTAAAATAGGAGCACATAGTGTGGTTGCTGTTAAGTACTGCTTGGGTACTGCACTTTTTATAAAACAACAAAAATATTAACTGATGAAAAAACATGAAACGACTTACCTAGATACCCATTCTGTCTGTAAAAATTGTCTGCCCACTCGTTCTGTGCCTTTGTGTAAATGTAAGGTACATATGTGCTGGTTGCTGCTTGTCTACCACTTATACTACCATGGATCTGTTTTGCTTCTAGAAGACTGTCAATGACCGCTATAAAAATAAACATCTTATGATGATACGTTTAACTACAAAAATATACTGTACAGAAAACTTCCAATACAAAGTGGTATCAAAAAGTTCCTAGACTACAATATTTACTGACGACTCGTTGGGCACTTTGTGAATGAAACATATTAATACAAAGGTTTTTAAAAATATATAAACACTGGTACGTTTCACAGTTTTTATTTAATTCTGACAGCTGTTTCAGCTTATTAGGTTATTCTCAAAGAGAATGAAGGAACAACATTGATGGTCCTCTGATACAAAATCTTTGTATCTGTTGTTCCTTGATTCTCTTTGAGAATAGCCTAATAAGCTGTCAGAGTTAAATAAAAACTGTGAAACGTACCAAGTGTTTATATATATATATATATATATATTTATATATATATATATATTTAAAAATCTTTGTTCCTAGACTACTTATATAGCACAAATACAGATGGCAGCATGCCAGTGGTCATCTGCAGTGCCGATTTTTTTAGTTAGTACAATGGGTGGTGTCATTCTGTGAACCTTAGGAGATGTGCTACATGAGTTTTGTTTTTAAGACAATTTTCAAGTGCACATTTGCAATTTCCAAATGGACTGCAAACTTAGGGCAGAGAGATGACATCGAATTCTGGATTAAACTTGCCAAACTGAACCTCAGACCTTAGAAATGATCCAGCAAGCTTATGGCAATGAAACAACGAGCCATGTGAGCCATGTTTTGAATGGCAGTTTAATGGAACTAGTTTGGATGGCACTAGAAGATGAAAACAAGTCGAGTGACCTTCTACAAGTACAATCCTGAAAAATGTTAAGAAAATAGAAAGATTTTGTATCAGAGGACCATTCAGAACATTGCTGAGATCATCAGTGTGTCATATGGAACAGTAATGTCTGATTTGAATATGCACCATGTTGCTGCAAGCATTCGTGCCCAAGATTCTGACCCTGGCACAGAATGTGGATTATGTTGAATTCTGCCTAGATCTTCGTCAGCAGGTTCTGGATGACCCAACATTCATGTTGAGGGTCATCACTAGGGTCAGCAGGTACTGGACGACCAAAACTCATGTTGAGTGTCATCACTGGGGATTCGTTTTGGTTATACACTTATGACCCAGAGACCAAACAGTAGTCTTCACAGTGCGAGTCCAGAATCTCCAATACTGAAAAAGGCTAGGCAAGTCAGGAGTGCGACAAAAAGCATGCTCATCTTTTCATCACTCATGCTCATCGTGAGCATGATCACCATTCCTCACACAACCACCCTACCCCACCATCATCAGATTTGTCTCCCTGCGACTTCTTCCTAAGATGAAACTCAAAAAGTTGCTGTTTTGGAATATGTATGAGACTGAATACGAATTGCAGATGATATCTGATACACTTTGAAAACAGGAAGCATTTCATACATCGAAAATACACTGAGAGCAGTACATCACTGGATTCCTTTGAAGGCAATGGTAGTTAAACTTAAGTAAAGTAAGTACTTTTGTTGGAATACATGAATAAAGATCTCATCGTAGGCCTAGATTCTTTTGATACCACTTCATGATATGGGAAATATTTAAATACAGTTATTCTTAAGGCACATAAACATTACAAATCTGCGGACAGACTGTTTATGATGTGTTAATGTTATACAACTACTACATGTGTCCATTTTAACAACATTTTTCAAATACATATTGTAACAATTACAATGAACTGTTATTACAATTTCCAGTTATATGTTCACTGGTTCCAGTTACCAGATCAGTAATGTACTCTGACCCTATTAAATGGGCACCCAAATTATGCAGAGTCACAGGCGATACATTGGTAATTGAAATTATAAAAAAATCTCTTCAAATGAGTAATAATGATTGGAACTGCCCCAAATTCAGTACCCGCACTACTTTTTCGAAGTTTAAATATGTGATTGTATCGACATATTTATATATATGTACATACTACAATGTGAAGAAGAAGTGTACTAATTGTATTATTCTATTTCTTGATGTAAAGCGAAAATACGTGTTGTTTTCATGTGTGAGGTTAGATAATAATGGTTTTTATAGCTTACTGTTCAAAGAAATAAAAACCATGGTTAGGAAAAACATGACATTTAATGTGTCTGAACAATGCCTGAAACAGAGAAACATTAAAAACAAAGAACATAGTGTATTTTTAACAAAAAAACAAAAACAACAAACAGAAAATGTAAAATGAAAATACAATTATTTCTGAATAGCAAGATTAAAAAAAAAAAATATTAACAAATGAAAACAAGAATTGTTATTCGTTATTGTTATAGAGAGGGGGGGTCAACATTCTTTTGTGTTATTCAATAAATGGAAAATGAGTTCTGCCACAAAAAGGAAGACATGTATAGTATACGCAATCGCCTTACTTCGAGTTGGTTTTTTAAAGTGGATTTCACAAAAAAGCGATTATCATTTTATAGGTATTATTTTACATATTAATTCCATACATAATTTTAGTTTGCATGTTAACCTAATGACGCCAACTTTTGGTGTCACAGGCACACATCAGAGTTATATTATTGCTACAAACATTTTTCATAAAAAATATAACAATAAACATGATTACAATAATCAACAAACTATTTTATAACACACACAAATAAATTTTAATGATTTCTAAATCTAACTAAATTTTATTGTTGTATTGGAGAGTTAGTGGTCTCAAATATTTCTACTAGTAATTTTATACAAACCACCTATGTTGTCTTTGGTATTGACGAGTGCTTGATTTACCAAGGTTGGTAAATGACCTGAAGATGGCTTGACTGCTGAAAGCACTCGTCAATACCAAAGAAAACGTAGTGGTTTGTATAAAACTAACTAAAATTATATGTCATATATTTATTACATATAGATGCCAATAATTGCATAATTGAAATATCGAAAAAGAGTCCGGGTATGGTTATTGGGACAATACCTAATGATTAATTTAAATTTAAATATTTGAGAACAAAGAAGAGTTAAAAATACACACAATAACGAAACAAACATTTATAGTCAATGTGCAATACAAAACACACGTGTTTGAATTTCCCACACTACAAATCTCTGATTAAAAAAACTGATTTATTGTGATGGATTTACCTGACTACAACTATTTTAGTTTTTTTTTTACAGCTGTGGCATTATGGACAAAGAATGTTTACCTCCAGGACAGATGGTTAATCAAAACTTCTACAAACATGTTTTGGAAAGACTTCGAAAACAGATTGAGCGAGTGTGAAGGAACATTACATACAACTGGGTATTACATGATGACAATGCACCTGCTCACACTGTACCTTTAATTCTAGAATTTCTGACGAAGAAAAACATTCCCATACTTCCATATCCTTCTTCAATGGCGGCTGGTTGTTCCAAATATTGGTGGTTGAAGTAGTTGGTTGAGTGGATGGGAGAGGGGTTAAAAGACATTGAACTATCATAGTAATAACAGTTTGATAATAGTAAATTATTACTATAATTTTATAACCTCAAACAACAGATAACGTTTACCTTGAACCAACGTAAACACTAAACCTGACACAGCTTATAAATCAAGAAGTCTGTGCTGATTTCATTCACAAAGTTGTGCTACAGGACTACTAGTGGACCATTGCAGAAACTTTGCAATCATCAAGCTTACATTAAGAACATAGGACAATAGTGAAGAGTGACGCACGTCCTCCCATATGTTTGTGTAGTAAGCTCCGCCTTTTACTGCTGAAGTTGCAAGCAGCATACAACCACCAGCCTGCGCGCCACATATGAATTGTACACAAACATTGCCGCATTTAATCTCATACGCTCTCCGTTGAAATTTTTGACACTTTACAGCTGCTTAATGTTTTCGTTTATTATTTTATAGTTTAGTTATTCATTATTGGTGACTGTGCAATGCCAGCCGCCACTGTCCTTCTTGCTTCCTAGATTTAGCTTCATCGATTTCTGAAGCCTGAACTTGATCGATTCTCACCTGAATTGAAATACAAAGTGAGGGGCCGTCCTTATGGAGGAATTATAGAAAACATACAAAAAACTAATTGTACTAAGCACACTAATACAAAATGTCATTCAGTAATACTATGATCAATGAAAAGAATATTGGAACCACACTGTAACACTCCTGTATACAGTACATATATTTATTAACTTAGAGTAAATATATATTTAATAAACCACTTACAGTAAAAAGTCCTCTCAGAAATATTGCACTGGTTGATGATAGCAGTAACAGTGATGGGTCTAGTAGCAGCCGCAAGAGCGCCACGAATTATTGCTTTGTTACGAGTTACAAACGCTTCAGTGAAGAAAACACGGGGATCTTGCTTGTCCTGTTTTGCCTGAATCACCTTACCAAGTTTCTTTTCAACTACCTTAAAATTCAAGCATGTGTGTAAGACATACAAAAACAATATGTGCATACAAAAATTTTAGACATTAGGTTTGATATGCTAGTTACTCCCTACTTTACATATCACAATTATAAATCTGTTTTCACTTCATATCATTATATATTAGTTGTAGGTTTATATCTTGTTCCATTCACATTATACAACCAAGTATACTACAAAGTTAATTCGACAACATACTATAAAGTTAATAGCTTAACACATTTTTGTACTTACTGATTGTAAGAAATCTCCGGGCAGATCGTACTGGCGTGCAAGCTCGCCTACAGTTACCTGTCCATTTTGTACAAGATATTCATTAATTTCTTCAGCTATCCTGTTAATATATTGTGTACTGATAAGCTGTCCCAATATTAATGTACATGAGGAGCCTCCACGTTCTATTTCAGCAGCTTTTGATTCAATATGACTTAAACTTACATTCAGTGTTTTTGCCACATCTACTAAGTTGACTCTACCTGGAATACAAACACACAGTAAAAAAAAAGTTGGTAGCTGTAAAAGGTTGGATAGCTAGTTAAAATACTCATGAATTTTAATTAAATACGGTTTAGGTGTTCACAATTAAAGTGTTACACTTAATGCAGGATAATACAAATGAAGATATTAGACATATGTCAGTTCCACTACTGAAGTATGAATCAGTTTCACACCACTAATATACCATTCTCCATTACAACTCATTCACTGCTCACAGAACTGGTATTTACTTTTTAGATACACGTATGGCTGCCAAGTACACACGCTTATTTAAAATATTTGCAGAAGTGATTGACATTATATTCTCTGGTATACTACACAGTAAAAATATAACAGAATTTGATGTATTTTACCATACCACCACTAACAAAGAGTTCATCTTTGATTTCTCTGACCAAGTGCTGTGGGGTAATGTATTCTTTACCATCCGTTGTGAACACTACATCAAGAAGTTTCTCTTCGACAAGTTTTGTTATTACTTCTATACAGTTTCTCTCTGTGAGCCTGAAGTAAATAAAAAACAATACATGAGCTGACATATACTCACACATTATAAGTAAAGAACTGCATTTGTTTCAAGTGACAAATATACAGAAAGGGTGTGCATACAGATGAGAAGCACGCATGATAACTGAACCATTCAATTTATTTGAATACCGTGGCATAATTCTGAAGGGTGACTGTGTCATAACCTCAAATGGAAGAGAATAAACTAGCATTTTGTGACTACTGTAGTGTTTGGTTTTTATCAAAACCTAATTGTAGACGACACTCTCGTCACTTTAAATATTTTAAGAATTTAGAAACATCATTATTTTTTATATATTGTAAGATATGATGAGATGAAATTTTCACAAATTCATTACAAACTAAGGAAAGAAAAAAATACATATAATTATATGATTATGCAGAATTCTCTCTCAAAACGGCAGCTACCTGATACTATTAGACAGATGATGGCAAACCTGCCCAGGAATATTCGATACTTATATGATCACGTTTCTTTCTAATAAAATATAGGTTAGGTCGAATATCATTTACTTTATCGAACAACATTATTCGTTGTTTACACGGAAAACGGGGGAAAATCTAATGTTAAAAACAGACAAGTAATCGTGTTTATAAAATACAATCAACATAAATACCGTACATTCATTTGAATCGCTAATTTAACAAGTCTTGTAATTTTGTCTGAAATTACCGTTGTAAGGTCGACCCTAACTGAGCTCTTTGAAAATCGGCTGCCAGGCGTTTTACTTCCTCCCAATCTACAGACGACATTTTAATAGTTTATTAACACAATATCACCAATCGTTACCAAACGGCAAAAACTTGCCGCGTCCATATGTTTACAAAATGCTTTGATGGCAGAAACACTAACAGTTGTTCTCACAACCATCTAAATTATATTTTCTTTTTCCTTTCATGCTAGAACATTTAACACACATACATCCATGCATACATTCGTATATGTATTTTAATGAGTTATGGGCACTGTCGCATAAATATTAAAAAAATATATACTCACAGATATGGAATGTAAAAGCATTGCTATTTTTTTTTAATAATTTGTATAAGAATACTTGTTTTAAATGAAAAGGCCATTTTTCACGTTTAGTGTTCTTTTTAATTTGTAATTTTAAATAGTGAATAAAAAATGATCTCTTTCTCTGCGTTTCTCCTTTGAGCATCTCTTTGTGTCGCTCCGATGATCGACTCCCTGTGTTACATTTTCCGGAGTCATATTCTTTCTTGTCATATCACATCGTGTTTAAACTCTTTTTTAAATACACAAACATGTTTATTACCCAGCATTTGTGTGTAAGTTTGAACAGTGAAATAAGAAATCAATTCAGTCAATAAGTATCATTTAAACAATGTTTCAATAACATATTTTTTATATATTATTACTGTTTATTTTAATGGGCTTGATTTTAGGATGCTATTACACATTTATCAACCACTTTAAAGAAAGTAATGGTGATTAGTTGTTCTTTCATTTGTATGAACCCGACTGGACCTGACCCCCCCCCCAGGCCAAATTCTATGTACGCCACTGATAATCCATGATACAATACATTCTGTGTATTTCTGGTATTCAATCTATCATGATACGGTATCATCAATCCGACAGAGTTATTCACTGCCGGTGATGAATGTGATCAGGTGGTTAGGTTAATCAAGAGTCCTCCCAAATCACTGAAATTCTCCTACTTTGCCCAGTGGATTCATGTTGAACGTCATAACTCTTTGACTTTTTGGCTTAAACCTTTGGGTGTCTTTTGTAGTCTGGTTAAGTCACCCATTTTGTTCAACTTTCGTCAAACTGTACTCTGTGAGCAAATTGGACTTAAACACATTGGACTTAATTTAATATATTTACCTAACTTATTTAGTAACTATGTAACTCAAGAAAGTAGCTCTTGCCAATGTTTTGACTATGGTATGCTACAAAAATATCTTTCTCTTATTTCTCACTAATAATTTGCTCTCAGAAAGTAAAACCATCAGTAAGTTTTCACATGGTACCTCTTATATAGAAATTATTAAGTCTACTATGCCATGAAGATAAAGAACATTTTTTCTTTATGCTGTGGCGGACATGATAGATGAAAACCTGTTTGACATAATTGTAGTTTATATCATACAACTAATTCTTTTGGTTTACGGTGAGCATACAATGAAATCCCCAATTTACAAGGATGAATACTCACCACTTGGTGATCAACCATAGTCAAACTGATTAATTCATTGTGGGTGGCTGCAACAGGTCGAAAGTCGCGTAGCTCCTGAGTACATAATGTAGCAGATAAGAGAGGGTGAATGGCAAGTTCCCAGTGCCAGAAAACAGAGACCCATTGACTAAGGGAAGAGAACCCTAACAGAAAAATCCCTGGTCCTCCAGGTTGGGGGTTGAGTGGTAGGCCGGTAACCTACCCCAGAAAAAAATACCACACCACGGAACCTTCAAAAAAGCCTTGGATGCGAAAGAAATACTGAAAGTGCGTTCCTGGAGGAGGATGGCTACCGAGAGAAGAGAATGGGGGGGAAAAATTGAAGGAGGCAGGGGCCACAAGGGCTGTAGTGCTATAGAAGAGAGAGAGAGAGAGAGAGAGAGAGAGAGAGAGAGAGAGAGAGAGAGGCTGCAACAGGTAACTATGGAATATAGTTTGACACAGGGGTGTCCAGAAGGGGGGTGCATGGCACAAGCTGCGCCATCAAACTTTTGGGGGGGGCATGTTTTTACATCATTTTTGATGAAAAAAGGGGGACAAATAAATAAAAGACTAGGGGATAACTGAATTTGGGGGGGCATGCGCCATAGCCTTTGGGGGGGGGGAAGGTCACCCCTGATTTGACATCATCATTATTTTCAACAAAAAGTGACAAGACCTCCAACACGTCTTTGGACATCCCACCCCTCTCCATTCTTTCGGCTTATAATTTAGCAGTTGTTTGGAGATATAACAGTCATCCATCAGGTTAAGATGTTCCAAGCATTTTAGCATGTCGTCTACAATTTGAAGAGTATATCCTACCACATGCCTGAGAAATCTCATTTTGGTCGCTTGAAAATGACTGTCCTAAGATTTCGTTAAAGTCCAATTCTCAGACCGAAAGAGAAGTGTAGGAAGGGCCACCTTGTAGAACTTCAGGTGTGTTTCTTTACTTGTTGATTTTAGAACTCTCCTGAAGATCCTGCATATATGGTTGAACTTACGTAGCTTTTTCGCTTTGCCATTGTTTATAATGTAAGACTCATTGCAGCAATTACAGACTCATTATTCAAAATTACTGACCTGCTCTAAATCAGTACCATTTAGAACCATGCATATAAACAATTTATAAACAATTGAACAATGCATAGAAACAGTACCATGCATGGAACAATTTTTGCTCGTATGGGATCAGCTCCACAAAAAGGCTTTGTCTTCATTGTGGTGGTTTGTATTAAAAAATCTTTGCAGATTCAGTCCAATCAATGTATAGCCATCTGGAAGCCACATTCTGAGTTCCACAGGGTAGCCTGCTCATAAGCTAACTGCAACAACAATTTGTCAACTGTGAGTTATCAGTCATAAAGTACTCTGGAAGGTTCATCTATCAATTGTGTACGTCATTCTGTATATATAAATTAATTAAAAAGAGAATGTGATAATGGGCACCCTTTTAGTACTCTACAATTGATCAGGCCCACACTAGGAGTTGTGCTTGTTCTTACTGTCTCAATTAAGATTTTGTTTTCCACATAAAGACTTTGTATGGGTTTAATTAAGTGTTGCGGGATCCCATTATTTACGATTATTGCTCACAGCCTGTACTTGTTTTCTCTATCAAATGCCTTTCCAATGTCGATTAAAGCTATATGTGGCCAATTGATATTCTCTGTTCTTTTCAGTAACCTTGGCTACTGTGGAATAGATTTGTGCCTCTGCAAATTCATGTGGAGGCATTGCAACAAAGGCGATGATTTTTTCCAACATATTATATGAGTAATATAATATACCGAGTGTATAATATAATAGTGTATAATATAATAGTGGGTAATATAATGTACCATATAATATATGGGTGACTATTCATGCCAAGTAGTCATTTGAATAGCTGTTAAATGTTTCTTGAATTATGTTTAGATGTAGGTGGGTATAGTTTTCAGATTAATTTTGTGTTAAATATTAGTGTTCGTTGTATTTAAAGGAATTAAGTACAGAAGGTGTTCCAGATATGAGGGGAATGTTTTTAAAAAAATATCCATAATAAAGCAGCAGAAATCTCTGGTATAACAAAAGTGAACAAACATAGTAAGAACTGAGAATGATGGAATGATGAATTAGAAGAGGAAGCTAAAAATAAGAAAGAGGCAGAGATACAAACAGTATAGAAAGAGACTGCAAGGAAGATCACGTAAAATTAGGTGCAGGTAGTGGTTGAATGTGCAAAAAAAAAAGTTCTTTGAATGGTAGAACTGTTTGCACTGTGTGGGACAACAGAACAAATGTAGAAGAGGCCTTTGAATACTTAGGAAATGTGATTACAAATGTTGTATGCGTAAATGAAGATATAGATAGTAAAGTAAGAAAGTCCTCAAACATTTACTATACAATGAACAGTTGTGATTTGGAAAAAAGTAAATTTAACCCAAGATCCAAAATATTGATATGGAAAACAATAATGGAACTCTCTTTGCTATTCAGTGGTGGAACCCAGACATTAAAATGGAATCAAGGAGATTAATGGACCACACTAATAACAGCAGAATGAAATATTTGAGAAAAAAGTAATTAGTATAAAGTGGGATCATGTCAGGAATGAAGACTTCAGAACTGTGACTAACGCACTAAACCCCTAATCTCCTTGGATGGGTGCTTACTGTTGTGATCTGAGTATTTTTACATAAATTTAAACCTAATTTAAAAAAAGCCACTTCTTACTTATCCCCAATGTATGTATATTACCTGAAAGTTCAAACTATCGTCTTTCACATCATATAACATGTGGTCAGTAACATTTTAAATGTAATCCACTATAAGCATCAAAATTATACCATTTTCAAAAGTCTTAAATTTTTTCCACAGCAATATATCCAGATATAAATATTTTCTCACATCAATATCTGACCCAGAATTATTTGAAAGTTCATAAATTTTTTCTTTTGTAACATATTTAAGCGAATCCATTATAATAAACCGTGAACCTAAAACAATAAAAAAATACTCATCACATGTCAGAACACAACATAAATAACATAATATGGCTTTGTTTGAAATGCAGGTGTTTTTACAAAGTAACACTGTTTGTGTTCAAGCTGATGGTGCCCTCTGCAGTTGCATTGCAGAACTAAAATATTACAGTTAATACAAAACAAACCTATGGACATATTATAAGAGCTGTCTACTACAATTTAAACACTGTTAAAATTTTGGACGTGTTATGCTCATCCTTAGGATCTGAGAGTGAAATGATATTGTTGTGTCATGCTCGTCCATGAGCTCAATATGTTAATGAGAAATCGATAGTCCATAAGTTAGAGACCAGGCATTTTGAATGGTATGGACATGTTACCAGGATGGATCAGAATAGATTGTCTGAAACCACGATGGAAATGAGAAGGCAAAGAAAACGTAAATGAGGAAGACCAAGGAAACAATAGTTGGAGAGAACAGAAGAAATTCGTTGGAAATGAGAGACATCTGTAAGGAATTAAGATAACTGATAAGAGATAGGGAGAGATGGCAATAAAATGAAATGAAATCTGATACTCTACAAGACAAAAGGAAATGGAAATGGGAAGAAGAAGAAGAAGAAGAAGAAGAAGAAGAAGAAGAAGAAGAAGAAGAAGAAGAAGAAGAAGAAGAAGAAGAAGAACTGTTTGTTGTAATACAAATACAAGGCTTAGAAATTTGTTGATACTGTGTGAAAAACTATATTAATTAAATACTGTCCATCTCCTGCTTCATAAAGGGCCAGTGTCCTAGATCACTCTGCATATCTTCCTATATAGTGGTCAACGTTTTTGGCTATATTGTGCTGATTTATGAAGCCTCACAGTTGTTGGATTGTTTGAGGCTTGGTCACATATATTCTTTCTTTCAGCTGACAATAAAAATCAAATAGAAGTCGGGACTGTTAGATCCTGAAACCATAGCAGCCAAATAATTGCAAAACTATGAAAAATTATTCTAGGAGTTAATAGTGGCTTTGGATCCAGTTGTATTACAATTTGTGTCATGTTGTATTAAGTGATTATTTATTTTAACTAATGTTTTTGACTAACCCCATCGTGTGGAGTGTAGGCTAAAGTACTGCTGTAGACTGCCACACCTGTCATTTTATGGGTCACCATTTTTTTTACTTGTTTAAATGTCATGTTTGGTCAAATTATATAATTTCTAGTTGAGTTGTTTTTTAATTGTTGGATAGATACTGCTAAAAATTGAAATGATTAAAACAGCTGAGAAACAAAACAGCTAATGATCATAAGATGTACCAAAAGCAAATTAATGTTTTAAGAATATGTTACTGGGAAGCCTGTTGCTCAATACATTTGAACTGTGAAATTTATACATATCATTTCTGAAGAAGGCTTGCACTTTTAGGATTGATTTTAACTTCAGAAGACATTTATTTATTTTAATTCATTTTGCATACGTGCAGACCAATCTTTCACAGTGGTCTGTAATGTTTATCTCAGTTTTGGGTTAACCCAAAATAGTGTACCAGTACCACTGAAGTAAAATTGAAGCAAAATTATTATGATTTTTAGTGTCATCAAAGTTATATAATATTTTGCAGCTTGTGATTAAACCTTAAGAGACTGTGGACAAATTTTGTCAAAAAATTGTCAACTTATACGTACTACACCTTTATTAAAATATCCTTATTTAACGTACAGATTACACTTAAAATAGTTATATTAACTTTTTAAGTTTATGAACTAAAAGGTTAATTTTTCAGTGAAGGGTTTGTGAGGATCGGTCAAAAATATAACACAAATTTTAACTTATTATAATATGACACAAACAAGTTAAAATTTGTGTTATATTTTTTGACCGATCCTCACAAACCCTTCACTGAAAAAAATCATTGATTGACGGTCACTATGAATTTAAGCATTTAAAAAGTTAACATAACTAATAAACAGTATAAAAACTCATTTGGCTCATAGTCAGAGGCTCTCCATTGTGAAACACAATGCACGCATGCCATATACTATGGAATTTACACATACATTACATAACATTACTTTATCACTAATGTTATCATTTAAAAGAAAATCTAATCTTTTTTCTCCAAAATAAATATGATGATTAATTTTATGATTTCTGTAAATGTACAATCTGATGTCTGACACGAAGTAAGTAATACTATTTAATAATGAGGATTAATAAATATGTTTTTTTAAATGTTATTAAATATTTTAATTGGAAGCTTCTAGGAAAAGTTAAACCTGCAAGTATTTAAAATGTGATATCATCATGAGAATTCAGAAATAACTTTTTCTAGAGCAAGGTCTTGTGATTTATGAATAGTGGGTACAAAAGCAAGTTTGTATTACAATTTGTAGTTCCTATTTTTGAAGTTCTTGATATAGGTGAAATAGGGTACAGTGGCAGCTCGTCCATAAGGTTCATGCTTCATTGATCCCCATAACAATATTTAAAAATATGTTTAACTCATTGTTGAGAGAATGACTTTGTAAGTCTATTTAAGTATTATGCTGGCTGTATAATAATCAGTCTGCGTACAACGTAAATTGTTCAGACCATTGCTTGAGGTTTGACATAGTTTTTAGATATTCTGATGTATGACAAGCAGGGCTGTTATATTATGTCATAGTAACAATACATAGCAATTTGAACTGTCATGCCTTTTAATTATACATTTTTAAAGTGTTATACCTCATAGCAATGTATTTGCTATATATTTTTTACTACACTTTTTAAAAATCCCTGATACACTATATATTAATTCAATACTGTATTCATATTCACGACCTCTATCCAGTGGTGGTATCTTATTGTGGCCGCTTGGCCGTGCGCCCCCCTTGACAGAGAACATAAAAAGAAATAAAATCATATTACCATAGTTAACTGCCTGTCCTTTGTCTCTTGTTTATTTTAAAGATAAAAGATGAGCAATGATTTTTAAGCGTTGGTTTAGATCAGAATGAAAGTATTTATCAGTCTTGCGCGTAGTAGGTAGCGTGAACTTGCGGCTTGGTTGCCATGACTACGTGACGTATGTGTGACGTCATAGCTAATATCGCCGTTTAATAAACCATGTGTTTGGGCCGCTAGTTCTGAGCGGCCTGTTGCCAGTTTTTAACAGTGGGGTC
This sequence comes from Magicicada septendecula, assembly GCA_034769895.1. NCBI lineage: Eukaryota > Metazoa > Arthropoda > Insecta > Hemiptera > Cicadidae > Magicicada > Magicicada septendecula. The sequence goes on from CM068368.1 coordinate 849,485,207, forward strand.
GGTGTGCCATTCGTTGATCGTCAGTGTTTTTATCATACGTGTTTTTGTGTTTTGTGTCACATGTCGCCTACAAACATGAATAGAGTCAGTGTCTTAATAAAAAACAAATTTTACCGGACTTTCTTTAGAGGATAAAATAAATATTAAAAAATTAGGCGGGCCATTACCTGATCTAAATTTAACACAGACCAGTGAAAGGAAAGCCCAAAATAGGACATTTACTCGGCGTTTCTCATGAGAAATTTATATACAAAATAATTGGATGTTTGGGTGTGAAGTTTCGAATTTGTTGTACTGTTTTCCGTGTGTATTATTTTTCAATCCTGCAGGAACAGAAAAGGATGCAAATTGGGCCAGAAAGGGTATACAAGATTTGCATCATCTTCCCACTAAAATAAAAATAACATGAATCATCTTGAAGCCATATTAATGCATGCACACAACTGGCTTTACTAGGCGAAGTAAATATTTTGACACAGCTTAATTCAGCTTATCAGACACATGTTCTGGAACATAATGAACAGGTTAGAAAGAACCGTTATATTTTGAAACGTATTATTTGTTGCGTAAAATTTTGCAGTGCTTTTGAGTTAGCACAAGAGGTCACCGCGAGATTGAAGAATCGGTAAATCGTGGAATATTTAGAGAATTAGTTGATTTTTCTGCAGAACTAAATGTTGTGTTGCGAGAACATCTGCAGAACGCTACAGTGTTTAAGGGGACTTCTAAAAGTATACAAGTATACAGAACAATATTTTAGATAGCATGTTGCTGTGTGCAAAGAAGAAAATTATAATCAAATTAAAAATTCCGATTTCTTGCCTATTCAATGTGACGAAACTACAGATGTTACGAATTGGTGCCAAATGGTACTAATATTTAGATACGTTTTCGATGGAACTGTTCGTGAGAACTTTTGGTGCTTTAGAAGAGTCAAGAATAAATTAGCAGAAGGGATACAAAAATGTATAGAAGAAGAAGTTGATGCTATAATTATGGAAAAACCACAAAAGTTAATCGCTCAAACATACGATGGGGCAAATGTGATGAGTGGTGCTACAGGTGGTGTTCGAAGTTATATTAAGAAGAAATATCCTTACGCTCATTACATACATTGTTATGCTCACCAGCTTAATCTCTTGATCCAAAATGCAGCATCACAGCAGCGCGAGGGTTTTTTAATTATTTATCAGCAATTCCCACGTTTTTGCAAATTCTTCAAATAGGTGCGATATGTTAGAAGAAATAGTCAAGCACAGGTTACCAAAAATAACAACAATCAGATGGAACTATAACATTAGGACAGTCAATACTGTGTTCGAGAATCGAGGGAAGCTCATAGAAGTGTTTGAAGAGATTGAAGATAAATGAAGCTACTTCTAATGAAGCTTCTGGTCTCAGACGAGCCCTAGAAGACCCAGAATTTTTGTTTTGGCTCACATTTTGTTACAAACTTTTGCCTCATGTTGACAGTCATTATAATCAAATCCAGTCAAGAAATAAGGATAGTATCCAACTTCAAAGTGATATTCAAAATTTTGAGATTTGTGTTAAAAACATTAGAAACGAGAAGACTGACACTATTCAAAGCAATATTGAAGAAACTTTTCATTCAACAAAGAGGAGAAGAAAAGAAGATAATTTACCAAGAAGTGCGTTTGTAAAGAAGTGTGTGATGTAATTATTTTACAGACGAAAGACAGAATCTCATATCGTGGCCATCTGCAAGTCTGCAAGCAGCTCAGTTGTTTAATTCAGAATCAGTATCAAAATATTCAAAAGAATTTCGAGTGGGTATTTTGGATACAGTGTGTTCTTCATATCCATTTCTAGACCAGACTCGTTTAAAAACAGAATTAGAAGTTATTTACTCACGACCGGACTTTGGTCAAATAATTGGAGCCACAAACTTCCTTACATTACTGTTGCAACATAATCTTACTGATATTTTCACGGAAACTATAAAAATACTAAAAATAATTTTAACATCGCCAATGACAACTATAGAATCAGAGCGTTGTTTTTCAACTCTTAAAAGAGTCAAGACATTTTTGTGAAATACTATGGGTAATGATCGTTTTAATGAATTGGTGGTGATGTCCATAAATAAAAATTTAGTGCAAGATATTGACAGTTTTGATGACAAAGTGTTGGAAAAGTTCACATCTAGGAAAAATAGAAGGACGGAATTTACTTTTAAGAAATAATTGGCTTCATTCAATCCATTTTACATTTCAAGTAAGATTTTACATTGTTAAAATTTGTTATGATTGCGCCCCTCCGGCTGAAAAGTCACCAGCCGCCACTGCCTCTATCACTATAATTACTTGATATATATGATGGATACTTTCCTACTATGATAATTTAAGTCTTGCGTACATTGTAACAAATAAAAAGATTATGTAATATGATTGAGACTCCTTATACTCTTCGAAACTCTCACCTAATCAAGCCCCACGTTGTCGGGATCAATTTGTAACAAATTCTCACCGACTGGTCTTCTGTTACTTTATTAATTATATTTGAGAATGTTTAAAAGTCACACTGTTGGGTTCACCAATTTGTTACAAATTCAATCTATTTATAAGGAAAAATATTTATTATGTGGTTGATATTATTCGGTTGTTGATCATAGACCTGTGTTAATTAGTTATCAAGTGTTTTATCAGAGAAAAACGCTATATTATCGTTATTATAGTGAATAATTCGGTAATTTTCTCCAACCCTAGTCAGTATGTATTATTTAAATTGGAAAGAGAGTAGCGCAGAGAGTAAGTTAGTTCTCTATTCTCCCGTATTCACCAGCTGTCTGCAAACGAGCGCTGTTATTGGCGATTGACTCGTTATTATAGGTTAAGTCGTTCCACTTGACGCTTTTATCACTTTCTTTCCCTGTAAAATACACCCTATTCGAAATACAATAATTATTCTACAATAACACAAAATCGTCAATACAAGAAGGATTCTTTATTTTATATTATTTTAAAATTCCAACAGTTGCTTTCTCCTACTATTAAAACATCATATCGATCATACAATACAGAATCGATTTGTTATTGAACTCGTGTTTAGATGTTACAATTTAATTATAATTTTCAGTTTGTCTTTTATCTCAGGGTACATGTAGTTCTTTTAACTATTAGTAAGGCCAGGTAATGCAAATTCAGGTTACTAGGTATTACAATTTAAATTAAAATCTTATTATATAAAGTATCAACATGAGCAGGTTTTTTACCACGCGTTTACAACATACTCGAAGGCAGTGTTCCAATAACGATGACAGATCGACGAGTGATGAAGAATGGCTTGAATATATCCACCTCCAGCTTCTCAATAAAAGTTGGTGTTAATGTCCCAGGATGTAGCGGAAAGTTCAGTTCTTGATAGGTAGGCACAAACACGATACGGAATAACAGATGCCGTGACATAATTGTGACGCTATTTTGAGGTTTTTTGCGGCTGAGTGTGTTCCGGTATAAAATGCAGTTCGCTGTAGGTTGCAATACGTATGCAGGCCATCGTGTTTGCATGCAAATTTTGCGTCGCACCGTTTGCGTTCCTAAAAACGCGATATCAAGTTGCAGCATGTCGACGAAATTACATCGGTTCAAATTTTAAACAGCAGAAAGCAATCTGTTTACTCGTTACACGTCATAGGTTCGTTACGCGTTATATTTTATTGATAGGTTCAAAATTAAAACGTTGCTAAAACACGGCAACCATTTACATATCAGCGACTAAACGAAAATATTATTTTCGCATCAGCGATACAATCCGTTTATAGACAACGGTTGTTATGTCTGGTACTGAATATAAATTATTTATTTCATCGTAAATAAGGGTTTACAAATCACTAATTTAATTTAAAATAATAATAAATTAATAATTAATAAAAACAAATTATCCTACTTGTGTTTAATTGTCGTATACTTTAAGTTTAGTTTGCTTATTTTATCTTCTTCTTCATCTACACTTCAGGAATTAGGTAATGTGCCTGTTCCGACTTCACATTATCAGATCTCTTTCTTTTTTGGCATTCCTACAGCCATTCTTTCAGAAGATACGCATTTGTTTACAGTTACTGGTATTCTATCTTCATCCATGCGACTTACATGCTGTCTCCTTTTCCCCTGTATTCTTCAATTTTCTCGTTTAGATTACACACACTCGCGCGCGTGTGTGAGTGTGCGTGTATGTATATTCACATATAACACATATATGTATATGTGTATGTATATTTATATTTGGTATTCTTTATAAAGGTAACAAAATGAATATCTGGGAAAATCTTAATATTTTGAAACACAATAATAATAATAATCTACTAATTAAAAAACAAATACAAATGAAAACACAACAAGACGATTTATTTAAAATCATAATTTATTAGAATAATAGAATAAACAATAAATATATAATAAAAAGCTACTACATAAACATTAAAACAATCGAAAATAGAATGGAAGCAAATTCCATTATCCGTTAGTTGTATTGTAAACGAAACATTCAATTGCAATTCAAACAAACCTCTAAAGATACAGAATAAGTTCTGTGAAACGTGCGTCAGGTGAAAATAAACCTGCTTGCAGTGTATTTATTTGAAGATATTACATACGAGACCTGCAGGAAATTCAACGAGTTACTTACAAAGGAATAATATTAATATTTATTCACGTATACCTTCATTTCTTATATGATCCCTTCTTGTGAATTCTTTAACCATTCTTATAAATCTCAAGTTTCTGTTGATTGTATGTAGGTTTTAGCTCTTTGTTTTGTAATCCAGGATCCACTGTCGTATAAGAGCACTGGAACAGCCATTGTTATGTAGAATTTTAGTATTGTCTCAAATCTCGTTTTATTTTTCAGTGTTCTATTTCTAGTTCCACATACGTGTTGAAATCTATTGACTTCATTTTATATATCTTACAAAACTTATATCACAACCTAAATAGTTGATATTTGTGGTCCGTTACAATACTTTATTCTCAGTTATAAAGAACTGGAAATATTCCATAGTGAGCCATAACTTTTGTTGGTAGATATCTTTAGGTTATAGTATTGTTACGACGGTCTACTTGATCGTCGTAGGTACGGTGGAAAACAAAATACACGACACCAATTACGTCACTAATCACCAGCTTTAATTACCACAATTACACAGTTTGCAATTAACTCGTACAATATTTCCACTTAAGATTTGTCCACACCCAATAACCATGTCTATTAATAGAGTTTCACACAATTATTAACACAATACTACTTCACTTCGACAACACTCAATCCGCACTAGCGAAAATCGCTCACGTAACTGACTGACAATCCGCCTGCTATGGCTTTATATAGACCCCGCAGAGGTGCAGTACAGCTTTGCCTCCTTACTGCACGCCAGCGGCTTAATGCTTATCTCAAGTGTTCCTGGAACTCACTAGAACCAACTACGAGAATGACGCAACACAAGTCACACTGGACGGGGGGAGTGGAGAATGTTCTGGATTGTTCGGTACGCTTCTCATAACAGTATCGTCGTCCCAGTTCATGTAGTCTGTACACAGAGCGTTGTAAGTCTGCTTCGTTATTGTAGTATAACCACATCATCTGCATACAGCAAAACATTTAAGTGTGGTTAATACGTATTTTACCTGGGCCTAAATATTTTGTTATTCAATTTTCATTCTTCAGTATACTTATATTTAATACAGTTTTGTACCATTTTTAAAATACAGTTAGGCTTACTAAACCAATTAATCATTTTCTTGGACGATAAAGGTTTCGAATCAGGCCCGTAACAAAAGCCATATAAATATAAATGGCGGTCAGGCTAGACGTTTGTTTAGTTTTTCATCAGGTGCGTAGTCATATGTTCATTAGTTTCTTGTTTTCTTGTACTACATTATTCTTTGACTACTGGTGTTTTTATATACAATAATTAATCACATTGGATTGGACCTGTTTAATTCTACTTTTTGTTTTCGTGTTTAGTACAATCCTCCTAAATCAGACGCACACCATCGAAGGGTACCATACAATAAGAAAAAGTTAAAAAACTAACATGTGGAGCCCAGAGTTTTGTTATTCACGTATAAACAGATCAAGCAGTACAGTCCAACGAGCTTGAGGAGTGTCAACGCAGCTAGAGGTGGACCGGTATACCTGTAACAGGTATTTTGGAACGATTATTTTTGTGAAACGGATATAACAGTGACTGAAAAGTTGAAATACCTGTTCCGATTCAACGATAACTGAAAAGTCGAAATACCCGTTCCGATTACTCGCGGGACCCCACTACAAAACTAAAGAATAACCGAGTACAAAGTCACGGTTTTAGATAACAACGTTTAGATATTGTCCATACATTTACAAGTTAATCCACGAGGCATTTACTAAACCACGCGAGGCATCACTAAACTCCTGGTAACCCTAAATAATACCGTATTAATATTTTATGGACGTACAGAAATCAGAGTCGTTACATCTTCCATTGCTTAAAATTAATAGAGATTCAACTTCTTCTACAATATTGTCTAAGCCCCAGATGTTTTCTCTACTTCTGTTATGTGTTCCATACCTTTCTTCCGTTGTTGTTCAATTATCCCCACTCATGGTATCAAACATTTCCGTATTTCAGGCACTTTAAACGTTTTATTTTTTGCTGTTTAATAGAGACCAAATTTTTTTAATAGAGACTGTCTTTTTAACAGAGACTAAATTTATTCGATCTTGTCTCAATTCTTCGTGTAGTTTCTCGAGTCTTTCATTTGTTCGACCATGTGTCTTACTTCTTCTTCTCCTCTTCAAGGATTAGGTTATATAAACCTGTTCCGGCACCCATTTCATCCTTGGACGACCCACGTCTCTTCTACCAATGGCTTTATAGTTCAGTGCCGCTTTCGGCAATCAATCCTCATCTGTCATCCTTTGCAGATGATTCTACCATTGTCTTCTGTAAATTGAAATAATTTCATTTATGTCCTTTACTTTGAGTTCTGGTCTGATATCTTCATTCCTTACACTCCGAGGCTGCTTTGGATACTACAAGTATTTTAAAGTTTTACATGAACAGGTTACTGGCCTGTTGCACAACCCCATACCAGGAGGACCAGAGACTTTTCTGTCACGGTTACCATACATTAGCCGAAAGGCCCTGTTTTGGGGCGCAGGCGATTCGCCCTCACCCTTATCTGTGTCTTACCACTAATGCGAATATGATAATATAATCACGATATACAGCATCTGATTGAACGAACGAAGTAAGCTCTCAGTTTGATTTGCAATGTTTGTGTGCGTACTATAACCAAACAATTATAGTGTGTGTTTAAAATTATTATTATTGAGGTTTATTAAAATCAAATTTAAATTCCGTTCAAATTTCGTTTAACTTGAATTAAAATAAAAGTGTTGTTATTTAAACTTATATTCGTGTTTAAAATATTAAAAGTCTCGTTAAAACAAAGTTCAATTATGTGTGAAATATTCCTTTGAGATAAATCAATGTTTGGAATAGTTGTTTCTAATTGAAGGTTACTAATGTAGTAAAGTACTTTAAAATGAAACATTCAAAGTTACTCACAGTGTTTACAATGGTTTAATTATACTTGTTTAAAAAGAATTCCCTTATATTAAATAAATAAAATAGTGAGGTTGATTATAATTAAATGCTAAATTAGCTTAAGTTGAAACGTAAAGTACAGCAGTTGGTTGCTTGATAATGGTTATCGTCTGGTTGAAACTGGCAGTGAAACTTCTTCTCCCGATTGCAGGTAGTCTGAGTGTGTCAAGTCTCGTAATGTCTGGACAATATCATAAACAAAAATATACTTTTACGTACCTGTTCGTGTTTACTAGAAGTTCACTAAACTGTCAACTCAGTTTACAAACACCAACTCACTTTGGTTGCAAGGTTAGATTACCTTGTTTATTAATTAGTGGGCGCCACACGGATTTATTCAGGGAAAATCCCGTGTAAAACCCACACACAAAATTACTGAATGATTAGAAAATTTAAAATAATTGAGTATCACCTTTTGGCAATGCTATTCCAAAATATTAAACACAACAGAAGGTTGTTTAAATTTCTTAAAAGAAAATATTTAATTATACTATAGAAATAAATCAAATCAGGTGATGCTGTTAGTAATGGGTTTTATTTATACCCTCATAGAGAATTCAAAAACAAATATAAGCAAACATACAAAGTTGTACAATTAAAAGTCAGTTATTATATGCCTTATACGGCTTGCTCAGAACATGAATTATAAATCTGGCTAAGTCCAGATGTTATTTATTTTTAACATTAAAATCATGAAAATCTCAGTAGTACAAAGTTGTACAATTAAAAGTCAGTTATTATATGCCTTATACGGCTTGCTCAGAACATGAATTATAAATCTGGCTAAGTCCAGATGTTATTTATTTTTAACATAAAAATCATGAAAATCGCAGTAGTGAATTCTTTGAGACACGAAGAAAAACAATTATGCCTACACAATATCCAATAATCTTTTTGATATGAAATTGATCAACCAAGTTTTTAGGTTACTATCGTAAAGTAAACAAAAAAATGATCTGTTGAAAGATCGCGCGTTTCATCAACGCTTGCTTTTTTAGTGACAATATTTATCATGTGAGAACCCTTACAACTAACATATAGCTTAATTTATAATAACAAATTCGTATAATAAATAGAGACGTGGTGTAATCTTAAAATGTTTTCGTGTTTTGCGTCAGTACAGGCTAGTGTTGAAAAAGTACAGGTTATGGCGCTCAGGTAAAAATTAGTAATGATTACACTGTTACCTTCTGAGTTTTAATTATTTAATTAAAACTTATTAATCACTTCAGTAATCGGATTATAATGATTACTGGGTTTCGGCACTAAACTCGCACAAGAACAGAATAATGCGATCCTCTTCTGATTAAAATGGATCGTGAATAATAACAATAAATTATTTTCTGTTCGTTATTCCCGCACAAAATTAAAATGATACTGCACTTAATCACTGTTGTTTACTGTAGATTAACTTGAAGTAGTCGTTTCTTGGTGTTGAACTATTGTTTCAATGTAATATGCAGATGACGCTAAGAGTTATTAAAAATGTAGAGATGGCAGGCACACGTCTGTACTACATGCTGGTCAGTAAGAGTCTGCCTCAAAATTCGCTGTTCCGTTCTTATATACCCCCTTCTTTGATCGGTCTTAGGTAAAAATGTTAATTACTAACTAATTTTCTGATTGGCTCTGGCAGGTATGTCGGTATGACGTATCACTTTTTGGCAGTTGATAACGGCTTTTTCTAACCGTCAAATGCAGAGGTGGCAGCTAGCTGTCATTTTTGTTATTATTCATAAACAGTTTTCTGATGCACATTTTTAGAATGATGCTAACATCTCTCCCGCACTAAATACAGTTGCGATTGGGTTGATATCATTATCAAATTAAAGATCGTTTTTTCTTCTTTAATTTGATATCACTCGATATCGAATTACTTTCACTTTGACCGACATTGTTATAAAACCAATGTTCGGGTACATCACTTTCACTGTCGTCTGCTTTTTCTGAGTCGCCGATTTTACACTTTTGGTTAATATTGTTTGTGTTCACATATCATTTTATTATTCAAATGTTTATGTGGGAACACCATTAATTCTGTACTGACCTCTTTATTGAACATTTTGTGTACACCTAAACTCTATACATTGTAACGAATGATCCTACTTACTATGACATTTCGTTTTATGCTAACTCGTTCTAATCTACTGTTTAACAATTAAAATTATGATTAAACCTACTGGTTTAATAATGTCTTTTGTTATGTCAGGGCATAACCATTGTTCGGTGTATTTTAATTTACACTTATGTTAATTCTCCATAGTCAATTTACTGACTAATGTTTGGTCTAAGCGTTGTTAAGACATATCGCCTATATTGGAATTTTGCCTTAATAACACTTATTGGTTCTCAATTCGGTAATTTTTGGAGGTCTCTTATTTGTATAAGATTCTCTCTTATAAATAGTTCTCTTTTCTCACAAGTATATTTGATGCTGAAATACATCTTTGTTCTCATTATGTAGCCATTGTTAATTTTAGTTTTGGCATTCATAATTTACTAGTCATTGTCAAATCTATTATCAGCAAAATGCTAATTCTGCTTTCACAGTATTTAACTGCTTATTAATTCATTTTTTATTTACATATAACATTCGGGTTACATCAACTACTGACTGGATTGACAGCTGAATGTAAATTTACTCTGTCCATCAGTTCGTCTCAGTCTTAGTCTAGTTGTAGTGTCAAACAGCCCTTGGGTTACTGTTTCATGTGGCACTTCTGCTTCATTCTTCTTTCTTGGTTTCTCCTTTCTTGGTTATTTTTTACTATTATATTCCTATTTACATGGTTGTTATGTCCTTATAAAATCTGATAACATACACTTAGGTTAGGTAACATCTTGTGATGTTACAGTACGTATTGCTACTTTGAGAAGAAAGGCAATTACGAGACACTTAACATGCGTCAACAGTCGAGGCTGTTCCAGACTTCATCGGTCACGCACTGTGTTCAAGGCCGCAATCAATTACGCTCTAATGTTTTCGAGTAGTGTTGACGGGTATTCTGGATTATTCTGGAATATTTGGGTTATCTGTTTAAACAACGACAGCTGCCGCTTAGAAGTCAGTTTAAGTGGCGATTTATTCAAGTGAGGTTCGAAGTATTATTTTGGCGAAATTGTGTTATAATTATTCTTATTTATTGCGTGTGGACAAATTTTGCTCGGATTTTTGTACAAGTTGATTATATTTGTGATTAATCAATGCTGGTGATTAGTAACTTGATTGGTGTATTGTATTTTGCTTTCCATTGTACCATACGACGATCAATGAGACCGTCGTAACGATACGAATACAGTGTACAGTTTAGAAAAGTTCAATATTTTGAACACCAGAGACTTAAAAACAATTGAAAATTTGAAAGACCTGTAAAAATACACCGCTTGTCAGGCTAAAGAAAATTAAAACCCAAATCCGAACGTAGCGTTTACTATAAAGACCATTCACTATAAACTTTAGGAGCACCACAGGTCAAAAAATTAACTCACCATTTTTAAGAAAATTGTAAAGGTTTACAATTTAAAGGATCAAACTATGAAAACTTTTATTCAAAATAAAAGGTCGCTGTCTTTAATAAATTGACAGAATCAACAATTCTCAACACTCCTTACAAACTTTTGATCGCCTTCAAAACGTTTTGTAGCTATGTTTACAAAAGAAGTTTATATTCTTGGATTTTGTTGTCCATGACATGTCCGTTGATTAAATAATTATAAGTATAATACTACTGAAGTTTTTTATACCAATATATACTGAACTTATTGCCTGAACCAGTTTTCGCTTATTGCAAGCTTCATCAGAGGCCACTAGGAGCGCTGTGCGTCTTGTTCTTGGTGACGGCGCCGTCGTTCGAAAGATCGATGTTTTGTGTGTGGGGTGTGATATGTTCGAACAGTATGTGTGATTTGAATTGTGTCTGTTCGTTTAGGATGTCGTTTTTATGTGTTTGTGTATTTCTAGTTGTTCAACGAAGTGTCTAGTTTTCGGGCTTTTGTGTGTACGTGTAAATATCCATGTTGCATTTTATGTGTTTGTGTATGTGTGGTTTGCTTCACTGAGATGGTTTGCAAAAACGGATTCGGTGGTGGAGTGTAGCGCCTTTGTGTGTTCAATGTATCTCTATTTGAAGCTACGTCCTGTCTGTCCTATGTAGAATTTGTTGCAAACTGAGAAGTTTAGTTTGTTTTGTTCTTTGTGTTTTTTGTGTCAATGTGTGTGTATTTATGTATGTTGTTAGAAATAGTACTGGATATTAAAACTCTTAAATTACTTGGTCGTGGTCCAATATTCAAAACTGCATGTCTGCTACTGCCTGATATTAGAAGTTTATATTTAGGGTCCTGTTGTTATCAGTTATGTATAGGCATATTTGTGAAAAGTATTAGATTACTGGCCTATCGTATGTCTATGAAATTAGAAATAAATTTTAAAGAAGGACTAAATTGTATGTAATTTATTCACTATTGCTATACGTTTAATCGAAATAGCAATCCAGTCATTTGCAATTTTTAGTGTTTATTGTGTGAATGTCTGCTTTACAATTATTATTAAACTAAGATATAGAATAATTGGGGTTTTTATATTTTTTTGTTTTTGATAAGTAAGAAGCTATTAATATTGATATTGAAATTTTCCTAATAATAAATGTATTTCGTTCAAAAAATGAGCCACTTCTGCAGCTTAGGGAGCTTTATAGTAATACGACATTTCATGGAACATGTATTAATATCGGTATGGAGAACCATACATGACTTCCATGTTTATATTTAAAATCATTTTCGAAATGAAATATTTCCATAGAAACTGCTTCTTTCTTCAGCCTTAACCACAGTACTGTGATAACTAACGTATACCACCTCACGATAATGCACTCAATTTTCACTGATGCTGGCAATCGATAGCACTGCCGAAACGCCTGGTTTTGTAGAAAACATTGGATCAAGCCCAAACAGCCCAGGAAGGATTTTTAACAACAAACTACTTCTTTGTTGCCGATAACGTAGTACACATGACATATAAATAAAAATTATCCCCACCCCCTTCAACTATCATTTTCATTTATAGAAAATTACTTCCACCCCGTTCAACTAGCCTCTTCATTTATAGATATTTCATCTACGTTTCTACAGTGGATTATTATGATCTTCTTATCAGGATACTTTATTTATCAAAATTAAGTACTTTACTCTTGTTAAAACATAAAACGTTGCAGGTAAACTACCCTTTCCCTGTAACCGATCTACACCAAAATTAATAGGCCTTGAGTGTTCTACAACTCAGGCACATATGTAAATAATTATTTGATTCTGTTTGAATTTACGACAGTTATCGTTCGTCATGAAAAAATTACTCTTGTTAAAACATAAAATGTTGCAGGTAAACTACCACTTTCCCTTAACCGAGCTTCACCAAAATGAGCAGACCTTGAGTACTTAACAATTTAGGAACGTATGCAAAAAATATTCGATTCTATTTGAATGTGCGGCAGTTATCGTTCGTCATAGAACAAATTACCGTTGTTAAAACATAAAGTGTTGCTGGTAAACTACCCCTTTCCCTTAACCGATCTTCACCAAAATAAATAGGCCTTCAGTTCTTTATAATTCAGGGTGATATGCAAAAAATTATTTAATTCTGTTTGAATTTACGGCAATTATCGTTCGTCATAAAACAATTACTCTGGTTAAAACGTAAAACGTCGCAGGTAAGCTATCCCTTCCCCTTAACCGATCTTTACCAAAATGAATAAGCCTTGAGTCCTCTAAAATTTAGGGAGTTATGTTAAATTTATTTGATTCTGTTTGAATTTGCGGCTGTTATCGTTTGCCATAGAAAAAATTCTACACACACACACACAGACACACATACACAGACACACACACACAGACACTTTTCGAAAAATGACTTCTATTTTTATGTTCTGAGGGTAGCACAATCAGTATCAGTAAAAATAAAGTAGGGAATATTTTTGAAGGATGTGTGTTTGACGTTTTACTACAAGAAATAGAATAATAATGGTTTTACTTCCTTGTTCCGTAAGGAAATGTAAGTATGGTGTTCGTGAAATAAAAATTGTATTCGAGATAAGGACTGATTATGATTGTACTACCCTCAAAACATGAAGAAACATCATTTTCTGAAAAGTGTCTGTGTGTAGAATGTTTCTATGGCGAACGATAACTGTCGCATATTCAAACAAAATGAAATAATTTTTTGCAAGTGTGCCCGAGTTGTAGAGGACTCAAGGCCTATCGATTTTGGTGAAGATCGGTTAAGGGGAACGGGTAGTTTAACGTTTTACGTTTTAATAAGAGTAAACTTAATTTTCATAAATAAAATATCCTGAAAGAAAGTCATAATAATTCACTGTAGAATGGTAGATGAAATATCTATAAATGAAAAGGATAGTTGAAGGTGGAGGGGGTAATTTTCTATAAATGAAAATGATAGTTGAAGAGGGAGGAGGTAACTTTTTATATGTGTAGGGCCTACTACGTTATCGGCAACAAAGAAGTAGTTTCTATAGAAATATTTCATTTCAATTTGTCAAACATAAAACTGGATTTACAAGGAACTCACCTAGCTTGTCAGAAATGATCGAACCCAATTCAAGTAAATGATTTTAAATATAAATCTTAGAACATGGAAGTCATGTGTGGTTTTCCCAAGCAATTTATTAGTAATTTTTCTGCTGACTAAAACATTATCTAGTATTGGCATTTACCTAATAACAAATATATTTCGTTAAAACATGAGCAATTTCTGCAACTCGGGGAGCTCACTAGTATTATGGAATGTAATGGGAACACGTTAATAAAGTAGGCAGTTGTTTCTAAGGTTGTGTTGTTTGTTGTGGTCTCCACTTACATTCACTTGACGTAGTGCCGCATAGATTTTGTACCGACGACTAATTAATTATCGTTTTCTATTGGTGTAGGTAGGCTTGTATGCATTGCACGTAGCAGAAGCGTGAGGTACAACGACCTTTGTTTCGTTTCAGAGAACAGTAAAAAAAAAGAAAAAGGCGAAAGCCTAGAGGAGAGTTAACTCCGCCACTCCCTTAATATTATTACAACAGAAGGGTAAGGTGCAGAATTACTAATCCCTGTTGTAGAACCTACAGTGTGACAACACCAGTGGCGACCCTTTCGTTCGTCCCTTAATTAACACCGCATTCACTCCCTTACGTGCTTAAGTCAGCTAATATAGTCAATCCACGTATGCCAAATTATTTCGTTAGCTGCCTTATTTTAGTGCAGTATTTCCTTGTTAAGAACAATGTTTTAATATGCTAAGTGCTTGCTGTTCTACATGGTACTGTCAGGAATGTCAGGTGTATGCTAAAAACACAGGCGCTTATAGTCCTCGTAGCTTTGTTTTCTAAACGTTTATTTTAATGAGTCTACTTTAGAAACTTTCTAAACAGTTTTGTAAAAAATACTTTAATTACAAAATAATAAGTAAATAAATAAGTTCAATATTCTTTTTCTTCCAGAGTTTGTTCGCGTTGTGGGAGACACACACGCGCGCGCGCCATACGAGATTTCCAATAAAGGTGGAAACAACAAAACATCTAAAAGCGTAAAATTATTACCGAAGTTTCTACAAAATGCTATAGACAAAGGTTTAGACGACGAAATTTTTTCTTGTTCTTGTTGCTCACTTCTTCTCAACGTCACTCACTGTCCTTGGGGTCAGCAATATGCTCCTCAAATTTCTCTAGCGCCTGAGGGGAGGGGAGGTGACGACTACTTTGGTAAACTGGTATAACAAAGTCCCAGACGATTCTCTGTTTCCTACATTTTAGGGTTTCATTTTTATTTCTTGGTTCCATTTTTTTATGGGCGCTCTACTTCGTGGAGTAGTAGTTTTACAATTCGCTTGGCAGTTTTTGAGGTCTTGTTGCTTATTTACGGGGGGGGGGGCAACGGGACCGGACCCCACAGGGTCGAAGAAAGTTGACGATTTTTGTTAATATCTTAATTTTTAGGTTCTTTTATTATTTTTTTCAGCTGTGTACCCTACGCTAGTGTAGTAGTAACTCTTTTTTAAATATACAAACAGGTTTATTACACTGCATTTCCGTATAGCTTCGAAATATGAAATACAGGAAAATCAATTCAGCCAGTGCCTTCTAAATAATGTTTCAGTAACATGTATTTTTATTGTATTGTTACCGTTTACTTGAATGGGATTGATTTCAGGATGTTATCACACGTTTTTCAGCCATTTTAAAAATAGTATAATACTGATTAGCCTTAACTTGTTTGTCTTTAGTATGAAGCCGACTCGACGGGATCGCGGACCCCCCCCCCCCCAGGCCAAATTCGAGAGACGCCACTGTTTACCTCGTACCATAACTGAACTCATGTAAAGTGTAATTTCACCCGAGCTGCTTATCAGGGACGGCACAACTACAATTTCGATTTTTGGCTGAGGGATGTCTGGGAGTACGGAATACTTCCAGCAAGGCGGGGATTGGAGGTTCCCCCGTAACAATGTAGAACATTCAAACCGCTCTAAAGTCGGGCTATATTGTACACATACACAAATACAGGCCACTGTTTACTTTGAAACGGCTGCCATGAATTTCCTTATAAATACAAAATAATATAACAACAGCATCACTGTAAATTTTGTTTATTTACTATAATTTATCAGTATTAGACTTTGGTGAATACAAAAGAAAATAAAAATTAGAATCGTTGTTGTTGGTTGTTTGTAGTCTGACCGTGTTTGTCAAATCTGGAGGCGTCAAATATGTTAAAGTCTGAAACAGAATAATACAAGGTGTTGTATTGAAGTGTAACGTATATTTTTTATAGGTATTCAAAATTAGCGTTCTTGAAACGCTAAAAAGGTCGGAGTTCTTTTTTTAAACTTTGATATTGCGTACTATTTAATTTATTGAAATAATTTACTGTTTAATAAGAACAGAAGTTGAAGTAGTGCCCGAACATTTGTACAATCTAATTTACTGCACTTCAAACAATTAATGCAATGTATGTGCTTTAAAACAAGTAGGCCTCAGGCATTTATATTTAGCGTGTGCCGTATATGGATCGTGTATTTCACAATAGCCCTACACTTACACATAATCTTACACTATCAAAATACAACAAATATTTTTATCAAAGAATGGACAAAAACCCAAAATTTTCAAATGTACCGATACTGTATGAAGTCAATGTAGGTACTGCTGCTCTTCGGCATGAACTGCCAAGTCCGTGGGTGTAATCCGTACATCTATACATCCGTACTTCGCACGTTATGGATTATCGGGAATTGGATTGCCGTCCGGAAGCCCTTCGTAGGCGCCCAGGGTCCTCCGTCTTAGGGATCCTGTAGAGGCCATCAGACTTCTCTACACAAATCCTCTGGAGGCGCCTGGGTTCATACGTCCCTCTTTCGGTCGGGGTTGTCGCATCTCACGGCCGGCGAAGTGTCACGTCCGTTGAGGTAATCCGCTCCCGTACGTCGTACATCGCTGGATTATCGGGAAATGGATTGCCGTCCGGAAGCCCTTCGTAGGCGCCCAGGGTCCTCCGTCTTAGCGATCCTGCAGAGGCCATCAGACTTCTCTACACAAATCCTCTGGAGGCGCTTGGGTTCAAACGTTCCTCATCCGGCCGGGTATTCGTCGCAGCTCGGGAATATTGTGACGTCACAGACTTAGGTTTTACGTGTCGTTAAATCCCGGATGAGTCTAAAACAAAGGAGACAATTATTAAAATATGGTTTCAAAATAAAAATTCAGTGAAATAATGTTTATAATAATAATATATAAAAAAATACGTGCCCTTGGTTGTCGTTGAAGGCGACTGTTACTTACAACTAAGTTCGTCAGCTCAACATATTTTTCATAATAGGCCTACATAATAGGTTAGAATCTACTTATTGGAATGGCAGTTAATGTAACGACTGTATCCTTGATCGTCGTATGGTACGTACAGTGGAAAACAAAATACAAGACACCAATGAAATCATTAATGACCACTTTTAATTATTACAATTAAACTGTTTGTAATCAACAAGTTATTCAACAAGATTATACTCGTACAATAATTCAAGTTAATCTGTCCACACAAATAATAATGTCAACTATAAAGTCTTCCGCACTGTAATCACTTTTCACTAATACGTTACACCACTTGAGACGTACTGTGTAAATCGCTCGACATAAAATGACTCTAAGCGGCAGCTGTCGTTATTTAAATAGATTGCAGAAGTGTTCCAGAATAATCCATAACACGCGTCAACACTACTCGAAAAAAGACTAGAGCGTAATTTATTACGGTCTTGAACACAGTGCGCCCACCGGTATGGTCTGGAATAGCCTCGTTGACGCGTGTTAAGTGTCACGTACGCACACAACATTACAGCTGGGATAGCCGAGAGACATGTAAACGTTCTGCAGTGACGTAACAATACTCTTTATTGGGAGATTTCTTTTCAGAAACCGCGATGTGATTCGGGTTTTCTCAATTCTCTCTAATTACATAACGGTCTTTTAAAATTCAATCAGTAAGCCTATGTTAGAAGTAAGCATTTCTTACTTTCAAGAGGATAATGTCTGATATATCACTGATAAAATTGTAGTACAAAATGTAATTTCGTAGTATTCGATTAGTTAACAGCTTACTGTAACAGTCTTCTCAGGTGTTTTTATGGGACTCCTTCTTGGTTTCTTCTTTTTTCTGTGGTAAAAAAAAAACTATAGAATTTTGATAAGATTAACAATTTTATTGCCGGCCGTTCCAAATATTAAAAACAAATATGTTTATATTTCCGTGGTTTGGGGTCCAAAGAGGGTGTGACGCGAACATATGCTTTCATAGAAGAGAAATTGCACCAGCCTCTCCACCCCAACTCCACACTCACTTACACGTCGGTGGACCCTGTTACGCCGCGCAATCCACTCCAAGGTTGTGATAACCAATCCCTTCGGCGGAGTGGATCGGTAAGCAAACGAGAGATGGGGGTTCTATCAGGACAGTCTGGGGGTATCCTGGCGCTTGGTCTGGCAGGATGGTGCACATCTACAGCAGGGTGTGCATGTAGTGTGGAGGCTATAGTAGCCAACGGCTCCACACATGGGCTGAGTCAGTCAACCTACTGCGACCGGGCAGAGAGAGCTCGTCAGCTGAGGTGAAAGCAACTCTCTAGGGAAAGAGCACCCCGAAATCAAAGATCCTGGTCCTCCAGGTTGGGGGTTGGATCGTAGAATTCACATATCCCATCTGTGAAACTCTTTTATGTGCAGAAACCTATCAGTTTCTCAGCCAGTCATTTGTCTGCACTTGACCGGGACTACTGGCGGAGGCTGTTAAAGGAGCCTTAACTCAGTAGTGGGTTGTCGCGTCGCTGAAGAAGTAGAAGAAGAAGAAGAAGAAGGAGGAGGAGGAGGAGGAGGAGGACGAGGAGGAGGAGGAGCAGGAGGAGGAGGAGGAGGAGGAGGAGGAGGAGGAGGAGGAGAAGATTTCCGTGGTTACAGTAAATTTAAATTTATAAATATGCAGTTATTGGTGATCAGCTGTTTTTGTTTAAAGCTTTTTCTATATTTATATGCTTGGAATTCTCTTCTGCGACATAATGTACTGTACGTACACCAGCTTTGTTGACGAGACGCCTGTGGAGCGGGGGGTCTACTGAATGATAGTGCGTGCTTGTGTTGGTGCGGTATTACTATTTCTGAACACATTATCCACACGTATTTAGTTGTAATGTTGTGTGCGTATTAGATTGAACGTTTGTACATTGTATGTAAGCGTAATTTACTGAATATTTTGTTAGTGTTTTTTTTTTATTCGCTACAAGAAATACCTTGTGCGAGACAGTCAAGTAATACCGAAACTGTGTTAAACGTATTTTAAATGTGTAGTATTACAGTGATGCGTGCAGTGGAATGGCATACGTCACCACATTCCTTGTCGAGCTGCAAAGGCGAACTGTTGATAGTACATAGTGTAAGTTTATCAACTGTATCTAATTTCTACGCAAAATAATGACTGTTTCAACCTACATGTTATACATTTTTATTGTTTAATCCGATATAATTCCTAGTGTATATTTTGATTTTTTTCTGTAATTCCAGGAGTTTTGTGTTCAGTGCTGTCTCAGTTTTTAAATATAATTGGTAATTTCACAAAAATTTTCATTATGTCGGGGAGCAGATTTGAACCTCTTGGATCCTTTTCGTGGCTACGCTCCTGTTCCTTCATCATCATCTTCAAGGATTAAACCAAGGACGGTTTGTTCCGGTCTCAAACAGGCAAAGATTAGAGCTTGTCACTCCAGCGCTTCCTCGGACGTCCCACACCTTTCTGCCCCCCCCCCGGGCTTATAGTTCCATAGTTGTTTGTGGATGCGGTAGTCATCCATTCGGCAAAGAATGTTCCCACCAATTCAGCCAGTACTGAGCAATCCTTTCGAGTATACTGTTAATATTCAGTTCCTGCCGTATATCTGTGTTTCTTCTATGGTCATGGAGAGTATACCCTGCCACTTGTCTGAGAAGTCTCATTTCAGCCGCTTGGATGCGACTGGACTGGCCTTTTGTAAAAATCCAATTCTCAGACCCATAAAGAGGTGTGGGAAGAGCCATCACCTTGTAGAATTTTAGGCGTGTCCCCTTTACGTACTGACTTAAGGGTTCGCCTAATGGTCCCGCACATAAGATTGAAGTTATGCAACTTATTCAGAACGTCTCCTGTTACTTAGTAATTAAATATTGAACAACGATTTACTGAAACGATGATTTAAATTAAAAAAAAACTATATTTTGTGACTTGGGTTGGTATAGAACCAACAACAAGGGAGTTAAACAAAACGTACGACTTTAGTACTATTAATCCTCACTTGTCGAGGTGAACGAACGAATTTGTTAAGGGAAATCAGGAGAAGAACACAGGGCTTTGTGTTCTGAGCAGCTTCGCTGGGTGTGTTTAAATTACGAGGACGTCATCCTGGTTCGCGGGGGACTGAAACGTATTACTATTCAGTTTAAAGAAGGATCGTGACAGCTTTACATTAATTAACGAGGGAATTATTGAATTGTAAAGGGATGACTGCAAGTTTGGTAAGACGCCATGGAGTGTTGCACGTTTTAAAGGATTCTGTTGTAGTAAGTACGGCTAAAGCTTACGACACAGGGATGTTTTATTCCACTCTTTACTCGAAGCTCTCACTGAACGAAAAGACAGGATGTAACCGCCACCAAAGATTAAATAGATAATAAAGTATTGACAAATACAAATGAAAAAAACTAACTCACCACTGTTAAGATAATCAGAAAATTTATGTATTTATCATTTTCAAGTATTTTTTAAATTTATATTATATTGATTATGTAATAATAAAATTTTATTTCTCTATAATTGCAAATTTAAATGAAAGAAATGATCGATTCTTACAAAAACAATAACAATAAACACAAGATATTTGCCTTTAGTTACAAGGTCCCAATAGTGCCAAAGCGCCAAGAAATTCCCAATAGTTACAGACAAAAGAAAGTATGGATAATTAAGTGAGAAATTAAAATTAAATGTTAATTAAATTAAGTAGCAGGAAAAAGTAATTTTTTATATTTTTCTTTCTTCTGTAACTGTCTTGACAGTTAGGCCTCGTTCAAGCCACAACATTATAACCACCTCAATGGCACACGTTGTAACGTGGTATTTAAGTCTAGTATAATATTACATAAATCTAAATATAGATCTTACCCTTCAATGTAATTATATCCTGTAGCTCCAAGTTGTTGGTGCCAATTTTATATGTAACGTGAAATAAAATTTAACTCGTATTCAGTCTTGTCTTATTTTCAATATTTATTACTAAAGCCTGGATTTTTATGTAATTACATATTTCAATGCTGAGTGCATATTTACACAGAAAAGCCAGATATCGGCGAATCATACTAATAGGTGTCTTATCCGCGAGTTTAATTTTACATATTTTTACATATTTTGTTCATATTACATATTTCACTCCTATTTCTACATATTTTAGCTATTTTACTATACTTTACTTCAATTTGAAAATTGAAATGGCAAAAAATAGTTAGGCCTATAACAACATTACTCAGATGTGCAAATGTGCAATTAATCAGAATCAGGTGAAATTAAATTTATTGCAAAAAAAGGCAAAATATTGCATCTGTTGCAATTGCACGCATAGATTCTACTTTCAAGAAGTAAAATTTTTTACGAACTCAAGCGACAAGTAAGGCATTTTGCACAGGATGTTAGATGAGAATGGTATGCGCGGCCCACTCCTTATTTACGTTTCGTTCGCACGTTCAGCAGACTCGGTGGGGAAAGAACGTGCTGTCTGCGGTAAATAAATACTCTTCGCTGATCTTGCAATTCTCGCAACGGATTCCATCTACCTGAACAAACAAATATCTATATAACTATGCTATTGTCGGGCACAATGTGATTTTTGACGCCAGTATTATCGACGCTCTCGGAGTGTAAGCCTACACGTAAATACGTAACAATCTGGTGTGCAGTGTGGTGCGTTGAAGTTATTGTCAAGTCAGTGTTTTGTCTTTCGCCTACACTTCTGCGCTTGCTTGTTTCTTGGCTTGGCAGATTCTTGTTGTTGGACAAAAGACGTCTTAAATAATATATTGTGCGGTATTGTTCAACGCAAGTTCTTAAGAGTTTTAAATACAAATATCCTTGTTTTATCATGGCACCGACCGCATCATCTTTGTCATCTAAGTTAAAATCATGGGTACAGATTGACAGTGCTTTTACAACTGACGGTAAAGCTGTATTTTGCCAAGTTTGTGATAAAAATATTGGCTGTTCCATGAAGTCTCAACTGGAACAACATTTGCAAAGTAATTTACATACTAGAAATAAAGAACGATCTTCTTCATCGAAACAGGTACTACTTACAAAGATGCAGCAGCAATCTTCATCATCTAATAGTGAGTTTTATAAAGACATGGCTTTAGCAATGATTGCTGCTAATGTGACTTGGTACAAACTTCAAGTGCCTCAATTTAAGTCTTTCTTAGAGAAATACTTCAAACGTAATATTCCAGACGAATCTACACTCAGAAAAAATTACTTGAACGTTTGCTATATTGAGACTTTGGAAAAAATCAGAGCCGACATCGGTGATTCTTATATATGGATAGGTGTTGACGAGACAACGGACGCTGTAGGTCGTTACATCGCAAATCTTATTGTGGGTAAGTTAGATTCCGAGAATCCAGCCAAGCCCTACTTTATTTACTGTAAGCCCCTGGAGCAAACAAATCGCTCAACAGTAGCTCGATTTATTAATGATGGACTGAAAGTGTTATGGCCAAATGGTGTTAAAGAAGAGAAGGTACTGCTGTTGTATACAGATGCAGCAGCATACATGTTGAAAGCAGGTAATTCTCTGAATGTGTTTTACCCCAACCTACTACATGTTACATGCCTGGCTCATGGATTGCATCGAGTAGCTGAAACTGTCAGAGACCTTTTCCCCGAAGTAAATACGTTAATATCAGCAACAAAAAAGGTGTTCTTGAAAGCTCCTTACCATATCCAGTGCTACAAACAAAGGCTACCTGACACACCTCTGCCTCCAGAACCCGTAATTACAAGATGGGGAACCTGGATCGAAGCCGTAAATTTCTACAGTGACAACTTTGAAGCTGTGAAGTCTGTGGTGGAAACATTATCTCCCGATTCTGCAGTGTCAGTGACCGAATCCTTGTCTGCATTCAACAACTCTAAGGTGATATGTTCAGTTTCGTACATCAAAACGCATTTTGGTTGGCTTCCCGATAGTATCAAGAAACTGGAGACTGCAGGTCTGACTCTCCAAGAAGCCATAGGAATAGTTGAAGAGGCAGTTAACAAGTTAAATGCTGTGCAGGGTGAAGTCGGTGACAAAGTTTCCACTAAATTAAATGCTGTGCTGAATAGAAACCCTGGTTACTCAACTTTACATACCATTTATCGCATATGTAATGGCGAAACTGTAGAATCGATTGAGAATATTCTTCCAAGTACGATTCCTCTGTATAAATATGTGCCGGTGACGACATGTGATGTTGAGAGATCCTTTTCTATATATAAAAACATACTCTCAGACCGAAGACAGTCCATGTCAACAGAGAATATAGAAAAGTATTTAATAATTAATTGTGCAACTAAGCAGTGGTAAAAAAAACTTACGTGGACACTTTATTATTATGCAGAATTATAGTAGAGTTATATATTGCGACAGTACAAGTAAGTGATGTACTGAGCATTGAATATAAAAATTTAAATTTACCTAATAAACTGTAAATAATTAATAATATATTAGAAATAAGCATGTCAGGGATTGCAAGCTTGGCTCAGACAAAAATATGAACAGGTGTTTCGACCTGAATCGACGTTCACACACACACAAATGTAACTGAAAGTGTGTACAGCAGTATTTTGCTAGTGTGTGTGAACGCAGGTCTATGCAGGCGAGTTTACCACCCCAAGATGAATAATTGCACAATTACTGTTTTTCCGTAATTATTCATAAACTATAATTAAGAATTAAAATCCAAAACCACAATAAAATGTAATAAAATTTACTAAATACTGTGTACGAAAACCACGCGAAAGTGCCACACCGTACAAGTGTAATAGTGAAATAACTGTGTACAAATCGAAAGGGTTAAGTTGTAATGTCCAAAATTACAGTGAACATGTGTTGTAAAAATAGTTATAAGATAAGTATAAGAGTATACTTACAGGACTCTGCAATTCGCAGAAAAATAAGAAATAGCGAAATTGACAAGGAGTGGGGGAACTGAATCCAGAGACAGTTTCTGACATGTCGATTTCGTACCACTGCAGGGTGTCGACCAAGACATGGGTATAAATAGGACACCCAAGCTACAGTGGTTCTCTTTCTTAAATCATCCACGGTGCAGCGGGAGCTTATGCCCGTCCGCACGGCGTATTTATTTTTTTTTTTGTAAATAGTTTAAATTTTCCAGTTACATACAACTATGTAACTAAGTTGTAAAGACAATCATTTTTAAATAATAACAGCAGTACATAAGAAGAATTACATAAGAAAATCCATTGACGTCAGAAACAGCAAGAGGAGAGTTCCAGAGAGTGATACGACGCTGGACAAGAGAAGAGTTCCAGAGAGTGACTCGACGCTGGACAAGAAGAAGAGATATGACGCTGGACAAGAGGAGAGTTCCAGAGAGTGATACGACGCTGGACAAGAGGAGAAGAGAGACAGCCGACGCTGGAGTGCGAGACGAGGACAACTACAGATGGATCAAAATGATCGAGTATGATTGACGACAATAAGGTGATAAACAACTTATTTATATCTTAATCATACAATGAACTCAAAGACAATTAAAGACATTTCTATTTTATTTAAAAATAAGAGCCAATGTTTCTTATAAAGTAGAATTAAAATCATAGATGTTTTAGAAATACGATTAACGTAACAAGAGCTCAAATTAATATGAAATAAAATGAATACAAAGCATTTAAATGAAAACAATTAGTATTTGAGATAAAACAGTACTGAGAAACAAAAGATAAATTCAATAACTATTAATATTTTGAGTACATTACAATATATAAAAAGAGATTTAAATATTGATATTTTGAAACACATTAATCGAGTGAGTAGTCTGAAAATGAGATTTTTCTGTAATACAATAATTAGTAGAATAGAATATTTAGTCAGTAAGGATGTATATAGCATAAGCCTTACGGCATAATAACAAATAATAACGAGTGTTTTAAATCGAAGTCAGTGCCATGTGCACAATTTTTAATAATATCAAATAAATTTGAAATACCGTTACAAGTTACATAGAGTTCTTATTGCAGATACACCTGAAACCCAATTTAAATGTTATTTGTTGCATAATTTGTCAATCTTGAACGTGAGACCGGTCACGCTAAATTTGTGTATATGTATATGTATTTATGTATATGTATTGTTGCATATTTGGCTTCCAAAGAACGTGGGGCTATACAAATTAAAGTACACATAAAAAATTCACACACATAAATACGTTGCATATATTTGGCACTCCAAGATCGTGGGGCTCCGCAAACACAAATAGAAGTGTATTTGTATTTGAAAGTAATTTTAACAAAATTTGAATACGTCATAATATATACAATATAGATTTTCAAGTCAAAAATCTACCTTTAATTTTATAGTAATTTCAACTCTCCTAGTAAAATACTTTGTTAAATAGTTAATAATTCTCAATTTTTTACTTTATACTCATGTCCTATACTACAGAAATCCATAGGTAAAATATTTTGTTGTTGTTAATTTTATAATATCAAGATTTCTTTTTTAATTCTGTTTTCTAAAATATGTTTTCATAAATATTCTAAAGTACAATAAACAATTGAAAAGTAATTCATTTCTTATGCATGCTGTCTTATTGTAAACTCTTCAACAAAGAGTTGAACTTTCAGATACTGTGTATTCTAGGGTTAACTTAATTTCTGTAACAGAAGTGGTAATCTAACTGGTGATTAGTGTCAGCCCCGAACTTGATTAGTATTTTATGGATTACATTGACTTTGCTCAAAATATATTTGCATGTTTTGAAAGTGATTTTAAAAAGTTTAAAATGAAGCACCTATTATTTTCAAAGCGTTTCAAAGAGGCTTTGTTATGTTCTCGTAAAAATGTAAATTACATTGTTGACGTAAAAGTATTTTAATAATACATATTTCTTAAATATTACATATTTAGCTACATATTTTCCTTATTTTTCCTACATATTTATGTACATATTTTGCCATTTTTTGCTACATAAAAATCCGGGCCCTATTTATTACTATGCAATGCCCTTATCTTCAGTTAGTAGCTCCTTTAGGTTCGATAACATAAAAACTCTTTCTCAGGGTTAATAAAAAAATTAAAGTCGCTGTACATTCAAAGTCATACATATGATAGAAAATATAATAATTAGAAAATATAATAATTACAAATCGGTTTCAGTAATGTGATGTTGTGTATGTGTCTTAGGTCATGGGTTCTTTGGATTATACAAAAGAAACAACTTTAACCAAAATCCACTAAAATAGTACATTGAGAAAATAAAATTAATAATCATAAAGTTTATAGTGTTTTTGTTATATCTTTCACTGTTCTAGTGCTCTAAATTGAATAATGATTAAACAAATGTATGTCTTAGCATAATAGAACAATCTCACCAAATTGTAGTTTAAATTTACAGATTATTTTCGTGTTAAAATTCTTCTGGCCTTCAGTTTTCCATGTATTATATTAAGCCATTATACTTCTCATTATTTCCGTAGTTTTCCTTCATTAATTTACTATGTGACATTATT
Organism: Magicicada septendecula; assembly: GCA_034769895.1. NCBI lineage: Eukaryota > Metazoa > Arthropoda > Insecta > Hemiptera > Cicadidae > Magicicada > Magicicada septendecula. Next base: position 849,512,157 of record CM068368.1, read on the forward strand.
TTTTTGTAGAAAAATGTTCAGCTTCAAATTATATCTGTTCTGGTTTATTTTCCAAATTCAACAACAATAAGATTCCTTTTAATCTCTAGACTCACTTAGTAAAGCTCTTGGCCCCACGACATTTTTTTGGGTCACGGGTTTGTTTTTATACCTTATAATTAACATGATTTATTATAATCTTCTTTTCACTCGTCACTGATGTATATAATTAGTTTCTAGGGATATATTCCACTAGTTTTAATTATTGTACACCTTGTTTAATTTTATTATATTAGCTATATAGTTGTTTTATATAAATTATATGTATTATTCACTGTTTATACTATGACCAGGTCTATTTCCTATGCACTTTCACTATACACTGTTTTTTAACGTTAATCACAGTTATTTTCATTATTTCCACTTTCTTACGTTAGGTAGTTTGTGATTATTGTTTAATATTATTTTAATTGTCTTTTAATATCACTTACAGTTCGTAGTGCAATTACACAAAATAACTGCTTGAGGTTCGCAGACCTCTCTATAGTTTAATAGGCTTATAAAATAACAAATATGTTTTTACTTACTTCCCAATTTGTTAACATTTATACACTATATTTCTATTTATAAACAACTATTTACATTTTTATTATCATTCGATCTTCCCTCCTGGGTGTAGTAGTCATCATCATGTTGTCTGATAGTCTTGTCATTGTCATTAAACTAATTAATTAATAAGTTTTCATTTCCTATTTCCATTGTATGTACTTATTATAATATTTCCCTTTTGTTTTTTTATTACCTTTTACTCCTTGACATTATTATTTATTTTTAAATAGTTACATTTTATTTTCATTTATTTATTTGTTAACTTGATTTTATACTTCTTTGTATTTTATTTATAAGAAAGGTTGCATTTCGGCATAATTCACAACGAATTTTGATGATTAAATTATATTTATTCTAGGGGATAATCTTGTTATGTTACAACGTATAACCACACATATAATGGCAGCACGTACTACTGTAGGCAAGCTTTTGATCAGGTTTTGAATGTCACCTTGTTCAGTATTGCACCGTTCAAATACAAATAAATCCCTTTTTTAAAAAGATAGGATTGGGTAGGTGTTTTAGTAACGGATGAAGTAACATTACCTCAGTGAGTGTGTGCATGTGAGAATGTGCGTGCATGCGTGCGTGTATATGTGCGCAAGAGTGAACATACGTCGTTGTGTGTACATATTTGAGATACATACTTTTTGATTATACATACTTTTTCGTATTTTGTATTGCTAAGTTTGTACATTTTGTAAAAGTGTTTTTACTTCCATGTCCCATTTCCTTATGGAACATGAAAGTATGGTGAAGGCGAAAAAATCGTGTTCGAAATAAGGGCTGATTCTGATTGTACTACCCTCAAAACATGAAGAAAAGTCATTTTTCGAAAAGTGTGCGTCTGTGTGTAGAATGTTTTCTATGGCAAACCGTAACTGCCGAAAATTCAAACAGAATCAAATAATTTTTTGCTTACGTTCATGAAGTGTAGAGAACTCAAAGTCTTTTGATTTTGGTGAAGATCGGTTAAGGGGAAGGGGTAGTTTACCTGCAACGTTTTATGTTTTAACAAGAGTAAAGTACTTAATTTCGATAAATAAAGTATCCTGAAAAGAAAGTCATAATAATCCACTGTAGAAAGGTAGATGAAATATCTATAAATAAAAAGGGTAGTTGAAGGGGAGGGGGTAATTTTCTATAAATGAAAATGATAGTTGAAGGGGGAGGGGATAATTTTTTATATGTGTACTACGTTATCGGCAACAAAGAAGTAGTTTATTGTTAAAATTCCTTCCAGTCTGTTTGTGCGTGGTCCAATGTTTTCTGCAAGACCGGACGTTTCGGCAGTGCTATCGACTGTCATCATCAGTGAAAATCGAGTGCGCTAACGTGAGGTGCTATACGTTAGAGATCACAGTGCTCTGGTTAAGGCTGAAGAAAGAAACAGTTTCTATGGAAATATTTAATTTCGAAAATTATTTTAAATATAAATCTTAGAACGTGGAAGTCATGTATGGTTCTCCATACCGATATTTTCTTTTTATTATACACAGCTTTATAATTGTTATTACTAAGTCATATTTATTTCTGGTTTTATATGAAACGGTATTGTATGGAACTATTAAGCTAGCGAATCTAATTTAAGTAATAGAATGTGATCTTTATTATTTCAATATTTTTGAAATGAAGAGTAAAACATCATCATCGTCACCACCACCACCAACACCACCACCACCACCACCACCACCACCACCACCACCATCATCATCATCATTATCACCACCACCACGTTTTTATCAAGTTTTGTATGTAAAAACAACAAATTGTTGAAATTAACAACACTCGAATAATCGTTTAATAAACATTATCATTGTTTTATTGGCCCCGGTGTCAAAAAGTCTCACAAGACTAATGATCGCTGTCACATATGTTACAAGAGCCAAGCAGTCGCTGTGAGGTGGGACGATATACCTATAACAGGTATTTTGGAACGATATTTTTGTGGAACGGATGTAACAGTGACTGAAAAGTTGAAATGTCTGTTCCGATTGAAGAATAACTGTAAGTCAAAATTTCCGTTCAGATTACTCGCGGCCTCGCGGTTCCGAGTCGCGGACCCCCTTACGCAACTAACACAACAACAAGTACACAAGTAACAACAAGTAAACGAGTACTACAAGTATTAGGTGTATTACGAGTACACGAGTACGAAGCTACTTTTCTCAA